>OX411546.1:62032430-63232430 GCA_948146395.1 Fragum whitleyi
AAAGATATTTATATAAGGAATAGATGATTTCACGTCAGTGACTTAAACGAGTAGCGTTGGCGACGCCGAATGTTTTCACTCACAGTTTCGAGGGCTAACGCAATTTCTACTGACGTCATCGAGTTTTTCCAAGGGTTTCCCGTATTTTTTAAAAATAGTCCGTCTATGTACATCCGAGGTTGATCGTGAGATTGGCCGAGTGGTGTTCTGAATGATGAATCAGTGTGACATTTTCAGATAAGATGCCCAGTCACAAAATATGCAACAACAGGAAAATTTTGAAAAAAGGCCCCCTTTTCAATGATGAAGCATAGAATAAAACAAGAGGACTTTTGTGGTCCGATATCACTCACCTGAGTAAGTCCACTTGTCAACCATGTTATAATCATGAATTTGATTTTTCTATGCTCCCCAAAGGGAGAGCATATAGCCGCAACTTTGTCTCTCCGTCCTCTGTCTGTAAATCTGTCCGTCCCCAGCAATTTCTCCTTAACCTTTGGGCCAAATCAAATGAAACTTATCATGTGAACTCCTTATGATATAGTGTTGATGCATCTGTCTGTTTTTGGATTTGAGGCCTTGTCATGGGAAAAGGGGACTTAGGGTAAAATACAGTTTTTCTCATATTTCTTTTAGTTTAATGGTCAGAATTTAATGAAATTTGAGTAGAAAATCAGATTCCTTTACTATAAACAATTTTAAATTTTCATACAAAATATATATCATGGAAAAAAGGGGGAGGGGGTTAAATGTTTGTTACCTTTTTCTTTCATTTCTCCTGGTCTTATGTTCAGCATTTGATGAAATTTCATATTTGAGTAGCAATTAAAATGCCCTTGACCATAAACTATTTGAAAATTTCACCTGATGGGTCATATTTCCCATTAGCAATTCCAAAACCTACAGAAGCAATCAACAGCAAACTTGTTCCATTGATAGCATACATTTTTGTTTTTATGACAATGCCTTATTCAGGTAGCATACTCCATCTCTGACGGCTCTTGTTTTCAAAATTATCTGTAATTTCGAACCTTTCTGTTACCATGAAAAACAGAGATATTGATGTAATTGAATTCTTTTAAACAGCTTTAGCAGAGCTAGACCTTAAGAATGTCCCCAGCAAGTTTCAGATTGATTTGCCCAAGGCTATTTGCCCAATTTTTGGCAGTTTTCAGCCTTTCCATTACCATGGAAAACAGAGTTGTTGATAGACTTAAATTCCTTTAATAACTTTGGCAAAGCTTCACCCAAAGAACACCCCTACCAGGTTTCAGCTTGATTGGCCCAATGGTTAAGGTGAAAAAGGTTTTTTTTTCTAAGATTTTTGGCAATTTTTAGCCTTTCCATTGCCATGGAAACCAGAGTTTTTGACGGAAATTTTTCTTTGAGTTTCACCCAAGGAACTTCCCTGCCAGGTATCAGCTTGATTGGCCTAGTGGTTTAGGAGGAATTTTTTGTAAAATTTTCAGCAATTTTTGGACCTCCCATTTCCATGTTATTTCTTATGGGATTAAATTTATTTAACAACTTTGAAAGATCATCTCTATCAAGTTTCAGCTTAATTGGCCCAGTGGTTTGGGAGAGGAAGAATTTTTTTCTAAGTTTTTTGGCAATTTTCCACCCTTGTTACCATAGAAACCACAGTTTTTGATGGAATTAGAATTCTTCAACAATATTGGTAGAGCTTTACTCAAGGAACACCCTTACCAAGTGTCGGCTTGATTGGCCCAGTGGTTTATGAAGAGAAGATGTTTAAAGAAATTGTTGACAGACAGACGATGGATGATGAGTGATCACAATAGATCATTTTGAGAACTTTGTGCTGAGGTGAGCTTAAAATCAAGGATATACACATGGTAACAGAATGGGAAACATTCTGTGAAAGTTTCAGTCAAATCCATCCATAGTATATGGAGTTGTGTCAAAAAGAATTTGCTGAATGGACAGAAAGAGGAGATGATACCAATATACGACCACCTTAAATGTACAGACAGATGGACAGACAGAGAAGACGATACTAATATACAATTACCTTCGTTGGTGTATAAAAATTCAACATGAGTCAGAAGCACAGGCATTGAGTGGCTGGATTTTAAAACATGCAATTATTTCAAGAAATAATGAACATACAACACAAATTAATCTATTAATGACCCTGAAGAAAGAAGCTTTATACAATATTGTGTAGAATTAATAAATTGCTTATTTCAAGCAATTTCTTAATTCTCCACAATATTTTACTTACCTAAAGACAAAGATTTTTAACATTTTATAAACTAATGATTTCCACCTGAAACTTCTTTGAAACTAGAAAGCCATAAATGGCTTGAGTCCCTCCACAGGCTTGAAATTCTTGTAAAGCATTAAAAGTTTTGACTAGACTATTTGGGTTCTACTGATGTTGAAAATGATTTACAAAGTTTCAACTATATAACATAAAGAGAAATGACATCCGCCCATAAAATGCATATTTTCATCAGATCACAATATTTTTTTTGTAGACTGATAAAGGGTCACTCAAGGATCATTCATGTAAAATTTCATTGGTATCCATCAATTACACTTTGAGAAAATGATTTTCAATTATATAACACATAGAATAATGACCTCCACCAATAAAATACATATTTTTCATCCAATCACAATAATGTTTGGTAGACTGATTAAGGGTCAATCAAATATTTTTCCAGTGAAATTCGGTTGATATCCATCATTTAGATTCTGAGAAAATGATTTCCAAAAATTCTACTACATAACACATAGAGAAATGACCTCCGCACATAAAATACATATTTTTCATCTAATCACAATAATTTTTGGAAGACTGATAGAGGGTCAATCAAGAATCACTGCAGTGAAATTTGGTTGATATCCATTGGTTAGATTCTGAGAAAATGATTTTGAAAGTTTTCACTATATAACATAGAGAAATGACACCCATAAAATGCATTTTTTTCATCAGATCTCAATAATCTAATAGAGACTGATAAAGGGTCATACAAGGAAGGATCATTCATGTAAAATTTCATTGGTATTCATCCATTAGAATCTGACAAAACTCAATTTATACCATATTTGGAAATTAGCCACGCCCATAAAATCCATGTTTTTCATTGGATCAAATTTTCTTGAACAACTTTGAAAGAGGATCATCCAAAGATCATTCCTGTGAAGTTTGGTTGAAATTAATCCAGTACTTTCTAAGGAAAAGATTTTGAAAGAAAAAGTTTAGGACCGGACGCACGGACAGACGCACGACGGACACAACACCATGACAATAGCCCCAGTGGCTTTCAGCCAGTGGAGCTAAAAATTAGACCAGTCAAAAATTTTGTTGTGTAGTAATAGGTCAATCCTTGTTATTCTGAACAAAGTTCCTCTTTCAGAATAGACTGCATATCAAAGCCCTGAAAGCCTTAGAAGCCAAGGGTCTAGGGCAATCTTTCTGCCTGAAAATGAATTTCATGAACAATGATGCCTTGAAAGAGCATGAACAGGTGGTGTAGATTATGTTCAGACTGCACATAAGTGCAGGCTGAGCTTTTTCTATGCCTCCTACCAAAGCAAAAATATTCCGGGATCAGCATGACAAATATATAAGAGATTGAAATATTGAATTTGAGCATGTGCATGACAATTCCAACAATTTCAAATGTGCGCCAAGCAAAAACACTGGCCAGTCTGTGCATTGACACAGTCTGTCCAGAATCTTTGCTTTGCACTTTATCAGCAGACAAGGTCACAAAGTATCCTAAGACAAACCAAGACAGACAAAGTTTGAAAAAGCACTATGTGTTTTCTAGGCTGCTCAATATTTGCAACTCAGGCATATGTCAAATTGTTGAAAATGTCATCCACAGGCTCATTTATGTTTATCACCCTGTTGGTGGTAGACAAATGTCAGAACTGGTCATCAGCCTCCAGTTGTATAAAAGATTGACTGATTGAATTTATGATTATCAACCCATCAGTGGAAGACAAATGTTAGAAAGGTTGTGTGCTGCCATTGGAAATCAAACCAATGACCTCATGATTTATGGGCTGACATGCTACCAACTTTGTTTTGATTGCAGCTGCTGTATAAAAGATAAGCATTGGTAAAATTCTTAATAGGAGAGTTCTACTAATCAGGCTTGTTATTTCAATTGTTCCAATTGAAACAACAATCCTGATTATCTGAAATTAACTTCAGGTTAAAATGTAGCCAATGCTTATCTTTTTCTCAAACGGGCCCAGAAAAACAGATGGTAATCAACAGAATGCTGAACGAGATTGTGATCAGACTGTGTGAATGCAAAGCCTGATCTCCATCTTTATTTGTCCCATATATGACATTGTTAAAACTGTGACACAAAGGCTCAATTAATTGACAGAAAGAAAGTACACTGAATTTTTCGATAAACTGTAACGATTTGATTTAACATAGGATATTTTTTTGTTTCAGTGTAAGGTCAATTTATATTTCATTGAGTGAACAACAAAAGCTATATTTTCACAGGGGAGATAATAGCTTTTGTTGTTCATGAAATGAAACATAAATCGATATTACTATAAAAACAAACAATCATTCTTTTTCTAAAATGCAAAATTGAGACAAAATGTGAAAATTTTAGGACACATTTTTTAAAGTGCGTCATTTTGCACATGATTGCTATGCAACATTTGTGGTGTTGTCATATTTTGGGCTTTGCTTAGATGATGTTAGATAGGGTGAAATGGACAAAAGCGGGGTATAAATCATTTAATAATTGCACTGATACGGCAGTAAATTTTTAAATGAAAGTCTATTGTTATTCATTGATATTCTACTGAAAAGCATTAAAGAATACGATTTAACAAGAGCAATAACATCTGTGGAGCCTATGCTTGGCTGTTGGATGCTTGATAGTAGATAAAATTCAAAAATAGAGCATAATTTGCACAAAATGCATCTAGAGTTTTCCCCTTGGGGGAATAGGTTGCTCTATTAATTGTGAAAATATTTGCTAAGTTTAAGTGAATGCCTTCAGTATTATCACAAGATGTCAAAGATTTCACACGGCGACAATAAAAACCACAATCCCAAGGCCATAGCAATACCTTAGGCTTTCTCCTAAACAGCCAAGCAAATAATAACACAAGTTTAAAGGTTTTTCAGGTATTATTTATTTTAGTTTCTTTACAATTGTTTTAACCTCTTAAAGTGCCAAAAAAAAGTTTTTAGATACAAATTTGTACTAATTGAAATAACACTTTAAAAATTTCAAAAGTCTTTATCGTCAATAGTAGACACAATGTGGGAAATAAATAGAATAACTTTTTTGGGGGGTTGAATTGTAAATTTGCCAAGATTTGATCTTTCAGATCATTTATTGTGGTTTGTTTCAAAATAGGAAAAGGTAATTTATTCATTATCATAATGTTGACTTAAGAAAGAAATTAGATTTGTTTGTTGAACACCAATGTCCACGCCATTTTTCCAGAAACAGTTGTCTGATACAGAATGGAAATAAGTAGTAAAACCAATAATAAAATTTAAATTTTCCACAAATTTGACCCTGAAAAACAACCTTGACTGATGACCTTAAAAAAAACCATTGCAATTTCTTGTTTTCAGACAATGCAATCACTATTGCAAACCCAAAGGGTGCTAAAAACTTGTCACAGCACAGGTACAGTTTTCTAACATAGTTTGACAACTACAAAATTAAAAAAAAAAAAAAAAATTAAAATAATAATATTTAAATTTTCCACAAATTTGACCCTGAAAAACAACCTTGACTGATGACCTTAAAAAAAAACATTGCAATTTCTTGTTTTCAGACAATGCAATCACTATTGCAAACCCAAAGGGTGCTAAAAACTTGTCACAGCACAGGTACAGTTTTCTAACATAGTTTGACAACTACAAAATTAAAAAAAAAAAAAAAATTAAAACAAAGATATCTAACTATCCAACTTTGGTTAGTTGGTCTTTCAGTACAAGAATACTCTGCCGCTGGTCGGGGGGTAACATGGCAATCTGTTGGTCTGTCAACTGTAATACCTGCATTATCAACGCAGCCTGAAATATAAAATAAAGCAATATACAGTTATTTCATGGTGTTTCGCTTAACAGTGAAAACTATTGTCCTGGGGTAGAGGGATGACATTCTGAACTGTTGTTGTCTTCCACATCAGGCAAAAGTTTGTAATGTCCTCCATGACATCAAGGGCAATAGTTTTTCACTGTTACACAAAAGTCCATGAAATAACTGTTTTATTACCTGGTCATTATTGTGTAAATTTGTTTTATCAAAAGGGACATACAGAGAAGAAATGTCCATTTTTGGACCTTTTTTTTCAGAGCGCCATACTCCACATGTTTATTACACATGCAGGAACATGACATCATTTTTGAAAGCGTGATGGTTCAGTGCTTACAGCGCACGGATGAAACAGTTCATACTGTTGACCGGTCACATGATGGACAATGTAATCGATTATGAAACAGTTCAAAATAGTTAACATTAAAGCTGCTCTTGCACAGATTGGGAAAATGTGAATTTTAACATTTTTCATAAAATCAATCGGAATTAACTACCTCATTATGTTGAAGCCTTTAAAATAATAAGATTCAATCTGGTAATGCATGGAAAGAAAGACAGATATATCCAAATTTAGGTTAAATTCATTCTGAAAAATAAAGTGACTACTTACGCTTAAAAAAATATTCTTCAATTTCGAGCCAACTATTTTCGCTTGACATTCGGTTTATTTGTCTTATTCAATCAAAGATTAAGGTTAAAGTATTTAAAAGCTGGAAACTTCATATCAATACAAGCAAATATGAAAGATAATTCACGGAAATTAGCGATTTTGTAATATATAGACTAGAAATACATAGACTAGATACCTTGCTGATCTTGCCACATCAAAAAATAAGTAACAAAATTATTGAACTATGTTGTTTTTAGTGACAATGCTTTGGGCCATTCTTAATAGTCTAAAAATACACACATTTCCAAATCTTAGAAAAAGTTTCATATTTTTTCTATGAAAAAAATGTGAAAGAGCAGCTTTAAAAGGTTCTTTAACATTATCGAGTATAACACTGAATTCTATTACATGAGTAACCTGTAGAACCAGTCTATATCTAATGAGGCAACAGCCAAGTCAAAACATAGACTGGTTCTGCAACTAATGAATCCAGTGAATTCAGTATTATACTTGATCATGTTAAATGACAAATTTATTTCACGTAATTTACTGAAAGTTCCACAATGAAGTATTTGCAGCATTGAGAGAGAAACCAAAAGAAAAGATCCAAAATGATCCGGAAAAGGGTGTCAAATGCAAGTCACAATGAATATGATAAAATTGAAACAGACGCCAGAGGTGTGTTTTTTAGAGCGAGATGAAAAAATCCGCTCATTAATATTATTTAGACATCATAAGAAACCATTTTCAATATTTTGAGTAAAAAATTTCAACGTCATCAAGGCTACTTCTTTTAAGCCATTGCAAAACCATCTTCTTTTCCTCATTAAGATATCTTAAGATTCTTATTAAGCCGCTTAAATCTAAAAACGCTCCATCTAAAAAAACTTTAATGAGATTCTTAAGAATCTTAATCTAAGAAATGCACCTCTGATCTAAAAAATATTAATCCACTTGGAATGTTTATTTCAAGTGTCAAGTTGATAAGCGCTTACTGATTATAATATGAGCCTGTGCGTGATATTTCCAACAATTTAAATATGTGCAAAGCAAAGACTCTGGCTAGCCTGTGCATCCGCACAGTCTGACCAGAGTCTTGACTTTGCGTTTAGTAGGTAGATAAGATCTCAAAGTATCTGTAGACCATCAAATACCTTTATATTTATAGTCTGTGGCTGTCTATGCTGCTAAGTTTATGCACCTCACGAGCATTTCAAATTGTTGGAAATGTCACGCACAGGCTCATATTTAATTAAAACTAGAGTTGCTTGAGCAGCTGGTTTACTCCACGAGCCTGATATTTTGTTGATATCTATCTTTTAGGCTTAAGGAATAGATTTTCAGAGTTTCAACTAACAATCACAAAAATGACCTCGGTCCACTAAAGACAAGTTTCTGATAAGATTTTAAAGAAAAAGTTTACAACCAGACTCACAGACAGATGGATAGACACACGAATCAGATGGAAACAGCGCCATGACAAAAGCCCCAGTGGCATTCAGTAAGTGGAGCTAATAAAACAGGCTGACTACCCATAGTCCCTTGAAATGTACATTTTTCATGTTGACAAACCATGTTCTAAAATCAAGTAACAACAACCTTTTTGCATCTCTCAATATAACTTGCATTCTTCTTCTAGGGGCATGACATGAAAACATTGTTAGAAGTCCATTATATAATATTACAAAACAAAATATAGTAGATGTCTGCCTTTTGTTTTCAGAGAAGACAATTTTTAAAGTTTTTGCTCTTTGAATCTATCGAAAAAGGGCTGCGCCCAGGTGGAGCCAAAATATTTTCCCGTGGTCTTGATATGAATAAACTTGGTAAAGGCCCACTAGATGATGCTACATACCAAATATGAAAGCTGTCTGCCTTCTGGATTCAGAGAAGAAGAATTTTGTAGATTTTCACTCTTTTATTCTATGTAAAAGGGATTGTGCCTGGATGGAGCCACTGTCTTTATATGAACAAACTTGGTAGAGGCCAACTAGATGATGCTACATACCAAATATGAAAGCTGTCTGTCTTCTAGTTTCAGAGAAGAAGATATTTGAAGATTTTTCTATTTTTACACTTTTTTTAAGGGTAAAGGGAGAGTAAACAGTGGATTTCATTCATTTGAATAACTTTGGTAGAGCTTGACCCTGCCAAGTTTTATCATGATTGGCCCACTGGTTGAGGAGGAGAAGATTTTTTAAGAAATTGTGGATGACGGACAACAGACATTGGATGATCACAAAAGCTCAACCTAAGCACTTTGTGCTCAGGTGAGCAAAAAATGCAATATCTTTGAACCAGAACTTTAATTTATTAGGGTAAGGGTTAAGTTTGAAGACAAAATAAATGTTGTACCTTTTCTTGATCATCTGATGCAACAGGTCCACCGGCTGCTGGGTTGGGTAAACCACCACCCTGTAAAGAATGGACAAGTTTAAGAGCTAAAACACCTTCTGAGATTGAAAGCCTAAATTATGATAATGAGTTATCCCTTTATTCATTTGTAAAACCCTATTGTCATTTGCCTGATTTTTATGCAATCAAAGATATAGACAAGGGTATATTTCATTCTGTATATAAGGCCATAGGCCCATGAAACATACAATATTAACAAGAGCACTGCCTGCGGGTGCTTTGCTCGTCTGTTGATTCCTGGATGGTAGATGAAAATCTAGGTCGAAAAGGTGTATCTAGAGTTATCCCCCATGATAATATAGGTTGCTCTCTTGGCGTTACAAGTGAATGCCAGAAGTAGAACCAGATTTATCATAAAGTGCCAAAGTTTTTGCATGAAGACCACATTGACATCGAGAAACAACATCATAAAGGCAATGGCAATACCGAAAATTATTACAACTGAAAAATCTACTTTCCTCTCTAAATAATGTCAAAAGAGGGGTAAAAAAATCTTTATTCTACCATGCCAATAATTGGAGATCAATCAAAATTTCATGAAAAAGTTTTATGAAGGGTTGCCACAGAAAAAATTAGACCAAGTTTAGTTGACAGCTGCCTATTGGTTACTAAAAAGAAATGGATTAAAGATTTCAAGGTCAAAATCAGCCTCTAGCCCGCATCACCTACATTCAGGGGTCAATCAAAATATCATGAACAATCTTAGAGAAATGTCCTCTTAAGAACATTTCTGCAAAGTTTGAATGAAATCCACCAACAGGTAAGTGAGGAAATGTTAAAAGATTTTAGGGTCATATCAAGCCCAACATTGCTGAGGCCCACAGTTGTGGGTAAATCAAAATTTCACACACAACTTTTTTGAAGGGTCAGCCAAGGACAATTTCTGCCAAGTTTGGTAAAAACTAACTCTTTGGTTTTTATGGAAATGATTTTTTAAGATTTTAGGGTTCAAATAAGTCACCCCCTCCCCCCATATATAGGGATGAATCACAATTCAAGAATAATTTTTAACAAGAGCACCGCCCCCAGGTGCCTACGCTCTGCTGCAAACTGTCTGATGGTTAAAAAGATTAAGTCCAAAATGGGGCATAATTTGAAAAAAATGCTTCTTGATAGTAATCTTTGCTCTTTCGATGGTGAACATGTGTCAAGTTTCAAGAGAATGCCTTAGTAGAACCAAAGATATCACAATATGTCAAATTTTTTGCACAACGACAATGACGCTGATGACAACAACAAGGATGATGACACCAAGGCTGTAGCAATACCTTGGGTTTTCTCTGAAAACAGCCGAGCTGAAAAGGGTCTCCTAGGGAACATTTCTGCAAAGTTTGATTAAGAGGTCTTGAAGATTTTTTAACTTTTGACAAGATCTATTCATTTTTTTTATTAGGAAGGTTTCTATTTATTGTATAAATCTGGTACTGATTTGTCTTTTGGATATTCACTTTATGCATTGATAGACCAAGTAAAGACAAAAGACTTAAATGAGCACTACTCTGATGGTTAGAATAACTCAAAAATTCCTTTATAGGAATTTAAAATAGTAAACTATATAACAAAAGTATTTTTCACTTTCTGCTTTAGTTCTTTTCTTGACAGTTGATAATTTGTTTGACCTAAATACATATTCCTCTTGAGGGGCTTGAACCTGTATCCATTGCATTGTAAGTCAAGCACAAGGAGCTGAAGTTATATAATAAGCCTGTGCGTGACATTGCTTACAATTTGAAATGTGTGTGAAATGAAAGCATTTAGCAGCATAGACAGCCACATACTGTTAATATAAAGTTACCTGATGGCCGTCACATACTTTGAGACATTATCTATCAAGTAAGTACATATGCGCAGGCTGGCCAGAGTCTTTGATTTGCGCATATTTGAAATTATTTTAAATGTCATGCACAGGCTCTAATGATATTGTTAAAATATGTATAAAAACTCACCAATCCTTGAAGTCCTTGCATTAAACTGTTTGGAGGCATCTGACCAGGCATAGGGCCCATATTAGGGCCCGGGGCCATACTGGTTGGGGGCATCCCCCTGGGACCAGGACCTGGGCCTGGTACTGGACCCGGTCCTTGAGACATAAGTCTAGGATCCCTAAAGTCAGGTCTTGGGGGTCCCTGATGTGGAGGTCCCTGATTAGGGGGCCCTCCCATGACCCCTGCTGGGAATGTAGGTCCTGCCATACCTGGTCTGGGTCCTCCCATGGGTCCTTGACCTGAAATATATATAATACTTACTCAATGTTTTGTATGAATAAAAATCTAAATCTAACGAGGTTGGGAGAATTGAAAATTGTCGAGGCTATGCCGAGACAATTATCAATTATCTCAACTGAGTTAGATATTTTTTCATACAATACACTAAGTACATATTATATTTATCTTATAACCTCTATTTGTCTTGTTTACGTCCATATTTCTAACTGAAATTCAAGTTTCTAAAAATAACCGCATTATATCATTGTTCTAAAAATAACTATGTGATATCATAAAAAATATCATACAGGATGTTATCACACGGATATTGTATAGTTATAAGATAAAAAAGGTTATTAAATCAATAGACTTGTAAGCAAAGGAAAACAAAACCTCTAGGGCAACTTTTTTGAAATTCTATATTTTAATTCCTAAGATGACCTTGACACCAGTATTTGTACAACTTCATTCTACATGATAACTAGGAGCAGTGCATCTAAAGTAGGTTTAAAGAAATTGAAAATATTATGTTGATTTGGTGAAGTTTTTCAAATGTTTGACCTTCATATCATATGACCTTGACTTGAATATCTGAAAGAGTACTTTCGTATGTTGTCCCAGAGATTTTCATATACAGAAAATAGTGTATAATGAGGAGAGAGCTGCACTGTGTTCATGTTGTTTGAAAATGATATCCACTTTTGAATGTGATTACACATGATGCCAATTGGGGAACCATTTATGTTTTTATTAAATTTTTGTGAACCTCTTCATCTATAACAAAGGGTTAGTAATTTGATTACATAGACATATCAAGCCCTTCTCGAGTAACCTACTGCACATGCCTATGTGTGTATTTTTAACCACTTACAACGGAGCCTGTGCATGACATTTCCAACAATTACAAATGTACGCAAAGCAAAGCCTCTGGCCAGTCTGTGCATCAACACAGTCTGACCAGAGTCTTCACTATGTGATTTGTAGATAGATAAGGTCCCTATGTATCTGTAGACAATCAGGTAACATTATATTTACAGTATGTGGCTGTCTGGGCTGACAAATGTTTTCACCTCATGCATATGTGACATTGTTGGAAATGTCACTCACAGGATCAACTTTTTAAACGCCCTCAATTTTCAATACATGACTTACCCATCATTCCGGGTCCAGGGGGTCCGTCCATCCCTACTGGGGGTCCTCCTGGGCCTCCGGGTCTTGGTCCACCTGGATTTAGGACAAAGGATATTGTTAGACTCAAATAAGGTTTGATTAAAAACAATTTCTGCTTGTAAGTTCTAAGGAACAAAGTCTATGGATTTGTTTGTTTGAATAGGGTTTTACACCCCTTTCAACTATCTCTCAGTCATATCACAGCAGCTGGAATACATAACAATGGATCCTGGTATTTCTAACAGTACTACCATAACATCCTTTCATAGCTTCCAGCAGCTATCCCACATAGGTCTTCAATTATCAACCCATTGATGGGAGACAATAAGTTAGAAAGGATAAGTGCTGACGTCGGCAATCGAACCTGGGACAAAGTCTCTGGAAGCCTATCATTTCATGCATAGATTATTTAAGAGATGAAGAGATTATACATTGATTTCACAGTAATATGAAACTTAAAATCAAACCTAATCACAATTTTTGAATACCAAAAGCAGATTAATACATGTGAAAATATAGCTTTTGCTTTTCAGGAAATGATATATCAATTGATCTTATTCAAACAGCAAACAATTATTCTATTCCTTTAATGCAAAAAAGAGACAAAATGTGTTAATTTAGGGACTTCTTTTCTTAAAGAGTGTCAATTTGCAAGTGATTTATTTGCAAAATTAATAATGATGTTACTTAGGTTATGCTTAGATAACATCAGATAAAGGGAAATAAACAAAAGGGGGGGTATAAGTTTTTGATAATTTCACTGGTTAGATGGAGAGTATATCACATGATAGTCTACCGCCATTTCTTGATAATCTAAAACTAGAAAGCCATGAATGGCTTGTGTCGCTCCCAAGGCATGAAATTCTTGTAAAAGCAAATAAAAAGTTTGACTAGACTTTTAGATATTTTGAGTTCTACTGATGTTGAAAATAATTTTTGGTAGACTGATAAAGGGTCACTCAGGGAATATTCCAGTGAAATTTGGTTTATATCCATCAATTACATTCTGAGAAAATGATTTTGAAAGTTTCCACTATATAACATATAGAGAAATGACCTCCGCCCATAAAATACATATTTTTCATCCGATCACAATTATTTTTGGAAAACTGATAAAGGGTCACTCAAGGATCATTCGGGAAAAATTTAATTGATATCCATCGCTTAGATTCTGAGAAAATGATTTTGAAAGTTTCCACTATATAACATATAGAGAAATGACCTCCGCCCATAAAATGTATATTTTCCATCCTATCACAATGATTTTTGGTAGACTGATAAAGCGTCACTCAAGGATCATTCATGTAAAATTTGATTGGTATCCATCAATTAGAATCTTAGAAAACTCACTTTTTACCATATTTGGAAATTAGCCATGCCTATAAAACCCATGTTTTTCATTGGATCAAAATTTCTTGAACAACTTTGAAAGAGGGTCACCCAAGGATCATTCCTGTGAAGTTTGGTAGAAATTCATCCAGTAGTTTCTGAGGAGAAGATTTTTAAAGAAAAAGTTTACGACCGCACGCACGGACACACAGACGGACGCACGGACGACGGACACAACGCCATGACAATAGCCCCAGTGGCTTTCAGCCAGTGGAGCTAAAAAGCATTTAAAAAATAAATATACATACCCATCATACCCATCCCCATAGCTGGAGGCTGCTGAGGAATAACTGGGGCCTGAAAAATGGAATTTATCTTAACACTTTCCTGTTTTACCAAGTTTTGGACCTGTCCAAATTCAAAGGTTTTGCAGATGAAAATTTTAAGTGGATTTAATTTGAACCATTCAGTAGGGTAGAAAATAGTGTGGAAAAAGAAGAAATTGCTTATTTTCTTTTTTTTTATTCTATTTATTTCTCTTATGCCATCTTATGTGTTTAAAGAAAGCCTGCGGGAATAGAAGGAAAACAATCCTGAATTAAAGAATAAGTATGAAATTTCAAGTAAATTATTATTTCTATAAATTATTTCTATAAGATGGCTTTATTCTTAAATTTACTCAAATTTTAAATTTTGCGCACTTTAAAAAGATATATTCTGCTATTTTGGATTTTGCCTTCAATGAGGTTTAAAACGAGTGCAAACTTAAACCGGTATTGATAAAATCAAATTATGTACTTGAAAATTCAAATAAACATTAAAAAACCGTAATTCACCATCATCGAGGTGTTAAAAGTTTCATGAATCTTGGTAATTTTGTTCCTGAGTCAGAGATCAGAAACAAAAAAGGTCTACAGACAGATGGGGTGAAACCAATATAACCCCCTCTACTTTGTTAGGGGGGTGTAAATCAGCTTGTCTCAAATAAAACCTCATGGCAGATCCTCTATATACCTGTGAGATGGGAGCTGTTTGTACAGGAGCTACAGGTGCAGCTGAGCTGTTGGCTGGAGGTATCTGTGATGCGTCTCTGTGTAACATAGCCTGTAATTTATAAACACTCTTTCAACAACATAGAATGGTTATCCTGAATTCCATTTTGTATGAAGACAAACATTTTTTTTTCAAACAAGGTGTGTTTCTGAAACATGAATGCCCCAGAAACAGTAAATAATTGATGAATTTGACTTTGACAGATGACCTTGTCCCTTGACCTCGGTAACAATAGATGTGAATAATTGAGATGTATGATCATGCCAAATATGAACAGTGTACCAACAAAATAGGCTGGAAGTGATTGCCCATGTTAAATTTTGAATTCAATTTTGCACACAGACAGATAGACTGACCAATAGACAGACATCAGCAAAACAAAAGCCACCCTATCCTTCACTGCCAAGGCATAACAAGAGCACTGCCTGCGGGTGCCTACGCTCAGCTGTCGAGTGCTGGATGGTGTGAAAAAATCTAAGTCGAAAAAGGGGCATAATTTGCACAAAATGCATCTAGAGTTATTCCACTTGATAGTATAGGCTGCTCTTTTGATGGTGAACATGTGTGCCAAGTTTCAAGTGAATGCCTTCAGTAGAACCAGAGATATAACAAAATGTCAAAGTTTTCGCACAACGACGACAACGACACGGGGGCTATAGCAATACCTCGGGTTTTCTCCAAAAACAGCAGAGCTAAAAATTAAAAATTCCTTTGCAGTAAAACATCAAAATTTGTTCCCTTTGAATTATCAATATGTTGTATTTTGTGGGCTAATTTTAATGTAGAAATAATTCCTGTAGTTATGAAAATCACAATATGTAACCCATCACATGAACAGGGACAATCTGGGAATTCTGTAAAATAAATATTTGGAAAAGAGATTGAATCTAGTACAGGTCAACCTGAGATCTCATTTCACAAACTCTTTCATGGGAAGATAGATTCATCATTCCTGATTCAGAAAATCAGCGAAGTGTGAAAAGTTTCGACCCAAGTCAGCCTGCGCAGTTCATGCAGTCTGTTTGGGGAAGACACTTTATGCACCGACCAGATGGTCCATCTTTGTGCTACGGGTCACATATCTTTTTGGTTTAAAAGCTTTCTTTTCTTTTGTACATGTAGATGTTTTCACTTGTATTTCCCTAAAAAATTTCTTTGGTCCTTCTTTTATCCTGTTACCACGAGGCCAGATAATTACAAGAGGGAAAGGCAGTCGTTAAATCTTCATTTCCAAATGAAACCCTCTGTTGTGGATACTCATTTCAATTGTCATAATGAGACATTTTAAATGAGTGCTAACAACATAGGATTTAAGTAAGGAATAATAAAGCTTTTCAATTTGAAAACCAAAGTACCCCCTCTATCTGTAGCTCTGTTGTTTTTGAAATTGCTTCAAAGTAGTGGACCCATAATAGTTTTGCAATGTCTCAGAGGTAATGAACTTGAATGGTGTTAACCGAGGTTTCCTAATGATTTTAGGAAACCTCGGTTAACATTGTGAAAGAATATGTGGCCCAAAATGTTGCGGAACTATTACGGGTCCACTTCCTTAATGATGAACTAAATCCATAAAGTTTATTTCTGATATTTTAACCTGGATACCCCTATGTTATATTTGGCATGATTTCTTACCATTGTGACTTGGGGGTCCACAATTTTCATAACTATCTGTGCCTGCAGTAATGCATATGCTAGTTGTGGGTTCTGTAACAACATGTTTCTTGCTTCTGTAGGATTGTTTTGAATACACAGCTGAAATTGAGAACACAGGAATAATCCTTTGCAAAATATTTTCCTGGGTTAGTACATTTTGTCTCTCTTTTTAAGAACTACTCAAACTGTGCAGTCTGCAGTATGTGCAATCTGATCTTTGTCATTACAACCTGTTTTTCCTTTTTAAATCAGAAAAGTTTCAGAAATTATATTTTCAAAATCAAATGCTGACTAACAATAAGGAAATACAGAGCTTTCAGCACTTTGATTTTTATATAATTTTGCCATGTTTTTTATTCAGCATGACAAGGGTCAATGGATGCTGGTTTTGTGAGTATGAGACTCCCAACTAAGCAACCAGGACCCTCAAACATATCTGATGTGAGCCCCTCAGACCCTCTGGGGATGAAATTATTTTAGAATGTTTTAAACAGTCTTCAATTCTTTCCTGAAGTTGAGCGCCAAGTAATAATAAGTGCCTAACACTTTTTAAATCTTTAAACAGGGAATAGCTTTAACCTCACAGAAAAACTAGATGATTACTTTAAAAGATACAGTTTCATTTTAGAAAGGGAATCCCAACCCTCATAAAAGGACCCCTAAGATTCCTATGGTTGAGTCCTTTGGAACCCATTTCGTTGATGTCAGACTGAAACCCTGTTTAAGGTTAGGGAAAGGGGCCTGTGGCCCTTTATTTGGGGGAAAAAATATCAGTAGGGGAAAGTTTACTATTTGATATTTTGACAGAAAGCTTCTTAGTTTTGACATATAGTGATTCATTCAGGCATGCAGAACTATAATTCAACTCATAAACCAAGATAATTGTTGGTTTAATTCTAAAACCTTGTAACTGCAGCTTGGTTAAAGCTGTCGTTGCAAGGTTTTAGAATTAAACCAACAAAATAAGCCTTGAAAATGAATTTACTAATTCTAAGTAAGATAAAGCACCTTTTTTCCAGACATGACCTTATTTCAGTGGGATAAAAAGATTTATTAGGGGAAAATGCATTTTTAGGGAAAAAATTTCCAGAGGGGAAAGGGCCTAAAAACTGGCCCTATTTCTTAGTAAACAGGAGGGCCAGAATGGCCCTAAACTGCTCACCTGAATTCTATTAGTCCAGTGGAACTCATCTAAGTAACTTTCTGGCAAAGTTTCATTCACATTTGCCTAGAAATTAGGGTTATGTTATTCTACATAATTACAAGGCCTGGATACAATACTGATTTGGGAACGTTTCTACCAAATTTGGTTGAAATCTGCCCATCTGTTACTGAGGAGTAGATGTTTACAAGATTTGGGGCTCAAGATAAGCCCACCCTGCCACACCCATATTAGCGGGTCAATCAAAAACCCATGAATAAGTTTTGAGGTTATCACCCAAGAAACATTTCTTGATTGAGATGCACCCACTGGTATCTGAGGAGAAGCTGTTTAAAGATTTCAGGCTCAAAATAATCCCTGCCCTACCACGCCCATATTTTGATTTAATTAATTAAATTTATTGTTTGGCCATCTTCTCTTCAAATCTTCGCATATTCCTTGCATAATATTCTCTTTTATTGATATTTCGGCAAAAAGTTTAATTAGCGATGTCAAAAAAGTATCGTTGTGTTCATCAAGATACACACATTCTGATCGGCTGAACAATTGGTTTCATTGATCAATGTAAACAAAATTGAGCATGTAGCCATTTTGCAATGTTGAGCAAAAAGAAGTCCCATGAGAAGTCTGTCTAATACTGATGAAATCTTTATATTTTTGCTTCTTAATATTCAATTTTAAGAGATGAGAAGAATATTTCTTGAATTCATTGAGATATGAAACTAAAAAAACCTAATCACATGTATTTGTGAATCAACTTCACATATTCATACAGTGTGGTTAGGTTTCTAGTTTCATACCTCAAGAAATTCTGTCTTCATCTCTTAAATGAATTGTAAATGAAACACATTTCAACTGAAATATTTACCCACAATTGCATCCAGTTCTTTCAGTCCATTGAAGGGATCAACACTAACACCAGTCCCCTGGTCCGAGACCTGTGGGTTTTAGAGAGGACTTGTAGAAATTACCATGTTGCTGGTCCTTCAGGCCTGTTATTAGTAACATTGTTACTTTCAATAGTTCACTTTTAAAAAAAAAAAAATGCCTTTCTAATACTAAAATTTCTATTACCTTTAGGGAAACATTGTTGAAAAAGAAGAAATTGCTTCTCACAAGCAATTTCTTCATTTCTCAAAAAAATTTCTTGAAGGACCTGTTTTAATCAGGGTGGACCAGTCCGACCTGTAATTCTTAGGGCTTACAAGTCCTTCAGGCTGGTGGCAATAAATAGTAAGAGTCAAACCCTGCATTGAAACCAATGGATTTCTTAAAAGTATTACTAATTAGCATAAGGGCTAATGTTTAAAGAACTAAAATACCTTCATCTGTTTCATAAGTTCAAACATCTGTTCAGGAGGCAGACTAGCAACAGCTTTAGAAATGGCTTCCGGTGCCTTCTCTGGGTCTACAGCATCTCCATATGGGCTCTAAGATAGAGGATAAAAAGGTTAAAAATTAGTGTTCCTGTAAAAGTTTCTCAACTTTTTGGAAGTCTTGAACATTAACAGTGTTTACTGGGGTTTCCTAATGATTTCATTTAGAAACCTTGGTTAAAATTGTAGAAAACAATGAGTTCCAAAATGTTGCAAAACGATTACAAGTCCACTAACTTTAGATGTACATTTGGAAACATTTGTAGGGGTTTTTAAAAAAACAAATGGACCATGATGGTCCTAGATTGCTCACCTGAGTCTCTTTGACCCCTTGGACATCACATCATTTAAATAGGCAGATGTCATAAAGGAGACTATTTCTACACAAAACCAAGTTTCATGAAGTTGGGCCAAAATTGTTATATCGAGAAAGTTATCATTAAGACCCCTTTTCCTGTGATATGGCATGGATCCTTCCCATTTTCAATAGGGTTTATCCTTCTGACCTGGCCAACATTCTGACCAAGTTTCATGAAGATTGGGCCATATTTGTGGCCTCTAGAGTGTAAACACTAAGATTGTTGAAGCCGGACGCCAGACAACGCACGAGGGATAATTCAATGATCACAAAAGTTCACCTTGAGCACGATGTGCTCAGGTGAGCTAAAAAGTAATAATGACAAAGTATTTACATGTTAAATATTTTTAAAGCTAAATCAAAGTTTAAATCAATCTACCTCTATGTCTATTCTTTGACAACATCAAATTAAACAAGAGCCATGTTGGACATGGGCGTAAGTCCCCTACCGGCTTTGTTTGTCTCAATGTTTTCCCACGCCAATTCTATCAGGGACGTCAAAACCAGGTCTTGTTAAAGGGTTAAACAAGACTTACATGAGTTGTTGTCTCTATACAATTCATGGAAGCAATAGACAGATGCAAGAAATAGTATCAACAAGTTAGCTTGCTTAGTTATTAAGTTATTGCAGGATCCATTTTTTGCCATATTTTCACTATTTCCATTACCATAGCAACCGCACTTTTTGTCAAAGAACAAAGATAAAATGATGTGCATAATCTACACATTGCCATCAAGTCATATACCAAGTCTCATCAAATTAGCTTGCTTACTTATTAACTTATCGCAGGATCCAATATTTTTTGCCATATTTTCACTATTTCCGTAACCATAGCAACAACAATTTTAGTCTAAAAACAAAAATAAAATGATGTGCATAATCTACACATTGCCATATAGTCAAGTCTCATCAAACTAGCTTGCTTAGTTATTATCTTATCGCAGGATCCCATTTTTGGCCATATTTTCACTATTTCTGTAACCATAGCAACCTCAATTTAAGTCGAAAAACAAAAATAAAATGATGTGCATAATCTACACATTGCCATCTAGTCATATACCAACTTTCATCAAAAACGCTTGCTTAGTTATTAAGTTATCGCGGGATCCAGATTTGAGCGGACAGACGGACGGACGGACGGACAGACGGACGGACGGACGGACGGACAGACGGACGGACAGACGGACGGACAGACGGAGGGCAAACCTATAGTCCCCTCCGGTGTGAACACCGGTAGGGGACTAATTAAAACATATTTTTACAGAAAAACAAGAGTCCATGTCGGACATGGCCATCCCCCACCATGAAAGATTGATAGTAAACTGAAGCCCAATAGATTAAGGATTCTTTTGTACTTAAAATAGATTGACCCCCTACAAAATCTAAGGCTTTAAAATAATAAAGGGCAATAACTCCAAAATTATGCAAGGGTTGTATCCATGAGATCTATCCACTCATTTAATTCCAAGCAGGGCAGTCATGTTTGAGAAGCTGAGCTGAACAATTAAGCTGTTCTTATCTAATAAACTCATTATGCTATATTGACTGTGTTTGATTTATTTTTGCGAAGTACTAACCACTACAACTACTACGTTACAATAGCTATTATACTTTAGGAGATATGCTTCGGACAAAATTAAAGTATATAAATAACAAAAGGCAATAACTCAAAAATTATACAAGCTCCGGACAAGTTTAGTGTCGGAACCTAGGAATGACGGAACCTCTGAATGACGGACGGAGACCATTACTATATCCCTTCGCTGAAAACGGCGGGGGATAATAAATATGATTAAACAGGGTGGAAATTTTCACAAGATACACCCATTACACTGATGGATGCCCAAGTAAGAAAAACAACAAAGGGAATAACTCAAAAACTAAACTAAGTAGATTAACAGTTCTTGTAGACTGCACTTCATTAACATGGGAGAAACATAACTGCAAATTTTCAATTAAGTCGGACATAAGGTGACAAAGAAGTGGACACTGGCCACCTGAGGGCCACCAGACATCTTGATGCCACTGGTCACATTAAACACCCTGTCTTATAACAGGGATATAAAAAGGGTTCTTGTACCTTTTATTTTACATAAAACAATAAGAAGTTGTATTCAAATTGTTACTTGGTACAATGTACAATAAAGTATCAGTATAGCTAATTTCATATTACATCGGATTGAAGTTGTTTTATGTGTTTTTTTATGTGAATCAATGTGTTGATATAACAAAGTTTGTAACAGATAGAGAATCAAATGACCAAACTCTTGTACCTATGGCTTAGTTTCAAGATTAAGGTATATCCAACTTTGTTTAATGTCAACTAGAACTGTCACAAAGCGCAATACAACCCCCTCAGCACTTTGTCCAAATATTAATGGTTAAGGAAGAGTCTGGAAACGAAAAGGTCTAACAAAAATTGACTGTGACCTTGACCTATGTGACCCAAAAACAATAGGACACTTCCTTGGGTAATAAGCAGCATTTGCATGAAGTGTCATGATTCTAGGTCGCTTTGTTCTCGAGTTAGAGTCTGAAAATGAAAATTGAACAATGGCTGGCTGTGACATTGACCTTTGACCTATGTGACCCAAAACAAAAGAGCACTTTCTTGGGTCATAAGCAGCATTTGTATGAAGTTTCATGATTCAAGGTCACTTGGTTCTCGTGTTAGAGTCTGGAATGAAAAAGTCTACTGACGGATGGACTGACAGACATGGTTAAACTAATATACGCCCTCTACTTCGCAGGTGGGGGGTAAAATAATCTATCACAGAGGCTAAAGAATTAAATTCATTCGATACTTAGTAAGAGAGAATTGGCATTAACAGAATTTGATTTTCAGTAAAAAAATAATTTCTACTTGTAGGCTTTTCTACTCATCTCAGACTGTGCACATTTATCAGCAAACACCTGAACATTAGAAAAACTGAACATACAATTTGATCCCGCTATAAATTGTTTCAACCCTTCTCGTGCTGAATGAATACCTTTGCAAAATGGTATAGTTTAAGATCAGACTGCACACATGAGCAGACTTATCTTTTTCTAAACCGCCTGCCAAATCAGGAATGCAGCATGACAAGGGTTAATCTATATCATTATCTAAATTGCCTAATCACCTCCATGACAGGTCCTCCCAATGCTTGTTGCATTCCTGCCATTTCATCTTTGTTGGATTCCCCAGCTGCCACGCCCACACGCAGTGGTCTGCCATTGAAGTCTGTGTTGTTGAGATTACGTAGAGCACTCTGAGCTGTCTCTATATCCTGGTACTCACAGAAACCATAACCTTTGGGTTTACCAGTTTCTCTGTCATATACTAATCTACAAAACCAAAAGACCAGGGGCCTGTTTTACTAAACATCTTATGATCATTTTTGCATAAGTCAAAAATTAAAGTTGTTTCTAGATCAGTAACTAAATATGGAATTCTGCCATACATCACCTTATTCGAATCGTCTTCTAAAGACAATTAAGATGAGATATGGAAAGGCAGTCTCCAACAATGAATGAAAACACCAGATACAATTTGCGAATTTGACTTACAATTAATTCTTTCGTTAGAAGTTTAGTAAAACAGGCCCAAGAGGATCTTCTTTCTACATTAGGAAAATATCAATTTGTGGGTAGCTTATTATTGAAAGGAAGTACAAGTATTTTTTTTTCGAAACTGATTCTGCAATATGCCAAGGCTGTATTTTTGCTCTTATATCTCCCCAAAAATAAAGTTATCCCCATTAATTTACATTGTTCCCATACTTCAAAATATGAGGACATTGTCACCTTAGTTCTATAACCCTAGTAGCTAGGTTGTTATTACAACTCCAAAAATTGTACCATGTTCCCTCATTTTTCTGACCATTTGCTGATTGACTCATGAGGACAATTTTCGAGAGACTTCCAAAATGATAATGAGTATGAATTCAACAATGTGTGTATTTCCTTTTTTATTTATTGTTGCTAGAGTAGCATCTGGCCATATTAGCGACGCCCACAGAAGACAGTAATTTGATACAGGGGAGAGTGCAAGGATACATGACCAAACTACTGCTGAGATCCGCCATGGATATTTAACCCATGTAAAGCACCATCACATGGGACCTCGGTTTAACTTCTCATCTGAAAGACATTTACATGTAGATTGTTAGTTTGCTAGCCCGGGAATAGAACCAATGATATCCAACTTTGGAGTTAGGTGCTCTACAGACTGAACTAATGGGGTTTACTGAATAAAACAAACATTTTTATTTGTTTTCAAACTTATTTTCTTGTAATTAAATTCCCATCTATAACACCTCGAAATTGAATAAGTATGGTATACAAAAAGGCGTGAAAACATGTTGCCTCAACTTGCCCGACTTGTTGAAACCTCCTGATTGGCCTAGAGGTATTCTTATGATTTCAATGCAAAACGATAGATGTCAGAAAAGGTTCCAATACCCTTTGCTTGAGGGAATGCAGTAAAATTTGACATTGATGCTCCAGCAATCAAGCAATTGTGCATTCCAGTAAAAACCAACCAGAAAGTAGAGGAATATGCGTCTGGACCAAAAGTGAGCTTGAGCCTTGGCACCATGAATTCAAGTTTAGTCCCTCTCAAGGGAACTCGAGACCACTGTACCTGAAGCTGACAACTGGCCCTGCTTGTTGAAATATGTCTCTTAATGCTTCCTCTGTGGCCTCATATGGAATGTTTCCAACTGAAATGTAAAAAATACAGATAGCATGATTTCAAAAGCATGAATTAGGACCAACTTATTTCTGACCCGAATCTTTCCCAGGTGTAGACTGGTCCCAATTTCTAACTATCAGAATAGCCTATTCAAGGCTATTCTGATAGTCGATATTGAGACCAGTCTAGAGCTGGTAACCTGCTGTCTGAGAGATACACTGATATAGTGGACAAGAATGCCTGCTCAAGGTCAGAAATAAGTTGGCCCATAGCAAGCATTTACAGTACTGTGGAGGTTGCGACCAAAAAAATGCTTGTAAGAAATACATTCATGAAAAATAAGAAAATTAAAAAAATGGAAGCAGTATTTACTTGTTTGTGTATTTATATTTGTGAAAGTTATATTCAGTGGATATTTTTGCAAGAAGTTATACATTCTAAAATCTCACATTGCCTATAATACGGCAATGTCTGAAGACCGCCTATAGCTTACAGGTATATATAGAGAGAAAAGAAGTAAAATAACAAACAATAAAATTAGAACTCATATACCGTTCAACCCAAATCGTCCATTTTGATTTCCCCATAAAAAGCTCCTATGTCAGGCCGCGTCCGTTTATCTCCTTCCGGTCACTCACTTTCTTATACCCTGAATAGGTGTTTCGAGACACAGTCTAATTTTTTGCAACAACAACAACAAATTTCCGACTGGTTATCAAAAATTGCCTTAAAGAAGGTTTTTAGATCTAGAAATCGTACATTACAGTCAACCTACATTCAAGAAAATCCTTTTTAAATGAGGAAAACAAAATTTAGCAGTCATTTCTTTAATTAGTCGTCAAAAAGTGATTTTATGTAACCTCTTTAACGGCAGAAATTTCAAGTTCAAAAAATGTTTACGTTTAAAACAGTGACGTCACCGAGCCTCATTTTGAATATTGATGCAGAGGTGGCACTCCAGTATTCCTGTACTTCCAGGTAGAAAGGTAACCTTTAGAGTAGAAGACATATCTTCAGTCTATGCTTTTTTTGACAAAAATGACAGCTTCTGTCTTCAAGAAATTTTAAATCACCCATTATTAAAGTGATTTTAGTATTTTCAAAAAATATCAAATTCATAAATTTCAATACTGATCTATGATAAAAAAAAAAAAATAAAAAAAAATAAGAAAACACATTTGTACTATACTTTATTTAGATTGGTTCCATTTTTGAATGTCTACAACAGGCACTAAAGTCTGGAAAAATGTTAGAAGGGGAAAATTGCTTGCTCAAAGAAACCAAACTATTTATACTTACAAAGGATGAAAGGATTGTTTGTTTTGGTCTTTTTCTATGTTTACATAGAAAGCTAATATGAGCAATGGCCATGAGTTTAAATTCTTTCTGCATTGCTTCTGATCTCGGCAATTTTAAGGCTAAAGCTTAAAGTAACATGGTGCAAGTGGGGTCAAAAATAAGGTCACAGGGTCAAATCTAGGTAAAGGTTAAACCCAATAAAAGGAAACAATGCAAATAGGATCAATTGACATTGGTTAATTTCATTTAATTATACTAATACTGTTTACCTAGAAATCTGATAAATGAAAAAATTGTCCCACTTTTTGTGTTTCAAATTTCAACTATGTACAAGGTACAATTAAAAATATATACATGTACTGGTATAATCAAACAAAAGCATTGCATATGGGTGCCCAAAACCACAACAACAACACCAAAGAGTAAAGACACCAAGGTGATGACTGGACCTTGGCGTATTGTTTACACAGGCCCTCTAATAAAAAGGAACAAAACAAAGAAGATACATTAATCATAGCTTTTAATGCAGATGATAACATCTTTATTCAATTTTGACAAATCTGGAGAAATTAAGAACAACTAAGAAAGACAGACATGCTGGTGAACAACTGTTTATATGTGAAGCCAACTACTTTGAGGCTTCCTTTTCACCACTGTCTTGATTCAATGTGACAAAACAGTTAACAACCTCTAGAATTTATGGTCAATTATCCTTGGTTGGAATCCATTTATTAATAAGAAATAAAATGTTATCCTATGTATAAAAATTTTCTAATATATAAATATTTTTTTCTATTATAAATCTAAAATAGCAATTCAATATACTATAGATATATATTAATATTTCTTGAAAAATTGTGTTAACACATTGCTGTATTTCTTACTGAGTTGTTAGTGTGCTTATACTCATAAACAGATGGTTGTGGCTTCATTAAAAGCGAATTTCATATGTTTGCCATGTCTTTTAATCCTTTCCTGTTTTACAAAAATTTGGACCTGTCCAAATTCAAAGGTTTTACAGACGGAAATTTAAAGTGGATTTAATTTGAAAAATAACCATTCAGTAGGGTAGAAAATAGTGTGGAAAAAGAAGAAATTGCTTGTCAAAAGCAATTCCTTCTTTTTTCACAATGTTTTCTCAATCATAAAATCACAGGCACGTTAAAAGCAGGGATTAAACAGCAAAGGGTTAAGTTGACATGCTTATCTTAGTTGCACAGCAGTGCCACCTATCACAATATATTTCACATTTTCTTATTGTGGTGTAGATCTGCCACTATTTACCTGATAGTTATCAAGAACAATAACTTCTATCTTATAATAATTCATTTAAGGTGCTCTTGATGTGTTCGCACAGCATTCACAAGGTATTCTAGTGGTCCCAATACATAGATATAGATGATTAATCTAGATCTAAATAAGAGAATTCAGCAATTTAAGATAACTACCGGTAAACAGGGACCATAGGTTGTTCAAATATACCGGTATACAAGAAAAATATTGTATGGTTTTGTGTGATGTCTCTGTAATGTTAATGAGATTAAAGCATCTACATGGTGCTGCCTCTTTAAAAACTTGCAATTTACAAAAAGTGCTTCTTTTTAAAATTATACTTAATTGGGTATAAATGGCAATGTCAATTACACCAATAAAACTGTGTGATAATTCAATGGACACTTTAAGCTACCACATAGACACCATTTGGATTTGTGGAAATGGCAAACTGACAGGCACCCTTAACAGAAAAGACAGAAAAATCTTAGGCCAAGTGGCTGGGGAGGGATTATCAGTGCATACCATTTCTGAAAAAGTTTAATTTGCAAGAAATGGTATGTTGCAAGATGTGGTCACCAGTCAGTAAATGTCTCATTACAAATGTTTTTTTTTTCTTTCGCCCGTTTTCTAGGCTTTGCCTAATTTCATATTATTTGTCTTTATCCGGCGAATTTGATGATGTTTCGAGCACGAAAACACATGTCAATCACTTATGAAAATTTATTGAAGCCTTATCATGACAACTACCTCTGACAAAAAAGAAGAAAAAACTTTACCGAATACAGAGCGCCGAGCTCTTTCTTGTGCTGAAATGGGTTCTGAACTGTTAACGTCCATTCTCTATTTCTTTTTATTACATATAATTTTTCGGTTATCTCCCTTTGCTCAATTCCATTTGTAGACTGGAAATTTCACTTGTGATTCAATAGACTCGATATTTGCTTACCACCACAAAAATATGACATAGACTGTTACTACTGTCGAAGGCTTTTATGCTAGTCGACAGTGGCACCAGTCTGAAATATGCCACTAACTAAGTTTTGGATAGTTTACTTTGATGAGTTCTATATTTCTCATTAAGCTATCTTCTATAGCTAACAGCCATAGTAGTCGGGAGAATCTCGGCTTACCAGGCAATATTTCCCTTCTTTTGCACAATTATCAGGAAATGATTACTCAATCTTACATTATCTGTCATTGATGATGTAAACAAGTGCGGTTGACTCCCATAACCTAAGTCTACAGAATATTCCAAAAATTATGATAAAATGGATAAAGAGAAAATTTGCTGTAGCCTATGAACAACACAACTAGAACAACACAAGTAGAGGTCGCAATTTTAAGATGTTTAAACAACACGATAGATTGGCTGTGTATAAGGCCTGAGGGCCTAGAAAAAGGGACCAAGTTTTTTTAGATTAAAGAAAGATGGAAACAACAATATGAAAACTGAATTCCTGGCTCTGAAAGGAAACACCAAGAAACAATTAAAACTTCTCTTACAATAACTATATTGAATATATTTTAGGCCTTGTTGGAAACACTGAAAACAAGGAATAAGAAACTTTTCAGTCTGACAAAATTTGCCAAGCATGACGCAGCAGGAGAAGCTCCCATTCTCGATAAAATTTCATGTACTATCAAATCGGACAATACAGAAAAGGCGGATATTCTAAATCGACAGTTTCAATCAGTCTTTACTCAAATGGCACCAATTTCTCTGGCTCAGTCCTGCCTTTCACCCATAAGACAAAATATGTTTTCCTCCTCTTTCAGCAAATATCCAGTCATGCCAGACACAACCATCTGTACTGGTGGAGTACAAAAACTAATATCAAACATGAAACCAGACAAAGCAGCAGGACCAGACAACATCAAGCCTCTAGTACTAAAATACTTATGTTATCAAATTTTTCCTATCTTGCAAATTCTCTTTCAGAAATCCCTAGATACAGGCACCCTCCCCCAGGTATGGACAAAGGCAAACGTGACTCCACTCTTTAAGAAAGGAAACAAAGAAGATCCTGCAAATTACAGACCTATATCCTTAACGTGTATATTTGTATATTGTGTAAAGTTCTTGAACTATTGTAGCATCAAATCTACTACTAAACATTTTGACAAAAATAATATTCTTTATGACTTACAGCATGGCTTCAGAGAACGGCGCTCATGGCCAGCTAGTGCAACTGACCGATCATCTTGCCAGAAACCTCACTGAAGGAAAACAAACTGATATAGTTTTGTTAGACTTCAGCAAGGTTTTTGATAAAGTTAGCCACATAAAACTTTTGTATAAATTGCAGGAACATGGAGTAAACAATGCTACCCTTATGCGGATTAAATCTTTCCTTATAGGCAGAACACAGAAAGTAGTCTTAGAAGGTGGATGCTCATCCGAAGTACCAGTCACGTGAGGAGTACCCCAGGGATTGGTGCTTGGCCCTCTTTTGTTTCTCTTTTATATAATGACCTTCTTTTGTTTCTCTTATATATTAACAACCTTTCTAACAATATCACCTCCCAAGTCCGTTTGTTTGGAGATGACACTGCCGTTTACTTTGTTATAAATAACAAGCAAGACTTATTACCCTGCAAGAAGATCTAGACAAATTAATGCAGTGGGAGAAAAAATGGGAAATGTAGTTTAACCCCAGCAAATGCATTGTCCTAAATATTACTAAAAAGAAGAAAAAGATTTCCTTTGATTACAGGCTGCACGGAAAAGTTCTAGAAATTGTGGACAATGCAAAATACCTTGGATTTACTATATCTGAGGATCTTTCCTGGAGTAAGCATATTGACAATATAACAACTTATGCAAATAAAACTTTAGGTTTTCTGCACAGAAACATCCAGACCAAAAATAAAAAGATCAGGGAAACAGCATACAAAACTATGGTTAGACCCCAGGTAGGATACGCATCAACTGTTTGGAGCCCCTATACAACATCCTATATCAACAAAGTAGAAAAAAGTACAACGTAGAGCAGCAAGATGGGTTCAAAATAATTTTTTTCTTATTATGACAGTGTCACCTGCATGCATAAGGAGCTTTGCTGGCAAACTCTTCAATAAAGACGAGACATCACAAGAGTCACCATGTTCTATAAAATTGTTAATAGTTTTGTTGCAGTACCCATACCAACTTATCTTGAAAGACCATCACAAGAGTCACCATGTTCTATAAAATTGTTAATAGTTTTGTTGCAGTACCCATACCGACTTATCTTGAAAGACCAGTTAGGATCACCAGACACATGCACACAGAATCTTTTAGAAAGATCCACACAAATGCTTCTTACTTTGATTATTCTTTTTTCCTTACACAGTGATACTTTTGAACAGCCTACCAGAAACAATCGTACAGCAACCTGACATTGTAGCGTTCAAGAAGAGTCTCGATTCTTTTCAGATATTGAGCCGTCCCTGAATGACCAAAATTGTTTTATCAGATCTTTTAATCTAACATTCACAATACTTTTAAATTTTGGTACCCTAACAAATGACTAACAGTTTTTATTCCAGCACAGACGCGCACCTGCCAGTAATACCCGAAAGGGGAGTTAGGCAGTATATATAGATAGATAGATGAATGTATAACCGTAGTCAGAGAGTTTCAAACCATTTCAATTCTCTACCCTCAAATACGTTCACAGCCAAATCTGTAAATAGTTTTAAAGATCGTTTAAAAAAAATGGAATAATATGACGATTAGGTCTCACCCCATGTTTTACAGACCGGAGGCGGGACAGAAACGAACACAACAATTTAGGCAGATCAGTGAGGCAGGCGTCTATCAAAGATCTCGAGACCAAGGAAGACCAAATAAAACAATATGCATACTGCTACAATTTCTACATAGTACAGGGATACTGAACTTAGCATAAAGAAAAATCTATGTTTTGATTGACACTGACTTTATCCATCCTCGGTAGACCAGTGTTGCTCCATTCCTTAAATTAAACATTGATCGACCCTGGAACAACATGCTAGTATTTTCTCGTTCTCATGAATAATTCATGAAGAATTTTGAATGGTCACGCTTTTTCAGCACCTACCACAACCTTTTCTAGAGTGTGTGTGTTTTTATCTTTCTTTTTCCAACCTAATGTCAGCAATTTTTTTTTTTAAAAAACCTAGTCTTTCGAAAAAAAAAAAAAAAAAAAAAAAAAAAGAAAAGAAAAGAAAAATATATATATAAATAAGTACTAAGTGTAAGATTGTGAATTTTGAAGCAGTTTCTGTGTACATTCATGTTAAATCAAAATGTATCTGATGAACGAATAAACATTTCTCATTCTCAATCCAAAATTTTCTCAATTTTCGGTTTGAGATTAAAGCAGTGATTCTGTTTAAATACTCATTTTGATGTATTAACATAAAATGTTACATTAATAAGTTGTTATGAATAACAACTTATTAATATTTCCTTTTATTTTCATACTTTATTTAAATTTAGAATATGAAAAAAAATCTCTGTTGAGCCTGAGAAAAGTTTTATAACCTCGGACCCAGATGGTCCTTAAACAGATGTTAACAATAAGTAATATTCTGATCACTCAAGCCTTTAATCAGCACTGGAGTTAATGCAGGTGTGTCACACTAAAGAGTTTATGACCAAACAGAGGTACAGATAAGAGGTGCAATGACAAGATTAAATAATTATTTCTGAATAAAACCCTGTTGTTGGTACTCATTTGAATTGTCCTAACCAGACGATTCCAATGAATACCAACAATTTTAAGTTTGTATTATCAAAATTGAAATATTTTGATCGAAACTCCCAAATAACCACCCTATCTGTAGCTATAGCCAAAATGTTTTGCTTTCTAACATAGATGTTACTGCTGAAAATTCAGCAGTTTTTTTTTTTGTGTGTGTGTTTTTTTCCCAAAGAATCTGTAATTTAATTTTCACTCAGACATAGCCCAAAGGCTATATATAATATTGTAATTATACGAAGATGACTATAAACTTTACCTGAGACACTTAATCAACAACATTTATATGAAGCTAAAAAACTTTGCAAAAGAGATATAGTTGGACCTTAATAAACATAACCTGTCAAAAAAAAAACACATTTAATTGGGAAAAAATACACACATCCTTTTTACACAAAAAGTTTCGTTTAGAAAGTCCAAGAACACCCAAGCTAGTCGTTTAATTTCTGTGCACATTCAAATAGAAAAACAGGCCCGAAACGCTATCTGTTTTGCGAATTTTAAGATTTGACGTTTCTTTTTTTATTTCATTTTTTATTTTTATTTTATTTATTTTTTTTTTTTTGTTATATAAATAGAAATTTCCCAAAATTTGTCCGGTGACCTATGCTGATTTTTGTTATTTTAAAGCGAAAAGAAAATACTTTGCTTCAATCAAATAAAAATGATATGTTTTCGGGTTGGATTTTGTGAAGTTGTTGCAACATTTTTCGTCGAATTCGACGTCGCACCAGAACCATCGGTACTACTTTTATTTGGAGCCAATCTCCGTGCAAAAGCGTGTTCTAAAATATTTGAAAATAAGGCTTATTGTAAAATATAAGCATTCAAATAATAAATGTGAAGTGATTTTAAGAAATACAAAAATTATGTTAATTTTTCATCCGTTTAAATAGACAGCTTTTGTGAACATTTGACGTGACGTTGAAATATCCTTTGATTTGCGATATCTTCGCGGAATCGAATTTTACAAAAAATCTTAACCGAGGACACATGGTTTTCATTTCAAAAATCTTTAGTGGAATGGTTTAGCAGCAACACATCTAAATTTCAGCATAGGTCACCGGACAAATTTTTGAGTAAAAAGGCAATATTTTCATTAACTGTACTCGAAAACAGCAACACAGAAGGCATTAACAAAGGCATTAACATTTAAAACGTTATACATAATTGTATTTCTTACGCTTATATCTTAATTTCAATCAAAACACAACATCAGGCGTCTTTAAACGAAGCAAATGGCGTTTTCGGGGTAAAGATTGGTTCATTATTTCCAAAAAAAAGAACACTGATTACTGATTTTCTTCCCTAAAAAAGGGGTCGACCCCTTGATGACGTCAACTCTACGTTATGAATTCCCTTTTTATGACCGAAATTTAAAATTTGGACCTAAAATGGGTTCTATGTGTCCGCAGCTACCTTGAGCGTTTGTGACCTTGATTTAATGGGGATAGACCTTCATTAGAGGCTTCGATATTTAGTAAAACTATATCAAAAATGATCGATTTTAACCTCTAAAAAGGAAGTTGGGGTCGGGTCGGGGCTTCACTGGAGCTTGGGGTTATATTAGAATTTTTACGGTAAGTGTATTAGGTGATAATACTTCCGGCGCAACAACAACAAATATATCTACACTACCCCAATGTTCTAACTGCACCGATCGGAAAATTCAATACCACTTCTTAAGAAATTGGACCAGAGTGTGAAAATTGATTGAAATATATAGCATATCCACTTTTTCAAGATGACGTTTGCTGAATGTTCCAAAGCTCACAGATTTGTCACAGTTTAAAGCAATTTAATAACCTAGGGTCGACGGACAAATCCACAAACTCACGGTGTCATGTTCGAACTCCGAGCATACAATTTAAATTTTGACAAAACTGTATCCGAGAGAGTGCAAAGTTATGAGGCATCCACGGAGTGGTCGGATTTGACACTTTTTCTAATAACCAAGTTTTTGATGACTATTCCTTTTGAATATTCCAGTTATCCCCGCCCACCCACATTTGCCAGAGCGCTTGTCAATCTATTGCTTTTAAAGAGTTAAGCCGTATAATTACTGTATACAGCCATATTGCAGGCGTGTTGAGTACCTAATTATGAGTTCCTGGTATTCCTAACCATAGTACAACAACAATACGCTATGGGATCTTCTAGGAACAACCTAGACAACTGTTTGCCTATTGGCGAGAGACAAATGAACATTTAAATCACCTCTAAGGATGAAATCTTCGGTCAAGTCAACCTGCTGACACCGTAATTCGCAAGCTAACGCTCTACCGATGGCTGTACGTCAGTGGTCTGCACAGGATTTAAAGAGAGAGTCAAAATCTAGGAATTGTGATGGCTTTAACAAAACTATTGCCTTGTGAATGTGAGTAGAAATTTCGTCGACATGCACTGTGTGTGCGTAGATTAATATAACTTTATAACCTTAAGAGATCCTTTTCGACTGGCAACCCATAAGCTAGTTGAGTAACCTCATACCACACTGTATGGAAACACTGTACGGTAGATTGCAACGGTATATTCAAAATGGCGGATAGGCATTCGTGAAAAAGTAAGTGTTCTTTATTTTTGTTCGATGTTGAAAAATAATGACAACATTTTCGCAATCAGCTTTGAATACATTATCCATCGTACCTAATGATTAAACATTCTATAGCACCGTCTGTGTGTAAAACAGCTTCAAATATTGTGTTTTAATGACATTTAAAATTGAAGCGCAAAACGAAAGTAGAAATTTCCATATTTTCCCTAAAATCACCGCACCAGCAAAATCAAATGTGGCGGTGGATGGGGACAAGATATCTCCCTAAATATGACCCAAAATGTATTGGATCTAGCCCCTTGTCTAGGAAATAAAGACACTTGAAAAATTCGAAGGTGTACGCTACAGTTAAAACCGAAACTAAATCGCTGTACAGTGCGGTATATGGATATATTTGTACTAACCGGTTTAAATTTCGAATGAAAATCTGTACGCAACGGTTTATATAAATTATCATGTGAAAATCTTTCAACGGATTGAATAGCACGAAAAGGTGAAAGGTGACTTTGTTACTATTTAATCTTACTAAATACTGCAGAAAGACGAATCTGTTCTTTTTCTTATTTTAATTTGATCTGCCTTGAAATGAAGAAAATCTTCGAAAGAGCATCATTAAACACAGTTTTAAATCTAATCTAATGTTTCTACTTAATTCTTCTGTCCTTCTTCAATAATTTTGAAAGACCCTGTACACATCGATAAGATTAAGGCGCTTAACAAAGGCATAAAACTTATCAATATTTCATACATTTTTCTCGATGATGTAATAAGCCTGAAAAATGTTAAAAGCGGCGTAAAACATTTTTTGAATAAAGAGAAAATGAAATATGAATCAAAATCGCTTATTTTTGGGCTATATAAAGTTTTCTTTGGCTCAGTGGTTAGGGTGATAGCTGCTTGTTTTAAAATTCCATATTCTTATGGGCAATTTTAGGAGCTATCTTTTGCTTCAAGGGGGGTGCTTTTAACGATGTCACGTGACAGTCAATAGCGCGGGTAAGGCATGTGAAATCGATCATTCTTAATTGTGCTTTCGAACTACTTTATGAAAGAAATAGTTTCGCTTTTAACTGAATTTATTCAATAAGAAAAAAAGCCGATGCACAACAATTTGACGAAATACTAGTCTTCCCTATGTGTGCGATAAATCAGTTGTCCAAATTACATAAACCAATTCCTTTTTCTAATAGAACACTTTTTAAAAACGTCCGTTGTGTTTAACAATAACGGTATAAGGAATTCTAGAATAACTTATTTTTAAGCAAGGGCAAGGAATATCTAGCAATAACTGAATTTTCTCTCAAAATTTAAAATTTCTTTTTAATTAAAACAAGAGGACCATGATGGTCCTATATCGCTCACCTGACTCTCATTGATCACTTGAACATCACATCAAGTAAAAAGGCAGATGTCTTAAAGAAGATAGTTTTTTACATAAAACCAAGTTTCACCAAGTTTGGGCCATATTTGTGGCCATTAGACTTATTTCAAGTAAATTATCATTAAGACTACTTTTCCTGTGATATGGCATGAATCCTTCCCATTTTCAACAGAGTTCATTCTTGTGACCTTTCAAACATTCTGACCAAGTTTTGTGAAGATTGGACAATAATTGTTGCGTCTGGAGCTCTAAAAAGAAAATTTTCATAAAAGCCCCTTTTCCCGTGATATGGCACAGTTCCTTCCCATTTTCAAAAGAGTTCATCCTCATGACCTAACAAACATTCTGACCACATTTCATGATGATTTGACCATATTTGTGGCTACTAGAGTGTAAACAAAAATAATTATCATTAAGGCCCCTTTTCCCATGATATGGCACGGATCCATCCCATTTTCAAAAGAGTTCATCCTCATGACCTAACAAACATTCTGACCAAGTTTCATGATGATTGGACTATATTTGTGACTTCTAGAGTGCAAACAAAGAAAATGTCATTAAGGCCCCTTTTCCCGTGATATGGCGTGGATCCTTCCTATTTTAAATAGGGTTCATCTTTGAGACCTAGCAAACATTCTGACCAAGTTTCATGAAGATTGGACCATATTTGTGGCCACTAGAGTGTAAACAAGAAAATTGTCATTAAGGCCCCTTTTCCCGTGATATGGCCTGGATCCTGCCCATTTTCAATAGGGTTCATCCTTGTGACCTAACAACATCCTGACATAGTTTCATGAAGATTGGGCCATATTTGTGGCCACTAGAGTGTAAACAAGAAAATTGTCATTAAGGCCCCTTTTCCCTTGATATGGCATGGATCATTCCCATTTTCAATAGGGTTCATCCTTGTGACTTTACCAACATTCTGACCAAGTTTCATGAAGATTGGACAATATTTGTGGCCTCTCTAGTGTAAACAAGAAAATTGTCTATTAGGCCCCTTTTCCCGTGATATCGCATAGATTCTTCCCATTTTCGATAGGGTTAATCCTTGCAACCATGAGAACATTCTGACAAAGTTTCATGATGATTGGACCATATTTGTGGCCTCTAGAGTGTAAACAAGAAAATTGTCTTTTAGGCCCCTTTTCCCGTGATATGACACGATATCTTCCCATTTTCAATAGGGTTCATCCTTGGAGAACATGACAAAGTTTCATGATGATTGGTCCATATTTGTGGTCTCTAGAGTGTAAACACCTAAATTGTTGACGTCTGACGACGGACGACGCACGACGGACGACGGACATCCAATGATCACAAAAGCTCACCTTGATGTGCTCAGGTGAGCTAAAAATGTTGTGGAAGGAAATTACAAGATATTTGTCTTAAAGAGATAACTAAAAGAAAAAAAAAATTATTATGTGTATCAGAACTATTGAGTATTAAATCATTTATTTTGATAAGATTTCTTCTAACTGTAAGCTTCCAAAGCTTCTTCTAACTGTAAGCTTCCAAAGCTGAAAGTTAGAAAAACGAAAGCATTTCTTATGATATCAGACACAACAATCTAGGTTAAAACTTATAAAACTGTTTTGATTACTAAACTGAAACTTTCTAAAACATAGAATTAAGAAGATACATAACATTAGATTTAAAATGGTGTTTAATGATACTCTCTCAATTATTTTTCTTCATTTCAATGTAAAAAAATAAAAAATAAATAAATGAATTAATTAATTAATAAAACATCATCGAGAAGAATGTCTGAAATATACTCCGACAATTTTTAAGTTTTATGCCTTTGTTAAGCGCTTTAATTTAACGATTTGTACAGGGTCTTACAAAATTATTGAAGAGGGACAGAAGAATTAAGTAGAAACATTTAATTAGATTTAAAACTGTGTTTAATGATAGTCTTTCGGCGGTTTTCTTCATTTCAAGGCAAACAAATAAAAATAAGAAAAAGAACATTTTCGTCTTTCTACAGTATTAAGCAAGATTAAATAGTATCAAGGTTACCTTTCGCCTTTTCGTGCTATTCAATCCGTTGAAAGATTTTCACATATTAATTTATATAAACCGTTGCGTACAGATTTTCCATTCGAAATTTAAACCGGTTTGTACAAATATATCCATATACCGCACTGTACGTAATAGTTATAGTTCATTTCTGACAATTTACGCGATATAACCTTAGCGGAGCGTTAGCGGAGCGCAAGGTTATACGCGTAAATTGTCAGAATATGAACTATAACTGTTTTACCGATCGACTTATTTTTTCGACAAATAGCGCTAGGTTAAATGAGCTGTGCGTCAATCAATGATGTCAGTCATTTTTGTTGCGTCATACATTCTTCAATCAAATCGAGGTAAACAAAAATTGGGAGGAGCGAATTTAATTTCCATTGGGTTTCTTTAATCATTTTGTCATTTGGCGAGACATAATCAGTTGAGAACGTTCGGTGAACACAACCACGTTATTGCTGCAAGTGGGTTTTGTATTCTTTTTAGTTAGTTTTTTGCTGATATAATGCCTCCCTTTTACGGATTTTATATAGCATATTCAGCCACGCAGTGATAGCGAGCCGGACTATCATTCAAAAGGTCCCGGGTTCGATTCCGACGGCGACACCTATCCTGTCCGACTAGTCGCTCCCACCTATGGATCGATAATCGTAGACCTATGTGGGATAGCAGCTTGAGGCTAGGAAAATAGTAGTATTGGTTAAGGAAATACCAAAAATTCGTTGTTTGGTGTTCCAGCCGCAGAGATATAACTGAAAGATTGTTAAAAGCGGTGTTAAATCCCATAAAAAATAAAACAGGAATATTTATCATTATCAATAATATAATGTTTGCAACAAGACGTAAGTAAATAACTCATAATGTATTTAAAAGCTCAGCTGTAGTTACCAAGATTTGGTTCCCCACGCATACGTCACAGTTAAACGGATCACGTTGGCTTTCGAAATTGGTCAGCTATCATAGGCCTTACATGCTTTTGAATCAATTTCTTTCTGCAAATATTTGTATAGATCTACCTAGAAACCTTGGAGCAGAGCTAAGCTTTTTATATTTTTTCTACAATTAATTTGTATACATGTACCTTTCAAAGGAACATTTGGTTGCATTTTGTAAGGATTGGGACTTTGAGAAACAACTAAATTAAAATGTCGTTTAAAAGATCCAGAGAAGATATTCATGTTTAAAAAGAAAGTGAGATTTTATTTCGTTTCGACCCCGTCGTCTTTTCTTTTTTATGTCAATGTGAAAATGTGGAGTACAGAAAGGTTTGGTTCGAGCAAACTCGTTAGTGTCATTCTGCTGTATACCATGTAGATTAATATTTTGTTTCAGAATCATTGATTTATCATCTAAATCTTTTCTTGATTAACAAACAGGCAAATTATTTAACAATATTACATCCTTTTATCGAGTAATTTTGTATAAGCATAATTAAAAAAAAAACATTCATTTTTTTTTTTTTTTTTTTTTTGTAAATACTCGATTACATGTTAAGGGTCTTTCGGTACATTTTATCAGACAAGATCATGACGTCACTGTCTGGTTTTGAATGTAGTCGCCGCCCATTATGACTTAAAGTCACGTAGCTCACTTATTCGAGCAGATCGTCAGGTTACGGGATATATTTTTTGAATTTCAAACGAAATAGCGGCCTTTCATTGGAGGAAAAAATAGGGCGATCGGTAAAGCGATTTAGTTTCGGTTTTAACTGTAGCGTACACCTTCGAATTTTTCAAGTGTCTATATTTCCTAGACAAGGGGCTAGATCCAATACATTTTGGGTCATATTTAGGGAGATATCTTGTCCCCATCCACCGCCACATTTGATTTTGCTGGTGCGGTCATTTTAGGGAAAATATGGCCATTTCTACTTTCGTTTTGCGCTTCAATTTTAAATGTCATCAAAACACAATATTTGAAGCTGTATTACACACAGACGGTGCTATAGAATTTTTAATCATTAGGTACGATGGATAATGTATTCAAGGATGATTGCGTAAATGTTGTCATCATTTTACAGGATGATAGATTAAATCAACATCGAACAAAAATAAAGAACACTTACTTTTTCATGAACGCCTATCCGCCATTTTGAATATACCGTTGCAAACTACCGTACAGTGTTTCCATACAGTGTACCAGATCGATAGACTTTTCTCTATCTTCTATTGATATCTGAACAATATTTTTTTTAATTGGACTCTTAATCGATAGGCTTCACATTGTTTGTCTAACGTTACTACTGAAAAAACAACTCAGGATGCACGCGAGGCATTGCTGTTTTCAACCTTCTCTGTGTAAACAAGCAACGAAGCACGTTGACACTCTATAGGCGTTAACTTCCGATAGGTGGCATTTTTCAAATCCTAGTTTTTGCCCGGTGAGCCGTGAAATCAACTTTTTACTGTTAGATTCTCGTGCCATTTGTTCGAAATAGATAAAACAGGTTAAAGCTGCTCTTGCACAGTTTTTCATAGAAAAAATACAAAACTTGTTCTAAGTTTTGGAAATGTGTGTATTTTTAGACTATGAAGAATGGCCCAAAGCATTGGCACTAGAAACAACATATTTCAATAATTTTGTAACTTATTTTTTCGAAGTGGCAAGCTCAGTAAGGTATCTAGTCTATTTATTACAAAATCGTTATATTCCGTGAATAACCTTTCATTTTTTGCCTGTATTGATATGAAGTTTCTAGCTGTCAAATACTTTAACCTTAATCTTTGATTGAATAAGACAAACATGCCGAATGTCAAGCAAAAATAGTTGGCTCGAAATTGAAGAATAATTTTTTTAGCGTTAGTAGTCACTTTATTTTTTAGAATGAATTTAACCTAAATTCGGGTATATCGGTCTTTCTTCCGATGCATTACCAGATCGAATCTTGTTATTTTAAAGGCTTCAACATGATGGGGTAGTTTATTCCGATTGATTTTACGAAAAATGTTAAAATTCACATTTTCCCAATCTGTGCAAGAGCAGCTTTAAAATAACACCTCAAAAAATCAAAATTACCTTTTAAACCAACGTCATTGCATTTCTTAAAAAATAAGGTTCATTCAAACATTTACTTGCATAATTGCAGTGAAGGAATCAGGTTAAATTCATATCATTGCTTTTTAATTATACCCGATTTACCTATGGTAATGGACTCGGCGCCTACGTCAGATCTCAGTTTTGAAAATACACCTATACAATTAGCAATAATCAAAAGTCCTTCAAACGGGAGGCCCTTCGAAACGGTTTCAGTGAAGTTGGGTGATGTAAGTGCGAATATTCCGGATCTAAAATTGTGTAGTTAGAACATTGGTCTAGTGTAGATCACGATATACTTATAACTGGTACAACGAACGTCATGTTTGAATTAAACAATTACATCACAATATCAATCGAACTGATGTGGTCTTTTTGTTCGATTCCGCAATTCTTTATTCGATATTTTTGATAAGTAAAAAATTTAAGCTTTTGCAATTAGATGAAATAACTCTAGAATGAAATCACATCTCTCCAAACTCTTCCCTTTTCACCCTTTGAAGTTTCACTGTCTTGAGCGGCCATGTTACGTTCAAGCGTTTTCAGTCATCTTTATATATTTTTCAGAAGTAGAATCATAAAGAAATCAGTATCTGAAATATGAAAATTCTGTGATGTTGAAAATCATTCAAGAGCATTTTGAATTATTTTGTATGAACATATGATAAGCATTATACAAAATTACATATATTTGCTGTCATGTTGGATTTTGGCGGCAATCTTTAAATTCTACTTCTTAAAAGAATCATGAAAATATCCTTTGTATTTTCTAAAATTCAAATAATATTCTGAGGCATTTTGGATTACATCAATACTGTATAAGATAAGTAAAATAGAAAAAATACTTTCTTTTGCGGCCATCTTGGATTTTGATTGCCGTTTTGTATTTCTATTTCGTAGCTGAACCAAGAAATTGTATGTAGTAGAACTCTTTAGCAATTCAAACACCATTTTGAATCATATCCCAATTACATAGGGTACTCATTTTGGAAAAGTATTCATTTTGGCAGCCTTTTTTGGATTTTGGTGGCCATATTGGATTGCTTAATAATGCAAAAGTTGCATAAACCGGATTTCTTATTTGGATGAACATAGCTACTACTACTACTTCTCGTACTTTCATCAATATAATATTCTCAAGACGCTGTGGCATCTGCACAGTCTGGCCAGGGCCTTCACTTTGCGCTTTGTTGAAAGAGATAGTTCAAAAATGTCTTTAGAAAGACAGACAAACTTTTAATTATACCATGTGGCCGACAAGGTTGGTTAATGTTGGCCCTTCAAGCACATATCAAATTGTTGGAAATGTCATGCTCAGGCTCAAACCTTTTAAATCTGGGGGTTATTGTCCAGAATACCTATGCCCAGAATCGTCTACTAGAGCACCATATGAATTATTTCGAATTATCCGTCAATTCATTTTTAACTGTGTACAAATATATGCTTTTAATTTGTCAGAAAACATCCATCTAAAACAATGAACATCTCGAGTGAACATTCTGTCGCTGTATAAGCTACCAGCGTTCCGATGTTTCACTCTGCGTACAAACGATAGCCATATTTTCACTACGAAGTCTTCTCATAAAATTGATATGTTTTGGCAAACATATAACGCCGGATAGAAGATATGCCTTTTGTCTTCTACAGCGTTTTCGATTAATCTGACTGGAAAATAATCAGAGGAAGGACTCCTAAATCGACCCGCCGTATAAATGTCACGCGAATGATTTATTTTGCAAAGTGCGTTACAAAAAATAGTCGTCCCTATTAACCAGAAATAGAGCCACCCATTGTCTTGAATACCGCCGCCTGAAGAATCATATAGTGTGCATAAAATAAATATCAACTTCCTTGAAACAAACAAAATATTGTAGTTTTTCTCTCGAAATAGTGTTGTTTTTATTAACTTGAGACACATTGATTTATTAATTATTACAATTCGACCAAAATCTCTCGGGAAAATTTCTTGGTCTGGAATCGAAGTAGGTCTCCTAAATTGAGGGATTATTTTAAGTGTTCGTACATAAAACAAAAATAGAACAATAGGTATTTGCCCAAGATTTTTTTAATGAATGATATCAATAGAATAATAGCATACGCCCTCTACATATTTAACTTGTAGCATTTTATTTTTTTTTATTTCGAGAACATCCGTGTGTAGTATAAGTTCTATCATATGAACCAGTGTCTCAGAAAGTATGATTTATCTAATTTTTCATATATGAACATTTCTCAATTCCTAAGAAATGTTCGCTTTGTTAAACAATAAATAACATCTATTATATGTGACACGGCGATAAACAAGTCTAGGTTTGCAGAATGTAAAAGGCCCGTCACACTTCACGGACACTCTTCCGCGCTGTCATGATACACAGCAAACAATTTTCAAATCGCAGTGAAAACGCAGGTAAATCAGAATGAAATAGAGAAACTCAGAGTTTCAACGGCGTTCATGACGATTTCACGGTGTTTCAAATAGGCCTTTACGGTGATGTATTGCTTTCTTATTGGCTTTCACTGCGGACATGTCACGGCGAGATGCCACGGCGATTGTCCTGCGCTTTCTTGGCGAATCATACGCTTTATCGCGGTGAGTATACTGCGTTGCTCGTTCTATTGAGATACTGTTTAAATAATCGTTTGTTTCAGTGTAAGATCAATTTATCCTTCATTATTGCATAAACTGTACGTTTTCGGGTCGTTAAGGGCATACGTTAACGGACAAAACCCGGGCTTTAACGGCAGAAAACGTGGGTTTGTAAGTATATTCACTTGCCGTTAACGCTCGGCTTTTTTCACTGAAATATCCTCATTCTGGGCCTATACACTCTATCCGTTCCTTTGTCTAACATTAATATAGAGCATAAATAAAGACGACGATCCTATTCCCACGTTAATTTTGTGACGTCATTAATTTTCCAAGTAACGTCGGTATAAAAAACATTGACAGTGCAATGCATAACGTAATTATTCCGGCACATTATTGGTAATGGAGCTAGTTTTAAAGCGTTCCTATGGATTATTTTATATATGTGTTTAGATAAATACTAAAGTCTTTCTTTTTATGCAATAATAGCGTCAGTTCATGTTCTTTCAGACGTTAACATTTACAGACACCCTCAAAATGCCGCACTCGGGCGCTAAACCAATTTTTGGGTCTCTGCAAATGTTAACGCCCTCAAGAACGTGCACTTACCCTACGTTGACTGAACAACAAAAGCTATGATAAAAAGTCAAGTTAAAACCCGTGACAAGAAGAGGTCTTTAGAATGATCTAAATACATTTGCCAATTTCATCCTGAAGCTGTTGCAATAGGACTAAGGTAATCAAACCCCCTGCATCGTGGCATATTGAAACTATCGTTTAATTGTTCCGCAAGATATAATCATTTCTTTTTGTGTGACAAATTATCCTGAGCTTTTCAATTGAAAAGGCGTAACAGCAAAGTAGAGACGCAATTAAAACGTGTAGATCACAGTATAGTCGCCGAACAAGCCGCCACTGCCTTTCTATGGTTTTGTCACCGGGATACTGTGATGTTGCCGCGCTGTTGGGAAGGTACTGCGGCTTTAAGGGCGATCTCGCGGTGCTGCTACGGAGACTTGAAGCTTCGACTGCGCTTTTGTCACTTCTCAAAGTGTGCGCCCTCTGTTTGTACATCATTGGCGTTCAAGACCATTGAATCGAGCTTTTGAATTTGAGTGATTGAGTGTGTAGGTGAGAGTTGACGAGTATGTGTGAGTTAGGGATAGGGGTGTGAGTCTGGGATTGAGAGAAGGCAACATTGTAAAAAAAGACACTTTTCTATCTCATTGTTGGTTGAATTCGATGTCTTTATGTTTAACCTTCTTAAAATAAAGATTTTATTATTATAAGCTCCCGATGCGCCTCTGAGTCGATTGAGTAGATTACGGGGAGGAAGAGCGCCGCTGTGTTTATTTGCATCGCAAACCTAGTGTAACACGGGTTTATAGACCAATTTTATTTTTTATGTCCCACTTCCTATGCCTTTACTTTTCTTTCCATTCAAAAATTCTTAGGTATTTTATTATTACGATATTTTCTCGAGTGTCAAATGCCCTTTGTTATCGCTTGATTTCAATCGTAACACATTAAAGATACAAATACGTGTTGCCGTGCCTAATAACAAGATATTGCCAGAGATTTTACCAATAAAGCCAATGTTCCAGGCGCGTGCTAGTTTATTTTCTTAAGCTATTGGGTATGAATGGATTGGCCATATCGATAACGTATTTTCTGGCACATATCGTCTTTGGGAAACCCAAAACATCGTAACTACAGCTTGAAGAAGATGTAGTTACGATGTTTTTGTATCCCAGCGACAGTATTGGAGAAACTTAGAAAGGGCGAGACCGATTGGAAATACAGATTTAGTAGGAGCGGTTTAAATCAGTGTTAAATGAACAGAGACGAAAGTATAAAGGAATTACGTGGAAATATGTCATGGAGAGCGTGTCTGTTGGTTTTATATGCCGTCCAAATTATAAATGGATATTATCATGACTTCTGGAATCCTCAAGGTTAGTTGTCCAATTTTTGATAAATACTTTAAGTATTTTGTTATATTCATTTTTTTGTCATTCATAAACATTTATTAAACAACCGAAATTTCCTTTATTTTGTAAGTATCACAAACTGTCTAGGCCTATACAATCACGAGATTATGTTCAAGAAAAGCCTACTTAGGACCTTTGACTTTTGATCCTCGACTTAAAGATTTTCCAAGAATTTCTTAAATGGAGAAGGAAAATAATTCTGCTTTTTTTAGCTCGTCTGAAAACGAAGGCTAAAGGTGAGCTATTGGGATCGCCCAACGTCCTTCGTCAGTCGTCCGTCATGTGTCGCCTGTCGCCCACAGTTTCTCTAAATATCTTCTCCTAAACCGCTTGATCAATCATGATGAAAATTGGCAGGGATGTTCCTTGGGTCAAGCTTTATCAAAGTTGTTCAAAAAATTGAAATCCAGCTTAACCCTAGTTGCCATGGCAACTAAAAGAGTGAACAAAAAATCTTCAAAAATTTTCTTCTCTGATACCAGAGGGCAGACAGACTTCAAAATTGGTATGTAGCATCATCTAGAGGACCTCTACTAAGTTTGTTCATATCAGGACACCTGGGGCATATTTGGGCTCGACCTGGGCGCACCCCTTTTTACATATAAACTCAAAGAGCGAAAATCTTCAAAAAATCTTTTTCTCTGAAACCAGAAGGCAGACAGCTTTTATCATGACCCTGGGATCAAATTTGGGTTCCGCCTAGACGCATCCCTTTTTACAAAGAAACTGAAAGAGTGAAAAAAATCTTCTCCGAAACCAGAAGGCAGACAGCTTTTATATTTAGCTTGAAGCATGATCTAGTTGACTTCTACTAAGTTTAATAATATTTTTACACATGTGGCATATTTGGGCTCTATCCAGTAGCACCCTGTTTTATTTAGAAGCAAACTTTTAAATCTTTAAAAAAAAAAAAAAAAAAAAAAAAACACACAACATCTTCTCATAAACCAGAAGGAGGAACGCTTTCATAATTTCTAGTTTTTTGGTTGTTTTTTTTTCATCAGATTTGTTCATATCAAACCCTTGGGGTCAAATTTGGGCTCCATGCGGGCGTATCCCATTTTACATAGAAATAAAGTGCGAAATCTTTAAAAATCATCTTCTCTGTAGCCAAAAGGCATTTATATTTGGTATTTAGCATAATCTAGTGGACCTTTACCAATTTTGATCATAACAACCCTTGGGGTCAAATTTTGGCTCCATCCGGGCGTATCCCATTTTACATAGAAATAAAGTGAGAAATCTTAGATAATCTTCTTCTCTGTAACCACAGGGTGTTTATATTTGGTATTTAGCATTATCTAGTGGACCTTTACCAATGTTGTTCATAACAACCCTTGGGGTCAAATTTTGGCTCCATCCGGGCGTATCCCATTTTACATAGAAATAAAGTGAGAAATCTTAGAAAATCTTCTTCTCTGTTACCACAGGGTATTTATATTTGGTATTTAGCATAATCTAGTGGACCTTTACCAATGTTGTTCATAATAACCCTTGGGGTCAAATTTTGGCTCCATCCGGGCGTATCCCATTTTACATAGAAATAAAGTGAGAAATCTTAGAAAATCTTCTTCTCTGTAACCAAAGGGTATTTATATTTGGTATTTAGCATAATCTAGTGGACCTTTACCAATGTTGTTCATAACAACCCTTGGGGTCAAATTTTGGCTCCATCCGGGCGTATCCCATTTTACATAGAAATAAAGTGAGAAATCTTAGAAAATCTTCTTCTCTGTAACCAAGGGTATTTATATTTGGTATTTAGCATAATCTAGTGGACCTTTACCAATGTTGTTCATAACAACCCTTGGGGTCAAATTTTGGCTCCATCCGGGCGTATCCCATTTTACATAGAAATAAAGTGAGAAATCTTAGAAAATCTTCTTCTCTGTAACCACAGGGTATTTATATTTGGTATTTAGCATAATCTAGTGGACCTTTACCAATGTTGTTCATAACAACCCTTGGGGTCAAATTTTGGCTCCATCCGGGCGTATCCCATTTTACATAGAAATAAAGTGAGAAATCTTAGAAAATCTTCTTCTCTGTTACCACAGGATATTTATATTTGGTATTTAGCATAATCTAGTGGACCTTTACCAATGTTGTTCATATCATACCCATGGGAACAGATTTGGGCTCAGCACGGGTGCATATCATATAGCATAGAAACAAAGTGAGAAATCTTAGAAAATCTTCTTCTCTGAATCCAAAAGGCAGACATATTTCATATTTTGTAAGTAAAATTATAAAGTGGACCTCTACCGATGCCTTATTTCATGCCTCTGGGTTCATATTTGGGATCTAAATGGGGTCACCCCAATTAGCATAGACTCCAAGGACGCAATCTTTAAACTTGCTCTGAAGCCGGAAGGCATAGTCATAGTTTCATTTAATTGAACTACACCAAGTTTGTTCATTACGCGCCCCTATGTTCAAATATGGGCTGTGCCCAGCTATATCCTTTTTACAAACAAACTAGCAGAAAACAACTCATCCATAATCTTTGCCGAAAACATTCCATGGTATTGATCTAATGTAGAAATAATCTCATTGTTGAAATCTGCCTATTTAATTGATTTGATGTGCCAGGGGTCGAAGAGACCCAGGTGAGCAGTCTAGGTCCACCATGGTCTTCTTGTTATATTAAAATCCATCCACAATCGGAAGAGAACTGCTTTCGATAAGCTTGAACGGATAACGTTGTTTTGGACAACGCCGAAACATTACTCCTCGCCTATCGACGGGGAAATATCAAATACCGTGTAGGCACGAACACAATCTTTTTGACAATCGTTTAGATCCTCTGAAGACGAACCTTTTAGTCATCATTTCAAATACCAATTCTACAAAGAGGATTAGTAAGCCTTTAAGCCACTAGTGGCTAGCCACTAGTACACCCAACCAACTGCTGGACTGAAACGTGGTCTAAAAGTTCTACATGATAAATTGTAAACGACTTCGATATCACAGACAGTATAGTCTTCCATGGCTGGTATTTGTATCACGCAAAAAATCCATTTAGCAAATACATTTTTGAGAGCGTATGATTTACCAATTTGTATGACAGAGGCTATCCCTTGTTAACTGTAATTGTGCTCTGTAATTGCCACATGCACTTCACAATTCATGTTAGATAGCATCCAAAAAGGATCCATTAGGAATTAAGAAAAGTGAAATGAAAAAAGATGCATAAATAGATAGAAAAAACACGTTTAATTTAAAAAGGGAGACTTTCAAGGAATATATAAATATACTATAGTTATCAGTTCAACTATCCCCATGAAAGTGCCAGTTGCTCTTTTGATAATAGACATGAAGTCTGAGTAGGCCTACAACGTAAGTGTATCTAGTGATCAATTAAGTGAGTGATCATAGGTCAATTTTGTCTTTATATGTGTAGAAAAAAATGACCATTGATCATTTACCAAAGCTTGTAAATCTGTAGTTGTACCAAAGAGATAACAAAAAGAAATATCTTTTGCACCTTAGCGTTACAGCCGACAAGGGCAAAGACGAAAAATCCCAAGGTTTTTCATAAAACAGCATCCGATTAGATCTAGAAACAATCTCATTAAAATCATATCTACGAAATCACTACGCTATCTTTACCTAGGGCTAGAAGCAATGGCGTAGCGGTAGGTAATATTGTGGATCTGATTTCAATCAGATTGAGCAAGGGCATGTCATTCGCGATCGGTTTATATAAAGATAAACCCACAAATAAATGTGATTTGTCCCGCTCGAAAGGGTCACCAGGGACCTCTTTAAAACCGATGTTGCACAAAATCACACCCCAAGAAGGATCACCTAGATTTCCAAAAGGGTATATCTAGTTTAAAAACAAAAGCATTGTAGTTGTTCTAACGACGAGCCGGTTAGTTTGTACACTTCGCACAGTCTAACCAGACTTGCGTTCAGGAGGTCCAAACGGTGCAAACTTGATTGCAAAGCGGGATAAAATTTGCAAACGGATTTCGCCATTTTGTCATCATGAATGCAGGACAGGTTGGCGTTTAACAATTCCAGGATGTTATCTTTTCGCTCGCGACAATTTAGATTCCTGAAGAACGCAAAAAAGTAATCTAGTTCAGATGCGCAACCTTTACTGAAACTTATCGCAATCTGAGATCTGTAAAATGTTGTCCCAGAAATCTTTTAGAATCGTCTTATACAGAATCGTATGAATAATTTCGAATCACGCGACAATTTATTGATCATGGTGTCCAGATATTTTCTTTTAATTCGTCAGAAAAAAACTAAAACAACGATTATCTCAACGATTAGCAAACAATACTTGGTTGTCCATATTGTCGCTGAATAAGCTTCCAGTATTCCGATGTTTCACCCAGAGCAAACGACAGACCCTCCCTTCGCAGTCTTCTGGTAAAATTGATTTGTTTTGCAAACATATATAACGTCGGATAGAAGATAGGCTTATTGTCTTCTACAGTGTTTTCGATTAATCTGACTCAGAAATAATCAGAGGAAGAACTCCTAAATCGACCCACCGTGTAATTGTCACGCGAATGATTTATTTTGCAAAGTACGTTACAAAAATAGTCTTTCCTATTAACCAGAAACAAAACTATAGACAGTTTTGAATCCCCATGCCTTAAGAAATATAGGGTGCATAAAAAATGTTTTCAAATTCCTTGAAAAAAAAATATTGTTGGTTGTCCAAAATGCTCCATTTTTAAGCAATTATAATTGCTTAATTGAGTGATCATTTGAAGAGTTTGTATTTAAAGCAAAAATACCTAGAAAAATAGGTATTTGCCCATTTTTTTTTTTTAAATGGATGCTTTCATATATATATAAATGGTGTATGGTGTAATTTCTTATATGATTGCACTGTTTCGGCGATGAGATTAACAAGTTATTTTCTACCGTTATTTTTCGAAATAACCTCCAAAAAACCACGGAAGAAAATAGAACAAATCATTCAACATCATTAAAGTAACATGTTTGCTCTTAACGTGTAAAGATGACTGCCAAAGAAATGTATTGAATAAGTCCAAGCGAAAACCCGTGACAAGAAGAGGTCTTTAGAATTATCTAAATTTCCATATCATCCTGAAGCTGTTTCAAGTGGGAAACGCGATCAAAACCCTACCTTCTATTATAGTAGAGACGAAAGCAAAACGTGTACCGATAAATCACAGTATATTCGCCGAACACCACCTTCTTTTTATGGATTTATTTTTCAAATGAATGAAATATAAATACGAACGTGAAAACTTCAAAATTACGAATTCGACAGGATTCAAGGCTGATTATTTTGTTTGATATACACCAAAATAAAATGAATAAGTCGGACATTCTTTCGGCTTCTGAATGAAACTTTCATCTTGAAAATCGACCTAATAATCCAAGAATAAATTGAAAACACTGATTTTGGCGGGTGAAATGGTGGCCGATCCCTAGATGACGCCATAACGTCAACAGACGTGCTTCCAAAACCTTTGTATCCTGTTTTTGTGACTGCTCACGTTCCAAAGATAAATCTTAGCATTTTTTGTAAGATTTTGAGAAACTTGACATTTCGGCTATTTCATGTGTCCGCAGTTACCCTAGAAGGTCCCGGGTTCGAATCCTGACAGTTGCACTAATCCATTTCGACTATTTGTCTTCTACCAGCAGACCTATGTGGGATACCAGTTGGAGGCTAGGAAAAGATAAATGGTAGTACTTGTATGAGAAAAAAATGAATTGTTAAGTGCTCCAGTCTCCGTAATATACTAGTAACTGAAAGACTGTTGAATGTGGCGTAAAACCAATTCAAACAAACAATCAAACACAGTTTTTTTTTTATGGCTTTGTCCCTGGGTTCATAACGTGATATGGTGGCGATGTCGGGAAGGTACCGCGGCGTGAAGGGCGATGTCATGATGTTGATTACGAACAAATCGAAAAGCTCTTGCTGCATTCTTGTAACGTCTAAACATGTGCGCCGATTCTTTGTTGACCATTGGCGCTTAAGGCGACTGAATTGATCTCCCACTGTGCCACTTTGTCGATTAAGGCGATTTTGGGGAGTAAGAGCGCCGTTGCCCAATTTCATCGACATGGGTTTATAGACAAATTTTATTTTTTGTCCCACTTTCTATGACTTTACTATCGTTTCTATGTAAGAATTCTTAGGTATCTTATTATAACGATATTTTCTAAAGTGTCAAATGTCCTTTGTTATCGCTTGATTTCAATCGTAACACATTAAAGACACAAATACGTGTTGCCGTGCCTAATAATTAGATATTGCTAGAGATTTTACCAATAAAGCCAATGTTCAAGGCGTGCGCTAGTTAATTTTCTTAAGCTATTGGGTATGAATGGATTGGCCATATCGATAACGTATTTTCTGGCACAAGTTGTCTTTGAGAAACCAAAACATCGTAACTACAGCTTGAAGAAGCTGTAGTTACGATGTTTTTGTATCCCAGCGACAGTATTGGAGAAACTTAGAAAGGGCGAGACCGATTGGAAATGCAGATTTAGTAGGAGCGGTTTAAATCAGTGTTAAATGAGCAGAGACGAAAGTATAAAGGAATTACGAGGAATCATGTCATGGGGAGCTTGTCTGTTGGTTTTATATGCCGTCCAAATTATAAATGGATATTATCATGACTTCTGGAATCCACAAGGTTAGTCATTCAATCCATGATAAAATACTTTAAATGTTTTGTTTCATTTAAATATTTTTGTCATTTATCAACATTTAACAAACGACAGAAATATTCTTCATTTTTCAGTATCAAAAATATTCAGGCCCATATTATCACGAGGGAAAGTCATTGACCTTGGACGCATTTAGAAAGAACGTGTTTTTTTTTTTTTTTTTTTAATTATGAAAAAACGTCAGGAACAACGATCCATATTCTTTTTTTTCTTTTCAATCTTAATTTCTTATTATTTTTTTTAACATCATCAATATTTATCCTTTTACTATCTTAATTTCTGATTCACACATACTATACCCGAACTTCAAATAATCAGAAATATTTAGGCTTAAGTTCGAAATATCCGACTGATCAGAATCTGACACAATCTTCAAACAAGGCAAGTATTCTTCAGATATTTCTATGAGACCAAATATTTTCTTTAATGTTTTTCGGTTGTTTATCGAGAAATAACGGTAGATTATCACTTGATAATCTTACCGCAAAAGCAGTGAAATTATCATTATTTCATACCCTGCTTTTGTGCATTTCACACTATCTGACGTCATCTATTCGGGGCGAAATAAGTGACGTCAAAATGAACGTTGCATAGCAATCACACGCAAAATGACACGCTTTACGAAAAAAATATCATAGAAATTTCACTTTTTGTCTCATTTTTGCAGTAAAGAAATAGAATAACCGTTTGTTTTTCGAGTAAGATCGATTAATATTTCGTTTCGTGAACAACAAAAGCTATATTTTCACTAGTGAAATATAGCTTTTGTTGTTCACCCAATGAATATAAATTGATGTTACACTGAAACAAACGATTATCCTCTATTTTTCTTCTAAAGGATTATTTATAAGTAGTTTGTCGATTTGTAGAAGTGCCTAAATTTGCCCGCTATACATTTTATACCGAAACTTTTACACATGTTTCGCTACTGTTTATTTTCAATTATTTCACTGTCAAACTTTACCAAAGTCTTAAAAGCTAAATCTTTCTTCTTAATTTTGTGTTTTTGTTGAACAAAAAAGGATGTTTTACATTTTGCCTGGTCATCACGATATTGCAGCCCACAATTTCAGTTTTGTATATTTTTTGACATCGTACGATTCTACTAAAAATACGGTGTATGTAATTACAAAATCGTGCGGGTTCTGCACATTTAATATTAATATTATATTTCCGTTTAAAAAATTGTCTGGGGACCCCTTTCGGTGATCGGTAGGTCTTCACGCGATATACGCATGGAGACTGTTCGATAAGTCAACGAGATACACTGTAAACCCTACTGCCACCGTACGCTAATCGATCAGGGACTTATTTGCTAAATATTGTACGGTGACCTTGCGACGGCCGAATGACGATCTTCATATGCCTGTAGAACTTGTCTTCAGGCTACGGTCTCCGTGCAGTCTTGGGGTTTTAAAAGATTTGTATATATATAAAATACGTATTTAGTGTTTTGTAAGAGAAAAAATATCTAACGAGGTTGGGAGAATTGATCATTGCCGAGGCTCTGCCGAGACAGTTATCAATTCCCACAACCGAGTTAGATATTTTTTCATACAATACACTAAAAACGTATTATATTTATCTTATATCCTCTATTTGCCTTGGTTTTGTAGATGTTTCCAACAGAAACGTAAGTTTTAAAAACAACCGCATTATATCATTGTTCTAAAAATAACTATATGATATCATAAAAAATATCACACGGGATGTTATCACACGGATATTGGTATAGTTATAAGATTAAACAAAATACCGAGGATCTTCGGGACCCGAAAGACCTTGCAATGATCGAACGGTCGCCGTCACACGGGAACCCTCGGCGATTCTACTGAATAGACCTCGGGAATAATAAGGACGCAGCCATGAAAACTCATCATTTCGCACGTGGGTTTAAATGACGTCACAAACATAACTGTGGATGACATTGCGAAAAACGAATTCAACGTAAGGTTAAAATTTGGCAAATTATAATTTGAAAACAAAATGCAGTGTTTTACTGCGTTTTGCTTTCAAATTATAACATGCCAAAAACGATCTCGGCAGACGATCGGAAAGCAATAAAGGAATTTGCTTTTCGTCAAGCGTATTAACCAAAGAACCACCAGGAACCGAATATTCTAAAAAATGACCCAAAATTACTACACTTACGTCCGTGGTACTTTTCAGGTTACGCAAAAGTCCGAGCGATGTTCCGAATGCGGTCGCCGTATGCCACCGCACTTGCATCGCACGATTTTGAGATTACGGCCAATTACGAGCGCCGTACAGGCACGCTAAGAGCTCCGTAAGCCAAATGTTAACTATGCTAAAATACGATAAAAGAAGGATTTTTTTCAACGTAAATCTTTTAATAATTCTTTGGTGGCCTTTTCAAAGAAAAAAGCATGTGACACAAAAAGGGACCACAAGGAAACTCGAACATTCGAATAAGTCATTGCGTTGAGCTGAGAATCACCTCCAATCGACGAGTTGTCACTGTTAGGAAATACGTGCTGATCTATTCTCCAGAAAATGTATAGAATACCAACTGGCTTTTTACCTTTAAGCTGTCAAAAAACCAAGTAAATCAGGGGTTGGATAACGGAGGAGATAAATACCAAATTGCATCTAGATCTGTCCATAAATCTAGGGAAATGTTCCAGAAAAGCTTACTTTGGATCTTTGACTTTGTCGTTTGATCCTCGACTCAAAGCTTTTCTAAGCATTCTTTAACGGCGAAGGAAAATAATTCTGTCTTTTTCATATTGAAATCCATCCGCAATTTGAAAAGAATGCTTTAAACAAGCTTGGACGGACAACACAAAAATATTATCCCCCTGCTGTCTACGAGGAAAAGGTCAAATGCCGTATAGGTTCTGACTCTGTCTTTTGGACAATCGTTTAGATCCCCTGAAGACGGACCTTTGTGTCATCTTATATATTTCCAATCCTACAAAGACACGATTTTAAGCCACTGGTACATCCAACCAGGACTGCTAGGTCTAAACCGTGGCCTTAAAGTGCTACATGATAACATGTATACGACTACAATTCTACAGACAGAATAATCTTCCATGGTTAGTATTTGTATCACGCAAAACAACCATTTAGCAAATTCAGTTTTGAGAACGTATGATTTACCTATTTCTGTGACAAGGCCCATCCCTTGTTAAGTTCAATTTTGCTCTGTAATTGCCACATGCACTCCAGAATTCATGAGACATGGCAGTCAAAAAGGATCTGTAGTAATTTCGAAAAGGCGAAATAAAAAGTAGATAAATAAAAAGGTTAAAACGGTTGATTTAAAAAGGTAATAATTGAAAAAAAAGATAATTAAATAAATAATTAATAAAAAAATGAAATAAATAAATATACAAATAGGTTTGTATATTTTATTGCCCCACCTCCATGTAAACACATATTTCAAGTAGGCCTACAACGCGAGTGTATTAAAAGATGAATTAAGTGAGTGATCATATATATGTCAATTTGTCTATATGTGTCGACAAAATTGACTTTTGATCACTCACCCAAACTTGTGAATAATAAGTTATGCAAAAGATATCACAAAAAAAGTTAAAACTTTCGCACGATAGCGATACCACAGAACATGAAAACTACAGAAAATTAATCCTAGTTTTTTTTCTATAAAACAGCATCCTATTAGATCCCAAAGTAATCTCTTTTAAATCAACTCTACAAAATCACTTCGCCATCTATCCGTTACGTAGCGCCACATGCAGGGGCGAAGCGGTAGGTAATGTTGTGGGTCTTATTTTAACCAGATTGATCAAGGGTATGTAATTCGTGATTGGTTTATATAAAGATAACCCTACAAATAAATGTGATCCGTCACGCTAAAAGGGTCACCAGGGAACTCTTTAAAACAAATGTTCCACAATATCACACAAAAAAAGAGGTCAACTAGATATCCAACAAGAGCTGTCGGAGAACAGCGAAGCTCGACTATTTCTAGTGCTGGATAGTAATAACAAATCAATATCGACATTCAATGAAAGTGAAAGTAATTGATCTTTGTCTAAAGGATGATATGATGGTCACAGAAGCATGTGCAGAGTTTCCAAGCAAAGGCTTAAGTAGAAACAGAGATATAACTGATGCCCCAAAAGTTGCCAGTAAAGACTTAACCAAGAATTTGAAAAAAAAGTCCGAAAGTCCAAAAAGGGTTACAATTCCACTAAATTCAATATCAAAATAATGAATCTTTGTCTAGAGGCTAATATTATGACCATAGAAGCATTTACAAAGTTAACAAGCTAGGATTTAGTAGAAACAGAGGTACAATATACATGTCTTAACATTAATTGCACATTAAAACTTAACCAAGCATTTCTAAGTCCAAAAGGGTAGCCTAATTAATTTTTTGTCTAAAGCATGATATTATGATCATATAATCATGTGCAAAGTTTCCAAGAAATGGCTTTAATTAAAAACAGATATATTACAAATATAAATCAGTTACACGTAAAACTATTCCACTAAATAAGATATCAGCGTTAAAAATCTTTGTCTGGGGCTGATATTAAGACAGAAGCATGTGCACAGTTTCCGAGTAAAATGTTAAGAAGAAATAGAGGTATAGATGATAACAACAATTATCCGTAAATTTCCTAAATCTGAAAAGGCTAAGACTTTCACTAAAATTCAAAATCAGAGTTAAAAAATCTCTGTGTAGAGGATTTTATTATGGTCACAGAAACATGTGCAAAGTTTCAAAGCAATGGCTAAAGTAGAAAAAGAGATGCAAATGATATAAAACGGATGCACGTAAAAACATAATAAAAAATTTCTAAGAATGAAAGGGGTTAAAATTCCACTAAATTCAATATCAGAGTAATGAATCATTGTCTAGAGACTGGTATTAGGGTCACAGAAGCATGCGCAAAGTTTCAAAGTAACAGCTTTAGTAGAAACAGAGATTTGATTTGGTTAAATCGCATCACATGGGGGAAATCCATTGCACTTTATTTCTGTATAAAAGGAAATAGGTCTTTCGGGAAACCCCCTACCTTCGATCTGCGAGTCCAGTGTTTTAGGGTCTCGAAAACCCTCGTTCCCCTTCCACGTCGTAACAATGCTTTTCAATATTAGAAATTCAGATATTTTCTTAAGAACATGCAGTTCTGATTCTGAGTCGATGTTTACAGCGAGTCGACGAAGATCATCAAGCGACCCTCTCAACTAAGCTCGATCGAGATAGTTTCGTTTTAAAATACAGAATAATTTATAATAAATGATTTTTTGATCATAAGTTCCACTAAGAATTTCAAAATTGTCGTATTAGTGTACCATTCGTTTATCTTTATGTAAGAAAAAAACACGACCTAAAAATAGATTGTGCAATATGTATACGGGCAGAAAGTTGACTCGAAACTTTAATATTTAGCCGAAAATTTCAATAGTTTCTTAGATCTAGAGGATTGCAATTATATGGACCGAGTGTCTTTTTCACTGCGTTTATTGGAGTATAAAGTACAATTGCCTCAGCACATGGTTTAAACGTAACGGCTTACGGGAGTTATTTGCCATATTTTTTTGTGTATTTCCGTTTATCTATCGTCGCTACCGTAGCACATGCCCATATGAGCGATGCCCCCATAAGACGGTTAGTTGTTACGGGGAATAGTGGAAGGATACATGACGAAACTACTGCTGAGGTCCGCCATGGTTCTGTAACGTGCTCGGTGTAAAGCACCGTCTCACGGGGTCTCGGTTTAACGTCTCATCCGAAAGAAAATTATTCTATTAGTGTACCAGCCCTGGAATCGAACCCACGCGGTCGAACTTCTATGGTTTTGAAGTCCGGTGCTCTACCAACTAAGCTAATCGGGCTGGTATTTGCAATGTGCTAAGGCAATTGCAATTTATACTCCAATGAACGCAGTGAAAAAGACTCTCATCCCTATAAAGAGCGCTAAAAATTCAATCCACCTCAGTCTGCGCAACCTGTATTGAAACTTATCGTAGTCTCAGATATCCCTTTTTCGCGAGACGGGTCACATATATAGAAAATAATATTTTAGTGCCTAAAAATATCAATGTTATCGGGTCGAAGTTGGGAGAATTTATCATGACGAGGCTTTGCCGAGTCATGACAATTTCTCACTGCCGAGACCAGATAACATTGATGTTTTAAGACACTCATATGTTATGCTTTTCATCATGCAACTTTTTTGCGCTTCATTATAAGGAACCCTAAAAAAAACCAGGTAAAAGTGTAAGCAAATTGTTTCTAAAAATAGACTGCCTGCTAGCATGCAATGTTATCAGACATATGATATCAGGGCAATGCAGGCTTCATTGAATGATGAAAATATAATACCTACTTAGTGTTTTGTATGAGAAAAATATCTAACGAGGTTGGGAGAATTAATCATTGTTGAGGCTCTGCCGAGACAATTATCAATTCCCACAACCTAGTTAGATATTTTTTCATACAATACACTAAGTATGTATTATATTTATCTTACAACCTCTATTCACCTTGTTTTTGTAGATGTATCCAACAGAAATGCACGTTTCTAAAAATAACCGCATTATATTATTGTTCTAAAAATAACTGTGTGATATCATAAAAAATATCATACGAGATGTTATCACGCGGATATTTGTATAGTTATAAGATAAATGTTTTTCCCAATTCTACCTGTCAAGTTTGACAGATTTGGAGAAGCCCAACTAAGATGATGATGCCATATTTATTAACACCAATATCATCAACTGCCTGCACTTTGTTATATTGTTTGATGCGTGGCCTAATGTTATCTCATTGCATTGATTTTTTTAAAAAAAAATTCTATATAATGGTTTCAAAACGGCGAGTTTAGTATGATGAAAAAATAGAAGATGAAAACATAGATAATACTTACTTTTTTGACAGACAAAAACAAATTGCTTTTCAAAATAGCGAATTAGAATTTACCTGACAAGGTGAATAATAATGGAAAGATTTCGGTATAAAAAATAAATGGTTTGGATTTACCAGTTTTGAAAAAAAATAAAGGGAGGTTATACAATATCGCTTATTTTCTTCAAGATTAACAAAATTTGCGATATTTATTACCCCAACCCATATTCTAAAATATTGACGAAAGTTTGATAAATAGCTTTCCACGTGATCCAATCTGATGCGCTTCAAAAATTTAAGAAAACCGGTGGAATCATGAACCTTTTCGTGATATTTGGAATGATCGGGTATTTGTTGAACTTCTTATGTGTTCCATATTTAGTTACTACTACAGAAGAAACTTTGATTTTGGACTTACGCAGAAAGTGCTCGAAAGATATTTACTAAAATAGACCCAATCTCTCGAGAAGGGAGGATGATGGTCAATTTGTATGTTTAAGGGTGAATTCGGAAGGGCTGTTCAATAAATCAATGATAATAATGTTAGATGGGCTATAATTTCGCTGCTTAATATAAGACGTGGGGAGAATCTGTGGCGTTTCCAAGCAATTTTCTGATCCGTTTTTGTCTTGATAGTTCTTTATTATAGAGATTAATGCCCACATCAAAATAAAACCGTGGGTCTTTTAGTCTCTTTACCCCTTGGCAAATTTTCATGATGGAAAATAAATCGAGGAAATAAATTGCATCATCATAGATAAGGTTTATTCTTACACAACTTGGCGAAAAACAAAGGCGCTATGACAATTTAAGCGTTGTGTCTGTCGTTCGTCTGTCCACATTTTTTTTTACTCAAGTTATACCCTTTTAAACTACGTAAATGATTCTACGCAAGAATAACATTTACAGTGAGAGACAAATGGACCTTTCAATGAACGATATCTATAAAGCATTTTGATCGACTGAAAAAATATTTTTAAAGGATTGATTTCTAAACACATTCTCTTAGAAAGAATACGTGTAAGTCACTCTGTAAAATAACATATCCTTGATATAGTTTATATCCGGTTTGGTTTTTGGTGTTATGGGTATTTTATTAGAAAATTACGTTCATACTGGGATAAATCGCCCACCTGTCTGTGTCTACTAATTATATCCAATCAAAGCCACAGAAAATTATTGATAGCGATTTGACAATACCGGTATCGGAGCCACCATGTTTTAAAACCAGAGGTATTTCGTCATGACTTAGAGACCATGTTCTACCGTAAGAGGTAATTCGCCATAACCTGCCGAGCCTTCCTAGCTCAGCGGAAATGCATAGGGCTGTCAATCCCGGGGTTGTCAGCTCGTAACCCGGCTCGGGCAATGTTCATCTGACTTTGGCCACAGTCATTGTGACACAAGTTATTTGTTTCCCACCAAAGGGTGTATGAAAAGGACTTAAGCCTGATCGGGATGAGAAGCTTGTAGCTCGGATGAAATGTTGCGCTATATTTTCATCATGGGTAGATGCATTCGCGACATAACTGCAATAATTCATTATTATTTTTTTTTTTCAATTCTTTAATGATGACTGAACAAAACATCAGAGACATCATATATTACAAAGCATACATGACATATCATACTACAACATTATACACTAGATTAGAGATTACCTTTATTTCATGGTAAGAATAACACTAGTAGGCCACAAAATATATTAAAAATATCAAGAATCTCTAATTTCCAAAGCTTTTGACAAATATTTATACAGAGATGTTGCTTGAGTTCTATTTTTCGGATTCAACAGTAATTTCAAAATATCTATTTCTTTCTCCTCAGACATGTTAAAATCAATAATATTGAAACCAACAAATAGTTCTTGTCTTAAAGAAAATATATTCATAACAAAACAAGATAAAATGAGATTTATTTTCAATCTCATTGTAAAATTTACAGGTTCTGTTTTTTTTTTTTTTTTTTTTTTTTTTTTTTTAATTTTTTGTGGAATCTTTGGTCTTAAGTACCTTCCCCTTTCAATATTTAGATTTTTGGAACTTAACCGGAACTTAGTTGTCATAGAACTGGATTGCTGATTGAGATTTGAAATATCGGTTTGGACTATTACAATAGTTGAAAATGATTTTAATTTACTGTCATCTTTAGATTTTATAATATAATAATGATGTTGAAAGTAACGTTAAATGACCTTCACACGTATACCAACCCATTGTATGTTTAATTGCAAGGATCTTTCTAAATGTATTTAAGGTGGTACACCCCTTGTGAAGATCGGCCTATATCGAAACTTGTCGTAAAATATCTGTTTTGCCAAACAGTTTTTTTATTCCTTCATCGTTATAGTTTACTCACATCTAGGCACTACGATAAAGTTGTTCTGGCAAAACTGGTTTTACCTCATGTAACATTATTCTACTCATTGGGAACATCGCTCGGACTTTTCCGTACACTAGAAAGTACCTCGGGCGTAAGTGTAGTAGTATTTCAGCTTCTGATGCTACTCTAGCCTACACGCCTGAAGAATAACAAATTCCTAGGGTAACTTCCGAGATACATATCGATATTTATTGATGAATAACTTTTTGATAATTTGGTCTTTAAAAATTAGAGCATTTATCAAAATGTTAATTTAACTTTTTTTGAACTGCATATGAAATCGACATTACTTCGGAATTTCTCGTATGAGCAAGTAGAAAGTTCTCAATTCTATCGAGGTCTTTTTAATGTTGTGATTGTATATTCATTGTATACGCTCTTGTTAAATTTAAGCCGAGACAACAAATGTCAAAAGGGTAGTATTCAAGTGAATATTATGACGTCATCATTGAACTCCTACATCGGAATGATTTCATGGCTTATCATTGTGGATGTTGTACCGTAAATAATTTTGGGTACAGTTAGACTTGTGACCACTTAGGAGACCACAAAAAAGGCGGTCGCTTATGGGAATAATCGCTTAATACAATATTTTCATTATAGATAAGACAAGTCTTTTTGATAGCATATATAGATTATCGCATTAGTCTTACTGAATTCTGTGATGTGCAAACCCATCAGAATCGTCTTAGTCAGACGATTCTAATGGGTTCGAACATAATTATTGATTCAATGATAAACAATATTTCGAATAAAAATTCTCTTTTTCGGACACTTGGCTTTAGGTGAAGGGACTTTTTATGATGGTCGTTTAATAAAATCGGTCGCTTAATAGACGTGGTCGCCCGAGCAATAACGACTGTATTTGTTTCAGGAGCGATGTCACAAGATACCTACATCACAGATTCAGATGCCTTACAGAGATTACAACACACAAAAAGGTATGATAACATTGACGGATCGCCGGTCTCTCCTCTGACCTAGTACATGGCAAGGCATCACAGATATAAAGGTTGTGGATCCGTCATAACTCCGCAGCATTTCGGAACTCATGATATTTAACAATGATAACCGAGGTTTCCCAATGAAATCATTAGGAAACCTTGGTTAACACTGTTAAAGTTCATGACTTTTTAAAATGTTGCGGTACTATTACGGATTCACCACCCACCCCAAATGCCAGTTGTTCGATAAAAATGATCGATGGATGAAACATAAGGCTTGTCGTGAAAGTGTAACCCTCACATCGTAACTTCGTCTTATTTCAGCTGTAAATATGATATTTTAGTTCGCCTACCAACAAACTGTGTCAGAGACAAGCTGCAATATTGAACTTTCGGTCTTCATCATACTTATTTTTTTATAATTCAACAGCGGCAATCCATGAATTAACTGATTCAAAGCTGTTGCTATTTCGACATCAACAGAGTATGTTTTACCCAAGATTCTATGGCATATTCGGTGATGTACACATAACATTATTACGGCTAGTTTCATATTTTCGAGTGCTTTCTTTGTATCATCAGCACTTGGCAGTGCACATTGCTTTGAAATATACAGTCAAATGACACACCTCTTTACATGTGCATCTTCCGCGAATCCAAGAAACCTCGATTTTTCTCGTGTAATGAGTACGTCTGACTAGCCACTGTACGTAATAATAACGTTGCGTCGCGTTAAAAATGACGCGGGGTGTCTCAATACAAATAGTGGTAAACTTAATTTGAAAAAAAATCGGCATCAAGATTTATTATGGTAGGCAAACAAGACACATTGGAACACTCACGCACATTCACTAAACGTTCACATTGTAAAGCAAGCGATACAATAATGAAGGTAACTGTTTAGGATTATCCACTCATTTGTGGTAGTCTGGTAGATAAATGTCGGAAAGAATGTGTGTCTCAACAAATAAAAGTTGTAAGGTTGTAAAGTGTTTGAGACCCAATTTTAAGGGCTCTTCATTTGCAAAGAAAAGCAGTATGTCCAGGTATATTATATATCAAATTGGAGCTATTTATGTGCACAAGCAGTTTAGCAACATAAGACTGTCATAGCTACAGCGGTATAGCCAAAACATTGTGGAAAAGGGTCTTTTTGTAGAGAACAAGCAACTGCATGACTGTTGGATAAAATTAGCTCATATTTTTCTTAGTAAATATACAAAACTTGGTCTTAGATTTGAAAATGTGTGTATTTTTAGACGATTACGAATGGCCCAAGGGCATTGGCACTGAAACAACCTATTTCAATAATTTTGTAACTTATTTTTACGAAGATCAGTAAGGGATCCAGTCTATTTATTTCGAGTATATAAATTACAAAATCGTTTCTTTCCGTGAATAATCGTTCATTTTTGCTTGTATTGATTTGAGGTTTCCATCTGTCAAATACTTTCACCTGAATCTTTCATTAAATAAGACAAAAATGCGGAATGCATATGCGTAAATAGTTGGATCGAAATTGAAGAATTATATTTTAGGCGTTAGTAGTTGCTTTATTTTTCAAAATGAATTTTGCTAAATTTAGGAATAGCAGGCTTTCTATGCATTACCAGATTTAATCTTATTATTTTAAAGGCTTCAACATGATGAGGTTGTTAATTCCGATTTATTTTACGAAAATTTTCAAAACTCACATTTTCCCAATCTGTTAAAGAGTAGCTTTAAGGAAGTGGATCCGTGATAGTTCTGCAACGCTTGGGAAGTCTTGAACATAAACAGTGTTATCCGATGTTTCCTATTTATTTAATTAGCAAACCCCGGCCAACATCATAAAATATCATGACTTCCGAAATGCCGCGGAATCATTACGGATCCACTACCTTAAGACGTACACGTATTCTGTAAAGATGCAGATGTTCTCGTCAACTTCATACTATGTCGTGTCTCGTTTGCTCCTCACATTTTCATCACGTACAACGTGATATAGTCTTAGACAACAAAAACCTCGTAGCTACAGCTTAAATCAGCTGTAGTTACGAGGTTTTATATGCCCATCTACGATATGAAGTTTTACGTGCCTTTTTTGATCGCTTGACACTTGAGCCACTGCCTACATCTCTCACGTTTTCACGAAAAAATATGGCATTTTTCAGAGATATGAAACTCGATGTGGCGAAATCAGACTCTTTAATGTTGACTGCGACTTAAAAACAAAGAAACCTGTATAAAGTACAACAACATGTATAAATGTTAAACAAACAAGCCCAATGATTTAAAAAATGGAAAGTGTCACTTCGTTAGTGAAAAGACGGATGAGAATCAAAGACGATTTTATACTTCCGCATTGACAGATCGTTAAAACTTGTAATCCGGCACGCGAAAATGTGACCATCGGAAAATGTTGAAGTAGAACTATTTGAAAACAGAAATGATCAACCATAGGTCAACAATATTTGTTTTTTCGAGAATATAATTTGATTCTTTTACTTTTTTTTCGTTAGGTAGCCTAATATATGGCTCGTAACACAACCAGGGACAAATAGGAAACATTTGGAATAAATGTGTGAACCCGTCAAGCAAGTAGAGACCATCTATGTATGATGTCTCAATCCGGATTGCACAGACTGATTAGGTTCGATAAGTTATGCAAGTGAATCTTTTTGAATCTTGAATGATCTTTTCCTTTTTGTGGAAAAAATAATAGAAATACGAACCCTGGTTGACCTACACAAACACTGTTCTCTCTTCTTTTTTTTAATATCTACGGTCAAAGAATTCCAAGATGGATCTTTTTTTGCGTGACGGGTCACAAACTTGAAAAAATGATCATTCTTCGTCTGTTGGGAAAAAGAATTTTAGGTGAAATAATACAAAAATAAATGAATAAATGAATCAGTATTGATTCAGACTAGGTAAACGAGATTTGCTATTCGAAAAATGATAGTTTATTTGAATAGAATGACCTGTTTTCAATAGGAAAATATAATACTCTTCGTTTAATATGAAAAGGACCCCAAACTTACACAGCGTTTTCCAACGTTCACCAACGTTTTTGTATCCTAAACACAGGGATGTAAATGGTGTATAATTTTATTCTGGCCATGGTAATAATTTAAAAAGGCCAATTTACCCAGAGTTATCCAAATGCATTTAAATTAAGTTACGATTGATTTATTTCCAAACTTTAAAAATTCTCTTTTGTCGCATTTTAATAAATGTTAGAGTGAAACACTTAAAAACTGAAAAACCGGTATTATTTCATTCGTTTACTGATTCACCGCAATTTACTCTTGAATTTTATGTTAAAGAACCAACAGAGAGTTTTCAAAAATAGAATGATGTCAATAGAAAATCGGGAATCTGTATCAATTTACTTCATTTACATTTCAAATGAGTCTGTATGCCAATATTTCTTTATTAACTTTCCCATTCTTGCGTCGGTTTTCCAAGTAAAAAAGACAATTGATGTTGTAAGAGAAATGCGCCCGTCTTTTCGAAATGGTGTACAGGATGGCAGTCATACACGCAGAATTCATCATGGTCGGCTTTTCTTTCTTTCTTTCTTTCTTTCTTTCTTTCTTTCTTTCTTTCTTTCATTCTTTCTTTCTTTCTTTCTTTCTTTCTTTCTTTCTTTCTTTCTTTCTTTCTTTCTTTCTTCTTTCTTTCTTTCTTTCTTTCTTTCTTTCTTTCTTTCTTGTAATCTCTCTTTTTTTTAAAAAAAAAAAGATGCTCAAATCTACGAAATAGCGAATTAATCAATACCGGCATATTACCTTTTCCACATTATGAATTATTACTTGTAACATATTAACTGGAGACAAAATTAAAAAATCGAAATTGATGTCGGACGAAAATGAAGACAAGTCATTATGGAATATGAGAGAGAAAAGATGAAAAGAGAGAGAAGGAGAGAGAGAGAGGGAGAGGAGAGAGAGAGAGAGAGAGAGAGAGAGAGAGAGAGAGAGAGAGAGAGAGAGAGAGAGAGAGAGAGAGAGAGAGAAAAGAGAGAGAAAAGAGAGAGAGAAAAGAGAGAGAGAAAAGAGAGAGAGAAAAGAGAGAGAGAAAGAGTAAAAAAAACGCGAAATTGCTTACATATATTAAGAAGCATTTCAATGTTTTCAAAGATGTCTTGCCTAGTGTCGGATCTTGAACAAGCGGCTTATTAAGGTGACCCGTAATGGTTCTGCAACGTTCAGTAAGTAATGAGCTTTCACAGTGTTAACCGAGGTTTCATAATGAAAATCATTAGGAAACCTCGGATAATACTGTCAAAGCTAATGACTCCCGAAACGTTACGGATCTCTAACGGGTCCACTACCTTAACCAAGTCATTTCAGTTTTCACCAAACAATTTCATATAAAAGTTGTCACAACTCAATACTACCTGCGCCAAACTTCTGAAAACGCCGACCTCTTAGCAATTTCATCAGTGGGTGACAAAAACCTCGTATCTACAGCTTAATTTAAGCTGTAGTTACGAGGTTTTGTTCACCCTCAAAAGCTATTCTTATACAATCCACAATCCAAATTAAAAATCTCAGGTGGATATATTCAATTAATAAGCATCTTATCTGGAAGAGAGGGCTTTCGGGATGTCTCAATAGAAATTCAGAGTAGCAGGTGAATAAACTCCCTCATTAGACTTAGCCCATGGTGATATAAATGGATGATTAAGGTAGTGCACTCATAAAAGTTCCGCAACATTTCGAGACCCATGAAGAGGTTTCCTAATGAAAATCATTAGGAAACCTCGGTCAACACTGTTAAAGTTCATAACTTCCGAAACCTTGTGGAAATATTTCGGGTCCACTACCTTAAGGATGTCCATTAATGACATTGTCTCTTTGATCAAGGAATGCTATAACTACAGTTTGAATATAGTTATAGTTACATTCACGTTATGTTATCCTTTGTAAAAAATAAGTTTTGTCCTCTTCGATCTGGAAAACCCGTCTATTGTCTCTGAAAAAAAACTACCACCACTTACGATAGACGATTGGAGTGGATATACGAAGGTTGTCCAAAAACATCGTAGACAACGTCAATAAAGCAAAAACTACGGCATTGATTTATCTTGTTTTTGCACACATTGATCCGATGCCATATGGCACATATTTTACAAATTAACAAGTTGAACAATTATCTTACCAAAGAAATCCAAAGAAATTAATATGTGTGACGTTTATAAGACAAACAATTCAATGTGTCTACGATTTATTTGGACAACCCTCGTAGCTAGCAACCCCTGGTCCTAACCCTTCTCATGCTGTTTAAGACGTATTCCTACCGCACCTAGAGCATTGGCGGCTATTACCGACAAATATTAGTCTGTACAGACGTACTGTCTGGTCTTAGCCTTCACGTGACATATTGATGCAAACCGTTGATCCATGTGTACATATATGACTCTTCCTTTCATATGTCTCTTTCCTTGACGATTGTACTAACGCACTAGATTGGCCTTTCTAGTTTTTGTTTGCATTTTCAAAAATAGTTTTGTTGTAGTTCTATTACACGCCTCTTTAATCCAAGTTCGTATTAATAAGTGCTGAACAAAAACAAAAAAATCGCCTTTTTAGAGACAGGAGAATTAATTGTAAGATTTGTAGTGATTTAATTCCTTTTGAAAAAAATATTGTAAAGAAGACTCAGGCGGCCTGACTTCTAACGTACATGTGTATTAATTCTTGATATAAAAAATATAAGTACTTTTATGATAAGCTAAATCAATTGATTTTTCAGCCGCTTATCAAATAGCCTGAAAAAAACCACTTTGATTGAATCTTAAACAGTTTATCACCAGTATTTTTCTGTCTTTTATTTATTTACAGATTGAATAATAAATGTATTCATCAGGTAATGATTTGTGGATTATATTTTATATGGGCGAGTATACTTAACTTAAAATAAAAAAAATACCCGACCGACTGATACTGACCCGATCCTCCGTTTAAGATGACAAAACGGTGGGTTTTCTTAGAGTCGCCATCATAGCATATACTCATATGAGCGACGCTCCCAGAAGACGGTTAGTTGTTACGGGGAAAAGTGAAAGGATACATGGTGAAACTGCTGCTGAGATCCGTCAGGGTTCTTTGGCGTGCTCGATGTGTATCATCGGTTCACAGGACCTCGGTTTAACGTATCTACCGAAAGATAGTTAATTTGTTCACTGATCTGCCATTCCGGGCATCGAACCTATGATATCAAACTTCGTGTGATTAGGAGTAAGGTGATTTACTCACTTAGCAAATCGGTCTTACGAGTAGTGTTATTTTGTTGGTGCAAATTAGCCTTAGTACTAATTGTGTAGCTTGGTGGTGCAAATTAGCCTGAGTACTAATTGTGTAGCTTGGTGGTGCAAATTAGCCTTAGTACTAAAATGTCTAGCTTGGTGGTGCAAATTAACCTTAGTACTATTTTTAGCTTAAGTTCTAAATTTAACGATTATAGTTAGATTGAGCATTCATTTGAATATCGTTTTACGATTAAAGAATGATAGGCAACAGTGCCAATTGGAAGGTAACAGTATATAATTGTGAAATTTCACTTTCTATCTTATAAGTTGTCTGATTGTGCTTTAGGATGTTTTAACTATGGATAAGAAGGCAATTTTAGAGGATTATTACTTTAAACCAGGAAATCCAGCAGCTTTTACTGGAGCCAAAAAATTGTTTCAAGTACTTAAAAGGAAATATCCGGGTGTCTTTTCGCTAAATTACATTAATAGATGGTTAAGAAATCAAGATGCGTATGCATTGCAAAAACCGGTTCGACGTCGAGTCAAAACGGCTAGCGTAAGAGTCTCTCATATTAATGAACAATGGGATATTGATTTATTATCAATGATGAACTTAGCAGATGAGAATGATGGCATACGTTATCTTCTTGTCACAATCGATATTTTAAGTCGAAAAATGCGAGTTCGACCATTGAAAAATAAAACTGCAAAGGTAGTTTTAGAAGCCATGAAAAGTATATTGCAAGAAGATAAACCCAAGAACATACGAGCTGACAAAGGTTCTGAGTTTACAAACAAGTGGTTTAAAGATCTAATGACCAACGAAAATGTCTACCTTTACCTGAGTCAGTCTTCAAACAAAGCGAATTATGTTGAAAGGTCACTGTTAACTCTGAAAACCATGATTTATCGATATATGCGTCACAAAGGGACTTATCGATATATTGACAAACTGGATGATATTGTTTCAAATTACAACTCTATGCCACATCGCGGATTGCAGGGTTTAGCTCCAAATGACGTTAAGAAGACCAATGAAGCAGATGTTTGGGCAAGTATATATTTGAACCAAAGACGATCTCCTATAAATAAGAAACCCTCCTTTTTATTTGAATTAGGTGATCTTGTTCGCATTAGCTTTGCAAAGGCTCCATTTCGTCGAGCCTATCAAGAACAGTATACGAGCGAGGTTTTCAAAGTCTCAAGGCGGTTGTTAAAACAAGGAATTCCAATGTATCGCTTGGAAGATCTTAAGAATGAAAGTATTAAGGGATTATTTTATTCGAATGAGCTACAAAAAGTGGATAAAGATGAAAACAGTTTATGGTTCATTGAGCGCGTGATTAAAAGGCGAAAAAGAAAGAAAAAACTGGAGTACTATGTAAAATGGCAAGGATTTCCAGATACTTTTAATAGTTGGGTAGATTCAAAAGACGTTAAAGACGTAAATGCCATTGATAAGTGAACATGGATCGCTTTATTTATGTAGAAAGTAGTGAAAGTAATAGTGTCTTTGAAGACAATAAAACAACACAATTTAAGGTACAATTAAAGTTCCCGTTGTATCTTCCTGGTATTTGGAAGGTTGCAATTGTTGAATTTCATGCTAGTGAGAAGACAAAAGCTAAATCGAAAGCAGGAGATGCCTTATATGTATATAGCGATTTATGCAGAGAAAGTATAGTAAAGGGAGAGGAACGACCACTGCTTAGACGTATTGAAAAAAGCGATAAATCTAAATGGGACTCTATATTTGTCAATCCATTTTATTTAAAAGTGATCAAAAATGAAGTAAGGGAGTTTAGTATTTATATCAAAGGAGAGGATGATGCGGACTCATTAGACTTAGTGAAACCAGTGCGTTTAACACTTCATTTGAAAAGGTATCCATTCGTGTAAAGAGGTCAGCAATGAAATTGTACGTACCTAATCCACAAATGTGGGTTGACTTTTTTGATAGACTAAGTACTGGTAAAGCATCATTGAACCAATCGGGTGCAGGAAGAAGACCAAGGGTGATTGCAATGGACAAGATAAAACCAGAAGATGAAAATAAAGTGACTGTTAAAGCAGTGTTACCAGCTGAGCAAACAGTTGCTCAGGCAAAATCGGAATTAGAGAGAGAGGATATCAATCCAAAGCTAGTCGAAAATATGTTTCAGTCGAGTACTAGACGTTCGAAGAAACGCAAATCCAAGTCGCATTCATCGCGTAAAATAAAACGACGCAGAGTACCGAAAAAGAGCCAAACAGGTGGTAAAAGACATAAAAACAAAAAGCATAAAAACGGTCATCATTCGAAAGGAAAATCGCAAAGGGACATATTTGAAATCTAGAAATTATGTCGGTATTCAACGAGGAGCAGTTTAAAGAAGGTTTGGTTTCGGAACTAAACCTTTATGATTTACCGAGTACTCAAACTAGTGTCAAAGATGTGTATTTCGAGGAGATTCGCCCCTTATCACAAGTATCTGATGATGGACCGTATGACTTTCGTATCAATGGACAAAACTCTTTGGATTATTTGGATTTGAGAAACACTCAGTTGTATGTTCGACTGAAAGTAATGAAAGCAGATGGGAGTCAGCTTGCAGGTGATAAGGTCGGTCCTGCAAACCTATTTCTACAGTCGTTGTTTTCAAGTACTGAAGTAACGTTGCAAAACAAAGCCAGTGTGACATGTAATTACAATTCCCACAGAGCTTATATTCATACTGTCATGAATTATGGGCAAGATGCTTTATCCAGCCAAATTGTGACCCAAGGATGGACTATGGATGATGCGGATGCTCCGAGTGATACTGATCCTAGCGGAGCCAATGCCGGTCTAAATACGCGATCTACTTGGATTGCTTCTTCAAAAACACTTGACTTACAAGGACCCATCTTCCACGATTTGTTCTCGATAGAAAGATTTCTATTGAATCAGGTAGATGTAAGGATAAGACTTTACAGACATCCTGCAAGTTTTGCTTTGATGGCCGCCGCATCGACAACAGAGTACAAAATCGTGATAGAGGATATTTACGTCGTGGCTAAAAAAATAAGGGTGAATCCAGCAGTGATCTTTGGACATTCGAAAATCCTCGACAAACAAAATGCACTCTATCCTTATACCAAGGTCGAAATGCGTTCCCAAAGTATTCCAACGGGAGCCACATCATTCAATTGGGAAAACATGTTCCAGGGGAAAAGACCAAACAAGATTATTATTGGACTAGTAAAGAGTAAATCTTTGAATGGTGATTATAAAACAAATCCATTCAACTTTGAAAACTGTAGCATTAATCACATTGCGGTGTATGTTGATGGATTGCCAGTGGGTGGAAACCCGTTAAAAACGGATTTTTCTAGTACGGATGGTACAGCAGTCACGAGAGCTTATACCAATCTTTTGCAAGCTAATGGAAAGTGGAGATATGACGAAGGATGCGCACTTGACAGAGACCATTTTGTCAGCGGCAGTACTCTTTTCGTATTTCAGATAGAACCAAATTTTATGCATCATGGAGAATACCTGTCACTCGTTAAAAATGGCAATGTTAGACTGGAGATTCAGTTTACAACAGCGTTAACAGGTAAAATAAATTTTGAAATTCTAGAATGGAACTTTAAACAGCAATATCGCATCTTTGACTAGCCAAATCTTTGCAAAATATTTGCATTTTTTTCTTCTTTCTCTGATTTTTTTAAAAAAAATATTGCATGGAATTTTCTAATTATGCTTTTATATTTGCAGAACCTATGAGTTGCATTGTTTATTCTGAGGGGGCAGGCTATTTCGAAATCAACAAAGAACGGGACATTGTCATCCAAACATGAATACAACGCAGTTACAGTGCTGTATAACTTGTGATGATGTATTGAATAAACATATACTAGGAGTTTTTGCGTCAGATCGCCTTCCTCGTACTCAACCAAACAGATCATATGGACTCATCGTTAATACTGACCAACATAATCAAGCTGGAACTCATTGGTGCGCTATTTTCAGTGATGGCAATGCGAATATAGAGTTTTTTGATTCGTACGGAGAAACCCCGAAAAAAAATAGCACGAAGATATCTCAATGGTTATATAAAATGCAAAGACCCTAAAACATAATGTAAAGCAAATACAGAGTGACTCTTCATCTGTTTGTGGTGCCTATTGTTTACTTTATTTACGTGAACGCTGTTCAGGGCAAGCGCTGGAACAATTCTTATCTTTATTTGATTCGAATTTTATAGTAAATGATGATTTTATTATCAATGTTTTCACACATACTTTTTCTGAATGCATTTCGGATAATAGCACATATAATCAAACTAGCACTGCACGCTTGAAATGTATATAATTATGTTAGATATGTGTCAATAAAGAATACAAAAAATCACTTGTTTTGTTATATATATTATTTATTCATATTCATTCCATAAACAACATCACAAAAGAACTACATTTTTCTAACACATGGTGTAATTGTAACATTTTCTAAAGTATAACTCTGATCTTCATCTAAATGGAATGGTAACATTTCCATTTGTTCAGATGTCACCACCTGAACAATCGGACGTTTTACCGGTTCATTATCCTGATTAATTTTATAGTGCGAATAAGCATAGCTTTGAACTGAATCCAGGAGATATCTTTTATCATCGAAGGCTGACAAGCCAGTTTTCCGAATAGTTTCACAATATATTTCATGCTTGTGACTTCTAAGAGAGTTCATCGAAGATAATTGTTTCTTTTCACCATACAACACGTTTTTGTAATGTTCGTGTTTTAAATCCTTTTTTACTGTCAATTTTGAAATCCCTTTGAGACGCTTTTCGTTGTGATCACCGCAAATAAAACTGTACATTTTTGATCGTAGTCCAATAAATTCATCAATGGGAACTCCGTTTGTTTCATCTTTCATTTTACCAACAGTTTTCTTGTTATGTGTACTGTATATTGCATGATCTGTTGGATAATCGGAAGTGTCAAATAAATGGTTTGCCTCAAACATGTCGTTGTAGATGTCCTCCGTTTCATAACAGACGAGAAGAGAATCTGTATCTGTCATTTGTAGTTGTGCCCTAGTTCCATACTTCTTTTTCACGTAATTGTACCAAAAGTCATACATCAGGTATTTACTTAAATCTGAAACAATACAAATTAAAAACGTTATTCACTGCCATAGAAAAAGAAGTGATAAATTATTTTAAAATCAAAATGTTAACTAATTTCTTACCGAGAACACACATCCCACAGTAGCTTGGTTTAAAGAGTTTTACTTTGGATCTCAACATTTCTACCGCCACAAGATCTTCATTGAATATAGTGGTATGTTTGTAGGTTGGTTTTGCTGACAGTTTACGTAATCTTTCTTCAGTATGTGTAATTTCTATATGTTTATGTTTGCGAACGTCCTCCATTGTCTGAAGAAGCAAATAAATAATTAAAGGTTCGATAAATGCATTTACAAACTTTGAATTTGAAAAAAAAAAAAAAGAAAAAAGAAAAAAATGCTTGCAAAACTTTTCCTAATGATGAAGAACAAAAAAAACGTTTTATTGATAGACATAATTAATGCGCTTTAAAAAAGAAAAAGAAAAAAAATCCAGCAAACAAAGAAAACACACACACACAAAAAAACAAACCTTTCCAAAAACTGTATTGTTATATAGCTTGTAGAAAGCCTTTTCGAAGGCATTTTTAGCCTCCTTTCTTTTCTGTGTATTAAAGGTAATATATGGTTCCATCCATGCTTCTTGTTTAAATTGCAAGACTCTGTGTATTGTTTTAATTTCCATTCCAAGCCTCAAGTATAATTGCAAATTCCGATAGTGTAGAACATAGTTGTTTTTATCCCCTAACGTTGTCAGCAGTTTTGTTACATTTCCTCGAGAGGGTAAAGGATGATCCTCAGGTAAATTGTGAAGTTTTCGCAAAAGTAATTTTGCATATGGTGAAAGTTCATCATTTGAAATGGCCCTTTGTTCCGGTGCCAAAGGAAGGCAATTATGTAGATCGTGTAGTTTGCTAGGATAGTGAAGAGAAACCTCTAAAATGTATCCTGTGGGACCAACTTCTGGAACACTCATGACGTCAAATTCTTCAACATTTTGCAGAAATTTAAAACCGGAAACCGGAAGCGGTTGCATTAAACCCCACGCATATAGATTATTTGCATCAATATCCAATAAGTAAGAGGTCGGTTCTGCTGGATTATAATCCTTTAAATATGGGTTGTTTGCCTTTTTGTAACGGTTTGATATTTGCGATATGCCACCCCGGATTCCAGATTCAACCATAAGGACTTGATCGATATCAGTAAGCAATTCTAGACGAACTTGTGTCATCTTAAGCATTGCACTCCATGATAAACCAGGGGATGTATAAAAGTGGCAAGGATCTAATTCGTATTGGTTAAGACTTAATTTCCTGAACGATTCAAACACATCAGCAAGGAGTAATACATCTGTTTTTAAATACAAGTCATGGTACTCCCCTAGAGAAGACAGATTAAAATGATGAAATACTCTTTGCGCATGAGCGTAATCGTCTTCTGAAACGTGTTCTCTTTTAACAGCCGAATAAAACTGTTGAATCGGGGGTAGTTTAATTTCAATAAACCTCTCAAAACCATCTAGATAGTCATATGGAAAAACGCCTTTACGAACCAGCAAATTCAGACTTTCTGAATCTTGAAATTCAGACTTCATGTGGTGAAATGCTTGTACACCATCTTGTCTAAGATTTTCTACCAGAGTGTCTAATGAACTTGGTAGGAATTGAAAACTGTCAATAAATCTAAGACCCCCCAAGGAAAAACTAATATAGCGTTCTGTATTTTGGGGTATACATGTTATCTTATGTTCTTTGAATTGACCAAGACTCTCACACAATATGTGTGAATCAAAATTTTTTAAATTATGAAAAATGACTGGAGTGAATTTTGCTTGCTTGCAATTCAAATTACAGTTATTACAGGCAGCTCCAATCAATTCCCCAGTTAAGTGGTTGTGGTGAGCTACAATGGTTTTGTAAACCTTGTCATATGGCGTAAATTTTTTCTTGCACAAACAACACTCTGTTGAGTTTTCAACTAATCCTTCATGGTCAGGAATCGGCTCAACGAATGATAAAATTTCCATAATTTCCTTTCGCTCTTGAAGCAGGCATTCTATGAGTTTTTTTTCTGCATTTTTACCCCTATATATAACAGTAGGTTTTGTAAAGCGGTCGTCTTCAGATACTACTTTGTAACCAAAGCCACAAACCTCTAATTTTTTTGTTTGAGTTGTTGCTGAAATGTCTGGATTTGGCATACAAGTATGAATTGGAATATTTATGGTTTCAAAATCGGCATAAATCACAAACGGTACTTTAAGAGTTTTTTCATACTCTTTGAAGTACAGGGTTGCCTCATTTTCATTACTTGGTAATATGACTTTTTGAGGTCCATGAATAGAACAGTCTTTTTGGTGTTTGTTGAGAAGGTCTTCTCGGGAGAAAGCGTGTAAGCAATAAGGACAGAAATGTAATCGATTATTGTGACTTTTTGTTCTGGAAAGAAATCTACTTAAATCCTTTATCAAGCAATAGTGTGAGTTGCTTTCATTTTTTAAATAAAGCAAGTTGATATGGTGATCACGCCCCACGAATGATGTTATTCTCATTGGAACTATATCGCCATCATCTAAACTGAAAACGTTGATAGATACATTTTCATTTTGTTTTTCAAATCGTTTGATATCCGAAATTGTTACAGGGTATTCTATACCATCCATATTTAATTCATTTAAGTACAGGTGATAATGGTCTACACAATCTGGAGCGACCTCCTGTGGGTGGAGAGCGGCAAGTATACAATAGACGAAACATCTATCATCGTCATTGCGTATATTTAAAACACTATTACTTTTCGAAAGTGTTGTTGGTAATGGGGTGAATATTGATGCTGATAAAGGTTGATAATTTATAGTATGAATTTCGAGTTTAATGACTCGAGATAAAAACCAGCCACTTCCCTCCCGCATGTATTTTTCAAAACTTGCAAACATTTTTTGAAATGCTTCGTTTAAATCATGATTGTCCATTGATGTAAGCGATGTATAGGTTTTACTTCGAAAGTAAGGGGATGATGTCAGTGATTCATTTCCATCATCTCGTTGCATTTCTACTTGCACACAAAGATTCCATTTTATTCCACGCAGTTGTTGTAATCTTGAGGTCAAATGGTTTTGAACCTCTTCTCTTATGTTTGAAAAAAACACCAGAATATCATATCGCTCTCCCTGCTTCGGAAATATGTTCCTATTCTGCACATTATTTCTTAAAGCAGACTCATCTTCATTTAAGCGTCCCTCGTCATGATCCTGACTTAGTCTCTGTGTCGCTGTGTTCACATCAGGCTTTATTTGATTACTGTTGTCTGTCATCTGTTGGACATTAAGGTTGTCCAATTCCTTTTCCTTTGGCCTTTGTCTTCCTCCGCGTTGATTTAACGGGTGCCGTTCTTCTATATGTTGGATTAATTCAGCATATGTATCGCAATCTCTGTGACAATGACGACATGAAAAACTTCTTTCGGTATTTTTAGGGTGCACTTTTGCAACATGGCGGTCAAGAAGAGATTTTCTACTATATGATGCGGAACACGAAGTACAAGAGAATCGATTGTTCACATTTAGTTGTCTATCATGTTCTTTATGTATTAATTACTCGTGTTTTGTAAGTGATGATCGAAAACTAAACGATTCTCCACACTTCAAACAAGTTATCTTTGGTTGATGCTTCTGCATGTGTTGATTTAAGTATTGCTTTATAGCAAATTGTTTAAAACAAATAGGACATTCGTGCCTGCATTTCTTATCACTAGAATTCGAATTATGTGAACTATCTTTTTGTCTTTTCATTTTGAATCACACAACGACACAAATCTACAGTTCACTATTAATTCCAAAAGCACATCCACAGACGACAATTTAACGTTTAAGTATAATATTTAACCAAGTGAGACACTCGAATAAATTCAACTACGGTTGAATAAGTATCACTAAATGGGTGCTAATAAAAGATATTGGCTTGCGCATGCGTAATCACAACATTTTTTGAGAGTGATAGAAAATTACTCAAAGTACTTGTCACTATTGAATACGTATGTAACACTTAATGGGTAACGATAAAAGATAGTATCATGCGCATGCGTAATCTCAAATTTTTCCAACGTGATGGAAAAGTTTTATTCAGTCCTTGTCGTCGTGACTTCAAATCAAAAAAGTTAATAATTAGAGCGAAATAAAGTATGACAAGTAATTTTCTAAACGCAGTTATTTCTTTGGTGAAGAAATGTATATAAAAAAATCTTACCATTTTAAAGTATAAATCACCCAACGACGTTTTTTACTCTTTATGCTTGTTCTTTTATGGTTTGGTTGATGCAAAAAGTCCATTTTTGAGAATGGTTTTTCAACAAACATGGATGGTTTTTCTTGGGTTAGGGTAGAGCTAGTTTGAGCGTTGTCATCAGTCGATTGTCGGCTTGTATCAATTTGTTTAGTTCTTTCAAGTTCGGAACTATTTTCTGTTCTTGTTTTTTTATTCACAGATAATCCTCTCTTGTTAAATTCATTTTCACTGGATGTATTTTCACGTTTTTCTCCCCCAGATTGACCATTGTTCCGCTTATCAGCTTGTTCATCATTGTGATCAACTAATTGTTCACCCATTGCTTTTGTCAATCGTTCAAATTGAATTTTAGGAATAAGTACCAGTTCCTTTGCCATTTTATTTAGAGGAAAATAATTCCTTCCTAACTGCATTTAGTATACTAATGATATGATTTGAATATTTTAAAAGTAAACGTTTTCTTTTGGCAAATGATAACCCCTTTTTTACAAATCGGCGAATACCAAATTTATGTCTTTTAAGTATATTGATTTCTTTTTTTGATAAAGCACGATTTCCAACTAGTACATTATACACCACTTCAACAACTGCTCGTAACTGCGGTTTTTGGATGGTCTCAAATAAAGCGGTTCTTTGTTTATAGGAAGTACTCAAAACAAGACGTAAAAAGTCCCCTTCCTTTCTTTTAAGTAGATCCATTACTCTGGCAAATAAACTATGCAAGTTTGATTTGGAAGTATCCTGCTTCTTAATTTATACTTCGGATCAGAATGTGGAGAAAGATCAATAAGGAGGTACCCGTATTTAGGCTCAGTCGCTTTCTTATAGGCATCCATGAAATATTTTAATTGACCTGGGAAAATCTGTCGACCCAAAGCTTGTACTTGTAGAGCATCTCGTCTATTTTTGAATATGATGATATAGTGGCTATTGAGGCTGATTGTTCGAAATTCCTTTCCTTGACTAAAAACGTTTTGAGAGACAAGAAAGCAAAAGAAGTTGTAATGGTGGCAGTAGCGAGTAAATGTATTAGAAACGTCCTTTGAAGAGCTACTTTCTGAAAGCAAATCATCAAAAATGATGAGCTTGTGCTTTGGCTCACTCAAATACCATGATTCAAGGTCCTGTTTCGTTGGCAGACCCTCAAAAAGCGTTATGTTTGGTATTTCCTGTCGCATTTTATCGTACAATGGCTGGTAAACACCATAACAATAGTATATTTTCGTAATGGGAGTCTTAAACATACCATCGACATGTTTTAAGATCTCGTAGATTAAATTTGATTTACCGGTCTGGGTTGATCCTTTCAAAAGAAAGAAAAAGAAAAGATAAACAATACTATTTTTTCATAAAAACGATAAACATTTATGTTTCATAAACATTCATATTTCATATAGAAAAGTATAACTATATAAATCGAAAACGATATCATGACTTGTGATTTCAATACATTTGTATTAAAATCGACTGGTCAAAATAACGAATTGTATTTTTTTGTATAATTGAGTACAATTCACACATACCTATAATTAAACAAGTAGACGCTGTCTCGAATGGTATAGTTGCCATGTTTTGTTTATTACTTTAATCACTATTCTTTATGAATGTGAATAGTAGTGTTTATTTTTACTTTATATAGAGGAAAAACGGGGAATGGGAAAAACTATAAAGTACTCTCAATTCGTAATTTGATATAATGTTTATTACACACCAGTACTCGAATACATGATATAAAATACATTCAGAAATAGCATGCTTATACATTTATACAACACATATCATTCATTCATAAAAAAACAATTAAGAAAATCGATTTTGGAGATTATAGACTCCAATAGTCATATTAATCATTCGTTTTCGCCACACATCAGTTTTCATTTCCGTTTGTCTCCAATCCAAACAAGTCAATTTCAGTTTGTAGAAATCTACCAGTTCAATCGGAATGCTGCTATCAGAATATAACATCGCATACCAGTTTTCTATGATATGTTCCTCATCGATTTCCTGTATTATATAATCCCAGTAAAGTTCTAATTGTTCTTTTATCGATAACAGACAAGAATGGTGAGTCTGAGTGAGATTATCAAATCTACAACCATCACATTTCTTTTTAAAAACACTTTTCATGATAGACACAATTTCTTGCGCATATATGACTTCAAAGTAAGAGTCTAATAAGGAGACACAATTCATATTGATCACCACAATAAAAGTACTATATGATTTTAGTCTGATCTAGAAGGTAAGATGTAATTCCATATGGCTCCTCTCGTACTTCTGAAGGATGGTATATGTGTCCAATTATTTTTAAGTATAAACAGTCGTTAGACCATTTACGATGTTCTGTAAGCGGGTTATCTAAAGGTCCCCACTGTGACAGCCTGGTACCGCAAGAAAAACATTCACAAATATCTCCTTCAGAAGTATAATACAATCCAGCAGCAGCAAGCGAGTACTTATCCTGTCGCATTTGTTTGGGCCACGTTGTAAAGGTCATAAGTCGTTTATCATAAAGTAGAAAGCAAGGTGATTTATGCTGTTTGCTTTCTAAACTATCCATATTCATGTATGTGTGTATGTATATACTTATGCGATTTTTTAATAATGATTAAATGTCTAAAATTACCAATCTTTATATTGATGATATTCGTTTGGATTACAAGTTTTGCATTTAAGGTATCCAACCTGATTCAAATGCATATCCATGCATGAATTTTTGTTGGTCGTCGGGGTATTTTGCCAAGCCGCCCCACTTAACAAATCTAACGGAAAATCAGTATTTGAAAATCCATCTTGCGCATTATCGTTTGAACAAGATGGTCGGTTCAAAAGAGAGAAACTTTTTGTCGACTGCCCACTTTCATTACTACTACAGATTTTGATTGGGGATTCATTTGAATCAGTTGAGTTATTTTCATAATTCTGCAAGTCGAAAATACCTAATTGATTTTGAGGTATTTCTTGAAGATAAGAATCTTGAAGAGCTTGTTCTTTTTCAAACTTGCGTTGTTTGACAATGTCAAATAAATCGGGGGAAACCTTACGCCTTGATGTGCTCGGTTTTTCATCTAATGTATCCCCCGAAAGAAAAAAACCATCAAATGTATCCCTCGAAAATGCTAGCTCATCACTTTTCTTTTCAGGTGATGAAATTTCATTGAGATGTATAACGTTTTCTTTTTCCTTTTTAGACTTAGTTTTAGGTAAATTGTCATTCTTTTTGTCTTTAGTGTTTGTTTTTAACTGCTTTTTTACACGAGATGCAGCACCTTTTCTAAATCTTTTATGTTTGAGAAAACAGCGTTCATGCTTAGTGCTATTGAGGTGACAACTTAGAAAATACTCAGATAACCAAACATTACAGCTCGAACAATACATGTTTTTTAAAATTCTTTTTTTCCTTAAGGAGAACATGATGCTTTGAAGTCAATTATTTGCCTGTTTAAAATCTTTTTTGATATTTATCTATGTTGTTCTTCTAAAAATGAACACAAATATTGAATACCTACATCAGATTCACATAAAAACTTCCATTCATCTCTAGAAATTGTTACAAACTTTGATGCATTTCTTATCATAATGTTTATACCATTTGTTGTTTTAGATAGTTTCAGAGTCAATGTTTCATTCACTTCACAAACAATACATTTTTTCTTTTTAAAATACTCTACAAATTTGAATTCTCCATTTGCATGTTTTATGTGAGCAAAGTCTACACCTGCTTGAGTCATGACATGAAAATATAGTCTATTGTGTGTAATATTCTAGTAATATAGCATGTTTGTTCAATATGGACGATATCGTGTCGTATGATGTGACGAGCCAGGCTGTTGCTCGTTTGTAAAACGATTAGATGGATGCTGTATCGGTACTACTTCCACCCGACGTGCAGTGTATGTAGGTGTTTGATCTTCTTTTTGACCCTCAGGCTCGCCCGTTTCCTAAACAAGATCAAAAGAAAAGAAAATGCTTAGATGTGATTATGATAATTTAAGGCAAAAAGTTAAAATATTATAGGTCATATTTAATATGTTCGAAAATAATTTACAGTGGATTCTCATTTTTTCTAGATCAACAAAAATGTCAACTGATTCTTAAGAAGGGGAAAAGGTCCAAACGAATGGGTTAAAGACCTATTCTTGAAAAATCAAATTTTATAAAAAGAAATGGCAAAGCTTTTTTTTTTCAAAAACAAATTCAAACAATTAAAAATAGAGTTACATTTCAAAATATGAAGCGACTTGTTAAAAAAGAAATATGAAAAATATTTACCACTTCTCTGTAGATTCTAGCGACGAATGGATCCAGTTCGTTTAAGGCTTCCTTCAATCTCTGAACTATTTGCCAGTTCAGAGATATGCTCTTGGACTTGTCCTTGTCGAAAAATCCATTTTCCCAACACTTAGAGTTGTCATTAATGTGAACATAAACCTGGTCTTTGTATTTTGTCAAAGACACTGCCCTCCCATATGCGAATTTGTGAATAACTTTCACAAGAAAGCCGATCTCGTCGTTTATAACATTAGCCATGGTATGTGATTGGCAAGGCTTTAAGCGTCGGGGCTATTTATATCCCAAATAGGCGTGGTGATTTGTCATAGTGTCGACTTTTCATTGGGTAAAAATGGCGCGTGTTTTGGTGATTTTTTTGCTTTGTCAGGTGTTTTTCACGTCTTACACAACGTGATTTTAGAATCAGAACAAAGTAAAACCATGATGACATTCCTTTCCGCTAGAATGTAAACGTGAATCAGCATAAATTCTTTCTAGAACAAGAGTTAAAGATCTATACATTCCTTTCCATTTAAGTGTCAGTTTCAAAAACTCCCCATTGATTAATGGAGATTTAATGGTAGACGTTCAACTTTCATAATCTCTTTTACGGTGTGAATTACATAAAAAAAATGTATTAGATCAAAATCAAGTTATTGCCTTGCGTTCTCGACTCGTAATCAAGTGGGTTGGAGTCCTATGGAGTATGTAATTCGCCTGGAAACTTTACAAACAGGGCCCAAGTCCACAGAGTCGTAAAAGGCGGTATAAGTGGTTAGAATACATTGTCCCTGTTTATGTACATAACTAAGATCTTTCAAACCTTCCGTATTATCCTCTCTTTTGTGTATTTCTTTTTTTTAAAGCAAACAAACAAGCAAAAAGCATATAATTTACTTAACAGCCCATTTAGACAAAGAAGTACAACATGACTTTGTTCTTCTTTTGCAAATTCGTATAACCAAGTACGCATATAGATTCGTTCCGTCCAAGTTTCGAGACTAGATATAATTTGGGCTTATAGCTAGCAAATGAGACGAAAATAAATACTTGTGATAGTGTATTTTTTTTCCTTGATGTGATATTCGACTCAGCAGTTAAACAAATTCCCTGTCATGTGGACTCGAAAATAAACTCTCTCATTTTTTTCTAACGTTACAATCAAGTACGACTACAGGTGTTTTCCGCTTTCAAAATGTCACCGCTAATTGTGATTGTGCTCCTTTGTTCAACACCTTCTGTTGTTTCAACCATCTTTTATTTAGAAAGGGCTTGTGATATTCCAAGATGTGATTTTATTAATCCGGGACTATATGTGGCGGGGAATATTAGCGGTGTTGAGACACTATATTTTAACAATTTTCACAGCTCTCATCTCAATGTGACCAACCTTCCACACTTAAAGAAGCTATATGTATCAACAGCTGATCCATTCTTAGTAGATTTCTGCCAAATAATCATTGGGAAGTGTTATGACATTTTGGTCAGCTTCAACAGACTGGAAAAGAATTGTTCCACCCCTTGTGTAAGTATGCTATATTTGCCTAATTCCGTGGGTATTTCTACAAATAGCTCTGGAAAACTGTGATGATGTCATCAAAACAAAGAAAATTGGAGTTAGAAAATAACTTGCTCATTTTGTGTTTGTGTTGCCACAGTTTACTTATGTGTGACTTCCTTGCTTTAGGAATAAATGAATATTTTAATAAAGAACTAAACATAACATATGAAAAACTTGGTTTTCCTTTATCCGTGGCCAGGTGTGCAAATTTTTTATCTTGTGAAGGCTAACGTTTAAACATCTACTTGTCTACTGTCTAACTTCTTAGATTAAATGAGTGTTGCTTCTTTAGAAAAAAAAAAACTGATATGTCGAAACAAAAAGTATTAATCGGCTATATGATGAAAGCAATTTGGAAGAAATTTTATATTTTTCTTTTATTTGCAGAAAGACAGAACAGATGAACCCAACCCCACTTCAGTTATGACAGCCACTCTTTCTCACACCCAAACACCTTCCAAACCAACCCAGACAATCTTCAGCACAAACACTACTTTCACCCTAAAACCCAACCCCACCTCAACCACAACACCCATGCAAACTCCTTCCAAACCAACCCAAACACCTTCCAAACCAACCCATGCATTCTTCAGCACAAACACTACACTCAGCATTACATCACACACACTTTCAAGCATACTTTCATCCACTCATGCAAGCAGTACACTACAGGACACCAATCACAGCACACACTTTTACAATACCACTGCCCTTGCTGTCACCTCGAAAGGTGTACCTGTTAGAAATATAGGTATGAACATTTTCTTCTATATAGTGATATGTCTGTCTCTAATGGGCAATATAGCACTTTCAGTGGTAGTTTTACAATATAGGTACAGAATATGTTCTTTTTTACATTCCAAAAAAGGGTACAAAAAATGTAGAAAGTTACCCTCTAAATCCCAATTACTAAGAAACCAGCACAAACCTATCTATCGTTTATCAAGACTCCCCCCTACACCGAAACCAAGCACATCTTCTGTTGATGATGAAGTTCTCTATGAGGATGTGCCATCCCACTGTTCAAGTTGTGATGATATGTATGAAATGCCCGTAAATCAGTCTAAGGTTTTCTTCCAAAAGGTAAATGAGATTTCCTTTTTTAGAATTCTATGAACATAAAATTGTTGTCTGCAAGTTCTTTTAATTAAGACTGGTCTTAAATTTTAGTTTTGTTTTATAAACACTATTTCCTGTTTGCTTTTGATTATCAGCTAGACTTTTTCTTTTTGGAATAGGCTAGATCCAGCTCAATATTTTCCTTTTTCTCTTTTTTTCAGTCATTGGTCTAACTATCACCCTTGGAGCCATTCTGTTTTTGGGTATTTTCGTGGGTTTATATATTTACCGAAAACGTCAAAACCTCAACATTAGCACAACTACAACAACACCTCTCAACATACTTGATCCATCAACGACTGATCCTGATCCAACTTCCCTAGATCCATCTACACCATCAAGTAAATCAACAGAGGAAGTGGAAGACCTGGATTTGTATATCCAGCCGCACAGATACCAAACAAGACATCAGAAAAAAAAACTTCAGCAGTCATTAGTTTAGAATATTTGATATATTAAACTTACAACTGGAAGAAGAAAAGGGGGGGGGGTAATGTAAATGATAAAACAAACACTCTGCTTTTAGTCTACATTTTTTTCTTTTTTATTTGTATTTTTCTGTAGTGAAAACAATCAGTTTGACATTCCTAGAATTTATGATTACATTCCATTCTTTCACATTTGTTTTTACAAAAGTTTGATGTTTTTTATAAGCAGACAAAATTTTGAAGATTGTTTGAATACAAATATAACTGCAGAAAATTTCATGACTATGATATAAGAAACATATCGAGGGGTTAGAGCAACTTTATTGTAAGTGCCTACAAATATATAGACACTTACAATAGTGTTGCATTGACACATCAAAATTATGTATGATGTATCGGAAGAAAGGTTTTTTTCATTTCATGGTTTATTTCATGTCAATTACCTCATGTGGTTGTGATCAAAATCAGATAATTGAGTTTATGGGTCACTTCATATCAGATTACCCTGATGTCACGTTAATGTGTCAAATAACTTTAAAGATACACATCAGTTCATAAATTAGATGTTTTAGTACATATCATATGACCTATTACTATGAAAACATGTTTTTACATTTGCCTAGCAAAATGGTTCATTAAAGCTATGTACTCTTGTATAGCTCCTCATAAAACAATTGTCAGACTACACATATTGTGCAGACTGATCAGGTATCATTTTGAAAGATTTTTTTTTAGTTTCAAATAGGACATTCTACCCGTCTCTTATTATGTTTTTAAAATCAATTCTGATTTATGCAGGATTTTATTTGTCAAATATTTGTTTTTCATTGCGACGCCTATGGGCATTGTTAGGCGCTCCGACTGCAATCATATAACTGAAAGATTGTTGAAAACCATGTTAAGCCTATAGGAGCTACAAGATCAATTTACATAGATATTTGTATTTAAATTCTATATTTTTGAAAAATTAACAAATTTTGTTGCTAAAAGTAAAACATTTAAAAACTTCCAAAGAAACTAATAAAATGTTTCCACTTAAAAAACGATCGGAAAAATATATGTGGAGCATCAGGTAAAAAGGAAACAACTGGGTTGTGTAAAATTGATCCTGATCAGTCAGCGTGAGCTGCCCTGACTGATAAGGATTTGACCCTTTTTGAGTTTCTTTAAATTTTCTGTATCTATATTGATCAACTTTCAAATTATTTTCAAAAGCAACCTCTGACTGAATTTAAGTAGATCCAGATTTTCTGAATATTTCCCAGATCATGGTTACTTTCTAATTAACGGATCATATATATATCGATGGGTTAGTGCAACACAATTCTAAGTGCCCTTGTAATTTTAGGCAATTACAACAGTGTTGCGCTGACCACTCGATATATATTTATAATGGTAATATATATGTTACATGTATTATGCGAAAATGAAACCAATGTGAGTGAGATTTTACCATAGAAAGTAAAAAGTAGACAGTGTAGACTAAGATCAGACTGCATGTCTTTGCAGTCGGATTTAGTCTACATTTTCAATCGCAAAATCTGTTTTAAGATACGTCTGTATATTCAAAACAGCAGAAATACAGTAATCACATTTTGACAAACTGTAGTAAAACCAAAAACACCATCTAGTCGGGTTTTTTTTTTATTTACAGCTTTGATAAACTTTAGTTAAATCAAAACATTATCTAGTCAAGGGAGATAACCCTTTTCTTTCTTGTTTTAACTTTTCATTGTGCTTATCTCCCATTTACTGTTCGTAAGAAGGTTGTGAGAGTGTCTTTTATTATTACGATGATAATGCATAATTCATTTTTTTATATTTAATAGTTTTAGATAAAAACTGTGATATGTATATTTTGCTTTCAAATCCTTAAGTGCCAAGGAAGGTAATTGAGATTATCATTATACAACAACTTAAAAAGGCATTATAGGGAAAAAACTCTGGCGTTAGCTGGATTTCTTTTCCTTAAATGCCTTTTTATGTTGATGTTGACCTGACAACCCTTTTTTTTATATATTCTTTGCAAATTTCCATTTTTGACAGTACTGTATTTTGTACTTGATGTGTTCAGGTATTGCATTGAATCTATAAAGAACTTATAAAGAACTTAAGAAAACAATATCGTTGTTATCGTTTCAACATAATCCTCGTTATATGAAGAATTCTACCCTAGATAAAGTCAATAGCGCAGCTGCTAGCCCGTCGACCTTTGAATCCACGGAGCACAGGTTCGATCCTCAAACGATGAAACATGTCTCCCACAAATGGGTTGATTATCATAGAACTATGGGATTAGTAGATAAAGGCTCCGAAGGGATCTCTTGGTCTTACTGTTGAGAGCAATAGAAATACCAAAGATTCATTTGTGAGAAAAACAATAAATTGTGTGTTTTACTCAATCCGCTAGAAGAATCGAATCTTTATTAACTGCATTTGAAAAGTTATCATCAAAACTTCCATCTTCTAAAGAAAATGTCTTGATTGGAGGATACTCCGCCAGAAAAATGACTGAATCGTCCTGCACCGATGAGGATGTTTGAGCAGTCGATGGTACCTGTGCTTGTGAAGCTGCTTTTATGGTTGATTGTAAAGCTGGCTTCGGAGTCGTTGGTTCAACACATGCTTGTGAACTTGTAGGGGTCGACTGAGGCTGAGGTAGCGCAATTGGCTGATACTTCGAGGAAGCTGTTTTTCCAGTTGAAAGTAAAGTTGGCTGTACTTTTGACACGGGAGAAAACTTTAATTTGATTAGTTGAGACTTCGATGAAGCTGCTTGTTCGGTTGATCGTAAAGTTGACTTTAAGTTTGACTGTAAACTTGTAGGAGTCGATTGTGGTTGAGGTTTCGCAATTTTCTGTAAAGCTGAAGTCGGTTGAATACTAGATTGTGAATTTAAAGGGGTTGTCGTTGAAATTGGAGACAACCTTAGTTGAGAAACTGGAATGGCTACGTGAGAAGTGGTAGATTCTTCATTTCTTTTCGCAGCGAAAGGTGTCGAAGAATTGTCAGTCTTTTCAGTCCGCATTTTTTTAAAGTGGTTTGGTGACCCCATTGCTTCAAAAATGTTTCTTCTTTTTGATGTCAAAGTCTTAGGTTTCACCCCGTCAATGTCAATAAAATTACAACTAATATCGTTAAAAGAATCTGTCATATCTTTTTTTAATGAATTAAATGAGGACTGAAAACGTGAAATCAGAGTTTTAAGATTTTCTCTTTCTGCAACTGTTTGAGTTAATCGTTGCACGTTTTCCTTTAATTTTGTTTCTAAAGATGAATTTTTCGCTGTTAAGCTATTTACCAAACCCATACAACGATCTAAATCTTTATTCAAATTATCTTTTTCACTCTTTAAATTGTCTTTCTCACCTTTCAAAAGTTCAGTTTTCTCATGAAACCATTCCAGCTTCGCTAATGTGTCATCCAGCTTAACTTTCAACGCCAAAAACTCACAATCTTTCCTCTTCTGTTCACCTTCTAACTTCTCTATCTTTTCTTCCCAGGCTTTGTTAGTTTTTTCAATTTCTTTTATTTCTTCTTTCAACTTTTGAATTTCCGAACAAAGTTCATTATTTTCACAAACAAGTTGATTATTTTTATTATAAATGTCTGCTGCCATGTAAGCAATTTTATTGCACTCCGTGTTTTCCATAATTATTTTAAGTTATTTACAATAAAAATTATCAAAAATATGTACCAACTTCACAGAGTATTTTCACAAAATGTGATTCGAGGCTAACATGTTCGTTATGTAAATGCTACCTAAGCACGGTTCTGGTTGGCATGTAGGGAACTCAACCGTAGCAAAGATATAAACCGTCATTTGAAAATTTATTCATAAAACTATAAAGAGATTTCTCCAAAATTTTTCCATCTCCTAAAAGGAATCAGAATTGACCCATTCTTCAGCGTCATACACAGAATATAGCCTCTATTCATATGCATCTGTATCGAGGGAGATTAGTGGAAAGGAGGGGGGGGATTTTCTGGACATAAGCAATAGGTTATAAGCGTAAAAACCCATTTTACACCATTATCGAAGTTTCCTTTTATCAAAATTTGAAAAAGAAAATCTTCTTTTAAGATGCCACTTGCTGACATAATAATCATTTTTTTACTCTCTTATTGAAATTGAAGTAATGAATTACGAAAACGCTACTTCAGCACTCAAAATCACTGACCCATTTACTATAAAATCTTCTGATTATTTAATGGCTAAAAGTCACGTTGCGAAAAAGAAGCTAAAACCGGACAACTGTTTAATACTGTGAAAAGTCAGATCACCTTACCAACGCCAATAAAATTGAAATAAGGTACGAAAGCTCACGTTGAACATTTTTAGAATTTGTGACCCGTCATACAAAAAGGGACCATCTGCATAGTGTCTAGACAGCCTGCATAGACGAACCGGGATCGAAACTTTTCGCACCTGAACCATTTTCTGGATTAAGAATGATCACGCTACATCTTACTGAAAGAATTTTTGAAATGCGATCTTCTGTTGACCTATACTATACCTGATCTCATTTTCAAATATTTATATTAGCGAGTTCCCAGATGGTCCTTTTTCAAGTAAAGGGGCACATCTATGAACGTGATATTACCTCAAAAGATGAACATAGCGATTTATTAAGGTTTTTTATAACTATGGTAACTGAAAGGCTCTTTTAAAAACGAGTTTAATGTCAACTTGTTTCATTTTTTTATTTAATGTATCCATCATAGACATACAAAGCATACAGATATTCTTTTGTTTGCGTATGCCTAATCTTTCATTTTTCTATTCTCTTCTTTTCTTTCGTAGGGGGGGGGGGGGGGTGTCGTGTCGAGTGTGTTTGTCAATATGTCTGTCAGCATATATCTAATTCTCTTTTATCAAAGGAGGAAATAACTTCTTTTCATGGAGCACTTACCCAATATACTTCATTAAAGTTTTCACGGTTTTTTTTTTCATGTGAATGTTTACCATTTTTGGGTCATGGCTGTGACCTGAATTTTTTTCTCGCATGTACCTTTAGATATTTTTGGGTAGATAGAAAAAAAAAGCTGCCTCAGCGCTCAAAATCAGTGACCTAAAAAATAAAATGGCTAAAATCACGTTTTTTATAAAAAAAAATTGAATGAAGCAAATGAAGATAGCGATATCAGATTGTCAAGCTCATTATGAGTCGAACGATGGCAGATCGTCGAATAAGTAATTTCCAAATTTTTAATAAGCAGCATCAATTAGAAAAACAATATTCTGAACTAAAAAAACTTGAAAAAAACTTTGAAGACGAAAAACAAAATTTAGATTTGGCTTTAAAAAAATTTGAAAAAGCAAAACGAGAAGTTGAAACTAACAAAATAAGATTTCAGGCTGCAAGTAATAAATTAGAACTTGCAATTAATTCTATAAGGGTAGACCAAACAATTCTTCGATCTGTCATCGACTCAAAACGAGACACATTTTCGGACATAAGAGTTGTTGTAAAGAGGAAATTGGATGAATAACAACAAACTGGTAGGTGCATATTCATTTGATATTTACGTTAAATATGTAGACAAATATATTGTCATAATTAACAAATACAATTCATAATTATCAGAAACTTACAAAGTAATTTAACTCTATTGCTTATATCCACGTCTGGTAACTAAAATTAGAACTATGGCTAAAAATAGTACTAAGGTTAATTTGCACCATCAAGCTACACATTTTAGTACTAAGGCTAATTTGCACCACCAAGCTACACAATTAGTACTAAGGCTAATTTGCACCAACAAAATAACACTACTCTTACGAATTTTCAGAGAAATTCAATGGTTCAATTTATGCAAGATGTTATGCAATTCAATCACGTTTAAATGAGCTATTTTTTATTCACATATCCAAATTATCAGCAAATCTTACGTCATCGCTGTTAGAATGTCATTACCAGAAGAGAAATCGTTTTGAAAAAACGTCAAACACCATGACTGCCCATCCAAGGGGTCCACACCTAGTACACTTTATTTTGTGAAATAATGCCGGAATTAACCCTTTACTGAACTACGAAAGTTTTAGTTCTGTCAAAATTGCGATATTGCAGCAACACTTTTTTTAAAATTATTTTTTTTTCTAAATAAAATACTGTTATGTATAATCTATAAATAAACCTAATGGTATTTACCATGTCTATTTTTAGAATTAGTCTGGGGATTTTCCAATATCTCTTGACACTTTAAGGTAATAGATGTAGAAGATTTTAGATCTTTCTAGAAAGGCCTTTTGGAAGGTGATTCAGACTCTAGAGTATTCTTATGTTCTATACTATTCCAGATTGTTCTATAGTATTATATAAAGGGGTTCCTACAGCATTCTTGGTTCACTTGAGTTAGACTTATGGTTTCATTTAGAAGTACTGTGTTAAACTAAAAGGGGATTTCTTGTTATCTTAAAAGTGTGTTTGAAAGCGTGTTTAATTTTAAATTCAGATATTATTGGACTTATTATTTGTGGACCAGGAACTTAAATAAATTGGATCTAAAATTAAAACTCTAGGATTAAACATTCAAGGTATTGTAATTTGTTTTTGTATTAGTTTCATATTGTCAATAATTCTGTAATTATTGTCAATAAATATTGTTAATTGTAAAGTTTGTTGCTGGCTTCTTTGTTCGTGTTACATTGGCACGTAACAAATTGGGGGCTCGTTTCGAGATACGAACATCAGACAAACAAGCAAACAAACAAAACAAAACAAATCAAACAAATTCTGTATTAAAATCTGCTGTTCAAAATTATTTAAGAAATTAATTTCATATTTCAATTTTAATAAATCTAGAGTGTACTTTCACTATTATTTATCATAATCTTACATTCTTATTTGAATACAGCAACAAGCTACCATGTCTTTTGACTTAGAAAAATTTACGCAGGAACCTTCCGTGGAGCTATTGAATTTGGGTAAAAAGTCTGATTTGCTCAGTCTTGCCAAGCATTATGAATTAAAAGAAGTCAAGTCCTCATTGCGAAAGCATGAAGTTAAGAATATTTTGATTCAATATTTTGTTGATGAGGACATTTTTGATGAAAAGGCTCTATCTCTCATTGTTGATGTTCCATCAGTTACAAGCTTAAGAGAGCTTGAACTGTTAAAACTTCAACAAAGGGAGAAGGAATTGGAAATTGAAAGAGAAAGAGCACAATTAGAAATTGAAGAAAAAGAAAGAGAAAGGCAATTTCAAAGGGAAAAGGAAGAAAGGGAAAGAGAAAGAGAAAAGGAAGAGCGAGAAAGAGAAGAGAGAGAAATAGAAAGAGAGAGGGAAAGAGAAGAAAGAGCATTTCAATTACGATTAAAAGAATTAGAAATTCAAGATAGAGCAAATCAGCCTAGATATATGTATAATGACCATTTTGATGTAACAAAACATTTTAGGCTTGTCCCACCATTTCAAGAAAATGAAGTTGATACATATTTCGAACATTTTGAAAAAGTTGCAAATAACTTGAAATGGCCAAAGGAGCAATGGACCTTACTTCTCCAAAGTGTCTTAGTAGGAAAAGCTCGCAATATTTATTCGCAACTTAGAACAGAACAAAGCAATGATTATGATACTGTAAAAGAACTCATTCTCAAAGGTTATGAGCTGGTTCCAGAAGCATACAGACAACAATTTAGAAGTTGTAGAAAAGAATCTGGCCAGACTCACGTTGAATTTGCAAGAAATGAAGAAAAATTATTTGACAGGTGGTGCTATTCTAAGAAAATAGACCAAAATTATGATAATCTTAGACAACTTATATTAATTGAACAATTCAAAAATTGCATTCAATCTGACATTAAGTCACATTTAGATGAAAAAAAATGTTGAAACTATACATGAAGCAGCTCGTTTAGCTGATGATTACTACCTTACACACAAAAATTATTTTGTTAATAAAGCAAAACCTGCTTCCTCACATCCCCAAAATAAATCTATGTCTGGTGATTCATCTAGCATGTCTAGTCAATCGAATTCACCTAAACCAAAGTCTACTGGTGAAACCAATGTTCAAAATCCCTTATCTCGAGTACATTGTACTTTTTGTAAAAAACCAGGTCACCTTATTTCAGAATGTTTTAGATTAAAAAGGAAGAAGGAACTGAGTGCAGCCAAACCTACAGGGCTCACTAGCCTTCAGCCTAAATCACAGCCTTCTTTTGAGTTAAATTCAATTGTTAAGGCAGAACCAAATTCTGATTCCTGTATGGAGATTTTTGAACCGTTCATGTTGGATGGTTTTGTATCACTTTCAGGTGATATGTGTCCACCTACCCCTATTAAAATTTTAAGAGACACAGGAGCTTCTCAGTCTCTTATTTTAGCAGATGTTCTGCCTTTTTCTGAGAAGACTTCGTCTGGTACTAGTGTCCTTATTCAGGGTGTAGAGTGTGGTGTTATTAATGTTCCTCTTCATAAGGTTAATTTGTCCTCAGATTTGGTTACTGGTTCTGTGGTTGTTGGTGTTAAACATTCTTTATCATTTAAAGGTGTACATTTATTGCTAGGCAATGACTTAGCTGGAGATAAGGTTGTTGTTAATCCTCTTGTAACTGACACACCTAATGTAGGTCAAACAGATGATCCTATTTTGCAGGAAATACCTGATTTGTACCCGTCATGTGCAGTAACTCGGGGTATGGCTAAAAAAGCTTCCTTGAAAAAATCAAATGATATTGACTTAACTGATACTTTTGTTGGTCAATATTTCAATGACGAGATTAAAAAGTCTTTTAATCTTAGTCTGCCTGATACTCAGACAGACTCGTCAAAACTTTGTCAGTCATCTCCAAGGTCAAATGACCAAGGTCATGAAATGCATTCAAAGTCAAAGTTAATCCAGGAACAGCAAAATGATCCTGAGATTTCAAAGTTAACTGATAGGGCATTACCCGAAAAAGAAATGTCTCAGAATCCTGTTTGTTACTATAAAAAGAATGGTATTCTGATGAGAAAATGGCGACCATTTGATGTCTCAGCTGATGATGATTGGGCTGTTCATCACCAAATTGTTGTTCCAAAGTCATATCGCCATGAAATACTTAGTATAGCACATGAAAGTCCAATGTCTGGTCATTTAGGTGTAAACAAGACTTATCACAAGATTATGACTCATTTCTTTTGGCCTGGACTTAAATCGGACGTTTCCAAATATTGTAAAAGTTGCCACACTTGTCAAATGGTAGGGAAACCTAACCAAGTTATTCCAAAAGCAAGGTTACAACCCATTCCAGCTTTTGATGAACCTTTCAGTCGAATTATAATAGACTGCGTTGGTCCTTTACCAAAAACCAAGTCAGGTTCTGAATATTTGTTGACAATTATGTGTGCTTCTACTCGCTTCCCAGAAGCAATTCCTTTAAGAAACATTAAGGCAAAGTCAATCGTTAAGGCTTTTGTCAAGTTCTTTACTTTTGTTGGCCTTCCAAAATCAGTTCAGTCTGATCAAGGATCAAACTTCATGTCAGGCATATTCCAACAGGTTATGCATGAATTAGGTATCAAGCAATATCGGTCATCTGCTTATCATCCTGAAAGTCAAGGTGCTTTAGAAAGATTTCATCAGACCCTAAAGAATATGATAAGGTCATATTGTTTCGATACTGAGAAAAACTGGGATGAAGGTATTCATTTGCTATTATTTGCAGTCAGAGAATCTGTTCAAGAATCTCTTGGCTTTAGCCCCTTTAAGTTAGTTTTTGGTCATTCTGTTCGTGGGCCATTAACACTCTTAAAAGAGAAATTTCTTGCTGATGATGAAACACCCTTGAACTTATTACAGTATGTTTCTGACTTCAGAAATAAACTGTCTAGGGCATGTGAGGTTGCTAGGTCAAATCTTAAATCATCTCAGAGCAAAATGAAGGCAAGATATGACAAGCATAGTGTTGATAGGAAATTTGAACCAGGTGATAAAGTCCTTGCTCTTTTGCCAATACCTGGCCGACCCTTACAGGCAAGATATTATGGCCCGTATACTATTGATAAGAAAACAAGTGATTTGAATTATATCATCAATACTCCTGGAAGGCGTAAAAATAAACAAATGTGTCATGTGAATATGTTAAAAAAGTATTTTGACAGAGATAGCTCTATTTCAAAACCGGTTACAGTTGTAAACACTGTCCCACAAGAATCAAATGTGATTGAATCAGAAGTTAATTCAGACTTTAGTGAAAAATCCGTTCCTGGTCCACCTAAACTTGAGAACTCTGAAATACTAAAGAATCTTGACGACAAACTTTCACATTTGGAGCCATCTCAACGAGAAGAGCTGAAACAGTTGATTAATGAATATAAACACTTATTTCCTGACATCCCCACAAGAACTGATAAAATATATCATGATGTCATTGTGGAAGATTCTCAACCAATAAAACAACATCCTTATAGAATGAATCCAGTGAAACAAAAAGCCCTTCAAGATGAAGTGAATTACTTATTGGAGAATGATTTTATTGAACCCAGCCAAAGTAATTACAGTTCACCATGTATATTAGTTCCAAAGCCAAATGGAACATACAGAATGTGTACTGACTATCGAAAAGTGAACTCTGTGACAAAAACTGACTCTTTTCCTATACCAAGAATTGATGACTGTATTGACAAAGTCGGTAATTCTAAATATGTCACCAAATTTGACCTTCTCAAAGGATTCTGGCAAGTTCCGCTCACTGATAGGGCTAAAGAAGTATCAGCATTTGCTACTCCAACTGGTCTGTACCAGTACAAAGTTATGCCGTTTGGGATGAAAAATTCTCCTGCGACGTTTCAGCGGCTTGTAAATATGGTTATAGCTGGCTTAGATGACTGTGACGCATACATTGATGATGTCATCATCTATACAGATACATGGAGTGACCACCTTCAAAGAATCAAACAATTCTTCGACCGTCTCAGTGATGCAAAATTGACTATTAATCTTGGAAAAACAGAATTTTGTCATGCTACTGTTACTTTCTTAGGACATCTTGTGGGACAGGGTCAAGTTAAACCTTTAGAATCTAAGGTCAATGCTATCTCTGAGTTTCCTGTGCCTGCTACTAAAAAGCAACTGATGCGATTTCTTGGTATGGCTGGCTACTATAGAAAGTTTTGTAAGAATTTTTCTATAATAGCTGAACCTTTAACAAACTTATTAAAGAAAAACGTTAAGTTCAAATGGAATGATAACTGTCAAGTTGCCTTTGATCGCTTAAAAGCCATACTAAAGAGCACACCAGTTCTTTCAGCACCTGATTTTGACAAATGTTTCAAATTAGCTGTTGATGCAAGTGATGTTGGTATTGGTGCTGTTCTTTTGCAAGAAGACGATGACGGTGTTGATCATCCAGTTTGTTATTTTTCTAAAAAATTAAACAAACATCAGAAAAACTACTCCACCATTGAAAAAGAATGTCTTGCTTTGATTTTAGCAATCCAACATTTTGAAGTTTATTTAACATCTGCAACTTCTCCTATAGTTGTATTCAGTGATCACAATCCCTTAAGTTTTCTCCACAAACTTAAGAGTAAGAATCAAAGATTATTGAGGTTGAGTTTGTCACTTCAAGAATTTGATCTTGATGTAAGACACATTAAAGGAAAAGACAACATTATACCAGATGCTCTGTCAAGAGTCTAAAAATTTGAATTGTCTTATCTTTAATAAAACATTGAATTTAACAGTTACATTTTACTATATTTTTTGTATATATGTATGTATGTTTGCATATATAACACTTTTTCAATTCTTTTGATGAAAATTGTTTGTATTTTCATGCTAGATGTGCTGAAATGTTGCAACGAATCATGATATTAACAATTATGTGATGTATATTATCATTGTAAATGCTAATGATAATTCAAAAAGAAAGATTTATTTCATAAACCTTTCTTTTTTTTCAAGGGGGAAAGTGTTATGTATAATCTATAAATAAACCTAATGGTATTTACCATGTCTATTTTTAGAATTAGTCTGGGGATTTTCCAATATCTCTTGACACTTTAAGGTAATAGATGTAGAAGATTTTAGATCTTTCTAGAAAGGCCTTTTGGAAGGTGATTCAGACTCTAGAGTATTCTTATGTTCTATACTATTCCAGATTGTTCTATAGTATGATATAAAGGGGTTCCTACAGCATTCTTGGTTCACTTGAGTTAGACTTATGGTTTCATTTAGTAGTACTGTGTTAAACTAAAAGGGGATTTCTTGTTATCTTAAAAGTGTGTTTGAAAGCGTGTTTAATTTTAAATTCAGATATTATTGGACTTATTATTTGTGGACCAGGAACTTAAATAAATTGGATCTAAAATTAAAACTCTAGGATTAAACATTCAAGGTATTGTAATTTGTTTTTGTATTAGTTTCATATTGTCAATAATTCTGTAATTATTGTCAATAAATATTGTTAATTGTAAAGTTTGTTGCTGGCTTCTTTGTTCGTGTTACATTGGCACGTAACAATACTAACAAATAAACCACAGCAACAATACCGATATATTGAAATAAAACACCCTTGCGTTCTTCGATACAAATATTATGGTTATTGAAGAATACACTGTGCGTGATGAATTAATTAATATTGAAGGGCCTGTTTGGAGCAATGGATTTGACAGTCAATTTGTATGCCTACAGAACGCCCTATTCTTAAACTAGCAATATATCATGAAATGATTACTTTTGTGTCACTTTTGTGAGTTTGCTACTCACATACTGATTTAAAAAAAAAAAACCCACCATCAACAGGATCACTAAAATTCGGCATCTGAAAGACAAGATTGAATCTCACAACTTAAATGATAATTCTTTTCAAGCAAAAAAGTCTCAGGTTTATAGGAAGATGTTTGAGTCAAAGGGGACCCTGGTATAATCAAAGACTTTTACAGTACATGTATTGTAAGATGAATAAAACATGACAAGCTCTGATATTCTACGGTAAACTTTTTACATTTGTAGAGATTTGATTTAAGAATCAGAAAGGATTTAATATTTTTTTCATTCCTGAAAAAAAGGTTTCTGACACCTATATATGAATATGATTTTTTTTATTTCCTGTTTTGAAAATTTGTCTCTGCTATTTCATTTAGCGATATTAAACTATTAAACTTCAACCATGTGGGGCCTGTTTTGTTTTTAGCTCACCTGAGCACGAAGTGCTCAAGGTCAGCTTTTGTGGTTAGGTGGATGTCCGTCGTCCGTCGTGTGTCGTTTGTCGTTTGTCTTAAATATTTACCTTGTAAGCACTCTAGAGGCCACCTTGTTTGCTCAATTTACCATGAATTTGGCTAGAATGATTGTCTTGATAAAATCTCGGACGAGTACGAAATTGGGGCAAGTGGGGTTAAAAACTAGACCACGGGATCAAATCTTAGAAAAAATCTTTTATACACTCTAGAGGTCACATTTCTTGTCCGATCAACCTGAAATTTGGCCAGGGTGATTGTCTTGATAAAATCTCGGACGATTTCGAAATTGGGTGAGGTGGGGTAAAAAACTAGGTCACGGGTTCAAATCTTAGAAAACCATTGTATGCACTCCAGAGGTCACATTCTTTGCCCAATCAACCTGAAATTTTATCAGAATGATTGTCTTGATAAAATCTCAAACACGTTTAAAACTGGGTCAAGTGGGATCAAAAACTATGTCTCTGGGTCAAATCTTCGAAAAATCTTGAATGCAAACTGGAGGTCACTTTTTTTGCCCGATCAACCTGAAATTTGGTTAGAATGGTCGTCTTGATAAAAATCTCAGATAAGTTCAAAATTTGGTCAAGTGGGGTAAAAAACTAGGTCATAGGATCAAATTGTAGAAAAAATTTGTATGTACTCTGGGGGTCACAATTTTTGCCTGAAGATTAGCCACAAAAAAAAAAAAAAAAAAAAAAAAAAAAAAATTCAAAACATATTTTAAATGTGTTTTGGACAGTTCACTCAGGTGAGCGATTAAGGGCCACTATGGCCCTCTTGTTTTCTATTGACATGAAATCACGTTTGACACGCTTATATGCAAATGAAGTTAATGTGCTTACTAACAATTTATAAAAAGAATATTCTATGTTTTCACTGGGGGAATTTTCTACACTATGATTTTCTTTAAGGTACATGTATAAGCAACGTTTTAAGACATGTTAGCACTCTGGCGAGTGGGGCTATTGTAAGATGTGTTACTTTGAAATCACCCACCCTAGATCCTTATTAAATGCTACATTTTGATCCCATTTTGTGAAATTCTTTGGGCTGATTGCAATTTTTAGTACTATCTGATACATGATTCTTGAGTATGAGTGACCAAACATCCCCAGAATCCTGTATGATTCAAGAAAATACGTGAAATATACGCTACAATTACAAAATTGTTTCTCCATATTTGCCTATATAAAGATATTGGCTTCTGGGCGCCAAAAATATTCAAGGTCAACACTAGTTGGCAAAACTTATAAGATAATATGATGAATTCTTATTGAGATAGTTTACTTTGGCCTGCATATTACTTGTTTTATACGTAGAAATGAAAAAAATATGAGCACAGGTCCTTTCAAACCCTTTATACAATGTTATTTACTATGCCGATAATAAGCGAAAGAAAAAGAATGGCAGTTGCAATTTGCTACTCTTATCATGCATAATAAAATAAGAATATCATTTACAAGTGAAATTCTTATAAGTACAATTACGTTGTGTCTCTGAAGGAATGTTGTAACATATGTTACCTCAAAATATTTTATCAAAACCCGTTTCAACTGTTTCATTTTTCATCAATAAGGGTTAAAATTCTTAGAATTTATAGCTCTTGGTTCTGGTTCTTTGAAAATGCATCAGTACCGAAGAAAAACGCGAGATCACGGAAAGATCAAAAATCCCCTAGCACTTATGGTAATAAAATTTAGACCTTGATTGAGAAGTCAATATTATATCATTGAAAGGCCAAGAAGGAAATGCTTATTGAATGCTAGTTTTTACGTATTGTCTTTTAGTGTAAAATGATAAGAAAAAATTGAAGTTGTTAGTTTCATATGTAGTATCCCATCTCACAAAGTTAAAGTTATGATAAAAAGATTTGAGATCATAATTTTGAAATAGCTAAATCATTAATACATGTACATGTATATCTAATTGCTGATATTAAAATACCTACACCTTTCTAAATCAGCACAGATCTTGATGATCATTTTAGTTTAGAAATTACAATTACCTTGAAATATTACAGAAAAAATTCTGATTTGTGATAGATATGTATTGTGTACTATACAGATTGTTTAACTTCATCATTGCGAAATATCTGTTCAGTGCAATTACATACCTATCTATCTATCTATCTATCTATCTATCTATCTATCTATCTATCTATCTATCTATCTATCTATCTATCTATCTATCTATCTATCTATCTATCTATCTATCTATCTATCTATCTATCTATCTATCTATCTATCTATCTATCTATCTATCTATCTATCTATCTATCTTATCTATCTATCTATCTATCTATCTATCTATCTTATCTATCTATCTATCTATCTATCTATCTATCTATCTATCTATCTATCTATCTATCTATCTATCTATCTATCTATCTATCTTTCTATCTATCTATCACAATATGCAAGACAGCTACAAGAATTTAAGTTATTGAAACTTTTTTAAAATTACTTAGTTACTTAAGCATGTAAATCATTAATCTAATTAATTATGTGCTTATTAAGTGCATTGGTTTATTCGTTGCCTATAAACGTTTTGAAACAGAATACATATGGTCATAATTCAGTAGCGTATGTTATCATTTGTATGAAACAAGTCAGAATTATCTTAAACGCACTTCAGTGTCAATTCTGTAGCCATTTAAATAAAAATAATTATTTCTCTTCGATTAAGATGGACTTTTTTTTGGTTTTACTGTATGTTTTACCAACTGTTTGTCTGGAATGTTGGCAAAGTGGTTAGAATAAAACTTAATGGTTAGTAGAAGAGTCTTGTACTTGTGCACATCAAAAAAATATGAGAGTTATGCCCAAGAACCATGTGAATATAAATTAAAATGGACATTCTTCAATTCTTTTCACAAACTGCATGTACATATAAATTGAAAGTCAGCCAGCAATGTCAATCAGAAGTGGAATGTAAATGGAATGTACACATAAAAACCTACAAAGCTCCTATAAGCATGAGACTTATGGACCTATCATGAAATTTTCTTATTTTTATGAATCAAGTCTTGGGTTGTATTTGAATGGGGGCTTGATATTATTGAAATCCTATTGCTAAAGCACTTGATCATAATTCATTTTTTCCAGAATTTAAGATATAAAAGAAGCGCCTTGTATTTATCGTACATATCACGACATCATCCCTTTAAAGCCTCTAGCTTCTTATACGACCAAGATTAATGATACTCAACTCGTTTATACATGCTGATGAAACCTAGTACCCATGATATGGAGTCAAATGGACCAAATCTAATGTGCTACCAACTTGGCTACGATCATGATCAACTCTAAGAAATATTTTCAACTTTTCTATGCTTAATGGATAGAAATATTGCTTAAAAATATTGTAGGAACAGCTTTTTCTCATCTATTTTGATCATCATTTTTCACAATAAAAACTGTTTCTTATCATCAGAAGTAACGTATAAAACTTGTGTTTTATTTTAAAAAAGGTGAAAAAAGTCTCAAACATGGAAAGAAACCATAAGCTGCCTCAACATTGTGTTTGGTGTACTTCCTTAAACAATGATAGCGACTCAATAATAATTATACCTGTAAATAAGTGGTAACGAATTTTGCACGCTTTTAAAACCACAATGAGTCTTGAAATGATCAAAACTTAAATTAATACAAAAATACTTTAAACAGTAGTGGTTTATAGTTTATGGTTTATAGTATTAAGTTAATGATGGATTTTACAACCAATTCAATTAGATGACATATGAATCAGCCTATGGTAATTGAGGGGTAAATTGGTTACTTTAGAGGAACGTATTTTGCTAATAACTTGATGGCCAGATGCTTAAAAAAATTAAAATCTCCCAAAGAACACAAGCTTAACTAAATTTAACAAAACATTCAGTGGGGCATTGGTGAATATAACATTTCTTTTGAATACATTAAAATGATGGATTTTTGTGTAACGTATTTTACTCCCATGATTTGCTTATAAGAGCTATATTTTTCAAGTCATAATATAAATGGGAAATAATCTTTAGAATAACTAATATCATTAGTAAAACAGAGTATCAATGAATATTTTACTAAATTACAATTAATAAAAAGAACAATACATACAACTAAAATTGTAATATGAAAATTTTACAGGTTGGTTTCTTTAAAGTAACGTATCTCGCATTTGCCCCAGTGACCAGAGTGCTAACAAGTTTCAAGATGTCAAATATTGCATAGGCTTTTTGAAAAGCACAGTTAACAATATTCCCAATGGGGCAGTTATGGAAAATCATTTCTATCTATGTGCCTTTCTTTGAAATTCTAAAGTAGCAACATAAATTTCTGTATAAAAAGATCACTCCTGGTCATTTTGACTCTTCTTTTCACTGCACCAACCTAAAGTTTTGATGTGAAATTAACTTTTAATTAACGTATCTCACAAAGCCTCACTGGTCAGAGTGCTAACAAGTGTAATAATTGTTTTATAGATCATGGACTATCAAGCAGGCAATGAGGCGGGGATGGACTAAGTATTTCTATATTCATAGTTTTCTATGAAATTTAAGGGTGACGTATTTTACTGCAATATCACGCCTTTAAAATGACCCAACTTTTCAAAGAATTCCACAAATGGGCCCTACAGTTATTCAGCAACAGAAATATATGTATAAGGAGGAAACTTTCTATCATTTTGACTTCAATTTTTGGGGTACTCTTTTAAAATTCATTTGTAAAATTTTGTTTGGTGTGCTACTTTAAAGTAACGTATCTTACAGACGCACCAGTCGCCAGAGTGCTAACATGTCTCAAAATGTTCAACATACCATGGGCATTCAGAAAAATGTGGTCTACGAAACCCATTCTGGCCTATGGACTATTAACCATAAAGCTTGAGTCATGCCAAAGCGGTCCCAGCTTGTAGTAACTTTTTCTGCTTGAGCGAGGAACCTCTTGTCTTATCTACAAACATGATTTGTATGTGCTCCTTTAGTGTGTATCTATTCTGCCATTCTATATATTTGCATGTCTGTCTGAAAGTTTTTCTGTACCATGTTTTTGTCCTTTTAGTCATTGTAAATATGTTTGCATATTGTTTGTATGTGTTAAACATGTTTTCACTCTCCTAAATTTCAAATTACCGATCTTTCTATATATTTTGTTGTTGTTCCAGCAATTTAGAATAGATTGGATTTGACCCAACATATCAACTTTTTTTTACTAAAGTTTAAAAGATATTAACACATGACACGTAATAAAGATACTTCCATTTTGCCCCGAATGTTTCTAATAGTGGCATCTTATCTCGTCAACCTTTGGGGTTTTTTTTTGTTTTTGTTTCTCCCACTGACGAAATTTGACCTCTAAAATCTTTGCTTTTTGAGTATTTAACTTGTGAACGAAGACTCTAGAATTACGAATCCACACATCAACACACCGTAGGCATGATTTACAAACGTTCATGAAAAACCTCACAAATAGTGAATTTTATATTTCCAAAAGAAACCTAGTACATAAATATAAAGAATATAAGATCTTGAACTCTGACAAAAACGATAAATGTAACTATTTGATGATTTCTCCCAACTGGATTTCACGAGAGAGTAGGCCGTTCAAATTTATGTGATATTTGATCAAGAGATGAAGGATATTTGTTTTTATTGAAGTATGAAGTTAAAACCCTTATCAAATGCTTGGTGGATTCATAAGAAGTTTTAATAAGTATTAAGTTTCATATTTCATTATAAATAAAAAAAGAATTATTATAATTTGATATAAACAAGACTAAAATCAAAGAAAGATGTGGAAATGATGAACTGGTTTTGCACACCTTGAATTTGAAAAGATGTCTGATTTTGGAATGAAATTGAATGGATGTGATTCGTGACTTTTGAGAGTTATGACAAGTGTAAAAGTATCACTAGTGGGATAGTTTGTGTTATCAAAGGATCAAACAAAAGCAGACACACTCTTTATGAATTTTTCAGAAGTTATTGTAGGCGATACCGTTGCAAGAATTCTTGTCAACAGTTGAGTAGTTATTGTTATCCCTGGGCTAAGTAGAGAGAAAGAGCACACGTCTTTTTTAACCAAAAAACCAAAAATAAACACAACATTCATGTATTTTTCAGGAATTGTTACATTGGTACCATATCAGAGAGACTTGCCAAAAGTGGATAGTTTCTGTTAAACCTGGGCCAAGCGGATGAATACCCAAAACCAAACGGAAAGCACAGAAGTATTGTCAAAAACCAAACAACCAAACAAACAGATAAACACACTCTTTATGTATTTTTCAGGAGTTATTATAGGCATTATCGTATCAGGAAGTCTGGTCAACACTGGAATAGCGTATACTTGTTACCTCTAGCCTAGCTAACAGAGCAGACGTGTCGTAATAAACGAACAGAAAAAATATAAACACTCTTTATGTATATTTCAGGAGTTATTACAGGCGGTACCGTGGTAGGAAGTCTTGCCAACAGTGGAATAGTTTCTGTTACACCTGGACCAAGCGGAAAGAACACACGTGTTGTTATAACCAATAAAACAAATAAACACACACAGTTTTTTATGTATTTTTCAGGAGTTATTATAGGTTGTACCGTGGCAGATAAGCTTGTTAAAAGTGGATTTGTTTTTGTAGTCCCTGTGCCAAGCGGAAAAAATGGAATACACCTTGTCTTACCGAATTAACAAAAATAAACACAGTATTTATGTATATTTCAGGAGTTATTACAGGCGGTACCGTGGTAGGAAGTCATGTCAACAGTGGAATAGTTTCTGTTATCCCTGGGCCAAACGGAAAGAACACACGTGTTGTTATAACCAAGGTCTAACTTGTCAGTGTAACCTCTGGATGCAGAACTGTAGATGTGTTAGCAAATTGTGGGGGAGATAGATGTCTACAAACAATCCAATGAGATAGTGCGTGCGCTTTCTGTGTGCAAATATTTGCGAGAAAGTTCAGAAATTGTACCCCGCTATGCACGTGATTACACGTGCAAAGCGGGGGACAATTTCTCGAACGTTTCCAGAAAATTTTCATATTGAACGCTGTGCTTGTCTACATAGTTCGCAGTAAGTCTGATTGTAAAATCATCTAAAATTTACAAGTTGCTTCGATGTTTCTAAACACTAAATCACAATCAGGGACCACGAACGGAAAACATCTGTTTTATGATACAATACGATGAGATAGGTCTTGTCTATGTCTTGTATAATTTATTCCTAGTATGATTTTTCATAAGAAAATCTTGAAATTAATTATTTCTCCTCACACTTATAAAGGTTGTGTGTTTTTTTAAATCAAATGAATTTTCTGAGCCACAGATTAATATAAATAGCTTACACCGTAAACGTTCGTTTACGTGACTTCTCAGAGGTGTATAACAAGGAAATCTCTGATGACAATTCGTTTTAAAAATATGCCTATGATTATTAAAAGTATACTTTGTTTATACTTTGAGCGTTCAATGACCAATTGATTCTCAAAATATTTACTGCACATGCTGTAAAAATCAGACAGGGCTGTGCTTGTTCGAAGGATGATCTACTGCTTTAATGCGTGTAATTAAAAAATGGTACATAATTTCAAACAAGCTTACTTTTTAACAGAACAGTTCCTTGCTAACTTTTAGTTCCACTCTGTCCTTTAATTAGAATAAATCATGTTTTTCTGTTAAGTGAACTTGTTTTAAGAAATCTCGCCGAAAGCAAGTCGACAGAAGACGAGTCGGTTGTGATATCCGTTTTCGTCTAAATGAAATGCATAATTATTTTTCGTGTTAAAGACTATTGATAATGGTCTATGGCAAGCTATTTGACCTAAAATCCATCTGGAATTCTTCAAAGTACACGTCTGTAATCGCGTGTTCATTGACACCGGCGATATTACGTGTATCAAGACCCAACTCTATAGTAAATAGCATATATTTTAGTATATCATATAATTATATGTATAGTAATAATCTGTACAACTCTTGAATTGTCCTGCTCAAAGAATGGATTCTTACATCGTCTGTCATGCTTTCAGAATGATCAAACGGTGCAAACTGTTTGCAAATTATACCACAGTTTTGCGCGTGCAGGGTATAGTTTGCAAGCAGTTTTAGCCGTTTTGACATCCCGAACACAGGGCTCGCAAAGTTCTTATTTTACACAGTACATTTCCGGTATTGCCCGTGGGCAGTGTACGACTAAAGGGGCAAAGAGAGTCCAGTAAGAATCAGCTACTAAGTAAAAATAAATGAAGCTGGTTCGCTTTCTTCTGTTAATATTACATGTCATAAAGGCGTGTTGATGAAAAAAGATAAAGTACTTTCCGAAACAAAACTCAATTTGTCAACGTAAAATGCAATAAATTTGAATAACAAAAAGATGAATAATTATCGTTACTTATTTTTAAGATTCATATGAAATATGAAAAAGACCTATTTTGGTGTCAATTCAGTACTGTTTATTTTTACTTTGAACAGAAAGTTCATCTTTAAAAAAATGAAGATAAACCCCTTTGCGCAGTTCTATAATCGTCAATGGTACAATTTAAGAATAGTCGAACAATTTTGAAATCGAACTGATTCTTATTTTTCACCGGACATATTAATTGCATAGAAACTTACTACTGTTTTGTTTTGTTTTTAGTTCCTCTGGCTGAAAGCCACTGGGGCTATTGTCATGGCGTTGTGTCCGTCGTGCGTCCATCCGTGCGTCCGGTCGTAAACTTTTTCTTTAAGAATCTTCTCCTCAGACCCTACTGGATGAATTTCAACCAAACTTTACATGAATTATCCGTGGGTGACCTTCTTTCAAAAGTGTTTAAGAAATTTTGATCCAATAAAATACATGGATTAAATGGGCGTGGCCGATTTCCAAATGTGGTAAAAAGTGAAGTTTTCTCAGATTCTTATTGATGAATACCAATTAAATTTTACATGAATGATCCTTGGGTGACCCTTTATCAGTCTCCAAAAAATAATTGTGATTGGATGGAAAATATGCATTTTATGGGCGGAGGTCATTTCTCTCTATGTAATATAGTGGAAACTTTGAAAATCGTTTTCTCAGAATGTAATTGATGGATATCAACCAAATTATCAACCCGTCCGTAGACCTGTTCGTTTCCGGACTCTATCTCAAGAACCAACTGACCTAGAATCATGAAACTTTATACAAATGTTACTTATGACCCAAGAAAGTGCCCTATTTTTTTTGGGTCACATAGGTCAAGGTCATAGCCATTTTTTGTTCAATTTTCGTTTCCAGACTCTAACTCAAAAACCAAGCAACCTAGAATCATGAATTTTTATGCAAATACTGCTTATGACTCAAGGAAGGTTCTATTGCTTTTGGGTCACATAGGTCAAAGGTCAAGTTCACAGTGAGCCTTTGTTCAATTTTCGTCTACGGACTCTAACTCAAGAACCAAGCGACCTACAATCATGAAACGTCATGCAAATGCTGCATTTGACCTCAATATCTGTTACAAACACATCCTGCACTAATAGCACTTGCATTTTGACAAAGTGCTTGTGGGGGGGTAAGTCCGCTGTTTGACAGTTCTAGTTGTGATTGGATGGCAAATATGCATTTTATGGGCGGAGGTCATTTGTCTATATGTTATTTAGTGGAAACTTTGAAAAATCATTTTCTCAGAATCTAATTGTTGGATATCAACAAAATTTCACAGGAATGATCCCTGAGTGACCCTTTATCAGTCTACAAAAATAACTGTGATTGGATGGAAAATATGCATTTTATTGGCGGAGGTCATTTCTCTATATGCTATATAGTGGAAAAATTTGAAAATCATTTTCTCAGAATCTAATTGTTGGATACCAATGAAACATTTATGGTATGATCTTAGTTGACCCATTATCACGCAGCCAAAAATTATTTTGATTGTATGAAAAATATGTCTTTTATGGGCGGAGGTCATTTTTCTATATGTTATATAGTTGAATCTTTGAAAATTATTTCAACTTCAGTAGAACCCATAAATATCTAAAAATCTAGTCAAAACTTTTGCTTTAACAAGAATTTCAAGCCTGTGGAGCGACTCAAACCATTCATGGCTTTCTAGTTTCATTATGTGAATAAACTGACAAACACGTACATTCCTCGCGTCTTGTTTATTTCACCACGATGCTTGTATTATAACGTTTAAGAATATCGTAAAATTGACCATGTGAATGATTTGATATGATTTCTGAATGAAATAGAAATTTGAATAGAATTGATGGTGGTTAATACAAAATACAGCTAAGTTCTAGAAATAGATTTCACGAACCAATCAGACGCATCTAGATTTTTTAGCGTAATTGAAGGTTTGAGTAAATATTTGGGGTAAATAGGAATGGAGCACTGAGTGAGTGATTTAGAATTGTTTTGGTCGAAATGAGTGTCAATTTCACGATATTCTTAACTGTTTAATTCATTTGTTCCCTTTTTTTCTATTTTGAATGAGGGCATCAGAGCACTAGATGAAAAAACAAGATGTGTTTGTGAAACGCAACCCCCCAACAGCATTTTTTTCTTCAAAATGTTGATTTTGGCAGATAACTTGAAAATTTGAAAAAAATGACCTTGACCTTGATACCTACTGATGCACATCGCTGAGATCTTCAATTATGCAAATTATCAAAAAGGTTGATTGATTGATTAATTGAATGGAGTTTAACGTCGCTTTCAATATTTTTCTAGTTATATCGCGGCGAATGGAGCACCTGACATTGGATTCCTGGTACCTCTTTCACCAGTACAACTATCACATCCTTTCCTAGCCTCCAGCTACTTGCTCACAAGCTTTCTAACCCTAACCCTAACCCAAATATTAAAAAGGTATCTAAAATACGCTTGAATGAATTGAACAGTTTAAACGTAATTTTTGGATAAGTTTTACATTGATAGTTGACCTTGACCTTGATATCTACAGATGTACATTATTATAATTCTTGAATCTTGAATAGGCTTGAAGAAATTGAAAATATAAAGTGTTTTGGTTATTTTTTTTAGTAATTTGACCTTGACCGATGACTAGACCATTTTACACCACCTTGACCTTGGCACCTGCAGATGCGTATCATTGAAACTATCATCATGCCAAATATGAGACTTTTATCTTGAATGGCCATGAAAATATTGGAAATATTGAGGGGTTCTTTTGGTTAAGTTTTTGAGTTATTTGACCTTGACCGATGACCTTGTAACATCACCCAAACTTTGGCATCAGCAGATGCGTATAATTGAGATCTGTCATCATGCCAAATATGAGGCTTTTATCTCGAATGGCCTTAAAAAGTTGCAATATTAAGATTTTGAGATAAGTTTTTTATTATTTGTCCTGAACAGATGACATTGACCATGACACATGACTTTGACTTTGACATCAGCAGATGCGTATCATTGAGATCTATTTAGCCAAATATGTGGCTTTTATCTTGAATAGCCTTGAAAATATTGGCAATATAAAGTTTTTGGGTTAAGTTTTTGAATCATTTGACCTAGGAAGATGACCTTTACAGATGACCTTGACTGACACCTGCAGATGCATACCATGGTGATTCATCATCGTGCCAAATATGAGACTTTTATATTGAGTGGCCTTGGAAATATTGAGGGGTTTTTTTTTTGGGGGGGGGGGAGTTGTTTGGTTATTTGACCTTGACCGATGACCTTGACCTTATCATCAGCAAATGTATATCATTGAGATCTATCAACATGCCAAATATGAGGCTTTTATCTGAAATGGCCTTGAAAATATTGTCAATATTTTTTTTTAGTTAAGTTTTTTATTTATTTGCCTTTGACAGATGACCATGACCTTGACTCATACCCTTGTCTTTGGTATCAGCAGATCTATCATCATGCCAAATATGAGGCTTGCATCTGGAAAAGGCTTGAAAGTTTCGCGGACAGACCGACAGATGGATAGACGGACGGATTGACAGGCAACGATAAACTTATATGCCCCCGATCTTTCGAAGCCGTGACTTAAAAACTGTTATGGTTGTCCAGATGCTCATCATTTGTCATGCCTGCCAAGTATTTTTCGGCGAGATAAGACCACGAAGACGGTAAAAAGGGCCTTGATTTTCATTACACCGGTCACATTTAAGAGACAGGCGGATATCATTAGTAATTTTCGCAAATGTTTCATGTTCTTCCCCCTGCAACTAAACCGAAAAGCTCCTTTTAAATTTGATATTTCATTACATAACAGCTGAGCATAGGATTTATTTTGTGGTGCACTTGTTTGAAAATAATAATGATGAAAAAATGAATAAATAAAAAGAAAGACCTGACGTAAAGATATGTGTTTTGCAGAACTTTATTAACAGTGAGATCGATATTCTGTTAGGTCAATTAGATAGAAATAGTAACAAAATAACTCAATTAGGACCGGAGACGAATCTGATTGACTGGGGTTTGTCATTCTGTTTTTACGTCCAATTAAGATGCTATCTAAAAACGGAATAATTAATGGAAGACATTCTACAAAAGTGGAAGTTACTTCTATTAATTTGTTTGTTCAAGAAAAAAAAATCGAAAAATTATGAGCCTCTAACTAAGGCCTGCATTAAACTGTGTCACTAATATATTTCCTTTTATATTATAATTCATATAAAAGGTTGCGTTCAGGATGTAAACGTTAGCGAAGCGCATTCGAAATGATACCCCACTTTGCACGTATATACACGTGCAAAGCGAGGTATCATCTCAAAGCGCTCGCGAAACGCTGTTACATCCTGAACACAGGGCTGCTTTCAGGGCGACAAAACGGTGCCAACTGTTTGCAAACGAGCGAGTCTGGTTTAGACATATTTATTTTACATCGATATGCAAACAAGTTCCTACAATTTTGATTTATTCCTCTTGTTTCTGCTTCTTTGAAAATTGACCGGAAACTGCGCCGAATATGTAGGCCAACGAAAGAACCAAGATCGATAGCCGCTCAAAGGAATCGAACTTGGACGATTTGGGCCAAGAGGTCGCCGCTCTACCCCTAGAACAATGACACTACATTCACAGACGAACAAGTCACATACAATTTTCAGAGTTTATGCATGGCTCCCATTTTATGTCGGGTCACAGTAAAAATTTCTGCCCAAGGATACTGTTTAAGTGATATAGGGATAGACTAAAAAACACTTGAAATAGTTGTTAGGATGATATGTCGAGACGATACATAAAATAGCTTTTGCTGCAAGGTGAAAACTTCATTACCTACAATAATTATTAGGAGAAATATTTACAGTTAAGAACATCATGAAATTGAACAGATGAATGATTTTGGAATGATATTGGAATAAAATTGAATGAGTGTGTGGAGAAAGTTTTGGGTGAAATTCGAGAGAGGTAATCCGATAAAGCTAATTTTGTTCAAGATGAAAAAAGTTAGCGATATTTAGTACCCCCCCCCTTTAATTAAATATACGTACTTTTCTGTTCATGTGTCTTAGTGGGCAAACTAGGAATTTTAAAATCCATGCCAGTCAATAAAATTGTAGAATAATTCGATCGATTGAAATTAAAAAATAAATCCTATTGAACGATTTCGAAATGCTTTCTTATGATTTCGGAGCGCTTTGGTCGATTTTAGTGAGTGTTTGGAATTAACGAATGGAGCGCCGAGTTAATAGTTTAGAATGATTTTGATCGAAATGAGTGTCAATTTCACGATGTTTTCAACTGTAGCTCAAATTGTTAGCAGTAACAAACAAGGTGTCTCAGATCTAAATTTGGAGTTTGATCTTCTTTTGTTGTGATTTTACCTGAAGCCACGGCATTTAGGTCGCCCAATGAGGACACGCGTACACTCGTTATGTCTTTGCCAAAGCAATACTGTGTTTGCAAATCCATGCTTGATAGAGCAAAGTAATATCGAAAGTTTTTGATAACTTAACGATTCGAAGTAATCAGAAAATTGGATATTGTATGAAAAGGAACCATTTAAAAATCTTGCTGCGAAATACCTAACGCCAGTTTCTTATTGGTTGGTAATAAACATTATTTGCAATTAAAAACATGTGGTTTTTAAAAATACCATTTACTGACCTGTACAAATTGACAACGGAAACACGTGCAGTTCATGTTAAGAATTAAAGAACGGTGGCTTTGACGGAACAAAAATATTTCATTTATTCATCGGACAATGCGGTGTATCTTTTTTTTAAAAAGATTTTTTTCCATAGAGTAGACTTTTAATTGATAAAGCCGTTCTGACCGGATGACAAGTTAACAAATTTGCAAAACCTACCTTTTTTCCAACTTATATCCATTTTGTAAATAGTTTGTTTCGAAAATTGCTGTCATAAATTGAGCTTCAGATTTTCTCTGAATATAAATTAACTCTTTTTATGCATTTCATTCCAAAAAAGGTTTGACAGTTGATTCATTTAACTTAACAACAGAATATTTACTGTAGTAAACTAAAATACAGTTGCATGGCCAAGTGGTAAATGCACTGTACCTGTGACCTAGATGTCCGTGGTTCGAGCCCCACCGTCGGCGAGTTTGTTTATGGGCAAAAGACTTAATAGCCAGCCCCAGTTCACCCAGCTGTAGAAATTGATAGCAGTGGGATTGAACCACTGCCTTTCTCTCAGGATTGAGTGTTCGAGAGCGGCTCTATAAGCTCAAGCTTTCGTCGCAATCGAACTAAAATATATTAGTATACTCCAACTCAAATAAATCATTCAAAATTTCTTTCATTCCTAACACAAACCATTAAAAAATCCTCAAAAATCAGTAAAAAAATTAATCAACTATACATTCCGATTCGCTGGAAAAGTAATCCACGATTCCACTGACGTTCGTGAAAGTTGAAGATTTTTGATTGGTTTGTGAAGACATTAAACGTTTTTTTTTGAAAACACACACACACACCCTAATTGCTACCTTTTTAACGGGAGGTAATAAATATCGCTTTTTTGTTCGTTCATTCTATTACCTCCTTTTAATTTCGTTCAAAACTTACTCATCCCGCTTATTCAATTCTATTCTGAAATCATTTCAATATCGTTCGTTTTGTCATTTTCACAATGTCTTAACTGTAGTCATCTATCGGAAGGACTCTGCCAGTGATACCATATTGGTTCAATGCACGATTTACAGAATAAAATTTTGTGTTTTGCCTTTCAAATTATTTGTTTTGAATCTCATGTTAAAGTAATCATACTGATATCACGATTGAGAAAAGTTCTGCACTCGATCCTCAACAGAGTCAACAAGAACATTATAGAATTAAAAGCGCGCTGTGAACGATTCATTTAAACTAAAGAGCCGTGTTTACAGGAATTTTGAATATATGAACACGAGGACTTGATACAAGATGCAACCGTGTTTATCAAAGACAGTGTAAAAACGAAGAAGTAGCTATTTAAAATAAACATTTCTTTCATTAAACACAATTTTGACTATCTAGATTGACACAGCTTTTCGGAGTTTCATCCATTTGAAATAATCATATGCACCCACTTGAATAAACTCAATTGGGGAATTCTGAAAAGAGGTCATGCCACCCAGGAAAAAACTTTTGAAGTTTATGTGAGACCAGGGCTCAAGATTATGAAAAAATCTGATTCTGAACTGAGAATTTTTTCAACTTAAAATTCAAATAAATGTATGAATAAAAAAGATTGTGTAGATGATAAATAACAACGTATTGATATTATTTTATGTCCATACATTTGTTACGGTATTAATACAGAATTACACCTTTTCTAATAATTTTAAATTTGAGTAAGTTCTGATTTGACAATGAGAAAAACTTTCTATGGCCCTGAGTAACGCGTTTTTACACAGACTCATTCACGAAAAACGGATACAACACCATGGCAAGAGCTTGCTGGTCTTCGGCTAATCAATAAAACGCAACTGGAGGTTAGTATTTCAAAGTGGGGTCCATTCAAAAATATATTTTCTTTATAATATTCTCCAGCGGAGGAGCGAAATGTCGTACCTACAGCATGAACAAAGCTGAAGCTACGATATTTTGCTTGCCAATGGACTAACCAAACTGTTCTTAGACTTGTCAGATTTCCCAACTCGATAACGATATCCTTGCCGAAATTTGTGAGGGTCCGGATTCTCGGTCCGCGTCCCTAGATCTGCACATTCTCTAATCAATTAACAGTGAAATTATCAAAAAACTTATACCCCGCTTTCGTTCATTTCATCCTATCTCACGCCATGTAAGCGGGATCTAAAAAGTGACGCCAGGACACCATTAAAGTTACAAAGCAATCAAATGAAAAATGACGCACCATAAGAAAATTTGTGCATTTACACATTTTGTCTAATTTATGCATTAAAAAAATGAATAATCGTTTGTTTTTCAAGTAAAATCGACCAATTGCTCATTTTGTGAACAACAAAAGCAATACTTTCACCTGTGGCTCTTCCACTGGCAAAAATGCATCTTGTTGTTCAATCAATGAAATATAAATCGATCTTACACTGAAATAAACGATTATCTTCTATTTATATGTTAAGTGTTCTATCGGTCATGGAGAAAAATAACGAAATCACAGAATAAATTTGAATAATCTTTTTACTTATTATGTTTTAATAATGAATAACTAGTTCATGGTAATGTAATTATACATATGAAATAAATATAATGGTTTCTTAAAATGATCATGTATTTTATATACTCTAAACTTTTTACATGCACACATTCAAGTCAGAAAATCTAAATTAAAGGATGAACTTTCAATGTCAATTATCCTTTGTAAACAAATGTCTTTCTCAAGACAATTTCAATGTGCTGTCTGCAAATTAATCTTTTCTTCATTCTTTAAACAATCAAATAATAATTACATGTATATATCTTTTTTTAGCGAAATCATATTCTCAAATTTGATATTGCTAACATCCCTGCTAATATATCAATAACCATTTCTATGAAAGTATTTGACACAATTATTTCCCTTAGATAGTGTTCTGCAGTGAATCCGTTAAATGGCAATACAAATTTTAGAAGTGGAATATCACCTATTGGATTTATCAAACTTAAGGGAGAAAAATAGTTACATCCGAATTTATAAAATAAATCTTTTTGCCACAATCTCTGAATGAAACCAAAACTCATCCTGCTCTGGGTTCAGAATGATGAATCGGTGCAAACTGTTTGCAAATTATACCCCGCTTTGCACGCAAGTAAACACGTAAATCAGGATATAATTCGCATACAGTTTGCACCGTTTTGTAATCCCGGTCGCAAGGCTGGTTTCTATTTGTTAGGTCACGAGTTACCTTAAACATAATTTTTAACCCGTCTAACACCAGAGAATTAGTAAAGCATCTTCTCAACAAATAGTCAACTCTTTTATATGGATATTACTTTGACGACAAGACAGGCGAGAAGAAGCCATCTTGATGTGATGTAAAGTGTCGATCCTAGTCAGACTGCGCGGAGAGCGCAGGCTGACTCGGATCAATCTTTTCGTACTTAGTTGATTTTCTGAAAGAGGAATATTGATTCTACCTTCCGATAAAATATTTCTTGAAAGTCAACATCCGATTGACCTCTACTGAAACCAACCTCTTTTTCAAGTTTTTCATTTAAAGAGTCCAGAAGGCCCTCTTTTGCGCGACAGGCCACCCCAAATATTAGCACTACTAAATATCAAAGCATCATATATCAGCTACCACTATATTGCCGTCTTCATAACACAGCTCTCTCATCATGTGATACGACGGTCTTTTCTGATGACATCTATAATTTACAGGTTTCGGGTCCTCTGCGGGTGTTTCCGTCGTGTTCGGAACATTCGTCGCATTCGGTGTTTTCCGTGTGAGCGAGTTCGTGTTGAGTCTATTATGCGTGTCTATAGTCGATACATTCGAGTTCGCGTTGGAGTTCGAGTTAGCACTGAGATGATCCCCGAAAGTACTGTCTGTAAATGACGTCGTATACATTACGCACGACGATCGCGGGCTGTGGTCCAAGGATCGCACGTACATGTTTGAACTCTGTGTTGAAGTCATGGAATGAGTCATTGAGTGGGTGAGGGATTGTTCTTTCGGCACACTGTATCGAACCTGCGACCTGCAGTGTCTCCGATAACAGCACACTACGATTACCACGACGATGATGAGTGCGAGAACCGGTCCGCCGATATAGCCGACATAACGCATTACATGGTTTAGGCCTGAAAAAGATTAAGAGCTTATGTATGACATTTCTGACAATTCAACAATTGTGTGAAAGCACGAATACGGAACGACATAGACATCCGTGCATTATATTTAGAATACGCACTTGCTGCAAAAATAATTTGCCTAGTTTCTACCTAGATGTGAAAAGTGAAGAATCTGATTAGACTGTGCAGATGCACAGACTGATCAGAGGTTTACTTGGCATTTAAAAGAATTTGATGGAAATGTCACGCACTGTTTCATTCATAACCATTTTATTAACATCTACTTCTTAAACACGATATAGGTATGAAATATGCAGGATATGAAGATGATAATTAATTTTGAATTCATTGAGATTTGATAGTGAAATCACTCTGAACGATAATACCAAGTAGGTTCATTAAGGAGTGCTATGAGTTGTTTTTTATTTTAAAGATTTGTAACCCCAAGAATAAAAAAAATCACTTCTTTTCTAATAATTTCATGTAAATAAGGTAACAATAGAGCAAGAGGCGCAATAAGCGTCGCATCAGGAAAATTATAAGACACACGATAGTATTACAAAATGGTGGCGAAAATGAGACCACACAATAAGGAACAGTCTGTGAAAATTTGAGGCTAGTCCGTCAATAGTTAATGGAGGGTAGTGTGAAATGAAATGGACATACGAATGTACGGGCGGAAGGACGAACAGACGGAGAAGATTAATCAAACACATGACCACTTCTGGTGACGTATAGAAAGTGTTAATTTCGCAAGATTATGGAACCATTTTAAGCGTAAGAATACCGACAACACTAGTTGAAAACTCATCATTTTATTCAGGGACGTAGTCAGCTAAAGTCCCCGTCTGCGTTTAGAGTAAAACAATCGCTATTTCGTGAACATTCTTTGAATCATTTATTCTTGATTTGATATTATGAAAGATTAGTTACACGAAAATGAAAATCAATCGACGAACGGTGACTTTTGAGGGAAACGCATAATTTATCGCAAATAGTAATATATGTAAATGAAATTTTGGTCACGTGAAATACGCAAACGCTAAGGAGCGGTAATGCGCTCTATCAAAATTGTCATCAGAAATGTGGCGGGTCATAAATATTCATCAAGTTTGATCTATATTTAATTCATCACGTAATATTCATTTGCATCACCGAATATTGGAATGACAAATTCAAGCTTATTTTTCAGAATAAAGGACTAGTTTTTGTGTAGATAGTCGTTTATGATCATTATTTTGCGTTTCGGAAATGTTCACGAACACAGACGGGGGCTTTAATATTCGGCCAACTAGAATGCTCATTTTGCTTAACGAAATTAAGATTATATCCTATATTATGTTATGTTTATGTTTGAAATAAAGCAAACATTGCATCCTTAAGGTTTAAAATTTATCCATCATAGCATGTTTCTGTCTTTAGATAAAGCCTCAAAGGGTTGAAACAAGTATTTCCCTTTCAAATTATTGTGTGAAACCAAGATGAAACTGATTTTCATTCTTTTATTTTTTTGGGAAAACCGCCTTATATGCATGAAAAGACATCAATTGCGACAATCAAAATTGGTTGTAGACATAAGCATGATATTTTTTTCCTACAAACATATTTGAAGTTTTCATATATAGGCAGAAGCTCTTTCTTGGCAAAAGCTGAATATAGAGAGAATAACATGTTGGTATCGTTGAACATAAATGTCATCTTGTCGAGGTTTGGAGAATTTTCGAGACCTTGTCAAGCCATAGTAATTTCTCACAACGGGGAACAGCCCTGCGTTTAGGATCACAAAACGTTGCAAACAGTTTTTCAATAGTACCCCGCTTTGCACGCAGGTGTACGCGCAAAGCGGGATACAATTGGAAAACTGTTTGCACCGTTTTGTGATCCTGAACGCAGGACAGAATGATTACAATGATATTGGATACATTTACACATTATTCTATCTGTCATGTAATCAATTTCAGGGTCTCGAATATTATTAGAGCTTTAAAATCAACAAAATTCAGGTGAATGGGACCTTGGTTAAGATCATGAATATGCATTTCTTTTTTTTTCAAAAAAATAGATTTTATGTTATCGGGCAGGTGACATCAGGTCAATACAGCCACCGCTACGAAGTGAATCAGTTGGGTTTTTTTCAATGGGGTTTTACGCCGCTTTCAACAATCTATCAGTTTATCGTGGCGGCTGTAATACTTAAAATGGATTCCTGGTATTTCTCACACGAGTAAAACCATTACATCCTCTCCTAGCCCCCAGCTGCTATCCCACATAGGTCATCTATTATCAACCTATTGGCGGAAACAAATAGTCGGAAAGAATGAGTGCCGCCGTCAGGAGTCGAACCCGGTACCTTTTGCATGATAATCCGTCGCGCTACCACTGTGCTATGACGGCGGGGCAAGATAATAATAATGATAATGATAATGATAATAATAAAATCTTTATTTAAAGAAGGTAGCTCATTAAGCTATCACCATACAAACAATACAATGAATATCTTATTTACAATGAGGCCTTCTGAAATAATTCAATGTATAACAAAACAAGTAAAGCGAGATTGGTGATGACAACATATTCATGATATTAATAATGATCGGGCGAATTGATTGAAAGGTTAATGACTTGCACTTTCTGGATAAATGAGGTTAACGCAAATGACTTACACTTGGTCTCGTCACTGCTATCAAACGCACCACAGTTTGGAACTTCGTTGCATTGTAATGAAGAATGGATACAATAATGATGTCCTGCACATAGTCGAGCCCCGGAGATTCTAGAACACTCGCCCTCACCGGCACGCGAACACTCAAACTCCTGACATGAGCCTGTAATAGATGAAGAATGGATACAATAATGATGTCCAGCACAAAGTCGAGCCCCGGAGATTCTAGAACACTCACCCTCACCGACACGCGAACACTCGAACTCCTGACATGAGCCTGTAATAGATGAAGAATGGATACAATAATGATGACCTGCACAGAGTCGAGTCCCGGAGATTCTCGAACACTCACCCTCACCGACACTCGAACATTCGAACTCCTGACATGAGGCTGTAATAGATGAAAAATGGGTAGAACACAACTCCCTGGCCGGGACGTCGACACTAGAACTACTGTCGTTAGTCTACGAAAACCGAAGTAAAGATACAATAAGATGTACTGCACACAAATGAGCCTCTGAAATTCTCGAATAATTGTCCTCATCCTAATGCAAACACTCGAATTCCTGACATGAACCTGTAAAAGATAAAAAATGAACACAATTAACGATGGTCCGCGCATTATAGAGGGTCGGATGTCGCCTTTCGGGTAAAGTCAATCACTTGACCTCGCAGGAACGCGGACAGTGGAACTCCTGTCATGTGCCAACTATAGATGAATTATGGGGGAATTCATGTTGCTGTTCACGTTGTTCACGTTTCCATGTTCCGGATAACTCGATCTCGCCGGCGCACAAACACTCGATCGCTTGACAAGTGCCTAAAATAGATGAAGAACTGATAAATTCTAGATGTTCTGGACATAGTCGAGTTCCAGGTAATCTGGATTACTCGCCCTCGACGTAATAATCATCGACGTTCCCGCTGAAAAAAACGTCCAGTTATATAAACTCAATTGAAATTTGATTAAATTGATGAAAATATTTAAATTTTATTACTTTGTTTTGAATGAGTTTTCGGTCCCGTTACTAAATGTTTATCTATACAAAAATGCCTCGAACCATCAAAATAAATTGCAGGAAATTGTCTTTCTTTAAGCGTACCAACCAAAGGACTGCCGGAAGTCACACCACCGGAAGCCGATTTACCGGAAAAATATAATTACAAAAGTTCTTACGCTTATGAACGAAACACGTTATATCTATTTTTACCAAAGACAGTTAAACGAAACTTCAATTCATACATGTAAACCATTAAAAGAGCAACCCAAATTATCAAGGAAGATGACTATATGTATTTTTGTACAGATAATGTCCTTTTTCAGTCAATTTTTTAACCAGGCGAATGATTGTACTAACAGAAACATTTTTTTATTGTGCCAAAATAAATTATGATTAAAAAAAGTTTTTCGGCGTGATGTAGACATCAAGCAACCTAAAAGGGGGCCGAATATGTCCATTTGCAAAATGTTCCAGTTACTAAACGAGTGTCGTAAACAAAGCAACGATCGATTTCATACATACGGAGAGTTTTCATTCATACTCCAATTAATGCGTAAATTTATAATGAAAGTAAAATCCATGCCGAGAAAACATTGCTTCCCTATACTCGTAAATAGCAATAGTCTTTTTCTTTAAAAGAAATATTTTACATTTTTTCCTCCACACCTTTTTTCATGGATTCTTGTGATTATTTCAAAGGCACCTGGACACACTTTGTAGTCTAGACACTTAAGATTAAGTGAATGTAAGTAATAATTAAAGAATAATGGTGATTTTCCAGCATTTTTCGAAGATAATCAATGGCCTTAACAAATTTGATTTACTTAGTGATTTTGGTAAAGACTTGAGTGTGATAAGGGAGTTATAAACGTAATTTTGGTTAAAAATGAGTTCTTTTTTTATCTCAAAGGCGCATAACTCTTGGTCAATTTTCTCTATTTTTCCACGGTGAATATTTTTCATACCTATAGCTTGAAATCCCGAAGTATTGTAGTAATTTTTGAAAAAGGCATTTGCTTTGCCCCATCAATACTTTTTGAAAAAGAGGACTTTCTTTGAAAGTGTCTGCAGCAAGAATGCATTACAAAATGGCGCCTTATTTTGTTCCTGGCTTCAACTATTGGCTAACTATGCGTTATTTGATTAAGATTATTTATTAAAAACTATCTGTTTGTATCATACGACATTTCTGCCACATATATTACATAAAATATTTCGCATGGTTACACACAGTTAGTTGCACAGTCAACATTTTAAGATAGACCCCTTCCTTTCTTATGGCCGATTTCCCCACCCACTCAAGAAAACGGATTTTTTCAATATTTTTTAAACTGGACGGTGAAAGTCATTTAAATTTCAGATATAATAGAGGAAAAACATTTAGTATTCGTTTTTAGTATAATTTTCACATTCTCTGTACCCTTGCTTCACATAAGGAATACCTTAACACTCGAACTTCTGACACAAGCCTGCAGTACATAATCAAAGTACTGAAAGTACTGATAAGTTGGAATGCGTTTAGGAGACGGTGACCTCAAGCTACTACCGAAGCTGACGCCTCCCGAACAGCACAGGTGATCACATAATACGTCTCGTCTTTTGACAGGTGTATATAAATCAATGTATTTCAACAACGAGAGACGCTTAAACCTCTGAATCGCTATACAGGCCTGAATCTGTTGAAAGAAAATGATAACAAGAGGGCCAGAATGACCCTAAACCGCTCACCTTAATTCGATTGGTCCAATGGAACTTATCCAAGAAACTTTCTGGCAAAGATTCATTCAAATTTGCCTAGTTTTCGAAGAGAAGACATTATTCGAATTATAAGCAGTCATAATAGATCATGCCAACCCATTCATTACAGAGGAGACTTAAAATTAGCCCTACCCTGTCACACTCATATTTATGGGCTAATGACAATTTTACCAACAATATTTGAAGAGGGTCATCAAAGGAACATTCTTGTAAAGTATGATTGAAATCTACTCAGGGGTTCAGGAGGAGATGTCGTTCAAAGATTTTGGGCTCAAAATAAGCTCCGCCCTACCATACCCATATTTATTGGCCAATTTGAATATAGCGACAATTTTGAAGAGGGTCACATTCTGGCAAAATTTCACTTAAATTGGCCCAGCGGTTTAGGAGAAGAAGAAGTCTGAAGAAAGATCACGACGGACGACGGAGTCAGGGTGATCCTAAAAGCTCCCCTTGAGCACGTTGTGCTCAGGTGAGCTAAAGAAGAAAATAATACGGACCATGCAGCCGACTAATGGACGCACAGGGGAACACTTATTCACTCAAAACAGTTTTTATATTATTTTTCGAATGACTTCTGCTCCATTCGAGTTATCAATTACATTTTTAATTAGAAGTGTCGCAAAGTGGACCTCAACATGTGATTTGTCCATGATAAAAAGATATTCGCTGGGAAGTCTTTTACTTCATGAGTTGGAATCTCAAGACAATTTTTGGACGAAGTTCAATTGTGATTTCGACCTTTCTGACTCCAAAATTGGGTACTTTCTCGGGTCATTGACAAGTTTTATGATTTTGATCAATTGGTTGTTCAGTTAGAGTGGAAACTGTTAACTGTTTAAATTTACTGATGACCGTGACATGTATGACCCCGAAACAATAGGGCATTTCTTTGGGTCATAGGCAATATTTGTGTAAAGTTTCGTTATTGCAGGTCAATTGCCTCTCCGTTTATCCAAAAGGTCAATGGACTGAGAGACAGACATGATGAAATGATGAAATGAGTACGGCTCCTCTACTTCTGAGTTGGGGGCACAGTTAATGAAATTGAGTTTTGAGTGAAATTTAAGGGAGGGAATCCAGTGTCGCTTGTTTTGTTCAGGATGAACAAAATTAGCGATATATAAAACTTATATAAAATATGCGTAATCGTTCAATCAATAGCTTTGTATATCGTCAAGAACCAATCAGACGCTTTAAATTTCAATAATGTCAGTGAAATCGGGAATTGGTTCTTGCTTAATTTATTTTGAATGTACATATTGATCTTATTTTTTTAATAACTTTGAGCGTTTTTGAATGGTTTTAGTGAGTGTTTGGAATGAATCAATGGAGCGCTGAGTGAGCGTTTTTTATTGAGATGAATGTCAATTTCACGATGTAACTAACTGTATGGTGGTACTCTTAAACGTGTTGATGTGTAAGAATGTGAAGAAAACAAGTTGAACTAGTTGGTTTGTTTCAAATGGCAAATTTTCTTAGTGATAAATGCAATTGGGCAAATATATTCATAATTCAATGAAAGATATGGTGGTAAGGGTTTATGAGGATGAGTATTGAGTTTTTACAATGAAACATTCATGTAGATAACTGCAATATGACGAAAAAAACCGACAATATGATGCAAAAATATTTATTAACATCACTTGTCATCACTTTAAGAAAAGATTTTTATTTCGTAGCTAAGGCAGAAATACACAATATAACACCATGTCAAAAGAAGGTCGTTCAGAAAGAGAAACTATACCTTTAAAAGAAGCTATAACATAATTCTACGAAAAATAAGTCGCGACCTTACCAAATAAGCAGATCACGTGATTGGCTATTGCTATTGTCAATTGCTGACCTTATTGGACTTGACTTATCACATGATTTCCAAATATAGTAATGCAAACATGTGATACTAACATATTCGTACGCAATTTTAAACAAATATCGTTTAAAACATAAATTAGCGTGTTAATAATATACGTGAAGTGATAGTTGTGTAATTGTACAGCATTATTACTTTTTGATTAAATTAAATGTATGTCTTTGTCAAGTTGAGATATACAAAATAGGCCGAAGTGTATTCACATCCTGTTCACGTGATATGTGTTCTCAAGAAACCCGAAATGAAATTATCTTGTGTCCATTTTGCGGTTTTGTTAAATCTAAGTTGGAATTGCTCCGCATTCCAACTTAAAAACGGAGTACGCGTAGGAAATAGACTTACAGTGGTTTCTAGGAGCTAGCCTTTGCCGACGGAAAAAGACCCTAAAAATATTGCCTACGAATATTGTAAATGTATAAAAAAAACTGTAATGTATCAAATAACCTTTGAAATTTGAAGTACAAAGCCGTGTTTAAGAAAACAAAACAAAGTAGAAAGAAAACGATGTGACCCTGTTCCAACTTCGTATTTTAGGAAGAGATAAACGGGTCGCGATATAAAGAGTTGGTCTGTTGAATAAGGAGAGCCGTTGTGAAGACCTGCCATGTGATATTTGAATTATTTCCCTTGTTTGAATTTGGAAATTTCCTTCCGATACGGATATGAAGAGTAACTTGTAAGTATCCGAAAAGACCCATCAGTCCACATTTCATTGCAATCATTGTTTCAAAACCCCTGTCGATTGTGTGGGCTCGCAAAAGAACCAAGATCGAAAGCTGCTCTCGGGATACGATCTCGTGGCCCCTTTATCGCGAAACTAACGCCCTACTTCTCGACGACGGACAGAACGAATCAATGAAAAGTCATTACTTTTAAATTGCACAATGTCTGTGTGTTTCTTCATCAGCCATACAGGGTCGTAGCTTACTTAATTCAAGGACCAAGGCATCATCGGATGCACAAAACCCTGGCGTGGGGAGGGTGTTTAAGGATAACATAGCTTCTTTATAGAGGATTATCGTTTGTTTCAGTGTAAGATCGATATATATTCATTGAGTGAACAACAAAACTTTATTTTCACGAGTGGTGGAGCAACAAGCAACGATCGAAAAACAAACGATCATTACATTTCTTTATTGCAAAAATGAGACAAAATGTGAAATTTCTAGGACATATTTTCGTAAAGCGCGTCATTTTGCACGTGATTGCTATGCAACGTTCAATGTGACGTCACATATTTCGCCCCGCATAGATGACGTCACACAGGATAAAATGCACAAAAGCAGGGTTTAAGTTTTTGATAATTTCACTGCTTTTGCGGTGAGATTATCAAGTGATAATCTACCGTTATTTCTCGATAAACCAGCGAAAAGCATTAAAGAATACGTAGTTCTCTCTGTGATCAGCTGTTGGGGAAGCTCTCCATCTACTCATCATAGAGAGATCTTTGTTTAAGAAGCTTTGGGTGACGCTCCTGAATTCTGAATAAGGTACGCCCAGTTTTCTTCCATCTCCATTTGGAATTTACTATTCTAAACGCTGCACATGTATAATTTCTTATGAAAAAATGATTTGCATCTGAACATAACTGAAAATAAACCGACGCGGGCTGGGGTCGACCCCACGCGGAAAAGTAATATTGAAATTCATGGTTTACAAAGCCAACGCGCTTACCACAGAGGATCTTTCCTGACGTAGGTATCAGACATTGTATTTTTAAGAACCGTTCTTTGAAGCTATGCAGGTAAGACAGAGAGGTGTCATAAATTCTTTCCGTATCTCTCTAGATATACCTTCCGCTCTTTCCACTTTCCCACTCGCTGGCTCGCCCATTTTTGACACCGGTAAGATATAAGCAACGGGTTGCCATATTAATGACATGTGATTTTATTGGACGATAATGATGATGACCTATATATTCCCTGTCTATCGTATGCTAGTTCTTCGACGCCTCTCTAAAACAAGAACCTAACATGTCACGCAAAATTCCCATAAGGATATAGACAACCGTCAGGAATTAAGACTTTCAAATATTCTCAGAAAGTCTGACTTTTGTCATCTAAATGCGATATTATGTCCGCTAGATACCATCTTAGAAGGCAATGCTAGCTAAATACACAAAATAGGTAACGACCAAAACTTCTGTCATTGGTTCGGAAAAAAAAGAAACGCTAGCGAACGCCCCGCAAATTACAACCCGGTATTGACCTAAACAATGCAAACAAAATGGTATCAAGTGGAAGGACAGTGCGTGATCTTTATTTTATTTCTAACTCAGGGCAGACAATAGCTTTTTGACTTTTCGCACGGAAAAAGTAAATGTCTGATTTTGATATATATATATAAAAGGGCTCCTTGTTAATTATATAGAAAAGTTTACTTGGATACCTGAGAGATGTTCAGATTGAATTACATTTCTTTAAAATATTACATGACGTCACCCAAGCAATTTCGATGACGAAGGTGATGGTTCCCATTTCCAGCCCTACGTCCAAGATTAAAACGTTTGCGAAACGATCGAAACTGTTACCCCGCTTTGCACGTGCACTCCCTATTTCTATCAGTCCAGTAGCGTCTACTTACCCTCTGGTACGATAGTGACGGCTGTCCATGTGGCTTTAAAACCTTGTCTGTTTCCGGGATTGGATCGATGAGCTTGAAATCTAAAAATACAAGGGGAAAGCAGAGATAAACAAATAAGTGGAAAAATAATGATGAAAAATATTTAAGTCTTTGAGTGATATTTTTATCTTTCTATTTCTTATTTTTTCATAAGCAAAGATTCCTGCCAGCCTGTGTATCTGCACAGTCTGGCAGGAGTCTTCACTTTGTACTATGTTGATTTTGTGTGCTTGTATGGGGTTTTAAGCCGCTTTTAACATTATTTCAGTCATATCGCGGCGGCTAGAGCACCAAATAATTGACTCCTGGTATTTCTCCACCAGTGCTACCATCACAATCTTTCCTAGACTCCCTCTTATATCCCACATAGGTCTACGATTATCAACCCATTGGTGATAGACAAATAGTTCTATGTTGATAGATGAGGTCTTAATCTCTAAATAAGCAGTCAACGAATATTTTCATTGCAAAGTGTGGTTTTCTGGACTGAATAATTCTTGTACCTTGGACAGAAATGAATTTGTTGAAAATGCCACGTTCCTTTATTGACTGATTGGCAGTGATCTTATTTGTAGTGGAGAGAAACCGGCATAGAATAGCTTAGAATAGCTTTAAAGTCCTAGTATTTTAACCGAAGAGTTGTCTGTCGTAGTTATTTTTTAATATTGCATTTTATCTTATAACTAAACAAAAATCCGTATGATAACATCCCGTATGATATTTTTTATGATATCACATAGTTATTTTTAGAACATGATATAATTTGGTTATTTTTAGAAACTTGCATTTCATTTAGAAACGCCGACGAAAACAAGACAAATATAGGTTATAAGATAAATATAATACGTACTAAGTGTATTATATGAAAAAATATCAAACTCGGTTGTGAGAATTGATAATTGTCTCGGCAGAGCCTCGACAATTTTCAATTCTCCCAACCTCGTTAGATATTTTTTTTCATATAATACACTAAGTACGTATTATATATTTTTGTGGCTTCCGTTTAAACTGTCAGCGTCGATCCCGACTAGCTTAGTAGTAACGAATAAAGATGTTAATCCTAAGGTCGTAAGTTCGAACCTCGGCTCGACCAACTTTCATTCGACATCTGACAAAAGTTAATGTAACACAAATCATTCGTTTCCCAACACGATAAATTGTATGCCTAAGTAGGATGAGCAGATGGTGGCTCGGATGTAATGTTGTGGGTAGGAAACGACAAGAATCCATGGGTAATTGCACAAGCCGCCGCGATATAACTGCAATAATATTGAAAGTGGCGTTAAACCCCATACCAATATAACTAATTGTCAGCACAAGATTAGTCCTATAGATATATATCCTTATCTTACAAGAGCAAATTAGTACCTGACAAATAATTGTGACCCGTCACACGAAAAGGGACTATCTGGGAACTCCACATTAATGATTAGAAAAAGAATTTGCTCCAACTAGACGTCGTATTGCGGAAATTATCACTTAGGAAGGTAGCATGAGCATTATAGATTCAGAACAAGTGTCATTTGCGAAAAGTTCCGATCCCGGTCAGTCTGTGCAGATCGCGCAGTCTGACCAGGGTCGACACTTTACGCACTTCCCAGATGGACCCTTTTTGCTTGACAGGTCAAAATTATGTCGATGTTCTGGCTACTGATATATCAATCATCAGTAGAAAACTCAAGCCGTTTTCAAAAAGACGAAATGTGAACGAATGTGGAAGGAGATAATATAATATCGTTCATTGGGAACAATTGGGCGAAATAATAAATATCTTTTTACCTCCTTTTAACAATGTCTGCGTACTTTACTGTTTGTTTGTCTTCACGAACCAGCCACACACCTTAGAACACATATAACCCAATAATCCGTGGAATGATTTGATCGATTTGAATGAAATTGTGATTGTTTCGATCGATTTCCAAGCTTTTTTGAACGATTTCCAAGCAATTTTGGGTGATTGTAGTGAGTCTTTGGAATGAATGATTGAGGCGCTGAGTAATTGAATTAGAATTGATTTGATGGGAGTGAGTGTCAATTTCACGATGTTATTCTTTGTACATGATGGTGAGCCTATTGGTTGAGGAAAATATTCGTGTCTGTGTTCTTGCTCCTGATATAACTGAATTCAGTAGATAAATGGTATGTTAACTTGATATACAGCACGTGACCTACCTGACGGTGAGCCTATTAGTTGTAGACAAATATTCGTGCCGATGTTCGGGCTCCATATATATCTATGTCGAGACCTCCCTATCGGTGAGCCTATTGCTTGTGGACAAATATCCGTGCCGATGTTCTGGCTCAATATATATCTATGTCGAGACCTCCCTATCGGTGAGCCTATTGCTTGTGGACAAATATCCGTGTCGATGTTCGGGCTCAATATATATCTGCGTCGAGACCTACCTAACAGTAAACCTATTAATTATGGACAAATATTCGTATCGATGTTCTTGCTCCTGATATAAGTTAGCCGAGACCTACCTAACGGTGAACCTATTGGTTGTGGACAGATATTCGTGTTGATGATCTAGTTCCTAATATTTCGTCGAGATCTACCTAACGGTGAGCCCATTGCTTGTGGAACAATAAACATGTCGTTGTTCTGGCTCCCGATATATTTTCGTGGAGACCTACCTGACTACAAGCATATTGTTTGTATATAATAACGCCGTTGTTCTGGCTCCCCATATATTTTCGTCGAGACCTACCTGACTACAAGCATATTGTTTGTATATAATAACGCCGTTGTTCTGGCTCCTGATATAACTTCATATACTTATTATACGGCACCTAACTAACCTGACAGTGAGCCTATTGGTTGTGGACAAATATTCGTGCCGATGTTCCGGCTCCTGATACAATTGTCCACAATAGTTAACCGGAGCCTTATCTTGTGTGACAAATCCTTCAAACAACATCAAAATATTTGTGTCGTGACATTTTACTGAAAAATAAAAAAATCAAATTAAATGTATTAACCACATGCGTTTCATTTAAATGAATTATTGTCAATGGTGTTATATACTTTAAATAAAATGAAGGTATTTAATAGGCTGGGATATAGCCTATTGTTAGTAAAAATATATTCTCAAAGACTTAAACTTTCTTTTTTAATCATAACACTTGATATCTTATAAAGGTGAGTTTAGCAATTAAACAAAAAGGAGACAAGTAACATCTCTGTGCTACAAATGTTTTCTGTTCACATATTAATAGTTTGGTTCAGCTGTACAAACCAAGCCTGGCTAGCTCAGTCGCTTACGCGTTGGATTTTCAATGCTGACATCGTGAGTTCGAATCCCGACTCGGCCAGTTTTAACCAGAAAACATTGTCATAAGCGTCGTTTGTCTCTCACGAAAAGGCGAATGATAAGAAGCTCGAGTGAGTGCGTAGGATTAGCAGCTGTTGGCTCGGATGAATTGCTGTGTTTGTACTTGTGTGAGAAATATTAGGTAGCCTATGATAGATGTACCGGCCGCCGAATATTACTGCAATAATGTTGAAGGCCCCGTTGAACTTTAAACAATCCATCAATCGTCAGCTGCGTAAGCTCCAAAAAGTGAAAACTATAAATAATTTTCTTAAATAAGGACACATTTAAGTTAGTTACCAACCGTTCGATGTAATATCCATGGAGATGAAATTAAACAAAATTCGCTGTTTTTCCTTGACCTCCATAACCCAAGTACAGCCTGTTTCTGCGGGGTATGGGTCGGGATAACTAGGGGAGGTAATAACTCCACCATGACCCGTTAAATACCCGGGGCCACACCCAACTGTGGAAGGTGGAAATGGATGCCAATCTAAAATGGATATTATTGAATGGTTGGTGATGAAAATGTGTCTGACATTTTCAACAGTTATGCGTAAAATGGAGGCATAAAACGGCTTAACAGCCGTATAGTTGTCTTAAGAAAAAATAAGTCAATAGCTATCTACAGTGCCCATGATAAAGATTCAGATCAGACTGTGCGAATGCACAGACTGATCTGACTCTTAGGGTTGCGCAAATGTGAAATTGTTGGAAATGTCACGCACAGGCTAGAATTATAGAATTGTAAAGTAATTACTCGAATGAGCTTGAAAAGTCACCTCCGAAATCCTTAGTCATTTAAAAAAAAAAAAAAAAAAAAAAACATTAAAAACACCACCACCATCACAACAACAATAAAAATTAAAACAACAAAATCTTCCTCTTTATATTAGATTTATGATCTGTTGTGCTATCAAAATCTAATTTCCAAAGTTTGATTCACAAGATTGACATCGAATTATCTTTATTGATGTTACACGCTATATATATAATTATTCCACAAATTCTAAAATCCTAACATAAATCGGACAAAATCACTGAAAACATCTTATTCAACACTCAAATAACATGACACCGTGATGACACTATATGACGTTTTAGTCCAGTTCAATTGTAATTCAGAAGGGCAAAGTATGGCTTGAAACGGTGAGTTAACGGTTTATAATTTTACTGGTACAAAATGCTATATCTATATCAGCCATGTGCGTTTGTGCGAATTATTTCAATTGTTATATAACGTCAATCAAGAATCAACTGCAATTATACGACATAGACCTCGTGAATGATAGGGACACGGCAATGAAAACGCGTCATTTCACACGGTTTATATGACGTCACATTTACAAACCTTACCGCAATGGCATTCGACACAACTCAGCCGTTTCCGTACCCGACATCTAGCGATGTTGTGCCAAACATAACTACCTAATAAATACGTAGGATAGAAAGGTAGAATGGCCATTCTAGATTAAGAAAATCAACCAAGTTCGAAAAGTGTCGACACCAGTCCGCGCAGTCTGACTGGGGTCGACTCTTTACCCACTACTCACGTTGTCTATTTTCATGTGATGGGTTACTTACTTAGAATTTTATCGACTTCAAATTGTCGACCGCCAATCTTTGAAATTTGAATGGTCCATTTTTTTTCGTCTGGTAATAGGTTAAGAATGTGTCAGAGATCTCGATCTATTTTGTGATTTTAAAAAGCCGTTCATCTCTTTGATTGATGACCACCATTCAATAACGAGAAACGTGAACGTCGCATCAGCGTTGATACGAGTGCCTACGTCTTCGATACCGTAGGTGGGTAACCAAGATGTGGCTTTGTTTAAGCTGTACTTACGACGTATTAGTCAGGCATCGACGATTTTTCTTCATTCTCAAAGAATCCCTATGTTGGAAAAAAAATCTAGAAAAGAACTGAACTCCTTTTCTTTGATAGACAGAAAGACTTGCCAATTTTCTCTGTACACAATAGTACCCGAGGGAGATTTGAAACGTTTTTGTAATAAAATTTATTCTATTTTTGACGAATATGTCTACTATTTATATTTTATGAGTTTGAAAGAAAAATGGAGTCCTATGTTCTACCTATAACATGGAAATTCTTTTTAACCAATGGCTCCCACTACATGAAATATCTTTGTGAATCGATGTACGGAGAGGGACGATCCGGGAATTTTAAGATACATTCGTGATCCGTCACTCAAAAGGGGACCATGTGAGATTTGCGAAAAGTGCCGATCCTGGTCAGACTGCTCAATCCACTCAGACTGATCTTGGTCGAACCTTTTCGCTTTGAATACGTTTTCTGAATCAAAAAAGAATATTCTACCTACCTATATAAATACTTTCGGAAAGCTTCCTCTTGTTGACCTCTTTTGGATCCAATACCTCTTTCAAATATGTCTCTTCAATGCATTCAAAACACTCATTCCAATCGCTCACACAAAAAAGAAAAAATCGCTCTAAAATTTTTAAAAGTAAAACCGGCCTTGAAATCGTCCAAAACAATAAATGTTTCATTCAAACACTATTTTATTGTCTGCTGCTGATTTAAAGCGTCTTATTTGTCCATGAAGACACAAGTCCACAAAAGTACCAAACTTTTATTAAAGGGAGATAATCAACACCGCTAATTTTATACAATTGGACACGATATTGTATTCTATTCCTTTAATTCCATTCAAAACTCGGTCATCCAGCTCACTCAATTTGCTATTCAATAAACCTTTTTAATTGATGTCCGTCCGCTCTAATGTTTTTAACCCGTACCAAGACTTCATATATTTTGTAATGTATACCAAGCAATGTATATTCGAATTACCAAGCACTTTACATCATATCCTGTAATACCTTTGTTGTTGTTTTTTTGTATGTGGTTCAACGCCACTTTCGATAATATTTTAGTTATATCGCGGCGACCAGAACACCCAACAATGGATTCCTGGTATTTTTCACACTACCACTATCATTACATCCTTTCCTAGCCTCAAGCTACCATCCCACATCGGTCGACAATCATCAACCCATATGAGGGAGATTAGAAGTCTGAAAGGAAGAATGCCGCATTCGGGGATCGAGCCGGGTACTTTTGAATGAAAGTCCGACGCACTACCACTGCGCTTTGACGGTGGCTCTCTGCAATAACTACCCAACATGGAAAACTAGTAATTGCTCAGGTTAACGGTTGGTTTGCTAGTAATTTAGATTCGCATGTGCGGTTAAAGACACATAGGCCTACACGTAGTTACATATTTAAACGACTCTGAACACAACTTGTTCGGGAATTGGGTGAGGGTTTCTAAAAAGCCATAAATCGTTTAGCTCTTACTTAAAACATCTCGCCAAGAAAAATGAATGAAGTGAAGATTGAATAAACATTCTGTACTGAAAAAGATAATTTTCATACAAAAATCCCCGCGGTTTTGGCAAATCGATGACAGGAAGATGGTATCGGGTTTCGTCTACGATGAATATTCTTTTTTATTCCAGCACACGATTCAGACGAGGGCATTCTATACAAAGATTTATCACCCACCTATAGCCAAACAGATGCCAGTTCTAAGCGCCAGAGATTGTACCGATAAAAAAATCAAAATACGAAATGTAATTTAATTCACATTTGATTCAAAATACGAAAACCCTTCCCCGACAAGGCATAAATTTACGTGTAATAACCAATTATTGGTTGTAAAGAGATTTTTAGAAAAGAGAATTTAGCTGGGTCCCCGAGTGAAAAACTGTGGGCTACATTTTGGTTGTGACAAAAACGGTCATAGGTATAAGGCTAGACAGAATATTGATAAGCATAACTGTTTGATATCTGAGTATTTTTCGCGTTGGGAAATTTGGCGTTGAAAATTTGGCTAGTTCGAATATGTGACGTAACTCTGTGGTAACTGACTATATAAATTTAGGCAGTTACAACAGTGTAACGTTAACCATCGATATTATTTTTCAAATTAAATTATAGAAAAAACTTAGCAATATTATTATTTTCGCATGTCGAATCAGTCGCTAATATTAGCAAAAAAAGAACGTCTAACAACACACTTGCAACATACTGATAAAGTACAAAATCCTATCTCGCTTTCTTTCTCTTGATTTTTACTGAACATCCAAATGGATGCTTAATTCGCCCATAGTGCGGTATAAACAAAGACTTTTTTCACGATATTTGAGAAATCCTTCGAATATTTACGCGTTGGATTATTTTCGCATTTCCAGGGCAGATAGAAACTTGACGTTTACAACTCTGTGGGAACTGCCTTTATAGATATAGGCAGTTACAACTGTGTTACGTTAACATTCGATATTATTTTTCAATCCAAATTATACAAAAACTTGGCGCTGTTCTTATTTTCGCATGTCCAATCAGTCGCTTATATTTGCGAAAATAAACTTAAAGCTAACTTACAACATACTGACACAGTACAAAACGCTATTGCGCTTTCTTTCTCGTGATTTTTACTGAACATCCAAATGGATGCTTACTTTGCCCTTGGTGCGGGGTAAGCAAAGATCTTTTCACGATATTTGAGAAATCCTGCGAACACTTTTTTTTTATATAAAAGTGAAAGAAGAGCTGTAAGATCTACACGATATTTAAGAAGTCTTGTGGACACTCATTTTTTTCAATGAATGTGTCGAAAGAACTATTTCTCGATACTGAGAAAACCGCCATGGGTACTTACTTTTATCAATGAATGTGCAGTTAGAACACTTCGTTAAAATTGACAAGTCCCTTTGATACTTACATTTTTCAATGATTACATAGAAAGAACTATTCGTGATAAGTGCCAAGTCCCTTTGGTTTCTTACTTTTTTTTTTCAAAAAATGTGCAGTAAGACCTATTTCCCGACATTTGACAAGTCCTGTTGGTACTCATTTGCTTAACCCTTTCCCAAACGGCACAATTATAGACCAGTCCATTTTGAAAGAAGTTGCAGACAACAAAATAAATTATATGGAAATAAGAAAATATGTATGTAATAGACCAGAAAATATTGAGGTGAAGGGAGGAAGTGCTGGTCACCAGCACTTTCTTCTTTTGCCTCTATGTTTCCCAAGTCTTTTCTGTTAGGGACGTCAAAACCAGGTCTTGTTTGGGAAAGGGTTAATAAATGTGCAGTAACGATTCAAAACCCTCTTCTTGAGATAAATAATATCTGGGCCCGAGGTTATAAAACTTTTCTCAGGCTCAACAGAGAATTTTCTCAAATTTTAAACTTAAATAAATGTATCAAAATAAAAGAAAATATTCATAAGTTGTTATTTTTAACAACTTATTAATATTATCTATTACGTTAATACATTTAAATGGGTATTAAAACAGAAAAACGGCTTTAATCTCAGATTGAAATTTGAGAAGATTTTGAATTGAGAATCGAAAGTTTTATGACCTCGGGTCCTGATAGTAAATACACACGTGGCTTCGGCGGCACAGCCACCTTCATCACCTGGGGCCTGTTTTACTACACATCTTACGAAATAATTGATCGTAAGTCAAAATCGCAAATCGTACCTGGTGTTTTTATTCATCATTTGATTCTGCCTTACAATTTCTCATTGGAATTGTCTTTAGAAGACGATTCCAATGAGATAATGCATGACAGAACTGCATATTTAGTAACTACCGTAGAACCGCAACTTTAGTTATTGATTTACGCAAAAAATGATCGTAAGATGTTTAGTAAAACAGGCCCCTGATGAAGGCGGCTGTGTCGCCGAAAGCTCGTGTGCAAATTTACTTTTAAAAGTATAGCAAGAGCTATTTCGCGATATTTGTCAAGTCGCTTACAAGATACTTACTTTTTTCAATGAATGTGTAGTGAGCAAGGAACCCTTTTGCGATGGTTGTGACGTCAGAATGGAATTCTATTTCGAGTCTGGAATGTGAGGATATGTAGTCTGCAGGTTTCGAGGTCCCACAATATACGGACTCGGGTAAATCTCTCGACCCCTGGGCGTTAATGCTCCAGATCTTCAGGTAGTCGTATTTACAGCTAGATGAATATAAAAATACTTTTTTTTCATTCATATAAAGCATAAACTTCTGTTCAATTAATCGACTCAACATTTGCTACGGATCAAAATTAAAGCTCACGTATTTTTTAAGAGAAATTTCATTCTTACTAAAACAAGTAATATCTAGATCTATACTTGCTCATGTACAGAATACAACATAATTTCATCAAGAGCGCCGCCTGCACATGCTTATGGTCTGCTGCGGGTCCTCGATCATGCCAAGGATCTATGTAAAATGGTTCATAATTCTTACAAATATGCTTCAAGAGTTACCCTCCTTGATACTCTGATTAGCTCCTGTAATGCTAAACACACATGCCAAGTTTCAAAAAGATATATTCAAGAACAACAGAGAAATGGCCAAAAATAATGTTATGTACGCCTAACGTCAACGAACGCAAATACTTTAACGGCGTCAAGGTGAAAACAATAAATGTTTTTCTCATTTAACATATTGAAAGAGGATGGAAAATAATTGTAAGAAATTAAATAAATATAATTCTAAGGAAACAAATTATATCTTTTTTTTTAAATATTTTTGATCCCTAGAAAAAGTTAATTAGTGTACATCAACAAGTAACACGATATGATATATATCAGCTTCTTTTAAACTCTTGATATGGCAAGGATGCTATATATGTGGAGGCAATTGTCTGTTTAAAATGAAGTTCTTATTACTCAGATTAAGCAGCTCTGTTCTGCGTCCTGTTGAATTCACAAGTAATTCTTGATGTGTTGGCCAATGAAAAAATATTGATAACCGCTCAACTGATTCGAATCCATGGCCCCTTGATCAAGGTTCTGACACTCTTTCTCTTGACTACGGGCACTATGTACAAATGTTTCTAAGAAAGAAATCATTACAAGGCTCTATATTATTTAAAATATTAAAAAAATCCATCTGAATGTCAAATCTAAATTTGGTAAAATACATTGTCACATTGCAGTATAGTACTAATTATAATGCTAATTATAATGATAACGCCATACTATTGATAAATAAAGTTAAAAAAAACCTTTGAAACCTATTTTTGAATGCTTGTCCTGGTGAATAAAAATAAGGCTAAGAATCTATACTAAATTTCGACTTCACCCAAGGAAGTGCAATGAATTAAAAATAACAACAACAAAAAAAATAGGTAATAATCGTACTCATCGTCCGATGGTTCGAGATCAAAGTAGTCAAATTCAATCAGCACTCGTCCGCCATCTTTCGCTACAAAGGAGTACGAGCAGGTCTTCCTCTCCGGATAGTTTTCGGGAAATCCCGGAGATACGAATATTCCATCGGTGTCTCCGCGGTATGTGTACGTATATTCGCATTTCTCGGTAGAAATCATGTCGGGATCTGTATATTCTGAAGATAAAATAGGATGTTTTGAGGAACTACAAACCCAATTAACAAGAGTTGTCAGTTGATAGCCAATCTCGACTATTCCTTGTGCTGGATAGTAACAGATTGATTGATTGAATGGAGTTTAACGCCGCTTTCAACATTTTTTTTCAGTTATATCGCGACGGCTTAAGCACATATCAAAGGTTTCCTGGTATTTCTCTCACCAGTACAACCACCACATCCTTTTAGAGAATGATATGATGTTCATATGAGTATTTTCAAAGTTTCCAAGAAATAGATGAAGTATAGAAACAGAGATATTACTGATATACAACAGTAACACGTAAAAACTTAACCAAGAAATTCCAAGTCTGAAAAAGTTTAAATTCTTCATTTTTCATATCAGATTAAGAATCTTTGTCTAGAGACTGATATAATTGTCAAAGAAGCATCTGCAAAGTTTCAAAGCAATGGCTTACTCATACATGTACCTTCATAATTGAAGTGAAGGGATCACGTTCAATTTCTATAATATGCCTGTTAAATTACATCCGATATACCCATGGTAATGGACTCAACTCCTACGTCAGACCTCAGTTTATAAAATACACATATAACGTCGCGTGTTGGTCATGTTTAAAGATCGGCAATCTTTTGTATTGGTAAGATTATACCTGTTTGGGTGTATTTTTAAAACTGAGCTCTGAGGTAGGCAATGAGTCCATTTCCATAGGTATTTCGGGTACATTTAAAAATCATATGATAGGAATTGAGCCTGATCCCTTCAATTCAATTATGAAAGTACATGTATGAGTAAACCTTACGTTTTCTGACTAACAATAACTTTTGTTTGAAAGGTTACTTGTAACTTTTTAATGTGTTGTTTAACTTGTTTTGTAAAGTGACACGAGAATCTAACAGTAAGATATGGATTTCACGACTCACCGTGCAAAATCTACCTATTAGTGCGGTGCCTTATGTAATCCCGTAGGATTTTCGTGCTGAAATTGATTTTTTGGCTATAATTGATTGTTTATGGGTCAAGCAATCGAAAACAATGCGGGTCCAAATTTTTTGGGTCTGTTCCCCGATTTTATGGACTCTCAAAGGAGCCCATATGGGCAAAATGGGTATTTTCCTAATACTAGGTTCAGGAAAGGCGTTTTTTCGTTCTTCTTAAATGTTTTCTGTAGGTTAACAATGTATTTAGTGTTAGAACATTTTTGAAAATACAGTCACCCATATTTCAAAAGCTTTTCCACTATTTTTGGGCTCTCATAGAGCCATAAATAGCAATTTTGGCTGTTTCTTGTTAATGGGTTTAGGAAAAAAATCTTTTGTTTGTTTAGAGATGATTTTTTGAGCTCTGTCTTGGTATAAAGTGTTTGTTGGCATTGAAATACTTGCAGGTGCATGTTCTCTATAACCATTTTGAGGAATATGGGCTCTCCGGCATAAAAGCCCATGAGAACTAATTTGGGTGCTTTGTTTGAATAAGGGTCACAAAAAAGTTATTTTCATTACTATTGAAACGTTCTCCAATTACCTTCAGCACGTTATTGTATTTAAGATAGCTTTGGTATAATAAACAATAAGCCCATATTTTAAAGTCTAATAGTCCTTTTTATTGGCTTGCAAAGGATCCCACAGGAGCCGGACAATGAGTTTCCGAAGTTGGGTTTTAAGAACAACGGCACATCTTATGGTGTTCACGGGTACTAAAATTGCACAAATGATTCTTTAATGGTTGAAACAAAATGTCGATCGAAATTTTCTTAACCAACAACGAGATATTTAATCAATTTAACTGGATCTTAATGAGCCAATATGAACCAAGACGAACATTTTGCCTAATAATGGGTGGGAGAAAACCAATTTCTTGTCTTAAACATTTCTCGATCCTCATTAAATTAAGTAGGGTTATGATGAGGGTAGAATTAAAAAAGTGTATCAAATATCCAAAGCCCAGACATAATTATTGACGCTTGGTGAAACCCATATGTGCAGGTTTGAATATCCTCCATATAAATGAAGGAACTACTCTATAGTTTGAAGCTTTCTCACACAAGTCTAAAATCATTGTAGTCGAAAAACCTAAAATATGTAACCCCGATCGACTGTATCAAACTCTCCATATTAATTAAAGCTGCTCTTTCACAGATTGGGAAATGCATTTTTGATTAAATCAATCGGAAATTATTACTTTATCGTGTAAAAAAACTCTAAAATAAATACGATCTTGTAAGGCAAAAAAGAAAAAAAGAAACATGTTCCTGAATTTAGCGGAATTCCATTCTGAAAAAAAGCAACTACTAACGCCTAAAAGATTATTCTTAAATTTTGAGTCAACTATTTACGCATGCAATTCCATCTGTTTGTCCCATTTTTTAAAGGCCAAGGTCGAAGTAATTGTCAATTGGGGAACTTCATATCGAAACATGCGAAAAATAAAACATTATACACGAAAATTAACAATTTCGAAATTTATAGACTGGATATAACAAGACTGGTTCGTCACTGACCTTGCCGATTCGAACATTCAAGCTACATTTTTTTAAAAGAGTTGTTGTTAGTGCCATACCCATGTGCGATTCTTAATCATCGAAAAATGCACAAATTTCCGAATCTAAGAACCAGATTTGTAATTGTTCTAGATGAAGAACTGTGAAAGAGTAGCTTTAAGCACACAGCCATGGTCACCACATCCTTTTACTGATGGATTAGACTTAACTTTAAGATACAGGATTGTCGAGAGGTGTAAGGTCAAGAAGGAGAATTAATCTATTTTTGTCGAATGAAAAACACAATTTTTGACAATTTTACTGATGGAGACAATCGCTCGATCTGTAATGTGGTGATCATGAGTGTTCTGATCTTCACGATCACTTTTCTGTATCTTCTTTTCAGTTGCCACAGTTACTGTCTTTATTGTTTCGAACCGAAATAGTCAAGAGACTCAGTGCAAGGGATGATAATATTTTTCGATGATCACAGAAGCTGTTTCCATGACTTAGAAGTTTCATTATTAAATCGAATTTTAAAGTTTTCGATTTTACCGAGCTGTTCTTGTGGGTCTTATTTAAAAATGACTGGTTAAAAAACCCCAAACATTTTCATTCTATCTTGGCTTAAAGAAATTTTCCTTGTCATTGTGCATGTTTCACACGACTTCCAAACCAAAACAACATGCTTATCGTTGGTGATTTCTAAAAAGCATTTACCTCTTCGCTTGCATGACAAATGAAACTAGTTGGTCAAAATCTGTTTCTTTAGATTTGAACGAGCATAGCTGTTGCCAAGACAGTGAACTGCATTAGTTTGCACTGGAAGTGGTAATAACAATGTCCGTTCATATCTTATCTAATGGTTGTTCCATATTAATTTCAACATTTACACTTAAGAAAACTTGAAGTATATTTTTATTTCCTTGAAGACATATATACCATAGAAAAACTTTCCAAGTATTTCCTTCAACTATGTGAATCTAGCAATACTAGAGCAGTCTCGCTTTGCCTTAGTCCGGTATTTTCTCCGTGGTATTAAAGTAAATACCTGTTATCATTATCTTGATATGCATCGCTTTTTTAGTATTTACATATGGTCAGCAAGAAAGTCCCTCCTTTAGCCATAACGAACCCTCAATTACATGCATCCATTGAATAGGGACATTTTTTCAAGGGCTTTCTTTTGCATTTTGTAGGTTGCAAAATTAAAACAAGAATCAGATGGCCATGCCCAATGATGTTCTTTACCAAACATGCATTTCCCCAGGCAGCAAGATATAATTCAAATCTGCAAGATTACATGTACACAGATTACTGTTAAGTACTGTATATGCAATTTAACTGGCATCCAATAAAGTGCATTTCATTATAATGACGAGTTCCTAGATTTGGTCTAGTCCATGATGTTTCTTTTATAGACATAAATGCACCTGCTTAGAGATTATAACATGTCAAAACGAGTTGAAATGATAAAGTTGTTGTTGTTGATAAGAATTTTTGGTAACTTATTTCCATCAAAAATTAAACAAAATAGATTACAGATAGTATAACTATATATGTAACAAGAAGTTGTTTGTAATAAGCGTTGCAAACCATACGCATGCGTCTCAGTATCACCTCTTTTACTTGATTTTTAGGAAGATTCACTATTTGTTTTAAAAAAAATGCGGTAAATGTTATCAGAACATATGAGATATATACTAATAGACATTTCAATAAGAGTGTCTGTAAGTAGGGACATGTAGTTAACCGATGCAGGCGTTTTGCCTGCGAATGCTTGAGAATGTTTGCAAGAATGCAATTCTTAAGGACTGAAAAATCTTTAAGTTCAACAGCAATTGTGTGTCGTTGATAGAAATTTCAAAGGAAGAGAGCTGATGCACACATCTATAACTCTTACTCTTAATTGATGAACTTGTTATTTGATACAGTTTTTTTATACGCATAAGCGAACTATGCATTAAATACATTGTATACTTTACTCTAGACGTTAAATGACAGTAACAACAATTTGAAACAGTACAGCGGACAAACTAGCAAAAAAAAGACGACGTGATCTTTATTCGCGGGAACTTATAAATGTCAAAGCAAAACTACAACATTGAATAAAAACATATTTATCCATCGTATCTCCACAGAATGCCGAAAAATGTTCTTATGGGCTTCATTAAGCGCCAATGAAATAGGTATTGGCTTTGCAAAAATTATTCACAAATGTTTTACCGAGATCCGCATCCATTACACCATAAGGCTTCAGAAATACCATTCTTCAGAAATCTTTTCTTGAACCAAATTGTTGGCAAAGTAACCATGTTGACTCATATGGGCTTATTAAGGATCCATTTAAACGATAAAAGTAGGGTAATTGGTTAGGAAATTTAAACATTATATCTCCAACCCAAAGAGATCATTGATACCATTTGTGGTACAAGCGAGCAACATTGAAAACAAACAAATTTTACGAAATAATAATGTCGTTTGTTATTTTAATCTGTCGTTTATTTGCATTATGCAAAACACACACACACCCTTCTCTTATGGGCTTCATTTAGCGCCAAAGCAACGGATACAATTAAGAACATCGTGAAATTGAAAGATATTACTAACAAAATCATTCTAAATCATTCATTCAAAGCTCCATTCATTCATTCTCAAAACATGTAAAGGGAGGTAATGGATATTTTAAACGCAATTAGCGATTTTATGTTACCTCCCGTAAAAGTCATTCAAAACACACTACTCCCACTCGTTCAATTTCATTTCGATATAATTCCACAATCATTCACTATGTCAATTTCACTATGTTTTAACTGTATGGGCTTTGGAAATTTGATTCATATACTTTTGTACCATTTTTGGAACAAGTAGGTACCATAAAGAGAGCTATATTTTTTTTTCAAAAATCGCGAATTAGGAAAACTCCTAAATCTGTTCATATGGGCTCATTTTAAAGCCAATCAAAAAGCATATCAGAAGTTAAAAATTTAAAAATGATATACATCAACACTAACCAACGCTAGGTGTTGAACGTTATTTGAAAAGAAAGGTCATAGGAATGGCATTTTTTTGTGAAATTTATTTTAGGAAAACACCCCAATCGGCTCATATGGGTTATTATGAGAGCCCAAACAAATTCCAAAATGACCCTAGAGAACATGGACATGCAAGTATTCCACGCCAACCCATACTTAATACTAAACAGGGCTTAAGAAATCATCTCGAAACAAACAAGGTTTTTTCCCTTAACCAACGAATATAAAAACACCAAAATGGCAATTTTGGGCTCTGTGAGAGCCCATAAAATGTTGCAATAAGCTTTTCAAACATGGATTTTTTTTCTCTTCAATCCACACTAAATACACAGCCAACACAAAAAATCATTTTAGGAAAAAAAATCACATCTCATAAGCCCTCTTTTAGGAAAATACATATTTTGCTCTTATGGGCTCCTTTGAGAGCCCATAAAATCGGGGAATGGGCTCGGAAAATTTGGACCCGCATAGTTTGCGATTACTTGACCCCTAAACCATCAATTAAAACCAAAAAATCAATTTCAGCACGAAAATCCTACGGGAGCCCTTTTTCGTACATAAGGAACCGCACTATATGGTATATATAAGATCGTGTATTGACAGTGTGTATAACCCGTAACAATACTCACCTTATTCATTCGCCATATTGTAGTTTATTTCACACCTAAACAATTTAGACCAATGACATCGCTTATTTTGCATCACGTGATAGTGAAATATCTAGATCCATATTGTACAACCAGAACGAGGCTACTGTGCAATACGGATTTTATTCCAAAACGAGACCATCTATATTGTACGATGAAAGTGAGGCAAGCTATATTGTACGATGAAAGCGAGGCTGCAGTCCCGATTATAGATATCAACACTCTTCGCAGCCTTTTCAATGTATCACATCCTCCGTTCGGAGGTATTTAAATAAGTTTGATCTTATTTACATATTAAAATCAGCACTTCACGGGGGGGTGATGTCCATAATCGGAGCCACCGGCTCCGCTTTCAAAATCATGTGTGGAACTTCCGCTCCACGTGGGGCTCCGATTATGTAGATGTAAACATTTCATATTTTGAATGAAAAATGGGGTAGGAGGTCGGGATTTCCTCATTTATATAATATTTAATTCATTAATCATAAAAAAGTCGAATGCTATTCGACCAGTTATACATTTTGCAACGTAAACGTTCTGAAAAAAATGTAAGAACGCTCGTTGGTTTTTGTTAAAAATGATTTCTTCTGGGAGCGGTCTTGAGTCAGGAATGTGAAAACACGTGGTTTTTACCTTCAAAATGCAATATTCTGAACAGAATTAATAACGCAGACCATTGTTTTCAGTGTGCACGAGTTTAACAAAACAACCACAATACTCTAACCAAATGTACCTTTCTTCAATATGATATAGATCAAAGAAAATAGTTTGGTTCCGATTATATGGATTGGCTCCGATTATGTACTCTGGCTCTGAAGTTGTGGAGTGTTTTCTTCTTCTTCTTTATAACATCTTCAATATGAAATTTCTACTAGTTTCACAGGGCGCTTTTTCATCATCATTCAACAATGCAAGTTACGTTTGATACGTTTCACTTCTACAAGTTTACTTTTATTATAACATTCCGGTTACTAGACAGTCAGCTTCATTGATATTACTCAGTACATGTACGTACAAGAGAATTGTCGGACTATAATCCAGGATTAAATGTGAAGAGATATAAAGATTTCATCGGAGCCTGTCAATGGTTTTTAGCTCGACTGGCTGAAAGCCACTGGGGCTATTGTCATGGCGTTGTGTCCGTCGTGCGTCCGTCCGTCCGTGCGTCAGTGCGTCCGGTCGTAAACTTTTTCTTTAAAAATCTTCTCCTCAGAAACTGCTGGATGAATTTCAACCAAACTTCACAGGAATTATCCTTGGGTGACCCTCTTTCAAAGTTGTTCAAGAAATTTTGATCCAATGTAAAACATTGATTTAATGGGCGTGGCTAATTTCCATATATGGTATAAAGTGAGTTTTCTCAGATTCTAATTGATGGATACCAATGAAATTTTACATGAATGATCCTTGTGTGACCCTTTATCAGTCTACAAAAGATTATTGAGATTGGATGAAAAATATGCATTTTATGGGCGGAGGTAATTTCTCTATATGTTATATAGTGGAAACTTTCAAAATCATTTTCTCAGAATGTAAGTGATGGATATCAACCAAATTTCACTGGAATGATCCTTGAGTGACCCTTTATCAGACAATTGAATATTATAGTGATCGGATGAAAATCATGTATTTTATGGGCGGAGGTCATTTCTCCATATGTTATATAGTGGAAACTTTGGAAATCATTTTCTCAGAATCTAAGCAATGGATATCAACCAAATTTCTGGAATAATCCTTGAGTGACCCTCTATCAGTCTAACAAAAATATAGTGATCGGATAAAAATTATGTATTTTATGGGCGGAGGTCATTTCTCTATATGTTATATAGTGGAAACTTTGGAAATCATTTTCTCAGAATCTAACCAATGGAAATCAACCAAATTTTACTGGAATAATCCTTGAGTGACCCTCTATCAGTCTACAAAAAATTATTGTGATCAGATGAAAATATGCATTTTATGGGCGGATGTCTTTTCTCTATATGTTATATAGTTGAAACTTTGGAAAATCATTTTCAACATCAGTAGAATCCAAAATATCTAAAAGTCTAGTCAAAACTTTTATTGCTTTACAACAATTTCAAGCCTGTGGAGCGACTCAAGCCATTCATGGCTTTCTAGTTCTTGCTTATTATACTTCGCACGCTAAGCGTTCCAATTTTAACAAAGTCACTACTAACACTCTTTCAACGTCGATAATTCCATGAAATTTTATCAGATATATTTGCCGAGTGGTATCAAAAAAAAAGATGTTGCGAAATTCGCGTTCATTTGATACATATTTCAAGAAATACGATTAATATATCTACTAAAAAAGGACCCAATGATTCTTAATACTCCCTTTTTGTTCGATTTTTAGCGCATCTGAGCTGGAAGTGCTCATGGTGAGCTATTGTGATCAAGCTGTGTCCGGCGTCCATCGTCCGTCATCCGTCACCAATTTGTGTGCACTCTAGCGGCCACCTTTTTGGTCCAAATGTCTTAAATTTGGTCAGGATGTCTGTCTCCATCAAATCTTGGTCCAGTTCGAGATTTGGTCAAGTGGGGTCAAAAATGGGATCTTGTAAATGAAAGGGGTCAAATTTTAGCAAAAGTCTCGTGTGCACTTCAGAGGCCACATTTTTTGGAAAAAATGTCTTTAAACGTCATCAGAATGTTTTCTCCATCAAATCTCGGACAAGTTCGAAATTGGATCAAGTGGGGCCAAAATTGAGGTCAAAGGATCATATCTTAGAAAACCCTCTGTTCACTTTAGAGGTAACATTTTTGGTCCCAATATCATGAAACTTGGTCAGAATGTTGGTCGTCATCAATTCTTGGTCATGTTGTTAGCTGGGTCAAGTGAGGTCAAAAATGAGGTTAAGGGGTCATATCTCGGAAAAACCTTCTGTTCACTTTAGAGGCCACATAATTTACCCTTATGTCCTGAAACTTTGCCAGAATGTTTGTCTGCATCAAATCTCGATCAAGTTTGAAATTGGTTCAATCGGAGTCAAAAATGAGGTCAAGGGGTCATATATTAGAAGAACCTTCTGTTCACTTTAGAAGCCACATTCTTGACCCAAAATGTCCTGAAACTTGGTCAGAATGTTGGACCCCATCAAATCTAATCTTAGTCAAGTCCTAAACTGGTTCAAGTGAAGTAAAAAATTAGGTTAATGGGTAAAATCTTGGAAAACTCTTGTGTGAACTCTAGAGACCACTCCCTTTACTCAAACGTCTTGAAACTTGGTCAGAATATTTGCCTACGTGAAATCACATTAAGTTCAAAAATTGGTTGAGTGGGACCAAAAATGAGGCCGAAAGGTCAAATTGAGGAAAATCTAGAGGACATTTATTTGTTTTAACATATTGTCAGGATCTTTGTCTTGATATCTTAGACGAGTTGGAAAGAGGATCAAAAACCTGGACACCTCTTCTAATCTTTGAAAATCCTTCAGTACTTTAGAGGCAACATATTTGACTCAACTGTTTTGAAATGTAATCGGAATGATTGTGTTTTTGATATCTTGGACTTTTGTTGAGCTAGTCATGAATTTCAAATAAGTAGCTTTTGCACTTTGCCACATTTGTCAAATACTTGTAAATGCCTCAGGTTAGCGCTTAAGGGCCAATGGTCCCTTGTTTTTAAGCCCCGCATAACATTTAGTTCCGAATTTTCGTTAAGATTTGAACATATTTATATAAATTCCGATTAATATCAGAATTTACTACCTACTTCATCTGCGGATTTGTTAACTCTTCAATAGGAAAGTAATTAAACCAGATTTAATAAAATTAAAACTTATTTATGACTATGAAAATCAAATACTGAAAATGTCCCGAGCGCTTTTAAGACTATGAAAATCAAATACTGAAAATGTCCCGAGCGCTTTTTCGGTACAGGGGTACCGTTTTATAAAAGCGATGTTGAAAATTAAACAGAAGTATAAAAATTTGACATTTAGCAAAACGGATCAATATACAAGGGCGAAAACACGTCTTATATATACTGAACAACAAAAATAACACACCCTTTTTTTTAGATACAACTTTTTGCAAAATCTAGAGTTTGGAAAATTGGATATACCAAAATAAACGTAAGCTAATTATTGATCTGTCACAAAATGGATTACACCGAAGACACACGCACTGGAGAGTTACAGGTGACTACCCCCAAAATCAAAATTTTGAAATTAAAGTCAGTTTTCATTGCTCTGTAAAACTCAATAGTGCGTGTGTTCATGTGCAATATTGCTCTCAAATAATGTTCGACGTGGATTTCTGAATTTTGCCTAGATTAAATCCTAACATGGCTATCCAATTGCTCTTCATTCTGCCTTAATTTGACTCAACACCTTTCGATTTTTCGTTCTCTTGCGAACTCTCATTGAAAGCTCGTTTCTGATATGCTTGAGTTTGAGATAAGTCTGATAGGTGAAAGAGAAGGCATCGGTATAACTTCAAGAAGGTTTTCGTTGTAAACAATGTTTTCTCATGCAGCAGATCGAATGCATCGTACGAAACTCAAGTTTGTCGAGTTATACAGCTTAAAAAGGTGGAAACGACAAACCGTGAAAACATTTATCAGATAAAGCCAAGTTTTCGAGTTTGGTGGTAGCGAAAAAATGAATATCGGTACGTCATTGCGCATAGGCATATTAAACTGATTCATTTACGCGATTAAAATCAAGGACACTGAGGGGTCATAACTCGGCCATTGCCAGGTTAAAACGCCGATAATAACAACTACCGATGCCGAACTTCGGTGCTGACTGGATGGGGAGGACGGATTGTACTACAATTTGTGTTATGACCGGAAACTTTTTACTCTCCAGGTCACAGTTGTTTAAGGTTATCGTGGACTCATGGTGACAGTGAACCACAAAGATGAGGTATTTGGGCCGTTTGTCGACTCCTTTAAAAACAATAGAGTGAATCCCTGTAAATAAGTCAATGTTATGGTCTATGCATCTCAGGCTATGCATCTCAGGCCATTGTGGATTTAATTCATGAACACTTCCTAAAAGTGAGACCAATGCCTATTCTTTCACCGACCGGACTCATTTCAAACTCGAACTTAACGAAAACGAGTTTACAAAGAGAGTAAAAAAAAGTTGCGAAAACGCAAGATTTTGAGTGAAATCGAGGCAAAATGAACATCGAATGCATATCCATTTTGGGATTTGCTCCTAGTGATAGTCGCCTTCACGCGCTTACAACTCTTCAATGCGTATGACTACGTTGTCATTCCTTTTCTCACTAACTAACTAACTAACTAAATAAATAGATAGATAAATAAATGAATAAACAAATACAGTGTATTCATATATCATATATCATGTATCATATATATTCATGTATACTGTAAATAAATTTAGTTTTTAGGCAAGTGATTATGAGTTTCGGTCCCTAAAGCTAGGCACTCCAAGACTTTGGAGCATTGGTACATAATTAGAGACAAATAATTTTCTTTCAACTATCTACAATTTCAGTAAAGATCAATTTTCTAGAATATTGTCGTTATCTAATTGAATTCGGACACACTGAAAACAAGGGTCTACACCAGACATTCTGTTCAGAATATTGCATTTTGGAGTTAATAAAAGTAAACGAGAAAGGTGAGACGTAAAATAGACAACGTGTGCCATGGAATGACGAGAAAACAGCGTGCCATGGAACTCACAGAAACTTCATATTTAAGGCTGTGGGGGCATATGCAAGAAGAAGAAGACACTCCACAACTTCAGAGCCAGGGAACATAATCGGAGCCAATCCACATAATCGGAACCAAACAATTTTCTTTGATATATATCATATTGCAGAAAAGTACATTTGGTAAGATTATTGTGGTTGTTTTGTTAAACTCGTATACACTGAAAACAATGGTCTGCGTTATTAATTCTGTTCAGAATATTGCATTTTGGAGGTAAAAACCACGTGTTTTGACATTCCTGGCTCAAGACTGCTCCGAGAAGAAATCATTTTTAACAAAAACCAATGAGCGTTCTTACATTTTTTTAGAACGTTTACGTTGCAAAATGTATAACTGGTCGAATAGCATTCGACTTTTTAATGATTAATGAATTAAATATTATATAAATGAGGAAATCCCGACCTCCTACCCCATTTTTCATTCAAAATATGAAATGTTTACATCTACATAATCGGAGCCCCACGTGGAGCGGAAGTTCCACACATGATTTTGAAAGCGGAGCCGGTGGCTCCGATTATGGACATCACCCCCCGTGCACTTATCGAGTTGACACATGAAATAAACATTTCACGTGGAATTCTATTTTTAGAACAAATGTTTGTTTCAATTTCAACATGTTCATAGTGACTTGCATTTGACGCCCTTATCCGGAACATTTCGGATCTATTACCTTTGTCTCTCTCAAGTGTCGCGTATCGTTTATTGTGGAACTTTCAGTGTATGGTGTGAAATAAAGATGTCATTTAACATGATCGAGTACAATACTGAATTCATTGGATTCGTACCCTGCTATCGCCTCGTCAAATATAGACTGGTTCTGCAGGGTACTCATCCAGTAGAATATAGTATTTCACACCTAAACAATTTAGACCAATGACATCGCTTATTTTGCATCACGTGAGAGTGAAATATCTAGATCCATATTGTACAACCAGAACGAGGCTACTGTGCAATACGGATTTTATTCCAAAACGAGACAACCTATATTGTACGATGAAAGTGAGGCAAGCTATATTGTACGATGAAAGCGAGGCTGCAGTCCCGAATATAGATATCACCACTTTTCGCAGCCTTTTCAATGTATCAAACCCTCTGTTCGGAGGTATTTAAATAAGTTTGATCTTGAGAAGATTCTTAATTTCTTCATTTGTTACATTGTTTATCATTTGTTCACATGAAAATGTATATTTCAAGCGACGACGGGTAGTCAACCTGTTTTATGTTAATTACATATTATAATCAGTAAGCACTTATCGACTTGACACATGAAATAAACATTTCACGTGGAATTCTATTTTTAGAACAAATGTTTGTTTTAATTTCAACATGTTCATAGTGACTTGCATTTGACGCCCTTAACCGGATCATTTTGGATCTATTCCCTTTGTCTCTCTCAAATGTCGCGAATCATTAATTGTAACACTTTCAGTGTATGGTGTGAAATAAAGATGTCATTTAACATGATCGAGTACAATACTGAATTCATTGGATTCGTACCCTGCAGAACCAGTCTATATTTTGACTCGGCTATCGCCTCGTCAAATATAGACTGGTTCTGCAGCGTACTCATCCAATAGAATTCAGTATTGTACACGATCATGTTAAAAAACCTCTTAGTATTGTACACGATCATGTTAAATAACATCTTAAGGTGGCAATGGACAGCGGCCTCCCGACTCCATAAACCGGAAATGGACTTTCGTTTATTTTACGGCTCTTTTTGCGCGTTATTTAAAAAGACCGGTTTTCGTAAGATTCTACTAATGGAAATAAGGTAGAATAATGATGGTAAAACTTCATAATTTAGCTTCTTTTCAACATTTGATATTAATTAAATGACTGTTTCATTAAATTTAACAATAAAAATGCGTTAAAACCGTGATTCGATTAGGGGGGAACACTGAAAAATAACGAAAAACTTTCTTATTTGTATGGAAAGGTATGCTGAATTTTTCACCAAATGAAGGAAAAAAATGGATTATAAACATATCGGAAAATAACAAAAATTCATTGGGCAATTTCTTCAAAAAATAGGTTTTTGTGGCATTTTTACCTAGTAAAATTACAAAAATAAGTGCATTTTTAAATTTTGTAAGCAAATTGTGCAAATTCAATTGACCAAAGATAAATTTTCTTGTCAATAGTCATTGTGTACATGTATAAGGTCTATCAAAATGTATTTGTTTTAAAGCTATAACTTAGTACAGGGTTTATACTAGACCTTAAATAAATATAACCGTTTTACTGAAAAATGGCCTATACCACTCAAGGGCAGGTAACTCTAGCTTGAAAACGAGCGTGGAAAGGTACCTTCAAATTATGATATAATGACTACACAATGTTAATCTACAACATATGTGACCAAGAAAAAAATTAATTAGGCGGAAAAAAATGCCATGTGTCCATTGCTACCTTAATATTGACCATGTTTATAGTCCGTAACATTACATTACCTTGTATATTGACCGTGTCTTTGGCAAGATTGTAGCATTGTGTATTACCTGGGTTATTATGCTCCCCGAAGGGAGAGCATAGAGCCGCCGCTTCGTCTGTCCGTCCGTCCGTCCGTCCGTCCATCCATCCGTCCATCCATCCGTCCGTCCGTCCGTCCGTCCGTCCGTCCGTCAGTCAGTCAGTCAGTCCGCCCGTCCGTCCGTCCGTCCGTCCGTCCGTCCGTCCGTCCCCACCTATTTCTCCTAAACTCTTGGGCCAAATCAAATGAAACTTACCATGTGAACTCCCTATGATATAGTGATGATGCATCTGTGACGGTTTTTGAATTTGAGGCCTTGTCACGGGAAAAGGGGACTTGGGGTAAAAAAAAACAGTTTTCCCAAATTTCTCCTAGTATAACAGTCAGAATTTAGTGAAATTTCATATTTTAGCAGCAAATCAGATGCCCTTTACTATAAACAATTTGAAATTAACGTAAGAAAAAATATATCATGGAAAAAGGGGGCTTAATGTATGTCACCTTTACGTTAGCATGTAAAATACATTTATTCTTTCATTTCTCCTAGTCTTATGCATATCTCCTAAAGTATAAAAGCTATTAACTTGAAACTTTATGGGTGGATAGATCTTATGTAGGAGAAGTGCAGTGCACAAGAACTACAACTCTTGCTTGCATAATTTTGGAGTTACTGTCCTTTGTTATTTCTGATACTTAGATTATGTCTTATGCATATCTCCTAAAGTATAAAAGCTATCAACTTGAAACTTTATGGGTAGATAGATCTCATGGAGGAAAAGCGCAGGGCACAAGAACTACAACTCCTGCTTGCATAATTTTGGAGTTATTGCCCTTTGTTATTTTTTGATACTTAGATTATGTCTGGAGCATATTTCCTAAAGTATAATAGCTATCAACTTGAAACTTAATTGGTGGATAGATCTCATGGAGGAGAAGTGCAGTGCACAAGAACTACAACTCTTACTTGCATAATTTTGGAGTTATTGCCCTTTGTTATTTTTGATACTTAGATTTTGTCTGGAGCATATCTCCTAAAGTATTATAGCTATCAACTTGAATCTTTATGGGTGGATAAATCTCATGAAGGAGAAGTGTAGTGCACAAGAACTACAACTCCTGCTTGTTTAATTTTGGAGTTATTACCCTTTGTTATTTTTAATACTTAGATTTTATAGGAGGTAAATCTCTGACAGTACAAAAGAATCTTTAATCTATTAGGCTTCAGTTTACTATGAAGCTTTCGTTGCGTTAGATGTCCATGTGCAACATGCCTCCTGTTTTTGTGACAATGCCTTATTCGGGGTGCATAATCCGTCTCTGACGGCTCTTGGAGTTTATAACATTACACTGTGTATTGACTATGTGTATTATCTGTAACATTACCTTACCTTGTGTATTGACCATGTTTATAGTCCATCTAGCCAGTAGTAGCAGAACGCAAATGCTCATTACTTTACCTTGTGTATTGACCATGTTTATAGTCCATCTAGCCAGTAGTAGCAGAACGAAAATGTTCATACTGGATCAAACATCATCCCCATCTCTACATCTGAAACGAAATAAATACATGGAAAGAAAACCATGGATGACCACTCCGACATAGAACTATTTCAGTTTCTAGATGATTTTTAGTGATGACCGTTTCGGAAAATGAAACCAATCTATCGTGTTCGTTTCAGGTTAAAATATTTGTTTATATTTATGATTTTGGTTAGGTAAAAATTTCATCAATTATGAAAGAACCCCTGCAAATTCTAAAGATGTCCAAGGTGGCGACTTTTCAACAGCCCTGCTTTATGATGTAGTGACAAATATATATCAGCGAATAAGAATTTGTTGAAAATCGTTATCAAGGTGTAAACAATGAGGGAAGAAATGAAATGAACGACCAGAAATTGAGGTTGAGGTTACTCGTCACGCTGGGAGTGCTAAATCTTTCAACGGTGGTAAGATTGCGCGTACGCTGACCTGGGTTGAAATTTCCTGCAACTTCACAGTAAGGTACATTGTGAAATTGACACGATGAATAATTTGGAATGATTTTGGAATGAAATTGAATGAGTGTGTGGAGCGAGATATGGGTGTTGTTCAAGGGAGGTAAATCAATCTTGCTTATTTTGTTCAATTAGCGATATTCATTACCCCCCTTTAATAAAATATACGTAATTTACTTTTTGTGTGTCTTCGTGGACTAATTAGACACTTTGAAATCCACACCAGCAAATAAAATAATAGAATAGTTTGATAAATTTTGAATAAGTTTTCATATTTTTGAACGATTTTGAAGTGCTTTTAATTACTTTTGGGCGTTTTTGAATGGTTTGAGTGAATGTTTGGAATGAACGAATGAACGTTTAGTGAGCGATCGAGAATGATTTTGATCGGAAAGAGTGTCAATTTCACGATGTTATTAACTGTTATAATCATTCTACCATCTCTACACCTACTTTGAAATCCGACCCTATGCTGAGGTCTACTGGATCCGATCTCTTTTTCAAATATTTAATTTATGGAGTTCTCAGATGGTGTCTTTTCGTTTGACTGGTCACAAATTGTATCAGTGGCCCTTACTGCTTGGTGGATTGATTAACCGTATTCAATTCAAGAAGCTAATACAATTTTTGAATTTCAAAACATTTGAAATGTTTCAACCTTCATAAATTAATGCTACCCAAATTATGCTGTATTTTCTGTTTACGTTTTTAAACTTAAACAAGTGAAACTGAATCTATTCGGTTTTTTGTTTGGGGGTATCGATTGGATTGTTTTTCATTTACACACCAAAGCGTTAGAATATTTTTTATTGCAAAAACTCCGTTGACATCAAATTATTAATTAATACTTTTTAAAAGAAGGTGAGACAATATAAGGCCTATGCCTTTATTTTCAAACAGGCTGCCTTCGAAATGAAATACGTTTTTGGTAGTATTTTGAAACGCCAATCAACGCCGAGATTAGTTACTTTAAAACATGGTTTTGCATTAAAACTGGTTGTAACAATACGCTCGTTTGTTGATACTCAAAATTGAAAATTGAACAAATGCAGACCACCAAGAACGACCTTGTCATAAAAAAAACTTTGAAATTTTTAAACCTGCAAGTCGTTAGAATCTGACTGAGGGCAATGCAGTGTTCTAGATTTAAAGACGAGAGTCTCATAAATCGCACAGACTTTCCAAATACAGTGAATTGAAATATTTCTTCTGGATTTAATATTTTGAAATGGGATTTAGTGAGCATATATTTCTCTAAATATGTGGTAATATCGGAATAAATCGTGATTAATGGTTTCTTTTAGTGGCAAGTCTAGAGCCATTACTGTATGCACTATTTTAAGATTTATTTGATATTTCTCTAGCAGTCCCGGGATTCTACGATACTTTAATTTTATGTGTAACAAAGGTACAGATATGAGGGGGTAATGCAACTCTTAAAGTTTTGTTTCTCTCTGAAACCTTATGATGTGGATACTCATTTGAATTTTCTTGACTAGACGTCTCAATGAGTACCCACAATATAAGATTTCTGAAAAGTTTGTTGAAATATGTGAACTGTCACGCGAAAAGGGACGAAACGGGATTTCTGCAAAATGATTTATTGATTTGGGATTTGACCCACCATAGGTCAACTACAAGTCGCATTTCAAAAATTCTTTCACCGGGAGGTAGATTGATCATTCTAGATTCAGAAAATAAGCATGGTGCAAAAAGTTTCGACCCTTGTCAGTCTGCGCAATCGGCGCAGTCTGACAAGGGTCGATACTTTACGCACTACCCAGGTGGTCCTTTCTCGCGTGACGGTTTACATAATTTCGAAATCAAAATACACCCTATACCTGAAGCTCCGTGTAAGGCGAAAGGGATAATTTAGGTAGTGCTTAAGGTAGTGGACCCGTAATAGCTCCGCAACGTTTTGAAAGCAATGAAGTTAAACAGTGATAACCGAGGTTTCCTTATGATTTTCATTAGGAAACCTCGGTTTACATTCTGAAAGACCATGCGTTCAGAAATGTTGCAAAACTTTTATGGGTCCACTACCTTAAAGTGTCGATCCCATTCAAACAGGACTGAATGACTTTTTCTATAACTAAGTTTAAATGGCATTATTTTAAACTGTTTTACTAGCCAAAAACATTTGAAAAATAAATTAAAGTCGACCTTTTTTCCCACCACATGTAAGGATAGCCATCTTGAAAAAAAAAACCTCATTATCTCATTGCATTTCCAAAAACCTAATTTATTAGTCACTTTTTTTTATAGAAAATCTTAACTTATTTAAAAAATATGACTAAAATGTTCTAATTAGGTTGTCATGCATAGTTGATAATGAAAATAGGCTCACTTTCTGAGGGTAGTGGTATTTTGAAGCCCACATGTAGTAACATGTTTTGATCATGTGGACGTTTTGCACAATTTATAGTTTATTTGGAATGTATTTAGGCCACCGATGCATATAACCAATCCATTTTGACCCCTCATTCGAAGAAGGACCATCTGGGAACTACGTAAAGTATTTTTTTTCAAAAAAGAGATTGATTCTAGTACAGGACAACCAGAGGTCGCATTTCAAAAATTCTTTCATAGGAAGGTAGATTAATTATTCTAGATTCAAAAAAATTAGCAAAGTGCGAAAAGTCTCGTCCCTAGTAAGTCTGCGCCGTCCGCGCTTTCTGGTTAGGGTCGACACTTTACGCACTACTCAGAAGGCACCTTTTCGCGTGACGGATCAAATTTACAAATTGTATAGCATTGATAATCAACATAATTGTACAATCTCTCCTTAGATCTATATAAGATCACCATTATTGGAAGGTCGCAAAACTTACGAGTTTCTTGGAAAATATATATAACACGAGATAGACGTTGCCACGAGATTATGGTAAGAGGGTGTAAATTTTTGTACATATTCTCTGTCGATAGTATAGTGCTATTCTTCAAAACTCGTTTAATTTATAACAATCAATGTTGTTATTTAATCCATATAAGGAATCGAACTTGAATTGTTTACGAACAAACAGGCTATGGGAGATAATAAAATGTATTTATGAATAAAAACCATTTGAATTCTGAAATATGTTGGTTTTTTTTTTTTTTTTTTTTTTTTGAAATTTCGAGAAAAACTCATGTTACCAGTTTCAAACAATTTATGAACTTTCAGATGTTACCAATAAAAACGCATTCTTTAATGCTTTTCGGTGGTTTATCGAGAAATAACGATAGATTACCACTTGATAAACTCACCACAAAAGCAGTGAAATTATCAAAAACTTAAACCCTGATTTTGTGCATTTCATCCTATCTGACGTCAACTATGCGGGGCGAAATAAGTGACGTCAAAATGAACGTTGCATAGCAATCACGTGCAAAATGACGCGCTTTATAAAAATATGTCCTAGAAATTTCACATTTTGTCTCATTTTTGCATTAAAGAAATAGAATAATCGTTTGTTTTTCGAGTAAGATCGATTAATATTTCATTTCGTGAAAAACAAAAGCTTTATTTTCACTCGTGGCTCTGAAACAAACGATTATCCTCTATTTCCTAAATTTCAGTGTATACACAGTCGATATTGCTCGATCGATTCTATAAAGCGACATTTTGTATTAAGCGACCATCATAAAATGTCCCTTCACGGTAAGTAAAATCTCTGAAAAAGTGTTAATTCTTAAACAAGGAAATGTTTATCAATGAATCTTATGACGTTTGAAGCCATTAGAGTCGCCTCAATGAGACGATTCTTATGCTTCGAACATCATAGGATTCTGTTGAAATTATGTGATTATCTTTATATGCTATCAAATAACACGTCTTACTTATCATCGAATATTGTATTAAGCGACCATTTCCATAAGCGACCGCCTTTGATTGGTCCCCTTAGTGGTCGCTTAACGCAAATTTTACTGTACTATTACTCGTATATAAACATCTTTAACCCTTTCCTGTTTTACAAAATTTTGGACCTGTCCAAATTCAAAGGTTTTGCAGACGAAAATTTAAAGTGGTTTTAATTTGAAAAATAACCATTCAGTAGGGTAGAAAATAGTGTGGAAAAAGAAGAAATTGCTTGTCAAAAGCAATTTCTTCTTTTTTCACAGTGTTTTCTCAATCATAAAATCACAGGCACGAAAAAAGCAAGGATTAAACAGCAAAGGGTTAAGTTCATTGCACATGTAGTATACATCCACAATTTCAAGTGAGTTATCAATGGTCAATGTTGTCTAAACAGTGTATAGACAAAATTGACCTATGATAACTCAATCAAACTTGTGGATCTATATCTGTTTGTAGTGAAAATATTCATCATTTCACGTCCTACAATTATAAAAAAAAATCATTAGGGACAATAAAAGAGATGTTCGCTTTAGTAATGGAATGTTTGATTTACCTATTTCTCCGATCTTAAAAGTAGAACAAGTAATTAAAAGCAAATAACAAAAGAGAAATAACAATTCTCCACAATGATGTCTGACCTCTGTGAAAGACCGAATGTAGATATTGATTCTACAAATATCCACTGCCCCATCAATTGGACGTCATAAATACAGACAAATATAGACACGTCATGTCCGCCTCGTCTTGTCTAAGAGAAGAATTAAAGCTACAGTTAGTTACATCTTGAAATTGACTCTCATTTAAATCAAAAACATTCTAAACCGCTCACTCAGCGCTCTATATAATTATTCCGTACACTCACTCACACCAGAAAACGACCAAAATCACTAAAAGGGAGATCAATATCTCTATTCAAAATGAATATAGCTAGGAAAAACTCTGGATTTCACTGAATTAATTGAAATTATAAGCGTCTGATTGGATTTTGAAAAAAGGAAGGTATTACAGAACTAGCCTGCACAGCTTATTTAAGGGAGTTAACAAATATCGCTTATTTTATTCATCTTGAATAGAATTAGCGATATTGTATTACATCCCTTTAATTTCACTAAAAACTCACTGAAGCCACTCATTCAATTTCACTTCAAAATCATTTATCTTGTCAATTTCACAATGTTGTTCACTGTAAATAGTAGTCCTACAGTAACCTATCGTAGGAACAGATTATTTAATCAGCAATCAAGACAGTTTGTTACCTACTGTCGTTATGAAATATATTATATTAATAAAGAACGAGTCAAAACTGATTAATGCAGCATATACTCTGATTTATACCATTCTTGAGTATTCTTGGAGTACCTATATAAAAAAGACATTACTCGCCGTTGACCCTAAATCCACTCGCTTTTCTGCTAGATCTTTCAAACATACAATAAACGAACGAAATGGCAATCAATCTGTGTGATAGTGGTCTTGTAATTTAGAAAAATCTTCATGATTGCTTAAGACGACGGGACCAAAATATATATGATCGTTCAATACAAAATATACAACGTTCGACTCTTAAGTTAATTCTAATTTTTCTTGAGCCAAAGAGCATTCGTAAATTTTCCATACATGTAAATTTCCACTCTAAATCATGGTTTTCTATGAATGAGAAAGATAATTGTCTAAGACATGGACCAATCAAACATCAATCAGTTATAGACTAGAAGACTACAGACGGATGACATTAAATGTCACTTCTTGACGTAGCCGATCGGAATTAGGTCAGGTTTTTTCTCGCTAACTAATTTTTGGAGAGCTTATTCCTAATCTATGCCATTACTCCAATGTGTATTCACAGGAAAAATATTTTCAGACCCACTGCCGGGAAAAAAGTTTCAAAAAAAAGAAAGGAAAACATGAGGAAACAACACCAGTGCCCGAGGTTATAACACTTTTCCCAGGCTCAACTGAGAATTTTCTCAAATTTTAAATTTAAATAAATGTATGAAAATAAAAGATAATATTAATAAGTTGTTTTTTTACAACTTATAAATATTATCTTTTATGTTAATACATTAAAATGAGTATTAAAACAGAATTACGGCTTTAATCTCAAAAAGAAATTTCAGAAAATTTTGAATTGAGAATGAGAAAAGTTTTATTACCTCGGGCCCTGAAGTCTTTATATTCGAGAATTTATATACGAATAACTATTTGCCAGTATGGCCGATATGAAAATTAACTTAACCAGCTTTAAAATAAAAAGAAAAGAAAAGATCAACGTAGCCTTGCTTGCCATTACTAATATTCATGGCGACCATCCAATAAATTCCAAAGAAAGTATTTTCACTTGGTCAAGGTTACTGAGACAAAAGACAACTGAACTGTCTTCCGATACATATACAGAAATTTTGATCTCAAATCTCGGGCCAAAATTACAAAACTTTTCTAAAGCTCAAATTTCAACTTAAGATTAAAGCTGTTTTTCTGTTGCAATACTATTGCAATCGTATGAACATAAAGCATATTATTTCACACCTAAACAATTAAGACCAATGACATCGCTTATTTTGCATCACGTCAGAGTGAAATATCTAGATCCATATTATACAACCAGAACGAGGCTACTGTGCAGTACGGATTTTATTCCAAAACGAGGCAACCTATATTGTACGATGAAAGTGAGGCAAGCTATATTGTAAAGCTAGGCTGCAGTCCCGAATATAGAAATCACCATCTTTCACAGCCTATTCAATGTATCAAACCCTCTGTCCGGAAGTATTGAAATAAGTTTGATCTTGAGAAGATTCTTGATTTCTTCATTTGTTACATTGTTTAGCAAGTATAAGAAGAATGCAAGTGACAAAGAGGGACACAAAATTGTTGTTGTTTCTTGATTTTAGAATATCATTTGTTCACATGAAAATGTACATTTCAAGCGACGACGGGTAGTCAACCTGTTTTATGTTAATTACATATTTTGATCAGTAAGCACTTATCGACTTGACACATGAAATAAACATTTCATGTGAAATTCTATTTTTAGAACAAATGTTTGTTTCAATTTCATCATGTTCATAGTGACTTGTATTTGATGGCCCTATCCGGATCATTTTGGAGCTATTCCCTTTGTCTCTCTCAAATGCCGAAAATTGTTAATTATGGAACTTTCAGTGTATGGTGTGAAATAAAGATGTCATTTAACATGACCGAGTACAATACTCAATTCATTGGATTCGTACCCTGCAGAACCAGTCTATATTTTGACTCGGCTATCACCTCGTCAAATATAGACTGGTTCTGCAGGGTACTCATCCAATAGAATTCAGTATTGTACACGATCATGTTAAATAACCTCTTAATATTAAAAAGTTGTTTTAAATAACAACTTTTGAATAATAACGTTTATGTTCATACGTGTATTTATTTATTTATTTATTTTTTTGTTTTGAGAAAACAAGTTTTATGATCTCAGACCCAGAGCGCTTGCGTAGTTTTGTGATGGAACATAAGGGATGAGTTTTGGGATTTTTAAGGTAGTGGACCCGTAATACTTCTGCAATGTTTTGGAGGTAAGGAACTTTAACAGTGTTAACCGAGGTTTCCTAACGATTTTCATTTAGAAACCTCGGTCAACATTGTTAAAGTTCATGAGTTTCGAAATGTTGAGGAACTATTACGGGTCAACTACCTTAAAGGTGGTTTTATCCTCTTGTCATACCGCTTGAATTTTAGGGCTACTTTTGAAAGTATCAGTTTTTATAAAAAACACATTACATTATTTTATTTTTACCGCAATTAGAAACGTTTTTTAAATCCTACACTGAAACATAAATTTAGTGAAAAAATGTAGTTTTGGAATGTTTTGTTAGGAAACGAATTTTATCACGTAACGATTACTCTACTGGTCTGATATTATCAGCCTGATAAACATGAAATGATATCAGACAGTCTATTATTTGACACAATCTGCACATTCATATTCTGAAACAAGACCAATTTCATCCGAATTTCTTCGAATTTGAGTGTTTCATGAAAGATTAAAATCTGAAAAATGAGTGCAAGATAAATAAAATAACATTTGAATGTCTTCAAATATCAATATCACATGTATTTGGTCCTGGCTGTAAGAAATTATCATTAATTGACAAAACCTCCCCAATGATAAATTTACCCTACCTTGACCGGATGATATTCTCATTTAAAATGAATTGGGTGCATTGACGGATAATAATATCTTAGTTTCGTATATCATACACGGACGTTTTTATTGGCTATAATAAAATAGATATGATCACGAATAAAATTTCGAACGCACAGCTATTTTGTTTGTTCTCGAACAATTTAAAGCTGCTCTTTCACAATTTGGGAAAATGCGATTTTTTTTTGTAAAATTAATCGGAAATTATGACTTCATTGTGTAGAAAACTATAAAATGATAAGATTCGAATTGTAAGGCAAGGGAAAAAAACAGATATTCCTGAATATAGTTGAATTCCATTCTGAAAAAATAAAGCAACTACTAACGCCTAAAAGATTAGTATCAAATTTTGAGCCAACTATATACGCAAGAATTTCTGCCGGTTTGTCCGATTTTATCAAAGATCAAGGTCGAAGAATTTGTAAATTGGGAAACTTCATATCGATACATGCGTAAAATGAAAGAATGTACATGAAAAATAACTTTTTCGTAATTTATAGACTGGATTTAAATAGACTGGTTCCAATACTGACCATGCCGCTTCGAACATTCAAGCTACTTTTTTTAATAAGTTGTTGTTAGTGCCATACCAATGTTCGATTCTTATACACAGATATCCGAATCTAAGAGCCAGTTTTGTATTTTTTCTATAAAGAACTGTGAAAGAGCATATTTAAAAGAAAAAGACGCGTCTTCAGAACTGTAAGTCATGTGCTTTTTATTGATGTCCAGAAATTATAAGATTTTTCTCCCTCAAAATCGTCAAAATACTGTAACATTATTATCATATCCTAAAAAACTACAATAAATTAATTTCAGCTCATATTCGCTCTCTTGCAATGTCAGTACAAAAATGTAGGTGCCAAGGTTATTATTGGACTATTTTGTAAGCAAGCTTAAAAAGTAGCCGCTTACTCGAAATTGTTTTCATTGCAGAATTAACCCATTTTTTCTGCCTATCAGAATGCACATATATTGATTGACTTAATTGAAAGGGGGTGTTCCAAATGTATAGTAAAATGTGCCCACGCTTAGATTTTTATGATATTGTGGATAATTGTAGTACTTGGTATACTGATTTAGGAAATGACTTTTTTTTCCAAAATGAGTAAAGAGGGTCGACCATAAAGTACCCGAAAGCACATCTTATCTAATGCAAAGGGGTGTCAGGAAAAAAATCACCTTGCCAGGAAATTTTGGAATCTGTAAAAAAAATTTGTTACCGATTTAAAAGACAATTGGTACCTTTATATTTTTATATAGGTTGGGATCTTATTTCTGTTTACTCCTAAAAGATAGCCCAAGAATTCTTGAAAAATTCATGAAAATTTCAAAAAAATGAAATTATGTTCTGAGTTAAAGGATTAATATTTTTAAGTTGTAGCTCTAGTCCAGTTACCAAACTCTCTTAAAATTAAGATACATATGTCCTAAATGTTTACAGAAAGTTTCATTGAAATCGAAAACCGGTAAGTTAGTCAAAAATCTCCTTTGGTAGAAGATAGTGGGTGGGGTAAGATACAGTTTTCACCCATCTGAGAATATTCAAGTGTCAATAACTTTTCAATAGCTGTAGACAGGATGTTCATATTTCACACATGGATCCTTTGTGACAAAGCCTATTTACAGACATTGGTCAGAATCAACTGTCAAGGTTAAGGTTAATTATCAAGGTCATTGTTATAAAAAAAACCACCTCATTTAGCTTTGGGAGCATAATTTGCAAAAGTAATGAATAGTGATTTTGAATTTTCAAATATAGTTTCTTTTAAACAAATTTATTTCAGTTGGTTCCTTACTCAAAGTCATTGTGAAGGTCAATGTCACATTTTCTTTTAAACAAACTCATTTCAGTTAGTTTCTTACTCAAGGTCATGTTTGAAGGTCAATGCCACATATGAGGATGGTGTTTAGGATTGGCACTACGTATGTTCTGTCACAATCATGTAGAAGTTACTTGTTCTATGTTTTACAGGTCCGTCTTAGTAATAAGATGCCTCCCGAGAAAACGTGAGACGCTTTTAGCAATAAATCAAAATTTAATCGAATTAGAAGTTATGAAATGAAAAAAACTTTGGAAGGAAAACCAGTGTGAGAAAAGAAGGAATCTCTTTTTACAAGCACTTACTTCTGTTAATACGGTGTTTTCCTTTGGGTAATGAAGATGTTGAGTTCTGGGATAGGCAATTTATATATTTAAATTTGTTAGTTTACAAATGAAGATGAACAATCACTACATTCCTGGAGGACCTGCAATATTCCGGCATTGCTGATACATGTACTAGTCCTTCCTAAAATATACTTGCCTCCGGCCCGAGGGTTAATGTCTGTGCTGACCCCTAGTCTTAATTCAAATCAGAAATACTACTAAAACGATAATACAATTTGATAGAATCTTTTTCCTTCGTAAATAAATGATTCTCCTAGGTCTTAAGGTAAATGTTGTTTGTAAACAAGGGGGAAAGAATGAACCTAAATCACTCACCTGAGTTTTATTGGTCACTGAAGTGACATTCTGTTGAAGATTTGTTGAAATTAGCATAGTTGTTGAGATGTAATTCAATGAAAAGGGTCAGCTTAGAAATTATTGAAAATGGTATATTGGTTAAAAAACTAATGTTTTTTCATCCGCCAAGTCAAACAGATTTATATGCCAATTTCACAACCATTTTTGGAATGGGTTTTCATAGGAATATTCTGGAAAAGTTGCATTGAAATTGGCTTGATGGTTCAGGAGGAAATGCTGTTCAAGGATTTTATAGGGAAAAAATGCCATGGTCATATTTATGGGCCAATCCGAATTTTGCGAACAATCTTTGAGAGGGGTCATCCAAGGAAATATCAGGCAAAGTTTCATTGAAATTGCCATGATGGTTAAGGAGGAGAAGAAATTTTAAGAAATTTGGAAGACGGAAGCCACATAAAGAAAACCTGCGACGGACTAGGAATCCTACAAGCTCCTGTCCGGAATGTTTTGCTCTGGTGAGCTAGAAATCTAGAAACGATACAGTTATATTATGTTAAATTATATCTAAATGTTATATTTATAATCAAACAAAAAAGTTTAAGAGATACTGTGTAGCCACTTTAGTGAAAGTAAGACTTTAACCTTTGAACTCGAGTTGCGACAAATGACATATTTTCTGTTTCTTTCTGATCTAGAATTGTGTTTATTTAATCAAATTCAATCAAATAGTTTATGGTAATTCTTTCAGACATTTGGGGTAGAATAAGGACATTGAACCTATAAGAAACAAAAGATGTTTAAAAAACATTTATGCCCCCATAAGAGCAGGCAAATGACCTATTCTTTGTCAATTTACAAAGGGCAATAACTCAAAAAATATGATGAGTAGAGTTATGGTTCTTGTGAATTGTACCTCTCCTCAATGGATGAACGGGCCTACAGAGAGTGGTGCAAAACAACAGCAACATCTCAAATTTGTCTCCTAGAGGATATTACCGGCCCTTTTTCCCTTGCCATTCAAATAAAAAAAAACATAATTCATTGTTGTAATAATTTGTTTATATTCTTTATTTCATAACAGGACACGATTCTTATACTTGGCCAAGTCGATGATATCATGTTAGGTTCTGCATTAACATATTGTTGAAATCTCTGATAATTTCTGATAGGAATATTGTATCTTAAAAAAAAAAACAACAAAAAACAAACAAAAAAACGTAGAATAAACAAAAATGCTAGTTTTGTGTTTTATTTTTTTGAGACCTTGTTTGTTGACAATGACCTTACACATGTAAGATAATGATCAAGTTTCTGTTTGTTCTAACCTAAGAGATCATATATCCAACCAAAAATGAACATTGTATATCTTGAATAGGCTCGCATTTTTGTTTAATTTTGCTAAGTTTAAAATTTTAGGTGAAATTGGAACTAGAACTTGAATGTGTATACATAGATTAAAGGAATTTTTATTTTTGAGTGTGTAAAACAATGTCAAACAACGAAGAACTTTTCATTTTATATATTCATTATCTTAAACACTTTATAGGCATTACAGTACATGAAAGCTATGCCTTAATTGTATAAAGAAATTATAGCATATCAAACTACCCTATCCACTTACCGGAACATGGATTAAGGCAAGGGGGGGTTAATTAAAAGATATTGGCATTTGACAGAATACCTTGATCTTGAAGTTTAAAGATGTTTACTGACAAGATCTATAATCATGCCAAATAAGAGCAATGTATCTTGAAAGGACTTGCTGTAATCATAAAAAGTTGAGATCTGTATTAAATTTTGCAAAGTGTGGCCTTGATAAATGACCTTGATCTTGGCAGATGACCTTGACCTCAGAGATTACAGATCTCAAGTGATTTGATTCATTATGATGTCACATATGAGTAGTGTATCTAGAAAAGGATTGAAGTAATTGGCAAATATTACTTTTTTATGATGTGCAGACAGATATCTAAGAGACAGACAAACAGATAGATAGCCAGTCACTAGCACACAATATTTTTCCTATTCTTTTCAACTCAGGCAAATAAGAAATAAAATCTGTAAAACTTACTGTAAGATACTATTGAAAGTTTGCAAGGATTAAAGAAAATAAAGTAAATTATATATTTTTCATCTTACCCCACCCACTTTTTCAAAATTGGGGTAAAGCAAGGGCTGTAATTAGACCCAGTTTAGTGATACAAAAACATCTTATGCAGTATATGCATTGACTAGTTGTTATTTGCAAATTTGTGAAAATATCAATGCATTGACACTTAAATAATGTCTATTTCAGGACATAATACAAGATTTTGGATGAATTTTGAAACCAAAGATATGTATTTATAAGCTTAAAAAATAATGTTACCGGTTTTCAATCTTCTTCAAATTTTTACACAAGGAAGAAGGGTAGTAGCGCTTATTTTCTGAAGAGTAACTAAACTGGACTAGCATCAGAAGGTACTTATCTATGCGTTCAAAATTTATATTCAACTCAATTTTTTTTAAAAAAATAAGCAATTTTTATATTCAAGAGTATAAAAATTTGTCAAACAACGTAAAACTTCTCATTTATATATACATTATCTTAATAATTACTATAGACTTTACAGTACATTAAAAACTATTCAAAAATTGATAAGGATAAAGAAATTAAAGCATATTAAATTACCCCACCCACCTACCTCAATATGGAATAAGACAAGGGGCTGTAATTTGACCCCTATTTGAGATATTGACAAATGAAAGTTTGTTCTGTGGTATATTTAATGTGTAGTATATATTTGCAAAGTTTCATGAAAATCCGTGCGTGGGCACTTTTGGAACACCTCCTTTAATTATTACATTTTACTACATGCACTTTTTTGATATTTTATTATATCGTTTACCATATACATAGAAAGAAGCTCTTCGAGGGATAAAGGTCATCGTTAGCTTTTCTTCTTCATTAGAACAAGTATGTATTGAACACTGAAACTACAGTAAACAACTTCGTGAAATTGACAAGATGAATGATTTTGGAATGATTAAGGAATGAATTTGAATGAGTGTGTGGAGCGATTTTTGAGTGAATTTAATGGGAGGTAATCCATTATCGAAAATTTTGTTCAGGATGAACAAAATTTGCGATATGTATTACCTCCCTTTAATAAAATATGCATACAAGTTATATACAAAGCTTCATATTTCTTCAATAACCTATGAGACGATAATTATTTGAATTATGTCAGTGAAATCGCGATTTTTCTCTATCCAAATTTATTTTGAATGACGTTGTTCATTCTATATTTTTCAATGTGTTTGATCGTTTTTGAATGGTTTGAGTGAGTGTTTGGAATGAATGATTGGAGCGCTGAGTGAGCGATTTAGAATGGTTTTGATTGAGGCGAATGTCACTTTCACTATTGAACTAACTGTATATTATGCATATGTCCTTCTTTCTGATTAGTTTTGTATTGAATATCTTTCGGGCAACAAGATCTGCCCTGCGTTTAGGATCACCAAACGGTGCTGAGAGTTTTCCAATTGTACCCCGCTTTGCACGCAAGTGCACGTGCAAAGCGGGATACATTTGGAAAACTCTCAGCGCCGTTTGGTGATCCTGAACGCAAGACTGCACTGGCGTAAAGGTCAACAGAATCGTGAAAACGTTTCCGACAATCTAAGCAACAGAATTAATGGGGTTTTAAGCTATCTCGTATTTGTGTGTGTCTATTCATTATTTGTAAATGGAAATTCTACAAAGGCTGTTATGGCATTCTTATTGATTCTGGTCTAGCAGTACGACTTTTATTGTTGTTATATCGTGAGTCTTCAGAAATTGCTTGCACAACCGTCATCTAATCGGTAATATATTTTCTCGGTCACGTGAAGATTATTGCTTTATGATACAAAAGATATTTTATTTATGATATCCATTGCATTTATTTCTGATAAGGATATGATTAACTTTCTATAAAGAATGCTAGACCGACCATCGATGCAAGTTTATCTAGCAATACCATATTTCCCAGACAAGTACAGTTAGTTACATCATGGAATTGACATACATCTCATTCAAAACCATTCTAAACCGTTCACTCAGCGCTTCATTCACTCATTCCATACACTCACTCAGACCATTCAAAAACGCTCCACAATCACTCAAAAAGTTAAGATCAACAACTATATTCAAAATAAACTAAGCTAGAAAGAAAAAAGAATACAAAAAATTATAAAAATCACAAAATTGAAATCATACGTATCTGGTTGGTTCTTGAAAAAGAGGAGAGATATAGAACTTGCGTGCATATTTTATTAAAGATATGTAATAAATGCGCTTATTTTGTTCATCCTGAACAAATTAGCGATATTGGATTACCTCCCTTTAATTCCACTCAAAATGCACTCAACCCACTCATTCAATTTCATTCTAAAATCAATCTAAAATCAGTTACTCAGTCAATCTCACAATGTTGTTACTTTTTGAACTTTAAGTGCAAAATCATCCACATTGGTCTTATTTCACTACCTGCTCAAATTGACTAAGGTCGACCTTTTTGCTCTTGCACGTCATTCTGATTCTAAAATGATCATTATATCCCTAAGTGCTGGGTTCTACGATTTCTTTTTCAAATGTGTGGCCTGCCAGAAGGACTGGCCATCTTATAACTCCGAAAGATAGATGCATGTATTTGAAAAGAGACTATGACCTGTTTTAGAAAACATCTTACGATATTTTTTTGCGTAAGTCAAAAACAAAAGTTGCTTCTACAGTAGTAACTATATATGGAATTCTGCCTTGCATCATCTCATTGAAGACGATTCCGATGGGATATTGCATGGCAGATTTTAACAACAAACACCAGGGGTAATAAAGGTTATGTTATGTTATGTATGCACATAGTGACGTAAAATGTAGATTTGACGTCACACTACTACATCCCGCGATGTTCTGATATGAAAGCGGTACTTGGCCGAAACTGCGAGAAAGTAGCGAATTTAAATGAACAGATTGGTCAAATTGATAGTTATTTATTGGAATATATATCATATTTTATTTTTATGTCATTAGCTGACATGCTTTTAACTGTAGCCTAATGTGTATATTCGGGTATTGATATCAGAGAAGCGTGAGAATCATGGCTGCCATTACCGGCTCGGTTTTTTGTCTATGTTCCCGTCGAGACGCCTGAAGGAAATATTAGAAGCGGGTGTAGATATCAACGTTTGTCCGGTCAGCATTAACCAATCAAAATGCTAGAATATTCTTTGGAGTACAATATATTTATTCAACGCTGTTCTTGGAGAAGACCTATTTATCCTATCCAATGTTACTAAAAATCTAAGTAATTATCTCGGCATGACGGCTCTTTTGAACCAACAGCTAAAAATTGTCAAGTTGTTGTTATATCGTGAACGGTCATTATATACATATTCGTTCTCAGTTATTCTTAAAATTGCTCCTTGATACGAAACAAGTGGAAAATACAAATAAATTTATAATGCATCTTGGGTCGTTTGTCATGAGATGAGATAGATCACGTCAAAACAATCACTGAAAAAACATGTTTTTGAATTAATATTTGCTTAGACGTACCATGATAAAAAAAAACACTTTCATTCGTCCACATTAAACTGTCGGTTGAAGGTTTTAGCGTCCAGCAAAAGTAATTAATTCTTAAACATTATTGCGAGCCAATTCTGTCGTACCTTTCTTGATTTATGTAAGACTACCCTAAATGCTATGTCTCTAATGCATTTTCTCCTGTGAAATCGGATTAAATACAGAGAATTCCCATTTGGAATCATTAACAAAGGCTCCCCGTGAAACTTGAACAATTTTCCAATAAAGGTCCGATTTATTACCACGTGAATTCCGGAATTCTGCAAGTGTTTCCCCGCTGAGCCGAACACAAATTTCTCATTTACTGTTTCTTTGTTGTCAGATTAGCACGCATTGTGCAATCATTATTTTCTAATCAAGTATTTCCACTGGTCGCGATTTGGTTTGTATGATTTTTGGGAAAATCAATGTGAATTTGTTAGCGATAAGAGGCTTTTGGAGGAGGTTGGGGTGGAAACCCCACTATTCCTGTCAAGTAATCCGATTAGATTCGAATATTTTATGTTCTTTGAAAAACTGATGCGCGTGACATTTCAAACTAGTTCGAGTTTTCATTAACCGATGGCGTGAAGCTAGTACATCCCTTATCTTAAATTTTGAAATTAATCAGATCCAGAGATTATTGAATTGTTTTCAAGATCAATTGATATTTTACTCAAATTTCAACATGAGATTTAAGCTTTGATTCTATTGTAATACAATAATAAATGTATGAACTTACAAGATGATATTAATAAGGTGTAATTATTAACATCTTATTCATATTATCTTTTATGTCCATATATTTATTTAGATCCTAAATTTGAGAATATTCTTGCACGCATTTTTTTTATTATTTTTTTTTTTATATATATATAATTTCGGGCCCAATAGTATGGCGTGTGGAACGTTGCAAAATTCGATAAATATTTTTATGTGATATAATTTTATATTTATATTCTATATTTTTTTTATTTATATTCTAAAAATATTTTTATGTGATATAATTTTATATTTATATTCTATAATTTTTATTTATATTGTATATTTTTTATTTATGTTCTTTATTTTTTTTCTTTTTTTTTTATGTTCGATAACGCCAAAAAAAATTATGTGATATAATTGTTTATTTATATTGTATAATTTTTTTATTTATGTTCTATATTTTTTATTTATATTCGATAACGCGAAAAAAAATTTATGTGATATAATTTTTTATTTATATTCTATATTTTTTATTTATGTTCTATATTTTTTATTTATATTCGATAATAGTGCGAAAAAAAATTATGTGGTATAATTGCATCATGGGATACTAGTGACATTTGTAACAAACGATTTGATTGGACAACGGATTTCACAACAAAGATGGCTGCCCCCGCAAGGTGTGTAAAACATGATGCAATTATACCACATAAATTTTTTCGCATACATTTATTTAATTCTTAATTTTGAAAAAAAAAAAAACAGTTAAGCATGAAAACAAGTTTTATAATCTCCGGTCCAGATTTCAGAAGGAAAATGGTTCCGCTAAGTGAAACGAAAATGAGCCTGTGTGCGTGACATTTCCAACAATTTCAAAAATGCGCAAAGCAAAGATCTTATGACAGATTATATGATAAAAATTGATATCAGGGTAAAATAATCTTATTATTTTCATATTATTACCATTTGAGAAGACTAGTCTTTTCGACGAAAACAGGCACAAAACTTAAAAAAATGAAATATAATTACGGCATCATTTTTCTTTCTCCTTACATGACAAAATTGTACTCTATTAACCAATAGTGCATTGGACGTCCTTTGATCCAATCCTTAGATAAGTAGTTTGTTTTTGAGAATCGCAACGTCACGAAATTAACCCAGTTTGGTAATCAAAAAGATGTCTGTAACTGATAAGCCGTTTTTTTACTATCGTAGATGAATTGATGAATACGTGGATTGTAGATTTTTGTAGGGGTAGGACTGAATTGTAGTTGTCAGAACTTGCGGACCGAATTATCCTACATGTAAATGTTTTCGTTGTCTTTGAAAACTAATTGAGAATATAGAAATACACACCCAAGCTACACAATACAATCTTCGTGGACGACATGCGACTTTTTATAGCAAAACAATACTTCGGTCAGTAATACTTGGGCACCATTGTTACAAAGTTACGTTGCTACAAAACGGATTTATTGATATGACCAAAAACAGGGAACGATATTATGGTCTGTCCATAAATAAGTCCAATATATAACATATTCTGACCGCTTAATAACGGGTTCCTGGCCCATGAAACATCAAGGTTATAGTAACAACCGTAATATTAGACATGTCATGAGATGTCAGAACAAGATTTTAGTTATAACATAAATACTTCTCTTGAGAGTTGATGTACTGACACCACAAAGGTCAAGGAAATTATATCGATCCTCATCGACATTTACTGGGCAAAAAAAGTAGATGTCGTTGTCTTGCTTGTTTGTCCGTGTATCCGTTTGTCCAGGAAAACCGTTTACATTAACCATGACTTTTCAGTGGTAAGTGCTTGACATAGTATCATTATTTTATGTTTGTGACCCGTCACGCGAAAAGGAACCACCTCGGAACTCAGTGAAATAAATATTCGAAAAAGAGATGTGGTCCAGTATAGATCAACCAGTGGCCACACTTTAAAATTTCTTTACAGAAAAGTAGACTGATCATTCTACATTCAGAAAATATGCAAAGTGCGAAAAGTTTCGATCCTAGTCAGTCTGCGCAATCCACGCAGTCTGACTAGGGTCGATACTTTACGCACTACCCAAATGGTCCCTTTTCGCGTGACGGGTCATGTTTATATTGCTTGTGAAAAGACATTTCTGTTGGTAAAAAGGTAATCAGTCAAGGTCAATTTCATTTCAAAAGGTTAAATATGACTAAAATTTGGAAAATTGCTTTTGCCAAACCAATGTTTCTAAAAAATGGCAGTGGTGGTTGTATTGTTGCCGAGCAGAAAAATATTGCTTATTATGTTTTTTTCAGCATTTCGGCTATTTATTTGATGTAGGCTCTGTTCTACACTGCATCTTCTTAGAAACAAGAGCTCCGTTAACACAAAATACACAGCAAAAAGTATTATCATTGAAACGAAAACCTTATACTGCTATGCTGCATCAGCTCCTGTCCACAAGATGAAGAATAACCTTCGGAAGTATCAACCAAATCTTTTCTCATATAAAGAGTTGTTTCCTTTTATCCAAAATTGAACAAGTTGTGTTATAAGCAATTTTATAATAAGACTACTTTTTACATGGCATAGCATAGTTCACTAAATTAGGATAATATGCACATGGCCATATGATGACTTGTCTCCCTGGTACAAACAACAAAATATGTTTCTTCAAGATACTGGCGTTAATCATTAAAAAGCTGTTGAACCGAAACGTTGTAATTGCAGTTATATATAAACTGTAGTTGCAACGTTTTGGCAATCCGTACATGATCTGTGCTAAATGAGACAGTAAATGCTGAAATCACCCGGAGTAACCTTTCATTTATTTGTTAAAAAAATGCCTCTTTTTATTTCTGTTGAATTAATTTTGATATATATATATATCTCGCTATGAAAAAAAAAAAAAAAAAAAAAGTTATATCTTTCAAATATAAAACTTGATCTACCTATTTTCCTTGCCCGGAACAATCTATGGTTTATAACGCTCAAGCTGACATCTTTTAATCTGCTAGATTTTGAGTGGCTTGATCGTTATCTACCCCAGACTTTACCTACATCTGGCAGTACTGGGATTTTCCCGACTTACCAAAAATTCTCATTTATCAATATACTTACATATGTCTTAGATAACTAATCGCTTATAGTCATTAACAAAGATCGATCTTTTCTCACAAATGTTTGCTTTATGTAGATTGCAATTCCTATCATTGTACAATTTGTTTGTACCTTAGTGAAATAAAGTATATGTTATGTTGTTATGACAATATGAGCATGGCCTTATGATAATGAACTACATGTGAACGTTTCATGGAAATTCATCCATATTTAAAAGAGGAATTTCTTTAACAAGACATTTCAAATAATGACCCTTTTTTCTGTGACACAAGAGAATATTACCTTCCATCAACAAAAGATACTTTTCTTACTTTATACAAATGACCGATTAGAATTTGGTTTCAGTTTACACTAAATTAAGGCCATAAAGTGTTCTCTTATTCAGTTTATTCAAGACGGAATTTCCTCGTTTTTCTAAAGCATCTTTTGATAATCTTAGATCTTCGTATCGGTAACTTACAACTGACGATTTGGGACATAGAATATCAGAATATCTTAAGAAATAAGCTCACAAGGGAAAACTATTTCTGTTCTCATTTAGTGGATATTGATCACGGATCTTGCACTCGCGGTAACTGCAGTTTTCTCTCTAAAAATCTGCATTCAGTTTTAAACGAATTTACATAAAAACAGACCCAATTCGCCAGCTTTGTCAAATATGTCGACTCAGCTGCTAAATTGAACGCGTCTAGAAATTTACATACAGGAAACTGTTTTAGTTTTTTGTTTGTTTGTTTGTTTGTTTGTTTGTTTGTTTGTTTTGAAACATTATAAATAATACTTTGATAGGCTTGCACTATCTTTTCTAGCCAAACTGTATTTAATTGAAAATCAAAAACACATATATAATGTTGACCAATACCATAAGAACTACAGCTAAGAACATCGTGAAATTGGCAAGATGAATGATTTGGGAACGCTTTTGTAATGCAATCGAATGAATGTATGGGGCAGGTTTGGATTGAAATTAAATGGAGGAAATCAAATATCTCTAATTTTGTTCAGCATGAACAAAATTAGCGACATTTATTACCTCTCTTTAATAGAAGATAATACAAGTTCTTTGAATAGTCTCATATTTCTTCAAGAACCAATAAGACGCTTGCACATTTATTTTAGTAAATAAAAATCGCTATTTTCTTTTCTACAAAATTTTTTTTTTAATATAAGCGTTGATCTTATCTTTTTAGTCATTTTGAGCATTTTGAATGGGTTAAGTGAGTGTTTTGAATGAATAAATGGAGCGATAAGTGAGCGATTTAGAATGGGTTTGATTGAGAATAGAAAAACATATTCAGCATAAACGAAACAATTTGAGGAATACGCTGCTTTATGTACAATCAACAATTGTTCCTTTGTGGCGTTCATAATGACATTAGATTTCACTTGGGAGTCAACGGGATTCGATAAAACCGACTTCTTCGCTAACGAGGGAGTCTAATAAAATTAAATTAAAGTCTTATTTTGGAGTGGTATAAAAACGTGTTTTGCTTGAGAGCAATGTCTAGGCAAAAAGAGTTCTTTGGCAGATTTTTTAAGATTTAATTAATTGTTTTTCATAGTACACATTGATTTATTTGGAAAATCTGCATATTCAAAAATATTAAATGAGTAAATAGATCTTGTCTCTTGAAAGTCTTTACATAATTTACCCTAAATTTCAACTGCACAGTAAACAAGGTGTGGTTTAAATTTATACCGAAATTGTCCTCTTCAGCTCAAGATATATTCTCTAAATGACGCTATCAGTCAATAATTAATCACTTAATTCAAAGGCGTCCGAAATACCTCCCCCTACCACCATATAGACCAATAATTATTGGTCTATATGGTTGTAGGGGGTTATTTCGGACCCCTATGGCCTAATTGACGTCACTTCGTAATTTCAGTTGTCTAACCAAAATACCACAAAACAACCAATTTGAGACTAGTCCCTTTTAAAAGAATTTACAGACATCAATTCACTGTACGTTAACATTTATGAAAATATTGTAAAAATATTGAAGAAAAAATTGAGAATCAATCAAATTCTCTTTTTTTTCTCAATGCCTTTCCATATATTTACTTTCAGTGTATAAATAATTCGTTTCGTGGGAAAATGGTTAAATGAGCATGCACATAGCATCTATTGTTTTAAAGATAAGCCAATAAATTTTGAGTTTTTAAGAATTGGATTTTGGGTCTATAATGAAGTTTATTGTCATATAGGCTTGATAATATATCGTATTGTTTTCATTTTTTTATTAGTGTCCCAACATGTCACAAACAATTCAAAGTTTAAAAAATTTTCCATGTATAGAGGAATGAGATAAGTTGATATTAAGTTTTTCAATATGATATAATTTTACAGGTGTACGCTTACATGCTACAGGTGTACCCATTAGATACGAGAATGCTCACGCAATTTTATAGCAGCATTTAATGAAAACGTATGTGCTCAAAAAGTAAAAAATGTAAGTAATGATATTTGATCTTAATTTATGAAATTATTTCATTTTCCCGTTGATGTGCCCATCATAACAGGCTAATGGAGGAGGAGTTATATGCAAAAGGTAAAATCCGAGGGCGAAGCCCGAGGATTTTGCTTTGCACATACCTCCGCCCCTCCAGACTTTATTTATGAATACATCAACGCGATTCTGAATTTTGTATTATCACATTTTTCTGGATGTAAAATAGTTTTGTAACCTTTTCCTGATTCTAAAATTTATGAACAAGTAATGATATTGACATTGGAAGAATTTCACTAAAAGCACGTCATTAAGCACGTGGGTTATCTGATGTCAAAAGCATCAACGATACCCACTTAAGATGACGTTGATTATACAAAGTGGGTGGAGCTATCTGTGTACATGGTAATAACACATGACATATACATGTACTAAGCAATATCTTCTGATTTCATATATGAGTTTTGCGCCATCGTATTAAAATTGCCCTTTATTGGCAATTGATATTTTCTCTGTGTTTCCCGAATTGTTCCTTTTTGCATCATGGGTGACAGAATGTAGAAAATAGTGAAAATCAGAGAACAATCTAATTTCTACTCACAAGAGACACCCAAAGCAGGGGAAAGCAGCGTTACTTAATGTCACGAAAATGTCGACAGAAGACTTGGTCGATAGAAATTAGGTTACTTCTATTCCCCCTTCTCAACATATATACAACCAAATTCAGTTGTGTTCGTGATTATTGACTTTACTTTTAGTTTGATCGCGCGTTTTATCCGTTAGCTTGTTATCCTTGGTTTGGTTTTTTTTTCCAATACAATAATAATTACACGACCAATGTAGCTTTGTTGTAAAGCGATTTGGTTATGAACACAGAAACAAACCGTTTCTTCGTAGGAAGACTGTGGTATTTGTTCTGAACACACTACAAGCTATTCGCAAAGCCTCTTTGCCTTGTTTTAATACGTCCAGCCCCCCTTTCTAGTTGTAACCTCAAATTAAATAAAGCTCCATTCATTCTTGTTCTTATCTTATTTTTAGAATATAGTAAATCTAAGGCTCTAATGCACTGAGATTGTGAAAACAAACGGTGTTCCCTATTATATTTTTCGGACATTTCAGATTCATTTAAGGGAATCTCATAAACGCCATAGAAATATAACAATATGCAATTCGCAAGAAATAGAGGACGAATTCCATTTTGTATTATCATGTAATAAGTACACAGATTTGCGAAAAAGATTCTTAAAAAAGTACTACTATTCTAGGCCCAATATGGTAAAATTCATTGATCTACTTCAAAGTGGGAATAAGAATATAATACTGAATTTATCCTATTACTTGCGTGAGGCTTTTGCACGAAGAATTTCTTTAAAAAATCAAGACCAATTTAACTAAGTAAAAATAATTACCAAGTTAGGCAAATAAGTATGTTGTACTTTAAAATGTTTTAATACCATTAAAATGTATACATAGAAACTCTAACAGTGAGATAGGAATTCGGTGCATATAACCAGAAAAAAGGAATTATCCAATACTAACTTCCTTCCTCGAACTAACTTTAATTCAACTAACCTTTAAATTTGTTTTATGGAAATGAAGATCATTGCCTGGCGGCCAGAGTATCGTATCTACAGTTTAAATAGACTGTAGCTGCGCGGTTCTGACCACCAAGCAAATGATTCATATTTCTGATCTGTTCGTGAGAGTGCAAAATTGTAAGAGCTTGTATGTAGCGAGAGTGTGCACACGTGACAAACTTATCATTATGTTAAATGTAGTATCTATTTTGTATGACGAAAAACTTTTGTAGTTTAAGTCAATAAAATTTCTTCTTCTTCTTCTTCTATAACGACCGTTTTTTCAAATCGTCTTTTCAAAGAGTGTGAGTGTGTTGTTTCTGACACCAGGGCGATAGCTGTGGAATACTATGTCTAAAGTTTTACGTTCAAGCGTCTTATCTCAATCAGTATGCACAATTCTTGATGACCGAGGTTTAGATGTGTGAAATCTAACTTATTTCTGTCTAATCCCCTTTTTTTCCAAATATTTTATGGAGATCCTTTATTACGCAACGGAATGCATTCATATAAAAAAAAAATTCTCCAATCTAACACATAGACGCGCGTCGTGCACTATGAATAATACAGAAATTGTGTCGCGTCAAAATAAGCATAAAAAAGAGCGACATTAGAAATTGAATCAATGCCCCTTAAAATTGTTTCATTCAATATGAAGATGACTGGAAACATAGCTGAATACAGTCAACCTTGCTCGAGTGACCACGTCTATTAAGCGACTAGTTTCATCATGTGACCGTTTTGAAAACTCCTTTCCCAACATCAATGTATCTGACAAAGAAGTTGTTATTGGGTGACTGTAGCGGATCCAGGTTTTCTGTAAAAGGGGATTTGAACATAAAAAAAATGGGTTTGTTTTCCTAGTTTTACACAACCTTGACAGAATGTCTGTATTAAAATCAAATAATTAGTTTACAAACATTGGTTCGTTCCCGAATCCCCTCTAGATCCACCATTGCATGGCGGTGTTTGGATTATATGGTTTATATTGTGAGTTTTTAACAGTTCTTTAACCAAATTTTTAAAATTTTAAATGAATCAGTCTGTTCACTCATTCAGTGACGGCCGATTAACAGTACTGATAGCACTTTGATTCTAAATGTTAGGTTCCTTCAAAGGTATTTGGGCAATTGTTATAAATGCATGTACATAACTATATCTTTAAACCATATGGGCGAATTTGTTAACACGAAATTGAACACATTTCATCGTTGTGTTACTCTAAAGTTCGTGTTAAGAGTTTGAGACCCAATTTTAACGACACGTCATTAGCAAAAAAAAAAAAAAGTAAGTCCAGGTAAATTGTATATCAAAATGAAGCTATTTATAAGAATAAGCAGTTAAGGAACATAAGACACAACATGACAAATGTATAGTATTTATTATAGACCATTAAAAAAACTATGATTTTAATATATCGCAAAAATATTTCACAATATTATGGTATGATGCTGCACCATACCTAACAGCTACTTTAAACACAGGCCGAATTGGTTTAACATGTATGTTTACAAAATAAATGGAAATCGATTGGTTCAAAAGAGCCCTTTGAGACTGAATTTCATATCTAAGGTTGTAGTAGTACCTAGTAGGAACATATGTCTACATTCTGATCAAATTGAGGCAAGTTTTGTCCAGTCGTAATGAAGTTGTTGGTTTTGGACAAAATATCCCTTTTCCATAATAATTTGGCTATCTTGTTATGAGATGGGGCCTCAAACTCCTTGTGCTCATCTACAGCTTAAATTTGATATGTTGTCTAGCTGGGCAAACTATCTTTTTTGTAAATAGAAGCAGTATTAAATTTGGTTCAAAAACTATTTACATGAACCTTTATGCTCGATGTTTCTATTTACATGGCTCGCTGTTCTAAATATAACTACAAGGCAAGCTGTTAAGAGTATAGTAAATTAGCTTTAATTTCCCAGTTAGACTCCGTGTTGACTAAATACTCTAATCCGCCAGCTGATTACTTCAATATTAACCGCTCCCCGAAAATCACGGGGACACCGAACTACTTTTTGTCTGGCAAATTACAGGCAATTGACTTACTAATCAGGTTAGAACAGCGTAGTGATAGTCTCGGGGAAAATTCCAGCAGTCAGCAATAAGTCTAAAGTGCAGCTATATTGGTCTACCGGCGTGATAGTAGAAACTTTTTCATTAAAAATCAAACGATGACGAAAATAATGTCTAATTTCTATCCTTGAAGAAAATAAAATAGTTCTCTGGGGTAGTGACTCTTTCGAAGAAAATAAATGTGCAAGTTGTATTATTTGCTATATTATTACTAAAATAAGCCAAAAATGTCATGCAGTCATAATTCAGACTTATTGGTCTCAGTCTGATAAATTCGCGTGTTAAAATAGTGTAATTTTAATTTTAGTTTTAAACCTCCGTTAAATGAAAAAAAGGGGATAAAAACTCTTCCATCACGCGTAGTTTTGACCCTTGTCAGACTGCGCGGTATTTGCACACTGACTATTTTGAAAAAAATCTTTTAGCAAATAACGCATTATCTTAATCTAGAATGATTATTCTACATTCCTAGGTATTTTTTTCCAAAAATACGTAATCTGGTTAACCTATGCTGGGTCCAATCATTTTTCCAAGTACGTATTTTGTGGGAATCCAAGGTGGTCCTTTATTGCGTGACGAATCACAGTTAATGAGTTCAACGTTTAATTCACTTCAATCAGATTATCGTACGATTTTATTGTAGTGTGAATTTCAAAGTGACTGACTGGTCCATGAAAACGCTTAAACAGAAAAGAACGTATGTTTTATAAAAGGGGGGGGGGGGTAATAAAAATCGTTTATTTTGTCCATCTTCAACAAAATTAGCTATATTGGATTACATCCCTTGAATTTCACTCAAAACTCGCTCCACATAATTATTCAATTTCATTCCACAATCATTTCAAAACCATTCATCATGTCAATTTCACGATGTCGTTAACTTTAAGCGTGTAAACATTTATCGCCGCTATGGTTATTCCAAATTTAGCCATGGCTCATCAATACCAAGTTCTAATAGAGATTACAAGACCATTTCATTCATCAAATTTTCGCTTCCAAAACGCCTGTCAAATAAAGGTTTTGTTGACATAACCATGCATACAGCTAGTTACATCGTTAAATTGACACTCGTCTCAATCAAATCATGCTAAATCGCTCACTCAGCGCTCCATTCGTTTATTCCATTCACTCACTCAAACCATTCAACACTCCAAAATGATAAGATCAACAACTATATTCTCAATGAATAAAGTAAGAAAAAATTTCGCGATTTCAATGTCTCAATTGAATTTGAAAATGTCTGATTCTTGAAGAAATAGCGGGGGCTATTTATGGAACTTTTATGCATGTTTTATGCAAGGGAGATAATGAATATCGCTAATTTTGTTCTTGTGAACAAAATAAGCGATATTAGATTAACCCCCTTCAATTCCACTCAAATCTCGCTCTACACACTCATTCAATTTCAGTCCAATATCATTCCGATATCACGCATCTTGTCAATTTCACTAAATTTTTAACTGTATCATCGAAAAGTCTCTAATCTAACCTGCGGTAAATAAACCAATTTTGAAGTAATAGTGAGACCATGGTGGCATTTTTCTGTCGCGAAAAACGAGACAGCAGTATCTTTATAATTTTAGAAATATCACGGTAAGAAAAAGTTTCCAGGAAAATTTATCTTGACCATAATTATTTTCTTGATAAAAATATTAGTGATATTGATACCTACTTTCTCACTTTTTTGACGATAAGTGCCCACTACTGACAGCATGAAAAAGATCTTGCGATAGAAATTCAATTTCCGACTTCTATAAATAGAAAACCCATTCGGATGACTTTGTTTTCCTGTATGTTAATACTGGAAACTCTCAAAGCCGAGCGATAGAAATGAAATAAATCTGAAAGCTTTTTTCTTAATATAGTAACATCAATTGTCAGTTTTTAGTTCACGATAGTTTTTATCTAGATGTCAGTAGTGAGCATAGTAGTAGAAAAAATTAAGATACAAGGTACACATATCACGATAGCATTATTGTGAAAATTACGACCCACGAGATAAAATTTCCTGGAAACTTTAAAGTACACTGATATTGTTTAAACCATCATGATACTGCTATCTCGTATCTCGTGGCAGAAATATGCCACCATATGAGACCCATTCTACTTTAACCCTTTCCCGTTTTACAAAATTTTGGACATGTCCAAATTCAAAGGTTTTGCAGACGAAAATTTAAAGTGCATTTAATTTGAAAAATAGCCTTTCGGTAGGGTAGAAAATAGTGTGGAAATAGAAGAAATTGCTTGTCATAAGCAATTTCTTCTTTTTACACAATACTTTCTCAATCACAAAATCACAGGCACGTAAAAAGCAGGGATTAAACAGCAAAGGGTTAAACATGTTAAAAGGGTTGAAAATATACATTTTGCGTAAATATGTTTATAAAACGAATGCTTCGTAGACAGATAAAAGCGAATTAAAGTTTTCTTATAGATGATACATTTTGAAGGAATTAGACTATGCTAGAGGATAATTTCTTACTGAAAAGAGGTTACATATCCGTTTGACGTGAATTCTGACTGACAGGTGAAAAAAATCCACAGACACTTTAAAAAGCTAGATCTGTTAGAATCTCGAGCCAAGAAAATAATTTACAGCCTGAAACATTTGTAAAACTTATTTGACAGACTTCAGCGTAATTCTTAGAATTTTCACCGTGTTTAAAATTTAGCTCTTCTCATGCTGTTATCATCGTTTTCCTGCTTTACATATTTTTTGGCAGAAAATATAGACTAAGATCAGACTGCACAAATCTGCTGTCTGATCTTAGCCTACACTGTCGGCTTTTTACAAAATTGATAAGGGAAAAATCATGAGTTAGACTTGCTTGTCTCAAAATTGGCATTGTGTTCTAAGGTAAATTTAAATTTTCTTGGAAAAAGGTTAAAATGTTGTCAATAATGGGTAGCGATGTAGCAGTTTCGATGTTTTGCCAAATGCTACACAAGTATGCGTGTTTCCAAGATTTTATTTTCCAAACATATATTTTTAGTCAGTTGGGTGTATATATAAATATAAGCAATCATATTTCGAAATATCAATTAATTTTGATAATGAAGCACGTGGCATGAGAAACAGGTCGTAAAATAATGTTATAAGAAAAATAGAACTATAAAAAACGGTCTCTATAAACTTTAAAATCGGTTCGAAGTCAAAAATCTTCGAAAGACTCCCGTATAGTTCACTCGGGCGTCCCCGGCAATTCTATGGAATATACCTCGGGAATAATAGGGGCGCAGCCATGAACGCGCGTCATTTCGCATGTGGGTTTATATGACGTCACAAACATAACTGAGGATGACGTTGCGAAAAATAAAATCAACGTAAAATTAAAATTGGGCATATATAGCGTTTGCTTTCAAATTATAACAAGTCAAAATAATCTACACAGACGATCGGAAAACATTTAGGTAATAAAAAATTCTTCAAGTGTATTAACCAAAGTACCACCAGGTGTCGAATTACCGAAAAAATGACCCAAAATTACTACACTTACGTTCGGGGTATTTTCCACTTTACGGAAAAGTCCGGGCGATATTCCGAAAGCTTTATATTTATCTTTCAATCGTGAACCCTTGGCGATTCTGCGGAATAGTAACAAGAAAATTGCAATTACGGTCTCTTTTGCTGTGATACCTCATAGACCCTCCCCAATTTCAGAGTGGGTTCATCCCTGTGACTTGACAAATATCAAAACCAACTTTCAGAAAGATTGGACCATATTTGTGGCCTCAATAGTGTAAATTAGAAATTTGTCATTTACGCCATTCTCGTGGTTTCACATTGATCCTTTCCAAATTCAATAGATTTATCCTTGTTACCTGACAAACACTCTGCCAAAGTCACATGATGATGTGGCTATATTTGTTGCCTGTAGAGTATATATATATAATACATACTTAGTGTATTATATGAAAAAAAATATCTAACGAGGTTGGGAGAATTGATCATTGTCGAGGCTATGCCGAGACAATTATTAATTCTCACAACCGAGTTTGATATTTTTTTCATACAATACACTAAGAATGTATTATATTTATCTTATAACCTATATTCGTCTTGTTTTCGTCGGTGTTTCTATCTGAAATGCAAGTTTCTAAAAATAACCACATTATATCATGTTCTAAAAATAACTATGTGATATCATAAAAAATATCATACGGGATGTTATCATACGGATATTTGTATAGTTATAAGATAAAAACACTTGAATGGTTTGCGGCAACGATACACGACCGACGACATACGAAGCATCTCGGACGACAGACACTCAGTGTTCTAGAGATCTTACGTTGAGCATGTAGTGCTCGTGAGCCAAAGTAGGCACCGACCGAGAAAACGCGAGTCATGCCGATTTCAATAGTTCTCACTAGGGTGGACACAAAAAAACCACTAATCGATTTGTCTTTGTTTCAATGAAAAACAAACAGAGTAAATATTTACATTTATATTCCAGGCTGTCTAACTGCGATATATCATAATCGAATATAGTCGAATTAGCAATTTATTCTAATCAATGTCGTCTCTGGGGTTCTGCGATAGACATTTATAGCTAGTCGCGGGAAAATAGGCATTTTCCAATGAAAAAAAAAAAAAAAAAAAACATGGTCGCCCGCAGTCAGACTGCGATCGCCATAAGCCTGGCACCCAACTAGTCGGGACTCAAAGTTGGCGTTTATTCTTGATTGATACTCTTTATCCTATTAATGACTCTTGATTCATATTGAGATTACTCCTAATAAATCTTTACTGAATAAATTCACGTTTTCATCTAGACCTATCTTTCATGGATGAAAAACGATCTTTTTCCGTATTATGGAGACACTAGATAATTTTCTTACTTCTATGTCTTCTTTAATCAGATAATAACAGAAACCTTGCCCCCTTCTTTTACCCTTTTCCTAATTTACTGAAAAATATTCTTTTTCACCAATCTTGTGGTGAATTAAAACTGTCTGACTTTAATTGTTTTGAACAATGATTTAGTAGAAGGGTGAAAGTGTAGGATGAGATCAGGATGCACAGATGCACAGGCAGGTCCTAGTCTATAATGTCTGCCAAAGGAGGTCATAGTTTATAATGTCTATCAAAGTAGGTACTAGTCTATAATGTCTGCAAAAGCAGGCCCTAGTCTATAATGTCTGCCAAGTAGGTCCTAGTCAATTATGTCTGCCAAGTAGGTCCTAGTCAATTATGTCTGCCAAGTAGTTCCTAATCTATAATGTAAGCCAAAGCAGGCCCTAGTCTATAGTGACAGCCAAAGCTCTATGTGTAGAAGAAAAAAATCGTGAAAAGCTTGGCAAAGGTGAAGAATAGTACAGTTAATAATATCGTGAAATTTACATCTATTTCAATCAAAACCATTCAAAATCGCTCACTCAGCGCTCGATTAATTCAATCCAAACGCTTACTCAAACCATTCGAAAAACGCTGCAAAATCACCAAATAAATAAGATCAACAATGACATTAAAAATAAAAATGGCTAGTAAAAATCCAAGAGCCCCCGGACTAAATTGAATTTTAAGTGTTCGATTTGTTTGTGAAGACAATATATCTTACATGCTCGTTTTATTAAATGGAGGTAATAAATATCGCTAATTTTGTTCATCTTAAAGCGATATTGGATTACCTCCCTTTCATTTCATTCAAAAATTACTTTTCCACTCTTTCAATTTCATTCCAAAATAATTCTTATGCCATTCATCTTGTCAATTTTAGGATGTTCTTAACTGTATATTTTCTTATCTTTAGCCATTCATATGATCATTACTGTCCGACAAATACAAAAGTCAAGAGGAAATTATTGGTCCATTACTGCCCTAGACGAATTCATCAACTTACAAATGACATACAAGATACACTTCCAGTAAGTTTTGTTATGATGAAAGACCCTTGAACGGATGAATTGAAGGAAAATATACTCAACAAATAAAGAAAGTATCCACTTTTCTTTTTTCAATATCTTTTACATCTGTATGTTCAAATGATCAATTTAGGTATCAATGTGTTTGCATTGCTTTGTTTTCTCATGCACATACCATTTTTTATTCAAACAACGGGTCATTTTTGGTGTTTTGCAAGAAATGTCGAAATCATTGTTTTCTATGTCGACGTACGTCACGAGATCGATCTTGAGTTTCTTCTGAAATGAATTTAACCTCTTAAGCTATGTGGTTAAGAAAACCAAAAAAAAAAAAAAAAAAAAAGTTGTGTTCCTTTCAAAACAGTCTTGTTACGATACTGAGAAAAACTTGACCAAATACGTTATCAAATCTCGTCGTACGTTGAGTCTATTTTACGTACTTTAGTTGAAAGAGAGGAACAATTAAGACATGTACTGGCCAATTCCGATAGAGTAGCATTGTTTTTCGCCCTATGCAACTCAATAGGGTCACATGGTGGACGTCACACCAAATTTTCTCATTCACGATTAGGCGATTGCTTCCACACATCCTTACCACTATCTTAAAACGGAAATGAAATAAATGTCTTAACCTTTAAAAACACCAAATTTTAAAACCAAGCAAATTTGCCACATAAGTCTTAACGGGTGTAAGGCGAGCACTTTTCTTTGATTTTCATACGAGCCTCTCCAATAAGCAAGAGGAAACGTTAATGTAACGTAGCAATGCAAATGTTATTTTGTTGTCAGCTCAAAACTTAAATATATCTAGAGAATGTTGGGATTGGCTTTCTTGATCAGGACCGCGCATAAAGAATTTGGTAAATTCGAGCATTGAATTTGCGTACGATGTTCTATGTTTGTTTCTGTTAATTTGGAGTAATATTGGAAGGAAGCATCAGAATGTATCAAGTTGTCTTATGAACCCAGGTTACCTATCCCCTAAAAATGCATTTGACAAGCATAAAAGCTGTCAGAAAAAATAATCGAATATTTAATTGAGAGTCTGCAAAATTTGAAAACGACCTCCTTGCTTGGTAAACGTCAACAATTCGGTAGCGACTTCCTCAAATCACATGAAACTTTTTTTTTCTCAATGACCACGGCGTAATTTGCAATATATCTCATATAATTTCTGTGTGTACTTTTAAAAAATCCAAACTTTTACAGGGTGGATAATTTTTATCGTTGCTCAGTGTATATATAGGCTAATTGTTTGTTTCAGTATACGTGAAAACATCAATTTTATTATTCACGACATAAAGAAAAATCGATCTAACTTGAAAATTCTAAATGCACGTCACTTTTTACTTGGTTAATAGACATCGTCATGGCGTCATAGACAATATCAATTGGGGTAAAATTGAAGGCCACTTGTCCGTGGACAAGTAAATACCAAAGCAAATCTTGATACAGTTCTAAAAGATCTAGGAGAAATATCAACCTTCTGTTTGTATCAAATGGAAGGAAATAATCTTTTTGATGAAAAAAGCTGAGTAACAACATTTTCTTCATTTAAAACAATATTTTCTCAATGTTTTACTTTTTTGTGGACAAGTTCATTTTGATCCTTGACAAGTAAGAAATCAGCTTTTTGGTGCTATGAAGCTAAAAAAACATTCACACGAATTTATGAATCCTCTTTGCGTATGAATACAGAGGGATTAGGTTTTAGTCACGAATCTGTATGAACTCAACAAATACTCTCTTAATCCCTTAAATGACACAAGCCATGGGTTTATCATGTAAACGTTGCCGAAACGTTTTAGGAGCGCTATAACGCTCACGTGCAGAGCGATCTTACAATTTTTAACGTTCTTGCATCCGGAACGAATAACCGAAGTGCTTGTTAGGTAGTTGTGTGCCTTTAATTTGGGGAAAAAGGGCAAAGACAAAAACATCTGTGTACGAAAATTATTACAAAAGTCAATAGAAAATTATTAGTCCATTAAAGCCCCAGACGAATTCGTCTAGAAACATAATGACACGCAATATTATACTTTCAATTAGGAATCAAACAAATATTTGTCTATCAGTAGAGACATTCAAATATAACTTGTTAAAATAATTAACCAAGACGGCGGTTTTTTTCCATTGCTTCATTTTTATTACTTGTATAATTTGGTGTTCTGTAGCAAATAACGCCTTATCTCGATCTTTAATTCAATTCACCTTTTCTCTATATCCAGCATAATAAACTTTTTGACAAGAACAGTTAAAAACAACGTGAAATTGATAAGTTGAATGATTTGAAAATGGGTTTTGGAATGATTGGAATGAAATTAGATATGTTATGAAGCGAGTTTTTCTTGATTTTAGCGATGATTCATTACGTCCATTTTAAAACATCTTTGTATTTTTCTGCTTTGTGTCTTCATGGTCAAATAAGACGCTTAAAATCAACACCGGCCAATAAAATTATGCACATATTTGATCGCTTTGATTGAAATATTGATCATAATGAACGATTATGAAGCGTAATTTAACTATTTGGGAGCGTGCTTTGAGAGATTTGAGTGAGAGTTTGGAATGGATGAATGGACCCTTGAGCGAGTGATTTAGAATGGTTTTGATCTGGACGAGTGTCAATTTCACGTTGTTATTAATTGTAAAACCGTCGTCAGACCTAAGCCTTCTGACCAGCGTTTGAGGAATTTTCGTGATCGCCAATTGTTATTGCACTATCACAAATTTTATTTCAAATTTGAAGATACAGGACATTTCTTTAAAAATGTTCGTATTTAATTGAATCGTTTATCAATATGCCGGGATGGGGGATTGGGCTGGGGAATGATAACTTTTATCAATTGTTGGTGAATTTCTCGCGACAAGCATTTCTTCAATGTGCTTCTTTTAAATTGTTTTTGTATTATGCACATCACAATTCGAGTGGTACTTTCAGCATGCCTACCAATCAGATTAACTATTTGTACCCTTAAATTCAAATGCTTGATATATAACCATCTTATTGCCCTTTTCACTATCTACGGAGATTATACTCATACTTAATATAAGAGACTATAAGTGATGCAAAGTTAATTCACCTTCTACTGAAATTGTTGTGTTCATCCTATTCCAAGTCATTTTCAATATAAAATGTTGCGTCAAAATCTAAATTTGAGGGATTAGTGTTGGTTCAAAAACCGTGTATATCTATTCTTGTTTTGCAGTAAAAGGTCATTTTATCTTATTATTATTTCCTGATTTTAGTGTCGAAAAAAAGTAATATTGGATAGGAAAATTATCTCTTTTTCGCTATTTGGATGTTTTTTAACGTTATGCGGATTTCTGAAACCAGGTTCGTAGTAAAAAGAAGCGGTTTGGACAGCTTCTTTGAGCGTAAATTCGCTTGTGCCTACATTTAAAACTGCACATTAACGACTTCTCCTTATTTATAGATTTTTTTAAAAAAACATTTACGTTGGCAAAAAGCGCCTTCGGTACGCAAACTTCAACAACAGTCCCATACAATGGCTAAAGAAATGGACAAATGTCATGGATTCGGTGTATTTTGCTATCTCTATTGCTGTTTGTCAAGGATTAATCTACATGTATGTTTTTGAAACATTGAAACTACAACTTTTCATGTGAAATAATTACTAAATACAACTTTTAAATATTTGACGATGTTATCATTTCTAATGATTAGCTTAAGAAGTCAACATGTATGCGAAGTGTTTCTTATATATGCATTTATATGTATTTGTTTTATTCAAGTTCGATTTATACGAGGCATCAGAAATCCTTGACTCAACTTTGACAAACACTTACAATACAGAAGGCCTTACATAGTAAAATGTAGCCTATTAGCTATCGAGTCCACTGCTCACCTGAAAACCATTCTTAACGGCTCACTCAGCGCTCATTCATTTACTCCAAACGTTCACTTAGCCTATTCAAAAACACTCCAAAATTATTTTAAAATATGCTTAATAATCGCTCATAAGGATCCACATGCCATTGATATTGATCAAATCATTGCACTATTTTATAAATCGGATGTTGATTTCAACGCGACTGTTAGGCCCGAAGGGATACACAAACTTGAAAATACTCGTTCGTTGATATTTTTAAAGAGTTGTAATAAATTATCGCTAATATCGATATAATTTTACCTCCTCGTTATTTCATTCAAAACTCGCTCCTACAACTCATTCAATGTAATTCCAATTTCATTCACCGTGTTAATTTTACGATGTTGGTAACTGTTCTTGGCAGGTTACTGTTGTTTTTGATCGACATGGTTAAGGATACAGCCTATATCTCTAATGAAGATTTTCTAAATCTATTACAATTAACAACTTGTGCTTGGTTTGATTTTTTTTCACCAGGAATGCATATATCAAATCTCCTGGGGCCCGTTTTACTAAACATTCTACGATCATTTTTTGCGCAAGTCTAAAATTAAAGTTGCGTCTAGATAAATAACTAAATATTGAATTCTGCCATGCATCATCTCATTGGAATCGTCTTCTAAAGACGATTCCGATGAGATACTGCAAGGCAGAATCTAACAATGAATGAAAGCAACAGGTGCGATTTGTGATTTGACTTACGATTAAATTTTGCGTAGGATGTTTAGTAAAACGGGCCCCTGGATCAACAATACCCGTGCCGACGATTAGGTAACACAGAAGTACAGTTCTTACAGCACTTTGATTATCCTAGTGTCATGATACTACAGCACGTGCAAGAAATCAAAGACAAAAAACTAATACAATTTTAGAGTTCTTGAGTGGATTTCGTAGGAGTTAGGCTCTCGAATAGAATTTTAAATTCATTTTCGCGAAAACTCTGAACACTGACAGATTCGTGTATCTGTGCCAAGTCATAATAGATTATGATGAAAAATGTAAACAGCACACTTTGGCATCACTGCAAATTGTAACAAAGTAATTATGCGTTTAAAACAAGTTATTACATTGGAAGTTCTAACAAAAGAAGCAAACTGAACGCTTTGTCCTGCTGAACCCAGAATATTTCTTCTTTGCCTGTTGAATAGACAAAGATCAACCTGCACGTGATTTACCTCCCTTGAAAAGCATTCAAAACCCGCATATCATACTCTTCAATTTTATTCCGATTTTTTTTCCATAATTATTTACCTTGTCAATTTCAAGATGTTCACATCTATAACGTTAAAGGGAAGCATAGATATATTCAATATGTAAACAAATATTTGACATAATGAAATTGGTAGGGATTTCTTTAAAACTCTCCGGTGGATTTTCGATGTTTCCTTTGAAATTGTCACTGAACGATTTTACCGCAAAGCCAATGAATTTATCAAAATGGTAAACTCGCTGATTTAATTGAGCAATCATGCATTCGTTAATAGCGTTTTATTTTGCACTACTCGAAAAAAGGGGTTATCCATTGTATCACGAGTAGATCATACACTTCAACGAACAAATGAGTGCCTTTCGGGATCTCATATACAACATTCAATATACAAAAACTGTGACTCGAAATTTGCGTATATCTGGAGTTTGAAAAGTATCAACGATAACACAGCAAACCATTCTTTATTCCGACATTAAGCTCATATTCACAAGTTAATAATGCAAAACTGTATGAAAAGGAAATGAAATGCATGGTTCAAGAACCTACGTGTCGACCTAGTCAGGCTGCATAGACACGAACGAAAGTTTTGCTCTTAGTACATCTTCTAAAACCTGAAAGATTGATTACTCAATCTTTAATGTTAATTTATCAATTGTCTTTCTAGGCACACCACTGCAATGTCCGGTTTTGGCTTTTTTCGAAAAGTTTTCTGTTCATTTGAACATTTGTGACCCGTCATGCGAAAAGGGGCCATCTGGGTAGTGCATAAAGTGTCGAGCCTAGTCAGACTGCGCGGCCTGCGCAGACTGACTAGTGTCGTAACTTTTTGCACTTTGCTAATTCTCTGAACCTAGAATAATCAATCTACCTTCACGTGAAAGATTTTTGAAATGCGACCTCTGATTGTTCTGTACTAGAATCAATCTCTTTTTCAAATATACATTTTACAGAGTTCTCCGATAGTCCTTTTTCGCGTGGCGTGTCACATTTTTAAAGAAAGACCGCCGCAAAGTCTAAAGTTGAAAGTTAAAACTACTTACCAGAAAACAGGAATAGCCAAAGTAAAATAGCACAACACTAGTTCGAAGTAAATATCCATTTTGTTCATCAATTCAACAAAATTCCAAAGTTTTCACATAGTTACTCGAAGCTAATGAGAAACAGTTCACTATCCTATAGGCCGAGACCATTTGAAATCGTGGAACAGTCCCGCCTATAAAATGTTGCTATTTAACTAGAAAATTGATGTTAGCGTTACATAAGCTATACTTCAAAATAACACAATTTTTGTTTGATGTTTAACAGTAACTAGAATAGTCGAACGACAATTATGAAAGAATGTGTGACCATAAAACACCAGTATGGGAAGCCTAGAGCAAACAACACAATGAATATCCAACGATCAAGTACAGACGAATTGTATTGATTGCGAACACACTGCGTCTACAAATATGTTTCCCGGTCTCCCTATCTGTCAAATAATCCCACAATAGGTCCGAAAATCATCGCACTGGAAGGGTGCTCTCACTCCCAACAGGGCAAAGTACTTGACTGGCGGCGAAGACTTCTTGCAGACTTCTTGCAGGGTTGGACTCAATTGGGAAACATAGGCGATTCTACGGAATAGACCTCTGGAATAATACGGGCGCAGTCATGGAAGCGCGGCATTTCGCGAGTGGGATCAAATGACGTCGCAAACATCAACGATCCAGCTAAAAATTATAACATGGTGTTGTATTTCCAAAATGTTTTCTTAGAAAGATAGAAAGCTTATTCTAGATTATGAATATTTGCTACTATTTGGTGACCAATGACAATCCCATCAGTCCATTTAGTCAAACAAGGGGGGGGGGGCACTTTTTGCACTTTTTATGCAACGTAGGATCCAGGATGACGTTGCACACGGTCTCTTTTTTCGTTGCGGGTCACGTGTTTTGAAAAAAAGACTTTTTTAAATTGTTTTACGCCGCTTTCAACAATTTTTCAGTTATATCGAAAGCTCCAGCATCTAACGAAGGATTCCTGGTATTTCTCACACCAGTACTACCATTACATCATTTCCTAGCCTACAGCTGCTATCCCACATTATTTTACGATTATCAACCTATTGGTGAGAGACAAATAGTCGGAATGGATGAGTGCCGCAGTCTGGTATCGAACCCAGGACCTTTTGACTCACAGTCTGACGCGCTACCAACCGCGCCATGACGGCGGCGTTTTGAAAAAAGAACATTCATCATTTTGATGATTGTACTTTAAGCAGGATGTACACTTAATATTTTAAATGGGGTCCTGGTTTCTATTTTATCTTATTATGCAACGTCATCCTGGATCCTACGTTGCATAAAAAATCAAAAAGGAAAATGTCAATTGAAAAGCATAAGGAAACCTCGGTTAACACTGTAAAAGTTAATTTCCCCTGAAACGTTAGGGAACATTATGGGTCCACTTCCTTAAATCTGACCTTCAGCACGAAGTTCTCAGTTGAAGTGAGAAGAAATTTTTGAAAAGAGGTATATTGTCTACAAACAGTTTTCTCATTATTAATAGATTACTGTTTCTTTTCGAAGTTATTCTTCTACGCAAAACTAGTATTATATATTCCCTTATAAGCTTGTTTAAGAGACAGGGATAGAAAAGACGTAGAAATTTTTTGATTTAGATTTTGTCTAATGAAATTTCACTAAAATGATTCTATATAAAAGTTTACCATTTTCTCATGGCCCGTCTAAACAATATTGTGAATTTTCTACACAAAAATCATTAATAGCGGGATATGCATATGAAAAGAATAGTGAATTAGCGATCGTAACAATTTTCCAATTACAAGTTTATTTTCGGGAGAAAATTGCAAAATTAAGTCAACAGAAAAGATGGCTAACTAATTCAACTGATGATTTCTTTATTAGCTGTATTTGTTATACATTGGACCGAAGGTCAAGTGATTTGTGTACAAATGGGGCTTGACATGGATAAAGGGGACTCTTCTGAAAATCCGGTTAAAAGATTTTTTTCCTGTTAAGAAAAGTTATGATTTCGCGAAACGGAGAATAATTAAATTATAACTCAATAGGTACCCGTGTAAAAGTACCTTTTTATCACATGGGTGCTCTTAGAACTATAATACAATACGGTTATTCGTTTGTTTGACTCTTTATCTCAGACAATTTTTTTCTGTCTAGAGCATTGGAATATCAAGAAAAGTATAGGTTATAAGACATGTAATAATGACATAATGAACTGTAAATATAGCATATATAGAGGATAATCGAGTGAACAACAAAAGCTATGTTTTCCTGAGAAATATAGCTTTTGTTGTTCACGAAATGAAATATGAATCGATCTTACACGAAAAACAAACGATTATTATTCTTTATTGCAAAAATGAGAGAAAATGTAAATTTCTAGGACATATTTTCGTAAAGCGCGTCATTTTGCACGTGGTTGCTATGCAACGTTCATTGTGACGTCACTTATTTCGCCCCGCATAGATGACGTCAGATAGGATGAAATGCACAAAAGCAGGGTATAAGTTTTTGATAATTTCACTGCTTTTGCGATGAGATTATCAAGTGATAATCTACCGTTATTTCTCGATAAACCACCGAAAAGCATTAAAGAAAGGCTTATCTTATTATGGCAAAGCATCCACCATTCATTTCCCCCTCCACGTTAATATTTCTATTCACCCGCATTTATGGATCAGGGGTACGTCGCTTTTGACGAGTGTATTTGTCTGTTGGTCTGTTTTCGCCCTTGGAACTTTGATATTGGCTATAAAGTCTGATATGAAAGGGATAGAGTCTTCGTATTTCCCATGAGTATTGTCTCTGACAAAACCTTTTCTCTTGGTTCCCCTTTCAATGTCATCTGTCAAGGTCACGGTCATATTTCCGGGTCGAATATGATAAAATCTTATGAAAAACGGGGATGGCTCTATTATTGTTATTTAACAAACACATATTAGTTTCCATGCGATACACTATGTACTTGTACATGTATATGTTTGACTACTGGTAAAGTAGTATTAAGGGAATTTTACTAAATGCGAAAGTTTTTTCCCTTAAAATTGCACATGCTTGTCAGTATTACTATACGGTTTTATCCTATGGCCGGCATTATTTGATGGTGATAGTAAATGATGCATCGAATATAACTCTTTAAGGTGCCATGATTCAGTTTATACGAATTATGTCGTTTGTTTCCGCTTATCGATATCCATATTTTCGGAAGGTTATGAAGCTACACTAATCCCGATGATTTCAAAATTGGACATCTCACTACTACTACCTTATCGTTACATCCCAGTTTCATTCTATACTTTTCAAACTCTATTAATAGCCGCCGTCATAGCACAGTTGGTAACGCGTCGGACTGTCAATCTAGAGGTCCCGGGTTCGATCCCCGACGGCGGCACTCATCCTTTCTGACTATTTGTCTTTCACCAATGGGTTGATAATCGTAGACCTATGTGAGATTACAGCTGGAGGCTAGGAAAGGATTTGATGGTTAAACTGGTGAGAGAAATACCAGGGATTCATTGTTAGGTGCTCCAGTCGCCGCCATATAACCGAAAAAATGTTGAAAGCGGCGTTTAACTCCATTCAATTAATTAATCAATTTAACTCTGTCAATACAAGAAATAAGAAATAGAATAGAACCTTTTTTCCGACGACAGTGACAAAAATGACGCTAACGATAACGACAAGGTTATGACAAAACATCGATTAATTGGAGAGCCGAAATACTACTACCACTTCTACTTATAATAATGATAATAATTCAAGTAGTAATGATGATAATATGTTAAAAATGATGATGATGATGATGATGATGATGTGAATTATATGATGTTGTTGGTGATGATTTTACGTCGTCATAGGTACCTATACACGTTTGGACGTTAAGTTTGAGTCACAATATTAATCTTATTAACAACAATAAAACTTATAATAATGATATATATAATACAATGTAATATATGGAAAAAATATCTAAAGAGGTTTGGAGAATTGAAAATTGTCGAGGCTTTGCCGAGACGATTATCAATTCTCACAACCGAGTTGGATATTTTTTCATACAATACACTAAGTAAGTATAATATTTATCTTATAACCTCTATTTGTCTTCTTTTCGTCGATGTTTCAAACCAAAATGCAGGTTTCTAAAAATAACCGCATTATATCATTGTTCTAAAAATAATTATGTGATATCATAAAAAATATCATATGGGATGTTATCACGCAGATATTTCTATAGTTATAAGATAAAATAAGATATTATCGAATTAGAGCTATGTTAGTTAAATATTAGTTTTCCGGTAACACAACCACCCACTTGGAACTCATCGATACAAAAATTGTAAACACAATTAGACCTACATGGTTTCGTCACAAAAATGATTAGCAAAGACTAGGGCGCGCCCCTTTTTCCATGTCGTATAAATAATTTGTCCACTCGTGATTAGATTGTTGGAGGGGAGAGGTCCCCTCGAGATGGAAACAAATTGATTCCATTGAAAATTAGAAAGCCGCATTTATCGATTCGCCTGTCCAAATACGGCGTGCATATTTACAGAAATACGGAAAATATTCTCAAGAGAAGACCAAAAAATGTCTCCGCACCCTGAACGCCTTCTGATTTACATTCAATCTTGCTCGAGCGACCACGTCTATTAAGGGTCTAGTTTTTATTAGGCGACCGCTTTCAAAATCCAAATCTTCGAATCAAAATATCTTTAACGTAAGTCATTATTGGTTTAAAAATTATTGATAATGAATCCTATGTTGTTAAAACTCATCAGAATTGTCTCAATGAGACGGTTCTATTGAATTTTAGCAACATAGGATTATTGCGAATTTCGAAAAAAAAAAATGCATATTCATTACTAACATCTGTTTCTTATTTTTTAACAAAACGTGTATTAAGCAGGCGTTTTTCTTAATCGACCGATTTTTGGAAGTCCCGATTGTGCTCGCCTAAATCAAGTTAACCTTACCTATGAATCGTTCGGATATATATTAACTCATTGTCAGGCGAGAAAATCTAAGATTGGTTCAAATTAGATGAAGTTGCAGACGACAAATTTTAGAAAATTTTGAAAATCGTTGTCATTAAGGGACCAAAAGATTGTGGGCAATTCGTTTTCCATGCAGACTGTTTACCCAAAGTCTTCTCTTTTTAGGCTTCCGAAAATATAATTCGGGAACCATAATTGATTCAGCGGAATAGACCTCGGGGACAATTAGGGCGCAGCCAAGGAAGCGCGTCATTTCGCACCTGAATTAACATGACGTCACAATTATCTATTCTGCTAGGATGACGTTACATAAGCTAAAAAGAAAAATCAAAGTACTGATAGTACTGAAGGTCAGGAAATGTTTAAATTTGTGCGACGAGATATAGCCTTCTCTGTCTTTGTAGCAGTTTTGAATGAGTGTTTGAATGAGTGTTTGGACTGAATAAAAAGAGCTATATGTGAGCGATTTTGATCGTCTAGAATGTCAATATAACGAAGCTATTAACTGTCTCAGAATTTCTTTAACATCTTTCGGTGCCTTGAAGGGGCATTTCGGTCGGCTTCATGTGGTAATATTCTGATTTTTAAGGTTGCTTTGATTGAAATTTACACACCCATTGTGAAATATCTGAATGGTTTGATTCGGGTATGCAGACAAAAGCATGTAAATATGTAGCTTTCTCATTCTGTGGTTGTGCAACCCAAAATGTCGTACCTGCAGCCTGAAAAGAGCCACAGATACATTATTCCGATCATTAACCAACAACTTGCTCTTTCTGTAAAGAGACATAATCTCCTTATCTATATGCACATTTTCTTTCTATGTGACTAATTGCATTCTATTTTGAAAAAAAAAAAACAAAAAAAAAAAAACTGTGATTGAGATATAAAGCCGTAACATCGAAATCACAAAGCCTTCGCACTTCATCGCTGTTCGAAATAAAAAAAATGAATAAAGTTTGTAGATACCACATTTCGGTTATCCATCATCGACTTCATTTTTTCTACAACTCCCAATCTCGTCAAGTGTGCATATTCTGCTTTATTCCGAAAATAGGCTTCGACTCTATGACATCATATGATTTTGACTTGATGACGTCATCTTTTAATATGAATCCCCGCGCCCTCATACTTTTACTGTAGTTGTAGAAAAATCATTGCGCTGTTTTAATTCAGGAACTACTGCCTTTGGGGATGAAAAAGGACACCCAGTCAAACATTTTTCATTGAATTTAGTATTTAAAATTTCCTCACGATCGCTTAAGACGTTACGCAAGATACTGGTGACCCTTTGCGTTACAAATAGTTTTGACGTCGGCGTAAATATAACGTTCCGTTTTTACTAAACTATCTTCATGCCTAAATTTGCAAGCGATATATTTCTTTTATTGAAACGCTGTTATTCTAATCTTTGCGAAGATTTCAAATACAACATGTTTGTATTTTATACGACACAAAATGGACATGGATTTCTGGAGATTCCGGTGCAGATCTTATGATAAAATTCAGAGTAGGATTGATTCGGTGTAATTTTGAAATACTTATTCAAAAGTAAAGATATACGGGCGATATTAAATATTTCTAGCGGTGCAAAAATAAGACTTTGATTTACTAGTAATATGTATTTTCAGATCTTTGACTAGAACTTATTATTTAAATCAAGGACTTTCTATTAAGATTTATAATATGATTCCGAAGAAATCGCGTTTATCTGAACCAATCTTTCTCAACACTGAAGAAATCTTACTTTGAATAGAATTTGGTATTTTAGTTCATTTTTATTCAGTTTGATAAAATGTTTTCTCTTTAGGATATTCTCAAACGGATCAGTTTATGACATCATCATTTTTATTATTATTATTATTATTATTATTATTATTATTATTATTATTATTCATTTTGCTTTTTATTTTATTTCATATTGATAAGAGTTCGAATCTCCGTCTTCTTTTCTATATATCTGTGTAAATTTGGAGCATTTTAATTTATTCACTTATTATTGTTATAATTGTTATCATCGAATGACATAAAGTCTAAGATACAAAAACAAATCAAATCAAGCATGTTAAATACGAATACAATGAGATCATATTTATTCTGCTTTTGCTTGATGACGGGAAAAAATCAACGTCGCGTTCGGAAAAACAACGTGGGTGGGACATTTTTGGGTGACTTTTGTATTTATCAATAAAATCTTTACTATTGGACCGAGAATTGAAAGAATCATATCTTTGTAAACAGAAATGAAAATGTATTTTTCTATAGAAATTTTAATCCAATGCAACAAGTTAAATATATAAATAATTTGGGTGGAAAATAGCAATTTTTAGTTATCGACGTCAAAAATGACAGTGGGACATTTTTTGGTGACTTTTGTATTTACGCTTTGCTTTTAAACGGCGCTTCAAAAAATAATTTTATTAACATTTTTCTAATCTATAGAAAAAATGTATTTTTTTAATGTAAAAATCAGTTCGATCGGTTACTTTAACATAGAACGGTATAGACAAGAACACGACTTCACTTACATCGTCGTTAAAGTGGGACAGCTCTGATCTTTTTAATCTATCATTCGTGGGACCTTCATTTTTCCAATTACATTTTATAAATTAACACTGACGAAACCAGAAACATTCTTACTTCGTCCAGATATAAAATTATTATTGTGTTTAGGGCCAAGTAATTAAGACAGCAAAATGAAAGACCTCGACCGGAGAAAATTGTAACGCGGGACACGTCGTTTTTACATTATTTAATACGTTTAGAAGGCAAAATAACCCATTCGCATAAAACATAATACGGATGTAACAAAATAGTCATGTAGAATGTTATTTGATGCAAATTTTGATATATGTTTCATTAAATTCCGACGAAAAATAAGGATTTTATCGAAAAAACAAGCTAACAAGGTCGACGATTTTGTTAAGTGTCACCAGTATCTTGCGTAACGTCTAAAGGCAAGGAAATTCCTTGAGAGGATTTTCCTGTTGTGAACGCAGTGTTTTACTGCGTTTTGTCATCATATTATAACATGCCAAAAAATCTCGAAGGCTATCGGAAAGAATTTAAAAAAATGTGATTTTGTTTAAGAGTATTTAATGACCGAAGTACCACCAGAACCATATCATAATTTGATAACGAAACGCAGTTTAACTATTTTTGTCATCATTGATCAACCTTTTTTTTTCATTGTTCTTTCTTTTTTCAACTAAAGTACCACCAGGAGCCGAATTGCCTACAAAAAGACCCAAAATTACTTCACTTACGTCCGAGGCATTTTCCAGTTTATGGGAAAAAGTCGAGTGATGTTCCGAGTGCAAAAAGTGTGTTTGTGTTGGAAAGGGTTTGAAAATTTCTAGCACTTTCGATTTCTCTTTAGGTCCCGATCTAAATTAATGACAATTGGGGTAAAAAGTTCCATATAAACAGAAAGGAACGGGCTTTTCACAATGTTTAGATTAAGTACAAAAAATCCATGAGGGTCTGAGACGCTACGCTGACTTCGTGAAAAGAGCATCCATGTTTCCTTGCCAATAATTCGCTGGAGGAAAGGGATGAATTCATTATTTTGACCAACATACCATGAACAATAGCATAAGGCCCATTACTCTTTAAATATCTAAAAAATCAAAGTGGCAGATGATGACGAAGGACCCAGGAAAACTGTCAGGCAGTTAGCCTGACAGTCATTTGTGGACAATAAACTGTCAGACCAAAGCCAAACCTATCAAACTGAATATTTTATTGGGCAAAAAGTATCATCCTTGTTTTCTTTCCTCTCTGGGAGAGAAAACTTCTGAAATTAATAGAAATAGCATTATTACAAGGTTGTAAAAATCCTCTCAATCTGTCATTGTTTCAGTGCTTTGATTCAAGACAGGTGAATCCAAGGTTAACAGGGTTAAATAATAGAAACTGTCTTTGTTAGTCACAATGTTAAAAATCACTCGTTGTTTTCATTAAAAATAAAATGGACATAATTTGGTAGGTCGAACATTCTTGGGTACGAATAAGCCGAAATCAATTTATTCTTTGTGCTTTTCAAACTGGAAAAATACGAAAAATTCAGGTAGAATAAGATTAGCTATCAAGAATTCTTTCTAAAATTGATCCCAAAATCATCTTTTCTTCCCTTTATTGATACGATTTGTAAAAGGGAATTTGCGCTCTAGAGGTTCCGAAAGTCGTAAAGAAACTGTTAACAATGCTTTGTAATTATGTTGTATCACGGGCCGATGGCCTAAATACTTGAATAAAATATGTCTATGTCTATGTTAATAGGTGAAATCTAGACCCATGTAAAGGTGAAGATTAATGTTTGTTTCCTTCAGAAAGTTATTCAGAATACTATTTTCAGACAAAGGTGAAAGAAATTTTTAACTGTTAAAACAGATTGTTTGCCAAGAAAATAGTGTCGGTCATTGGGAACGGAATGGTATAATTTAAGGTTTGAACTCGCCAATGTTCGGATGTCATTTTCCAGAATTTGTTTGGGAATATTTAGTCCAGCTTTTCATGTTTTATTCGAATATCAAAATTATAGAAGACAGAAACCAGCACTGGACACGCTCGATAAGTGTCATCTGTAGGAAATTTGAATTATGTTCAGGCATCATACGTACGAAAATACGCATTTAGAACCATTGGTAATGCTGATCGGCGATCTGAAAAGCGTTTTTGTACCCCCTTAAATATCTTAAAATGCGTTTTTAGTGATTTTAAATGCGTTTTCACGCAAACTGAACGCATCTTAACTGTAGCTCTGTGACGAGAGCATTCTGTGAGAGTTTCATGAAGATATATCCACAAAAGAAGGCGAAGCCGTGTTAAGCAGGAAATTTATTTAAAGGCTCGTTTTTACTATGACGCCAAATAATAGCATCTTGTGGAAAAAATATGGCCATGGTTACGTGATGGGATATTATGTCAAAGTTTCATAAAAATCCATGCATAAATGAAGGAGGCGTAGTATTAAAAATAAACTTGACACAAATCCCCTATTTCTATTACGCAGAATATATCACCAAACAGCGATGAAATGCACATAGTCACCTGAGGTCTTTTTTTATCAAGTTTTCATTAAGCCATTTTTCCCGTGACGCTTGACGGATCGCACCCATTTTTTAATGGGATGGTGCAATCATTCTGAGCAAATTTGAAGACAATCGGATGCAAATTGTGAACACAATGAGTGTAAGCGAGGACTTTTTTATATTTAATTTTCACATTCCTTGACGAATCGGACCTATTTGAAAGACAAAGGGATAAAAACTTAGCACTCTAGATTGTTAACAAACAAAGGTAAACGGATGGAAGGACGGGCGAACAGGCAAACAAACGAACTGAAGCCGAACAGACAACCGACCAAAAAAGCTAAAAATACGAAACGTAGTTAGTTTTAGTTCTAAAAGAATTTTTAATTGTATTGTTCATCAATATTAAAACGAATTACAGTCCATCTTGCTCGAGTGACCACGTCTAAAAAGCGACCATTTTTATTAACCGACTGGAATCAAAATTCCCTTCTTTAAATCAAAATATCTTAATTTGCCTTAATTTGCCTAAAACATATAAATTTATATACTTATAAATAAATCTCATGTTTCTCGAACTCATTAGAATCATTGTAACAGCATGGGATTAATTCAAAACTATCTTCCCAATTTGTAAACACGTTCGTGATTTAAGCTATCACTCTATTTAATGACCGTTTTGGTGACCCCGTCAGTGGTCGCTCAATACACGTTTTACTGTTCTTTTTTTCGTCAGTATTGCTCAGTCATTATTCATTCAGCATTCTGGTCAGCATTCTTCCGAGTTCGAAGAAGTGTTAGTAATTACCCTCCTTAGTTGGACTTTACTAACACAAGAAGAGCGTAGTGTGAACCATACAATGACACTATGATTGCCTGGAATTGTCAGAGGACGTTTGTTCCGAGATAATATTTTAACTTTCACAAAACCCTTCAGAAGAACAAGTAAAGCACTTAAGAACTCGTTTGCCGTTGCAATATCGATCGCCATAAGCCAAATATTGTCAATGTATATAAATGTATTTGACTAAATTTGATGGACTGTCACAGAAATACCAATTTAATTATTCTGATTGTGCCATATCAAGGAATTAATTACCTCAGACATTGGGGTGTATGATAATTTTGAGTATATTACCAGAGAAAAGCACATTTGATACCGCCATGCATTCTACACGTGTTGCAGCATTCAACCTAAATATCTTTCAGATAACGCATTTGTAGAGTGTCAATGAATACGATCTACCCAAATTAGGACAATAACTGTTGACAGAAGATAACCCCGCTAATATTTAAGTTAAGTTATTTATAAACATGTTATGGTATCAGTGGTTAATACCGTTCATAATAGCAATTTTTGTTATAAATTGGATAGTAAGAACATTGAAAATATCCGATCATAAAAGCAAGCATGTGTTCATTACTGGGTGTGATTCCGGATTTGGATTTCTACTGGCCCAGAGACTCGATGGAATGGGGTTTAGGGTTCACGCCGGGTGTCTGACGGACAAGGGACAGGAATCTGTCAAGAAATTTTGCTCGGAGCGGACCAAGTGTGTGCCACTTGACGTGACGTCAGACGCCAGCATTCAAAAAGCGGTTGAAATAGTCAAACGTTCTATACCGAATGGTGAAGGTAATTGATTTATTGATTGATTGGAGTTTAACGCCGCTTTCAACATTTTTTTCAGTTATATCGCGGCGGCTGGACCACCTAACAATGGTTTCCTGGTATTTTTCTCACCAGTACAACCATCACATCCTTTCCTAGCCTCCAGCTGCTATCTCACATAGGTCTACGATTATCAAACTATTGGTGAAGGTAAACAGATACTGAAAATAACTTCGTGAGATTGACCAGAAGAAATATTTTGAAATGGTTTTGGAAAGAAGTTGAATAAGTGTGATAAGCGAGTTTTGAATGCTTTTCAAGGGAAGTAATCATAGTTAACGATTTCGTCCAATTGGACGAAATCATTGACTATGATTTACCTCCCTTTGATGAAATTTACGTATTTTTTCTGATTTTGTGTCTTCATGGACAAACCAGAACCTTAGAAATAAACACCACCCAATAAAAATGTACTATAATTTGATCGATGATATTGAAATGTTGATCATTTTCAATGATTAAGAGGCGTTTTTGAACAATTTCGAAGTGTTTTTGAGTGGTATGAGAGAGTGTTTAGATTCAATGTTTGGAGCGCTTCGCGAGTGCTTTTCAATGGTTTAGATCGGACTGATTGTCAATTTCACGATGTGATCAGCACACAGCTATTGTGACATCAAAAACATGGGCACGAACAATCGTTTTCATGATATCTTTTAAAGCACTAAAAGTCTTATTACAAACCCTATTTTTTTCTCTGACATTTTTTTACTGTACGAGAGTAGGCTACAAGAGAATGAGAAGCGGCTGGGTAGAATGAGGGCCGCACCACATCCTTGTTCGATTTTTTAAGTTTACATGTATATATATCTTGATGGTCTATCTCTTACAATAATGCATTCAGAAATGTTAATCTTGAAATATATATATCCAGATAGTCGCTCTACTGACTCATTGAAAACAAATATGACCGATTTCCGCGTTAAAACAGCGGAATTGCACCTTTCGTTTTGAAAAGAATGACAAATGGAATACGGACAAATAAAATGTATAATTTATCCAAACAGGACTCTGGGCTGTGGTAAATAACGCCGGTGTTGTAGGTGGTATCGGACCCACGACCTGGCTCACCCGCAAAGACTACGAGGACACGCTGGCAGTCAACCTGTATGGTGTTATTTTCGTCACGCAGGCGTTCTTGCCTCTTCTCATTCCTACAAAAGGACGAGTTGTCAATATGGCAAGCATATGCGGACGGATAGCAATAGTAGGATCTCCTTATAATGTGTCGAAATTTGGCGTGGAAGCATTTTCGGATACATTACGGTAAGGAAATATATAATACGTACTTAGTGTTTTGTATGAAAAAATATATCTAACGAGGTTGGAGAAATTGATCGACAATTATCAATACTTACAACCGAGTTAGTCATTTTTGAATACAAAGCACTAAGTACGTATGACAATATATATATTTATCATATAGCCTCTATTTGCCTTGTCTTCAATCGATGTGTCTACCAGAAATGCATGTTTCAAAAAATAACTTCATTATGTCATTGTTCTAAACATATCCATATGATATCTTAAAAAATATCATATGGGATGTTATCACACAGACATTTGTATAGTTATAAGGTAAAATCTTATACGTAACTTCAAATAAGAGAAGCATGTTGGTCTTGTAACGCTCACATAAGGTACATTGACCTTAGGCCATTAAACAATTAAGATTGACAGATGTCCACTGAATGCTTTTGACTCAATACCCATACCTTAGCTGTGAGAGTGATTTGAGAGATAATAATGATATTATTTTGCATTGAAAGATTTTCATCTTTATTTTTTTTAAATATATATAGGATGCGCCGAGTAAACTTCACACCATTGGGGCTTCAATGAAAAAGTAATAAGTGGGTGTCCCCTAGACGATGCTTTATACCAAATATCAAAAATGTGAGCCGCCTGATACCAGATAAACAGACATGCAAACTTTATGCATATTCATAGGCTGATTTCTGCCTTTCTTCGATTGCCGTTGCATTACTTTTTCAATAAAAATGTTCATATGTTTTATTTTTTCGTGCAAATGCTATAGAATGAGTGTGACTGAGTTACAACAAGCAATAAAATTGAACTTTTGGTAGCCCAACACGAGTATGCGACCAAAACCGGAAAGGAAAGAGTCACTGGCCAGAACTAGCTTCAATCGCGCAAAATCCTGTGGTCTATCGTTAGCACGACTAGCACATGTCAATAAAGTTGGCCATACAGTCACCGTAATTCATTCATATCAGACAAAGAATTATGTAAAGTTTCTTATTTTTCTTAGTATATATCTATTACACTATATATACAATACCGGAGTACGCTTAACTATCTTGCTTTATTTATTTATCATACGTGTTGCATGAACTTCAAATTCTAATGAAACTTCTATTTGAATATAACTTTATTATTTTGTTCGTAGTCGTTCACTAATATCTCATAAAAATCATAATAAGAATTCCTCTTCAATTAACAATTTATACACGTAATCACCAGGGTGTACGTTTGGTCGGTATCCAAAGCTAAGAGTTTCCCACACAAGAGTTTAAAGCTCTCGTATTCGATAACTTGCTTGTGCGCAAGCTCTTGTATCTAGCAAATCTGAGAAATTTCCGATTTATAAGAAATTAACACCGATCGAAGATAGTGTCTGAAATCTTCATGAGAACAAGGTACTGACAAAAACTGTCATACTGTAGTGTTTCATATTTATTTTCAAACTTAATTCGGACCCACAATTTGTTTCAGTTGGTTCAAAACCGAAAATGTTCATATGGACTTTAAGGTAATGGATGGAAAAAGGGAGATAACACAAGATGTTGTTAGGTCTGTTTGAAAACCACCGCGTTCAGGATGACCAATGGGTACAAACTGTTTGTCAATTATACCCCGCTTTACACGTAAAACAGGCAAACAGTTAGCCCGTTTTGTTATCCTGAACGCATTGCTCGTCTCATCTGACCTAGATCTCCGAATGTATAATGCCAAGGTGCTCGATTAAGGGGGACTGCTGTGTACATTACTTATTGATTTATTCACGTAGTTTATGGTACCTCGTACCCTAAATGTGAAAAAAATCTGTTCTCTTTACTTCAAACTAAGTGACCAAAGAAAATTGGGATAAAATTTCTTCTTGTAAGTGTGATACTAGTAGCTTTAAAATGGACCCGAGGCCAATTTTCCCTAGATATGGCATAGGTCCTTGCAATTTTCGATAAGGTTCGAATGGGTTTTACGCCATTTTCAACAACTCGCGGTTATATATCGTCGGCTGGAGCATTTCGCAATGGATGCCTGGTTTTCTCTTACAAACTACCATTAAATCCTTTCCTCCAGCCTCCAGCTGCAATCCCAAATAGCGAATATATGCGACTATAGGCTACATGACTATGCATTGAAATTATATATCATGTTTGTATTTTTATTTATACATTTATTTAAGTCGAGAACTGCTGGCTTTAGGTATGGAAGTATCAATCATAGAGCCCGGCTTTTTCAACACTACCCTACTAGACGAAGAGAGATATAGAACGGCAGCACAGGCTAAGATTGACAGCCTTCCGACAGAGATCAGACGTCAGACCCCGGAACATGTGATTCAAAGAAGTATTGGTGGAATTTTGCTTTGAAACAAGAAGTTTGTTGTCCTAAGCGCGTGTATGAGGTTGATTAAGCGGGCATTCAAATCCAAATTCAAATTCGGTTTTTGCTAAGTACCAAACTTTATTGATTGAATCCAAGTTGTGTAGTAAGCATAGCGAGAATTCAATGGAAAGAAAATCGAACAATTTATGTTGGTCACAATGTCTCTTGTTAAACACCATCAGTGATTTTAACCTGTATTTTTGCGATTATTAATTTACTAACACTTCATTGTTGTTTACGTCCGCCATCTTGCATGCTTCTTCACCGGACACATTTTACTACACTATACCAGGTATACGACAGTGAATGCACTTAAATGTTTTGTTTTTTTTTTGCTAGAAAACTGAACACTTGATTCCTGGTATTTCTCACACCAGAACTACCATTATATCCTTTCTAGCCTCCAGCTTCTATCCCACATAGAACTATGATTATCGACCCAATGGTCGGAAAGAAAGAGTGCCGACGTTGACAGGGATCGAACCTGGGACCTCTAAATTGACAGTCCGACGCGCTAACAAATGCGCTTTGACGACGGCTACGTGAATGCACTTAGAATAACCATCTAATATATACCCAGTTCAAGTATTGGGTAGAAGTCATTCACCAATGCCTATTTTCTGAACAGAAAAAAAAACCCCAAAAAGCGCTCTTTACAATTAGAATAACATATGTTACAACAAATGAGCCTGACATTTGACATTTCCAACAATTTCACATATGTGCAAAAATAAGTCTCTGGTCAGCCTGTGCATCCGCATAATCAGACCAGAGTCTGTACTTTGCACTCTTTGGATATATAAGATATTTTAAGGTAGTGGACCCGAAATAGCTCCGCAACTTTTTAGAAGTATTTAACTTTAACAGTGTTAACCGGGGTTTCCTAATGATTTCCATCAGGAAACCTCGGTCAACATTGTGAATGTTCATTGGTTCCGAAATGTCGCGGAACTATTAGAGGTCTAAAATACCTTAAAAAACATATTCCTGGTGTCAGGAAATAATCTTTCGCTTTGTGTAGTTGACTGGGCTGATCAGTGTCTATAATTCGCGCTCATGTGAAATTGTTGGAAATGTAATGCACAGGCTCATATTTTATTTCATGCAACACACAAAACAGCTTTTCTTTCATATCAAAAAGAATTCAACACGTATGTATTAATTTTGATACTGTTTAGCCGTTTTTCAGAAATTTTATAAACCAGAATTTACTTAAATTTCAAATTGAGATCAAAGCTGAAATTCTGTATTCAATGTTTTAACAGAAAAGATAATTTTAATGAGTTGTTATTAATAACAACCTTTTAAAATGTCATTTCTATGGTCAAACATTTATTTATATTCTAAGTATGAAAAAAATCTTATTCGAAATTGAGAATAGTTTTTAACCTCGGGCCTTTGGGTCATGCTGTAATTTCGATGTTTTGTTAATTCTAGTTTTAAACGGAATTTTCCAAGTCAAAGCTTGCCTCTGATGATTTATTCAAAGTTATCGACGCTTACGTGGACGCAATAACAGCCAGGTTTCCTAAAGCAAGGTTTGTTCTAAATCACCCTTACATAATATCTTTTGTTTTGCATTGAGAAAAAGTCATTTGCTTTCAGACTATATGCAATGAGTAAAATGGTAAGAGTTGAAACGTTTTACTTAAGGTAGTGTACTCGTTATAGGTCCGCAATGTTTTGGAAATAATAAACTTTAACAAAGTTAACCTAGGTTTTCTAATAGTTTTCATTAGGAAACCCGGGTCAACACTGCGAAAGGTCATGAGTTCCGAAATGTTGGGAAACAATTACGGGTCCACTACCTTAAGGATGTTTACTGAGTAGTGTGATGTCCATGGTCGAGAGGTAGGGCATCGGTTTCTTGATCAAAACGTCCTGCGGCTATCGGATCTTGGTTCTTTTCCAGGACTACACATTTGGTGCGAGTACTGGTTCATGTCCGGGAAGCAGAATCGAGAGGGATTAATCTTATTTGTAGGAAATTGTATCTTAATCGATATAAAATGAATAGATTCAAACCAAACAGATCTGAGTACAGAATAGTAATTTCACCGTAACATATTTTTTCTAAAGTACTGTGGTCTAAGACCTGAGAGTTTCTAAATTCACTTTACTTAATTATTCAAATAATCCAAGCCATGTGCACAAAAGCTGTTTTCACGACGTCAAAACTCCTTGTATGAGCTTTGTAGAGGGTCAGTATTTTTTTCTTCATTTTTTGGTGAGCGAACGTCGTTCCCCAGTGTTATACTATGTCAGGAAAATCCTGTTGGATGTTAATACATTCGAAATAAAGTAGCGCCTCTTAAAATTCAAATTAGTATCTTTCAATATTTTCCCTGCAAAATCACTGTTTATTTCGTGAATGGCGTGATACTAGTATTCTTCATCAAGTGAAGATAATGAAAATTCGCCTTAAAAAACACAAAATGATCTTGCAATATTTATCAAGGGAATTTTTGATCGGCGTAGGCTTGTCGAGAGTTAAGAGCAAAAACAAAGTTTGTGTCTAAACACCGTAGAGGCAGATACTGCTGGTGCAACTTGTAGTAATTGGCCGGAAATATGTGTTTATTTAGGTCATGTCCTCTTGAACTTACATTCGGCAATACTCGGGCGATCTCCGACGGCTCCGATTTAAAAGTAGATTACAGAATCGGCCGAAATGAGACGAATGACACATCAAGACACCTTGTGTCATTAGAAACGGTAACGCGGTTTTACATAACTTTTCAACTAGCGACAGTCAGTCCCGATACGGGTTTTAAGAATGATTCGACATGTGTTTTACATGTACAACCTTTCTTGTACCTTCTATCTGAATAGGGATGAACGCCACTATTAAGATTTTTCTGTTAAATTGCGTTGGCTGAAGTAGGGTTGTAAGGATACACTCGAATATTCGGTGATCTTATTCCCAGCGAAAACGTTTCGTATTCGTCTGTCTCAGAAGCGAATATTGCCGAATACCAAATGCGACAGGCACGGAAGATATTTCATTGGGGCCATTCTATTGTGCATTTTTTCAATCTGTAAAACCATATCAATTCAAAATTTTATTTGAAAATTAGATACATGATAGCTAAATATTCAACCCTAGATACCAGTCCAATTGACGAGTAGATATTGCCGTGGTCAAGGGGGGACCAGATCCGTCATGCACTTGTTTACAATTCAGTCGACAGGCGGGTTTAGTTGTTAAATTGTTCTGGAAAAGTGATTGCGTTTTTTACAGAAATCATAAAAATCTTAATCGATGAATAAAAACTGGCTCCATCCTGCCCAAAATACGTTAAGAATTGGTTAACTACAGTTTAAGCGAAAACTAGCTCTGAGCAGAGAAGTCTAATATCAGCCTCTATACTGTAATAAGAAATCGATAGTGAGTGATTTTACAAGCATCCAAACTCTTGAAGGTAAAAAAATAGGTTCTCGTGCAAAAAATAAACCAACAATTGTAAGGATTCTCAATTCTTATTGGGATGAAAGTCGGGAGGAAAAAAACATTGTTTTATACTTATACTATTTGTCAGACATAGTCATGCAATTGTTACCTCCCTTTAAAAAAATAAACTTCTTAAATAAGATTCTTATTCGCTTTTGATGTGAAAATTACGTTACAAAAATACTATTTATAAAGACTTTAAGTATGCAATTTACTATGAAGCAATTATTTAATATAAAAAGTTATACTTTAATTTCTAAACCTTAAACAGAAATTATATATGAATTATACTAATAGGGCACTAGAGCTCCTTTAATCTATACCTAAATATTTCTCATCCTACAGTGTTATAAAATTGAATAACGACATTAGTGTAAACCACGGAAGTGGTTTTGGCTTCAGATATGATAAAAATGAATCTCTCAGGTTATGGTTCAAAATACTATTAATAAGTTAATAAATCATAACTTTAAACAATGAGTACAGTTCAGGATTGACTGATATTCATAGGTGTTTCTTTGGTTGGTACTCAAAGACCTTTTCATCCTCTGAAAAGAAACAAAGATAGATAAAAAAAAAGTTAAAACAAATACAACAATTTTACTTGAAATAAGCTTAAACATGATAACAATTACTTTTGGAAAACAAACACCATTGGATATAGGTTGAAGACAATTTTAGATAGGATTAAATCTTTTTTCCAGTTATGTTTAATTAATAAATGTACCTATTTCAAGTTTGTAAAAGAAATTTTCACAGAGTAACAACTCATATTCTAACAAATATTTTTCTAACAGGATTTTTCCTCTCTTTTCCTTTCTTTGAATTTGCAGTGAAATTTCCGAATAACGGAAATTTTGTAGAGACAATTCCCCCCTTTTTTTCATTCATAATTTCTCTTTTCTAATTGAATTCAATATATCACTCTAGAATGCCATCAGGTTCGTTCACCATCAGTACTTTCAGTGCTTTGATTTATTCTATCAGCTATTATTAAGTAGCATCGACAAAAGCCATAAAATCTTTTTGCTAATCTAAATGATTTATCAAAGATATCATAAATTATAAAAAAAAAAGAAAAAAAAAAAATGGAAAAACCCACGAACCAATTACAAATAACTTGTATTCTTTTTTGCTTTTTATTAGGCACAATAAATTAGAAAGAGTAGCAGAAAATTGAATGCCACTACTTTGTTTTGTAGGTACCTTGTAGGCAATGATGCCAACTATATCTACCGTGTTCTTTGGAATCTACCAGAGTGGATCGCTGATGTTTTAGTTATCAAATGGATGTCTAGATGAAGAGAAGGAAAAACTCGTTACAACATCACAATTTGTTTGTCTGGACCATGGTTTAATAAAGTTGTAGAGGACAATTCAAATACAATCATATATGTGTTGTGTATATACAACAATTCATAGAAAATAAAGATAGAATAAAGCATTACAATAGGCTTTAGAAACAAGAGATTGATTGTTGTTAACAATTTGATAGGCTTTCAGGATAAAACCTCTACTTAGAACAAGTGGACAATTATGGTTATATGTGCTCACCTGAGTCTCCCTGGTCAATGAATAAGATTGGGACTTGTCTACCATTAGGTAGTGTATACCTGGTGACAATGCAATATACTGCTTTCGAATAAAATGTTTGCAGAAATATTTCCGACTTTGTTTCTTTGTTAAAAGGGATGCCCACGACCTGAGCCCAAAGGAGCATGATATGAAAAACTTGCTTTGAGCCAACTAGACGAAGCTAAATAAAAAAAAATATCTAGACTGTGCGCCTTCTATTTCCAAAAAAATGATATTTATAGACTTCCTTCTCATAAATGTTTCTGTGTAAAACGGGACGCACAATGAAAGGGCCAAAATTTGACCCTTGGGGAATGATATGAATTATTTTGGTAGATGTACACTAAAAGATGCTACATACCAAATATAACAACTTTCTGTCTTCTTATTTCAGAAAAAAATATTACGATTTTCTTTGTGAAATGGGATACGCCTGGGCGGAGTCCAAGTTCTGCCAAACTGGGCTGTATGAATTAACTTGATCAAGATCTATTAGACAACTCGATATGCAAAACATGGTAGATATCTGTCTTCTGGACAAAGAGAATGAGATTTCAAAGATTTCTATAAAAAGTGGGATACGCCCGAGAGGTTCACTGGATGATGGTACATACTAAATATGAAAGCTGTCTGTCTTCAAGTTTTTTGAGAATAAGGTTTCTAAAAAATTTTCTAATTCCTTTTTTAGTTGCCTCGGCAATCTTAGATAAGGTTTGAGTTCAATTTTTAGTTATAGCAGAAATATATCAAACTAATTCAATTAATGTTGGATACGCTACGATTGTTATTTTCTGATTGGCTAAAGAATTGATTGTTTGTTTTTTTATTCCTATATTTCAAGGAATCTAAGACAGCTTTAATAAAACTTTCAATTTTTTATCATGATTGAAAGCATAATAAAGTTGTTCATAAAAGAGATTCTGTCATAACGTGATGACAGGGATATAAGATCAATAACTGTGACTTAACTGTATTTTTGTATTTGTTTGTATGGCTATTTACTTGTTTGTACTTGTCTATAAATAAAACTTCTGTTCTGTTCTGTTCTGATATACAGCCGGTCAGTAGGAGGTTGCTTTCACACATATGTTGAAGAAAACGGGAAGCACGTTGACAACTAGGATTTGTTTCTTGGCCAGCTCTGCGTTCAGGAAGATAAAACGGTGCAAAATGTTTGCAAATTATACGCCGCTTTGCAGGTGCATTGGGGGCAAAGCGGGGTAAAGTTTACAAACAGTTTGTACCCTGAACAGTATGGCAGATGTCTGCCTATCAGACTATTTTACAGATATGCCGACGTCACAGCGCAGTGATAGCGCGCCGGACTATCATTCAAAGGGTCTCTGGTTTGATCCTCGTCGGTTGAACTCATCCGTTCTGACTAATTGTCTTCCACCAACGATTTGATAATCGTTGACCTATGTGGGTTAACAACTAGCTAGGAAATGATGTAATGGTTGTACTTGTGAGAGTAATGGTGAGAGAAATATAAGGAATCCATTGTAAGGTGCTCTAGCCACCCTAATATGACTGAAAGATGTAAAGACAAAAGGAGTGAAACCCTTACAAACAAACAAACAAAAACAAACAACAAAAAAAAAACAAAAAAAAAACAATAACATATATATGGTTTATGACTGATATAATTAGAATAGATAGAATTACTAGTATTTAAAAGATTCTTATTACATGTAATATCAACATATTTGTAAAACTGATAGCCCGCTGTCTGAGAGGTTTAGTAGCTATAGATCTAGGGGCAGTAACCAAGTCTACCTATATGTATGGTGTAATAAGGGATCATTTACCTTTTCTGTTTTTTGCGAAATTGGAATTTCCCATAACTTAACAAGGGGGATTTGGTTCTTTAGAAAAAGCTTAAGTCTGCATAAAGATTGATTGATATTTTTGACACACCAGCTGAGAAATCTGTTGTTGGAAGACCAATCTAAGAATAAAAGAAGGATTTTTTTCAGTTTTATTTTTGTTTTTATTCCGCTTACAGAATTTGAGGCTTTGTCTTGGCTGAGTTGTCCCGAGAACGAGAAAATAAAATAGCAATTGCCAAACAAAAAGTTTGAGAACTGAAGATTTATTAAGTAATCCTAATTTCACCGCCTATAAAATTTGATAGGGAAAACATCTAGTTTTATGAATGTAAATGTGAATTCTATATGCCCTTCACCTTATAAATGAAGATTCCTTAACCCTTCTTATGCTGTTCACGATATCAAAAGGTTTGGAAGTCAGAATAGACTAAAAGCAGCCTGCATAGACGTGCATCCTGATCTAAGCCTTGTTATGAGAGGCCACTCTCACCTCTGTCCTGCATAGCTTCCTTGGTTTAAATACAATGTCTGACACCTGCGTCAGGGAAGACTTTCTTTGGCTTATAATTTAATCATTACTTGTCCGCGTGGGTTCGACACCGGCTATCGTCAGTAATTTTCAGTTATGCTTCAGTTGCGGACAGTTTGTTTGTAAGATTGGGGCTCGTCCGGGATTAGGCAATTGAGACATTTATGTCGGCATTGTATACATGGAGCACATGACTGCCTATATAGGCTTATCGTCATCAATGTATGATGACTTTTAAGGGGAAGTGTGTTATAGGAGACCACTCTCACCACTGTACTGCATAGCTTCTTTGGTTTAAACACAATGTCTGACACCTGCGCCAGGGAAGATCTTCTTTGGCTCAGTGGTTATCACATTGGACTTGTAAACCGATAATTTGAATATTACTTGTCCGCGTGGGTTCGACACCGGCTTTCGTCAGTAATTTACAGCTATGCTTCAGATACGGACAGTTTGTTTGTAATAGCCTACACCAACTGTTTGCTATTAAACTATTACTTGGGTAAAACCTGAGACCAGTTGAAACGGATAAGGGTTAAGATAAATCATCATTTGGTTAATTTCCAGTTTTGGGCTCATTGCAACCAGAGTTTAAATGTTGTTTTTCCCAAACATTTTAGAACATCAGGATGTGCACGTTCCTGCCATTTACCATCATTTGCATTATGGTTAAGGTAGTGGAGCCTGATAGTTCTCTTTCACAATGTTTACCGAGGTTTCCCAATGAAATCACAAGGAAACCTCAGTTAACACAATTCATTACTTCGTTGCGGGCCCACTATCTAAAGGAGAAGATCAAAAATGTTTATATGATCATGTGAGACAGATGGTCTGAAGAAATTGAATGAAAAATGCCAAGTGTCTAATGCAAGTTTTCCTTTTTCCATGTAATTGTAATACTTTCTGAGAAAATAGATGGTTTCATTTCCAAAATGAAATTGATAGCCTCAATGGTTGATTTGTGAAATAAAATGCCAGGCACCTACGTATATAGTAAGGGGAGATCTTATATGGTGCAGTGCTTCGCAAATTGGTTTTGTGAATAAGTGAAATGGGTGATATTTCGAAATACGTAATTCTACTTTTCACACATTGTCTCCGAAAAAAAAATCGGTTACTGAAAGTACTGAAAGCTAGCAAAGCATAGATATTTTAGTAATTTTCCCTTTAAAAATTTATTATGATACAAAACTAGGGTTAAAATAAAGCGGAGAGTTAAAAAGTATACTTTCGAATGAGTTCTTATTTGAATATAGTTCATCCAAGTGACCGTACAATAAAGTGTGCATAGTCAAAATTCTGGCCAAGCTAAGTCATTACTTTTCTCACAAGTGACATTCTTGGAAATCCACATTCCAATACACTGTACAACCGTGAATTTGAAAAAAAACGTAAATCCCGATTTTTCTTTCCATTTTTCTGTTCAAATGTTCTCGTTTTCTAATTGGGTCCCCTGTCTGAAATGAAAAGTATTCTGGCCATTGTTCATCACGGGTGAGCCAAATTTTCATGTCCCTGCGTTTGTATTTTCAAAAGTTTAAGAGCATTTTGAAAAACATGAAGGATGTTATAGCATTTTGAAATCTGAAACATGGTCCCATAAGCAATAACCGAAGTTTCCTGAAATTCATACATAGGTTTTCGACGTCGCGTTCCACCTTTATTTTATCCATTAAATGAATGGGCAACGAACATTTAAATGCGCGTGGTGTTGTCTTGGCACGACGATCGAATTCGTCAATTTTCGGACGTCATTGTTACGTTGTTTCTAAATAGAACGTCATAAAAAGGTACCATTGAAATTGAGCTGAATCAAAGCTTCCGTACGTACTAAACTTTCTCCAATGAACTCAAAAAATCAAACTAGGCATCCTTCACTTATACTACGTTTATACAGAGGCGGATCCAGAGGGGTTCGTCCGAACCTCGTCTGTATCCAGATTATTTCATTCTAGTGAACAAGTTCAATCAAAATTTTGTAACGAAAGGAAAACAATCCCCTTTTTGTAGCATGCGAACCACAGGAACTTGGAATTTAACAAATAAAAGATATTTGGTGTAAGTGGATTTTGAGCAATTAGTCCCATAGTATCCCTATCTATATAGTTAGGGATACTTTGGGACTAAGTACTCGAATGTTGCAAGCCGACACCGAACCCCCAACCCCCCACCCCCTTTAAAAAAACCTGGATCCGCCGCTGGTTTATAACACATCAACGGTAATTCTTTCCAGTACCGTATGATATTTTGGACGCTATTTAAACATTTTACCGAGTTCTTAAACCAAGACGTTTGCAAAACGATTGACAAACTGCTGATATAATTTCAAACGTTTGCAAACATTTTAATTCGTTAACAACAAGCTAGAATTCCCTGCGTTTCTATTGACCGTTCATTTCATGACAATCAGGTTTCTTTTTGTGTGTGTTATTAAAAACGAGTTAATGTGATAGGAGGTATGTCGAATACAGTAATTTGATATAACCAAACTTTAAAACATATTCAGCCATCCTTGAGATAATACATTTATAGAGCGACACAGAATACCTTCTGTCCCGTTTCGGAAGATAATTGTGAATAGAGGATAAATCTGCTTACATTAATATTAAGTTATATACAGAGTTATCATGGTATGGTTTATGTGGGCAATTCCGTGTATATTCGTACTCTATGTTGTGAATTGGATAGTGAGAGGATTGAAAATTTCCGATTACAAATCGAAACATGTGTTTATTTCTGGGTGTGATTTTGGAATCGGCCTTTTCTTGACCCAGAAACTTGACGAGATGGGGTTTATAGTTCACGCAGGGTGTCTAACGGACGCGGGAAAAGATTCTGTCCGCCATTTCTGCTCAGAGAGGACCAACTGTGTACCAATAGATGTCACTTCTGATGTCAAAATTGAAAATGCTGTGGAAATGGTCAAACTTTCTATACCAACTCGTGAAGGTAAATGGCCTAATTGGGTTAGCGCGAAACTAATCTAAATTACATCTAAGGCACCTGTGCTTATAGTAGTTTTGTGCTAACCTTTTTTAACATAAAAAACTCCTAAGGTTATAAGGGCCACAGATAATAAAACAGATTTATTGAGAGAAGGTTACATGTTAAGACATATACAATAAACGAGAAAATTCAACACGACCTGAAAAAATACCACAAACAAAGTTTAAAAATCTATGTTTCTGTTCAATGGTTCAATGTGGATATATATGTTATACATACTTAGTGTTTTGTATGAAAAAAATATCTAACGAGGTTGGTAGAATTGATAATTGTCGAGGCTCTGCCGAGTCAATTATAAACTCTCACAACAGAGTTAGATATTTTTTCATACAAAACAATAAGTATGTATTATATTTATCTTATAACCTCTATTTGTCTTGTTTTCGTCGATGTTTTTAACTGAAATGCAAGTTTCTAAAAATAACCGCATTATACTATTGTTCTAACAATAACTATGTGATACCATAAAAAATATCATACGGGATGTTATCATACGGATATTTGAATAGTTATAAGATAAAGGTGGTAATAAGAGCTTCCTGTAAACACTGTGTATAACCATAATAATTTTGTCACCCACATCGGAGGTGACTTAGGTTATCCTCTAGGTTTTGTAGGTTAAAAAGATTAAATAGTATTACATGTATGTGTGATCTGTTATCCAGGAAAACCCGCCTAAATACCGTCACATAATTATTCAAAAAAACAAGTTACAAGATTCAACAGAGAGTAATCCATATTTCAAAAGTTCCAGACAAAAATACTTTATGTTAACAAATCTAAAAAAGACAATTTTTTAGAAAACATTGAGAAAGATTAATTGCTCAAAATTATCCTTTCCGAAAATGTGGTTTACCTCTCTTTTCCTAAATTTTGCTAGAGTCACTTCCCTTTGTCCGGGATGCAACATTGTCGAAAACGCATGACAGGCGACGGACACACAAATACCTTCAGAGTTCACCTGCTCAGTTGAGCTTACAGTAAATAAACATATAAAACTACTAAAGAGTTCATTCACGTTTTTCTGGGTGATAATATTTTCAGAGACCCGAAAAATGTTGTAACGCCGGAATGCGAAGCTCGGGTGGCGTTTAAGCATTTTCAGGGTCTCTGCAAATGTTTACGCCAAAACATATCGTGAATTTGGTGCCATTATGGCATAAAAGGGAAGACTACAGCATTCATTCACATAGTTAGATGTAAGATAAAGTTCAGCTAAGAGCTACTTAACAGATAAAGTAACTGTTTCAGTGTCTTATTCTGTCTCACAAAGGGTTTGTTCTCTTGAACAATCTGGGGGTTAATGTATACAAATACTAGCAATTATTGTCTGTGTTAGCATATTAGTTTTCAGTTCGAATGTCAACATGAGATATCACAATAGCAAATCCATCTTTTGATATTCGCAAATCCGACCAATTAATTATCAAGTATCAAAGTTCGCTTTGGATTTGCGGTTTATGGCGATTTTTTAAAGTCATTTGATCACATAATATTTATAACAACCCCAAGTCGTACCTGGCCACTCACAGATCAGTTTGTAGCGCACCCAATCCTAAAACATGCGACCCTTTGGTTTTAAAATAACAAAGGAAGCGTATACTTAAACGTTTACATTAATAGGGACTTTTTATATATACGTTTTTAAGCTAACTCCTTCTTTCTTTATTCATGCATATATTTTTAAGACCTCCTCTTCTCTGATCCGAAAAATACTGAGGTTTCTTAAAATATTTGGTCAAAACTTCGTAAATCTGCAATGATTAATAACAGAAACATTGCGATTGTCCACGTATTGATTGACCAACCCTTGTATACTCTTTTACGCAATAAGACAAACTTTTGTATTTTGTCTCAACTAGATTACTCCATCTATCATAAACCACAGGTGAATAACAACAGGCTATTGTTTGTAATCATTACATTACCCTGTTTACTGAATATAGGGATGAGTGTCTTTTTCACTCCGTTTATTTGGGTATAAAGTGCGATTGCCTTAGCACATGGCAAATAACGCCCGAGCGTTATGTTTAAGCCATGTGCTAAGGCAATTGCACTTTATGTCCCAAACAAACACAATGAAAAAGACACTGGTCCCTTATAATTGCAATCCTCTATATCAAAGAAAATATTAAGATAGTAGGCCAACCATTAAAGCTTCTAGTCTACTTTTTGCACGTATAGATTACACAATCTACTTTTAGATCGTTATTTTTTTTTGTATTATCTCGCTAACGAAGTGAAATGTCATAAAGTTATTTTATTTTTTACATTACTGTAGTGCCAGTTTAACTCGGCATTGTGTCCTGTTTTTAAGTTCGTTATTGTTTGGATTAATTTACATAATACAGCCTGGTTTGAGGGCTATTATAAAAGTCAAAACTAGTACCTAGCTCCTAGTGTTTATTCAAAAGAATCCGTTTTCGGACGCCTTTTGTGATCGTCCCTCTGTCCGTCCGTATGCGTTCTGTTACACTATTAATGATTTTATGCAGTGTTAAAGTCCATAACACATAAAAAATTGCAAGATTGAATAAGGTTTAAGCCGCCCTGGAGACACAAACAAGTTGAAACAATAACGTTATATTTAGATTTGAATATAACTCACGTGTACAAGGTTATTAAACAAGAGGCCAAGAGGCTCTGTTTACTCTACTGGCTTAAACATCTTCAGTGTTTCATTAAACAAAGCATAGTTTGACTTAAAACTGCACTTTGAAGGCTCTTTAAAACTATTATGTAATGATTTACTGGGTCTGGCACTCATTGCACCAAAACACTCAATCACCATTATCCCGCATAGCCTCTATCCATCACATTACCTATACAAGCGGTTCAAAAGGGACTGTATCGCTCCACTGGCTTTAACATCTCCAGTTCTCATTAAACAAGCTTACCTTTACTGACTAAAAACAAGACTTTGAAGTCTCTTTATAACTTTTTTGTAATGATTTACAGGGTCTGGCCTACACCAGAATGCTCAATCGCTATTAACCTCAATACTCTTTAAAAGTCTTATTTCCAATAAAAAAGGTGATTGCAAAAAATAGACCACTCTCAACACATTTTTAGGAACAATTTCAGAAAAGGATCATTCATAGAAAAGTCTTAGTTCAACATTCATACGAAGATTAAATGAAATCAGTCCAATTGATTGAGAGAAGAAGACTTTTTAAGATTTAAAAGTGAAAATTTACCACGCCAACATTTAAGGGTACATCAATTTTTTTAAAGTTTAAGTAAAGACGCACCTGAGGAATATTCCCGCAAATTTTCGTTGAATTTTAGCTCATTTGACATTTTTAATGTTTTAAAGTGAAAATAAATCAAACCCTTTCAAGCCCATATTTTGGGGTCAATCATAATTTCTTGAACAAATTAAGTAAAGCGTCACCTAAGGAACGTCCATGCCTAGTTTCATTAAAATCTGTGAAATGGTTTACAAGGAGAAAACCTTTAAAGATTTAAATGTGAAAAAATGTCCGCCCTGCCATGTTCTATATTTTGAATATTCAAAAAAGGTTCACCCAAAGAACATCTATGCTAAGTTTCATTGAAATCATCCTGGTGGTTTTTTTTGGGGGGGGGGGGGGAGGGGGGGAATCTTTTCAAATAAAGATTGTAAGGTGAAAAATGTGTTCCCTTCTCTTTACCACTTTCTTTTAAATGATCTGTTAAATTTACCCATAAATAATAATCAAAGTACTGAAAGTACTGATAAGTTGGAATGCGTTCAAGAGACGGTGACCTCAAGCCACTTACGAAGCTGACTCCTCCCGCCCACCACAAGTGATCACATAGTATGTCTCGTCTTTTGACGGGCTTATATAAATTCATTTTATTTCAACAACGAGAAACGCTTGAACCCCCTGAATCGCTATACAAGCCTGAATCTGACGAAAGAAAAATGATAAAAAGAAAGAAATGAGAGAACATAATTCTGCTAAAGAAAAAAGGCAAGAAAATAGATGCTCACTTTAAATCAATGTAAACGCAGATGATATAATTACCATGCGCGAATCGAGGAGAAAAGATGGTCGTTAATAGCCTTCATAAAAATCTTTGGAAATCACAGACAATTTGTATCGTAAAATTTAACCTTTGAATCTGCACGCGCAGGTGATCTGATATAAACTTACGCGTAAGTGGGTAAAATGTCCCCTAAATTACAGAACATAAAATCACCATACTGACAAAAAAGATGTTTACTTGTATGTCCTGAAATAATGAGTATTTCAACGAGCGTACAACGACTCCGGGCTGTCGCGCTGGATGTGTGGAGCATTTCACGACTAATTGTACCTGATACATCCTGGTAAAATGAGCATGATCACGTGTACCAAGTTCTAGGTGAATGTTTCGAGGTCTTAACTTTTAATCATTCTATCATTATCATCATTTTCAATTATTATTGTGATTCGTTTATTGGGTTTTTTCTACTTTAATTCTCATACAAACTTCTTCAAAAGGATAGATGCAACAACAGAGACCCTGATTTTGTTTCTCATTGACTATTACTTTGCGTTTGAATGGAACGTATTGTACCAAATTTTGATTCTCCCATTCTAACGCTTGCAGATGGAAGTATTTGTAATAAATCTTTCATGCGAAAGTTGTCGTTGTCGTAGCAGTGTAACTACACAGAACACTTTGATACATTGAAATTTCAATCCTTTACTATAGAATTATTCACTGTTTGAAATGATGGTTCACACTTTGCGTTTACCTAACAGAAATTACTCCCTTTTTTATTGTTCGCGGTTTTGCAGCTTTGTAGATGATTCACTGTAAACCCTGGAATTTCAATAATCAAAGTTTCGCCTGGAGTATGGAATAACGGAGTCTTTACTAAGACAACTTTTTTATTTAAATACGTATAATTAAATAAAGTCTAGTGAATCTTTATTCTTTGCCTCCCTAAACCAATTAAGGTTAAGCAATCGTTTTTTGCTACGATAAATATAACAATTTGATACCATTATATAAATATTTTGCGACAATCGTACGATTATCTTAGAGCTAAATCAAACTACAAAATGATGGTGCATCCATTCTTTCCGGTATATCTTTTTTTATTTTACTATATTGCACTTGGAAAATTGGTATCATTAAGGCTTAATAATCGGAAAACCCTCTGCCAGAGTAACAAGAGTCCCATAGGCACAATATACGCCGTCACTCTGCTGCTGTTTCACAAAAATACTTGTAGACTATTCTTTTTTTTTTTGACAGAACACAATTCAAAACATTTGCAGACCACTTATTTAAATTGTTAAGCTCAAACTGTTCGTTATGATTGATTGATTGAATGGGGTTTAATGCTTCTTTAAACTTCAACTAATTATAATAATAATAAGATGAAGAATAACCTTTGAAAGTATCAACCAAATCAATCCTTAAAAAGAGAGACGTGACTTTTATCTCAAATGTACAATTTGTACAATAAGAAAAGTAACAATACGGCCATTTTTGTCAATGGAGTTGCATTCACAAGAACTTTGACATGAAGGCCCCCTTTTCCATGACGCGACTGAAATTCACTTAACTGCAACAACATGCACAAATTCAGGTTACAATGAACATTTCGTAGATTTTTTTTTAAATAAGTCTATGAATAGAGGGGGAGTTCCGTTTACAAGAATTTTTACAAGAAGGTCCCTTTTTCCACGACGCAGCTGTATTTCACCAACCACGACTATATATGGGCAAGGTCAGGTGACTAGGAATATTTTGTGAAAGTTTCATCCAAAACATTCCAGAAATGGAGGGGGACGCTGCGTTCACAATAATGGTTTCAATACAATGCCTCTTTTTTTCCATGAAACGGCTAAAAAAATACCAAACTGCGACTGTATGCGCTGGGTCAGGTGTCTAGGAACATTTTGTGAAAGTTTCATCCAAATTGGTCCATAAATGAAGGATTTGTGTTCACAAGACTTTTTAAATGAAGGCCCCCTTTTCCAGGACGCGGCCAATATTCACTAAACCCGACCAATATGCACTAGGTCAGGACACTAGGAAGATTCTGTGAAAAGTTCATCAAAATCTGTCCATAAATGAGGGAGGAGTTGTGTTCACGTATCGACAAAATTGACCTTTGATCACTCACTTAAACTTGTGGATCTATACCTTCATCGATCCTTGCTGCGTCCACCATCAAGTTAAATTGGCGCGCGATTTTAGAAATGGGATTCCGTGTTTAGAGAAGTAATAAAGAGAGAATAATTATTGGATCGGTTTTTAGCTCACCTGAGCACGAAGTGCTCATGTGAGCTATTGTGATCACCTTTCGTCCGGCGTCCGTCCGTCGGTCGTCGGTCGTCGTCCGTCGTCCGGCGTCCGTCAACAATTTCTTTAAACGACATCTCCTCCTAAACTACTGGGCCAATTAACACCAAATTTTACAGAAATGTTGCTTAGGTTGTCCCCTTCAAAAATAGCTAAAAGAATTGAAATCCATGAAAAACTGTGGTTGCTATGGCAACAAAAGGTGAAATTTTAAGAAAATCTTTAAAATTCTTCTTCTTCTCAACCAGTAGTCCTACAGACTTAAAACTTGGCATGGATGATCAGCTCATAGACCTGAATTAAAATAGCTAAAATCATATCTTTTGGGCCACCAGGTGCGGAGCACCAGGGGGGAGGGGGTAGTACTTTGGGTAAATTTTGCAATCTTTAAGCTTCTTCTTCTTTGGAACCAGGAGCTCTACAGACTTGAAACTTGGCATGGATGATCAGCTCATAGACCTTAATAAAAATAGCTAAAATCATATCTGTTGGGCTGCCAGGTGCGGAGCACCAGGGGGGAGGGGGTAGTACATTTGTGAAAATTTTGTAATCTTTAACATTCTTCTTCTTCTGGACCAGGACCATGACAGATTTGAAAATTGGCATGGATGATCAGCATATGGACCTTTATAAAAATACCTAAAATCATGACTGTAGATTCACCAGGTGCGTAGCACCAGGGGGGAGAGGGTACTACTTTTGTGAAAATTTTGTAATCTTTAACCTTCTTCTTCTTCTGAACCACAAGTCCTACAGATTTGAAAATTGGCATGGACCTTAATAAAAATAGCTTAAATTATCTGTTGGGCTGCCAGGTGCGGAGCACCAGGGGGGAGGGGGTAGTACTTTGATGAAAATTGTGTAATCTTTAACCTTTTTCTTCTTCTAAACCAGGAGACCTACAGATTTGAAACTTGGCATGGATGATCAGCATATGGACCTTCATATAAATAAATATAAATAGCTAAAATTATGACAGTAGATTTACCAGGTGCGGAGCACCAGGGGGGAGAGGGTAGTACTTTTGTGAAAATTTTGTAATCTTTAACCTTCTTCTTCTTCTGAACCACAAGTCCTACAGACTTGAAAATTGGCATGGAGGATCAGCTCATAGACCTTAATAAAAATAGCGAAAATCATGACTGTAATGCCACCAGGTGCGGAGCACCAGGGGGGGGGGGGGGGTGTAGTACATTAGGTTAATTTTGTAATCTTTAAGCTTCTTCTTCTGATGAACCAGGAGCCCTACAGACTTGAAAATTGGCATGGATGATCAGCTCATAGACCTAAATAAAAATAGCTAAAATCACATCTGTTGGGCTGCCAGGTGCGGAGCACCAGGGGGGAGGGGGCAGTACTTTTGTGAAAATTTTGTAATCTTTAACCTTCTTCTTCTTCTGAACCAGGAGCCTGACAGATTTGATTATTGGCATGGATGATCAGCATATGGACCTTTAAATAAATAGCTAAAATCATGACTGTAGATTCACCAGGTGCGGAGCACCAGGGGGGAGAGGGTAGTACTTTTGTGAAAATTTTGTAATCTTTAACCTTCTTCTTCTTCTGAACCACAAGCCCTACAGACTTGAAACTTGGCATGGAGGATCAGCTCATAAACCTTAATAAAAATTGCTAAAATCATAACTGTTGGGCCGCCAGGTGCGGAGCACCAGGGGGGAGGGGATAGTACTTTTGTGAAAATTTTGCAACTTTAACCTTCATCTTCTAAAGAACCAGGAGCCCTACAGACTTCAAAATTGGCATGGATGATAAGCATATGGATTTAAAATAAAGTAGCTAAAATCATGAATGTAGGGCCACCAGATGCGGAGCATAAGGGGGAGGGGGTAGTACTTTGGATCAATTTTGAAATCTTTAACCTTATTATTTTCCTGGATCAGGAACCCTACAGAATTGAAAATTGTCATGGTAGATCAATATATTAACATTAATAAAAATAGCTAAAATCATGACTGTAGGGTCACCAGGTGCTGAGTGTCTTGGGGAGGGGATAGTACTTTGGATCATTTTTGAAATCTCTAAACTAAATTGGTATGGATGATCAGCATATGGACATTAATTTAATTAGCTAAAATCATGACTGTAGATTCACCAGGTGCGGAGCATTTTGGGGGAGGGGGGAGTGCTTTGTTGAGAATTTTGAATCCCTACAGCCTATATATTTGACATGGATTGATCAACTCATTAAAGAAAACTTTAAAAGTCTCAGACTCAGCCTGTATACCTGGCATAGTTTAGCTGATCACAGACCTTTTATGAAAAAAGCTTAAATAAATAATGACCAGGGGAGGAGCAGAGGGGAGGGGGGGGGGAGGATTATTTCAAATGTTATCTAATTGAATAATAGAAAATCTCTTTTTCTGTGGTTGCATGGACATACCTAGGTAATGAAGCTTTTTTCTCAGGTGAGCGACCCAGGGCCAACGACCCTCTTGTTTAATGCAGATAAATATCTGTAGATGTTGTGCGTTTCTTATGATGGTTTACGGAACAATTTGATAACTTTTTTTGTTGAAGTGTGTAATAAGGGCGTTCAGAAAGAGAAACTAGACCTCCAAAAGAAGCTATAACATGATTTTACGAAAAACAGGTAGCGACATTACCAAATAAGCAGATCACGTGATTGGCTTGTACTATTGCCACAATTCTACGAAAAAGAGGTCGCGACATTACCAAATAAGCAGATCACGTGATTGGCTAGCGCTATTGTCAACAGCTGACCTTAATGGACTTGACTTATCACATGATTTCCAAATATAGTAATGCAAACATGTGGTACTAGTAAATTCGTACGCAAGTTTCAATAAATATCGTTTGAAACATAGCCTAAATTAGCGTGTTAATAATTGACATGAAGTGGTTATTGTGTAATTGTTTAGCATGAATACTTCTTGATGAAATAAACTATATGTCTATGTCCAGCTGAGATAAACAAAACAGGCCGAAGTGTATTCACATCCTGTTCACGTGATGTGTGTTATCAAAAAACCCGAAATGAAATTATCTTGTGTTCATTTTGCGGTTTTGTTAAATCTAAGTTGGAATTGCTCCGCATTCCAACTTAAAAATCATTCAAAGATGATACAAAGCCTATTGCGTGGTACCAAAACCCCCCAAAGAATAAATAGCCTTTAAGGAAGATGTAGATTAACTACACGCGTGGACTTACCCTTATAATAAATTCCGACAGAGACGAATAAATCAGAAAAAAAAAACATTACCCAATACAAGTTAGATGGGGGAGGGGTAGATTTAGGACACTTCTGAAAAAGACGCACTTTTGCCGACTGAAAACAACTACATTTTTCTACCTGGCAAACATGGAGAAAGGGAATTCAAAGGGACAAATTACCAAGCCTACTTTGGAAATGTCACGAATCTGGTAATTTGTTGATAAATTGTAACTGAACAAGTTACGTTGTGTAATTTTCCGGTCTTTAAAATGTAGCAGACAAGAAAAAGTGATGTGAACTTTTTTGTCTACTGGTTTCTGAAAAAAATCAAATTTATTAATTAAAGCTTCTCTTTCACAGGTTGGGAAAATGTGATTTTGAAAATTTTCGTAAAATCAATTAGGAGTAACGATCTCATCACGTTGAAGCATTTAAAATGATAATATTCAATCTGGTAATGCATGGAAAAAAAAAAAAAAAAAAAAAAAAACGATATTCCTGAATTTTGCGAAATTCATTCTGAAAAATAAAGCAACTACTAACGCCTAAAAATATTTCTCCAATTTCGAGCCAACCATTTATCAATGTGCATTCCGCATGTTTGTCTTATTTAACCAAAGATTAAGAAAAAAGTATTTTACAGCTGGAAAATTCATATCAATACAAGCAAAAATGAAAGATTATTCACGGGGAAAAACGATTTTGAAATTTATAGACTGGAAATTAATAGACTGGATCCCTTACTGATCTTGCCGCTTCGAAAAATAAGTTACAAAATTATTGAAATATGTTTTTTTCTAGTGCCAATGCCCTAGGGCCATTCTTATTCGTCTAAAAATACACACATTTCTAAATCTAAGAACAAGTTTTGTATTTTCTTTCAATGAAAAACTTTGAAAGAGCACCCTTAAAATTACTACACCACCAGTGTTTATTTTGAAGCAAGGGTATCCAAGTTCTCATGGTAGTTAAATTAATTTTTAACGCCCGAAGAAAGACGGAACGCTTATGTGATGTATGGCATAAGAACCGCAAATCTACCTCACTTACTTTTGAGTTATATCCCTTTGTTGTTGTTTCATACTTGGACATCCAGCAGTGTAACAGGCATCCTCGGGGCCCAGGCGTTACGTTTCTCTCCATTCATTATCCATCGGACGTTTACGATAGCGAATTCGTTTTTATGAATATTTATACTAATTGTATATACTTCGCTTAGCCAATCAAATTGACCATGACGTAATATTACTCTTCCAAAAAGAGATCAATTCGAGTGTTTCCGATGATTAAGTAGTATGGAAATTCCAGGTGTTAACATATGAGAAAAAGCATAGCTGTTGGATATTAGTCAGTTTGATCTGGATATGCGGCATTTCACATAAGTCATATAGCGAGGAGTGGTACGAGATAACAGATACACTAGTTCATTTAGGCTATGTTTCATAATGAAACGGAAAAAAAATGCCTTAAGGAAAGAAAATACGCTAGCAAAAATATGTGCCCTATGACGTAAGTTATGACGTTATTGCCGTGCCTATACGCATCTCCCCAAAAAGAGCCATATTTCCTGCTGCGAAATTAGAAAAATTCCCACACTTTTTTCTGTCTAATATTTTACTTGATTCCGATTGTACTCTATACGGGCTATATATGCTGTAGAGCGAAGGCTGGGCACCGAACCACATCGTTCCCTAATATTTTTACTATGCCAATTTTTTTTTTAAATAAGCTATTTAAAAAAATTTCAACTTGCTAAACAGGCTACCCTTAAGCATTCTATTGACGATAGAATGTCTATAGCCTTTTTCCTGTTAAAACAATATAAAAAGTGACAATGGACATCGACAATAAATAAAGAAAAGTTCTTTAACGTATCGAAAAATAAGAAAAAAACATTGGGGATATTATCAAAAAATAGTTTTTTCTTGCTTTTTTCAATGTTTAAAAGCATGTTTTGCAAATGTGATTACTCAGAGAGAATTTTATTGCCAACATTTATTGCATATATTTATAAGGTCTATTAACAGGTATGTGTTTTACAGAAATCAACTGGCATTGACCTTCTACAAAACCGAAAGTGTATATAAGCATTTACTTAGCAATGACTAGTACCATGCAAGGGCAGATAACTCTAGCACGGAAAAAGCATGAATATGTACATTCAAATTTTGATATAATGAATTTATAATGTAAATCACAACATATGTGTACAAGAAAAAAAATATTTGGCAGAAAAATGACCCATTTCTTCCTTAATAACTTTTTGGAAATAATTTGCAATGAAATATGGACACATAGTCATTAAACATACATTTTATCTTAACAGGTCTCTGGGCTGTTGTAAATAACGCCGACTTTATAGGTAAAATGGGACCCACGACCTGGTTCACTCGCTACGACTACGAGGAAACCCTGGCTGTCAACCTATACGGTGTTATATGCGTTACCAAAGCGTTCTTGCCTCTACTTATTCCTGCAAAAGGACGGGTTGTTAATATGTCAAGTATTTGTGGACGATTTGCAATGGTTGGATCATCTCCTTACAATGTGTCAAAATATGGCGTTGAAGCATTTACGGATACATTGCGGTAAGTTTCATCTTAAACGTATCTTCAAATAAGAAATTCCTTTAACGGTCACCTGAATTTTATGCTCTGGAAGAAATAAAATTGGATAACGGTAGATTATCACCTGATAATCTTACCGCAAAGCCAGTGAAATAACCATAAATGATAGTCCGTTTTCACTCATTTTTTCCCTTTTTGGGTCATCTGTTCAAAATAAGCGGTAGAAATTTGGTGATCTGCGGTAAATAACTAATTTATCTTATAACTGTACAAATATCCGTGTGATTACGTCCCATATGATATTTTTATGATATCACATGGATGTTTTTGGACAACGACATAATGCAGTTATTTTTAAAAACATCGACCAAAACAAGGCAAATGTAGGTTATAAGATAAATTTAATACATACTATAGGTCAGATCCCACCCGATTTTTGGCCTTCTTTGTTCTTTATAAAAGTGCTCAACTTTCAGGTGCTGCAGCGCATTCCACAAGAATACGTTTAAATATTACATCATTAGGGTTTCATCTACATTCATTGTTCTATCTTTTGAGACTAAAATTGGGTTTTTTAGGTGTAAGTTTTGGGCTATTCAAGCCAGAGTAAAGGAACCGTCTTTTTTCCACCTATGAAGAGGATGGTTAATTCGGGCACGCCCGCCGTCGCTAATCCGTCCTGCCGGAAAGGAAATCGTGCTCAAAAATATCGAACCAAGCATTATATTAAAGAAGAGGTGCAAAACTAGCAAAACTCAAAAAATATGCACGTGGGTCACTGTTCTCCACTTCAAAATGCCATTTTCAAGCCGCACTGTTTTTTCTTTAAGATCTACTTTTACCACAACGACCTTCGGAAGTAAATTCCAGTGAGGTCACTCCTATAGGTGTATTTTCAAAACTGAGCTATGACGTAGGTGCTGAGTCCATTATCATAGGTAAATCGGGTTGACTTTAAAAGCAAATGAAAGGAATTTAACCTGATCCTTTCACTGAAATTATGAAAGTACATGTTTGAGTAAACTTTACATGCTAAGACAAGCAAAAGCGTTGGTTTAAATGATAAATTTTAAATGTTTTAATGCCTTATTTTAAAATGTATTATCTATTTCGAACAAATGGCACGAGAATCTAATAGTTAAAAGTTGATTTCACGGCTCACCGCGCAAAATCTACCTATAAGTATTGTATTGAAAAATATCAAACTCGGGTGTAGGAATTGATAATTGTCTCGGTATAGCCTCGACAATTATCAATTTCCCCAACCTCGTTAGATATTTTTTTCATACGAAACATTTATTATGTATTATATATCACTAGCTCATATCTTATAATAAATTTGTAGACACTTCAGGGGCTTCATTTTCTGCCCGATCAAGCTGAACCTTGCTAAGAATGGTTTCTTTGATTAATTAATATAATATCATTGCTTTAGCTTTGCCATAATTCCCGTCCTCTTTTTTAAAAAGTATACTTTGAACAGGTCATGTAATAGTTTTAATTCAATGCTGACAATTTTACGCGATATAACCTAAGTGAAGCGCAAAGTAATACGCGTAAATTGTAGAATATGCAATATGCAGAGTTTAGAGCATTTAACTTTTTTGAATTCATTCAAGACTTTCCTTTACCGCTGGTCAAAATCCATTCATACGACCACAGTTAAGATAACTTATTCTTGAAGTAGATATAAACTTAGATTTTTTCCTATTGGAATACCTCGTAATACTTTTAGAAATAAAAATCTGTGTTGTACTTTGTCAACAAGAGGGGAATTTCCGAAGATCGGTTAATTTTAGTCATATGGTTCTCGATTTCATCGGCAGAAACCATTATGAAGCTGGGACCAAGTGTAGTATGGATAACTCGGAAGTTATCCCAGCACAGAAATTGAAAATTTTTTGTCTGAAATGAAATTTTAGATAAGAGTTTTTGGCTTTAAGTCTGTTTTTTAGGTAGTATTCTTTCAGATTTGTTTGTATTTTTGGCGCTACGATGCTGTTTTATGGAAAATGACCTTTGTTATCCATATTCTGTTGATATCGCAATTTGTATTTATCTGCACATATGTATGAAACTTTCACAAAATGCTACTTATTATGTTACCGAATAAAGCTGCTTGGTAAATATCTAACCGCATCAGGGAAAAGGGCCTTCATTAAAAATTGTTTGATTGAATAAACCTTTCTTCAATTACGTACCGATTTTCCTGCCACTCTTAGAATTCTTAATATCTTACCATGTGCAAATAATGTTTGTTTGATCTATTAAGAGGCATGGAAAAAAGGGACGAACACATTAAATTCCTAAAAAACAAAACTCTTGCATCCACAGTATTCCTCATTATGTAAAACAACATACGACTTAATTCTCTTTCAAGGAAAAAAAACCTTCATGATGTATAATTTCCTGTAATCCTGAACAGGATCTACTTTAATGGACATGTCTTCATTCACCTTCCACAGAATGACCATCGATCATTATCCGTTCTCTTTTTAATAGCATCCCTGACTTGGGTTTTGATGAATAATAGATTTTATATTTCGAAATGATATTCAAATACCGAATCTCAACTCTAGCATGAAGTGCCAGCTATATTTGTCCCCATGATCTCTTGTTATTTGATTTTCTTCAAACTTAGTCAGAATTTATGTATTATCATAATGATTATTCCTTTTCAAATTGCTTCCGATCCGTTAAGTGTCACGGGAAAAGTGGCCTTATCATAAAGATATAAGAAAAAAACGCTCTAGAGTTTGCTAGACAGTTTTCATCCGATTGTCGTAAAACTTGTTCAAAATGATCGGATAGGTTCAAGGGTTTACCTGACGAAACAGGATCCGACCCATTCAATGTCATGGGAAAAGACGCCTATTGAAAACTTAATTTCACTGTTAATTCAAAGAAAGGGAAAGAGATGAAAATTCCTGTTATAATATGAGTTGTTACTTTCTAAAATTCCTTTTACACTCTTGAAATAGGTACATTTAATAATTACACACAATTTAGAAAAAGATTCAATCCTATCGAAAAATGCCTTTAGCCTATATTCAATGGTGTTTGTTTTAACAAAAGTAATTGTTTTCTTGTTTAAGCTTAAATTTAGATAAATTGTTGTATTTGTTTTAACAATTTTTTTTGTCTATCTTTGTCTCTTGTCAGAGGATGAAAAAGTCTTAGAGTTCCAACCAAAGAAACACCTATGAATTTCATTCAGTCCTGTGTTAAACTGTACTTATTGTTTAAAATTATGATTAGTTATACCTTGGTTAAATTGACCCAACTTTGACCTTTATGGAAAAAATGCTTAAATAACAATTATCGACATATTTTATCAATTAACAAAATATATATTACATTCAATACCGTCTGTTATTCATTCCTATGAAAGCACGTGAAAAAAACGAGTAGGAATAATAAGATTTTATGCATCTAAATAGCAGGGGTCAGATTCAAGTCAATAAAACGGCGCTATAACTTATCAATACTATTTTAAAACTTTAACCCATGAGATACATTTTTATCATATACTGAACAACAAAAACAACAAAAACAACGCATCGCTTCATTTTTAGGATATAACTTTTTTCATAATATAAAGTTTGAAAGAATGGTTATATCAAAATAAACGTTGACACATTATTGATTTGTGACAAAAAGGTGGACAGCGTATACGAACGCATTGAAAAGTTACAAACACATGAAGGCGACAACCCCCAAAATTAAAAATTTTGAAATATGAGAAGGTTTCCGTTGCTCAGTAAAAGTCACGAGCGCGTGAATCCATGTGCAAAATTGCTCCCAAAGAATGTATGACACGTGGAATTCTGAATTTTTTCAAGACTTAATTCCAATATGGCTATCCGTAAGCTGTGCGTACTGCCTCAATCTGCCTCAAACAATTGGTTTTCGTGCTCTTTTTTGACTCTCATTGCAAGCTCGTGTTTGACGTGCTGGATCTTTAGATAAGTCCAGTCGGTGAAAATTATAGTTGTATGAGCTGAATGGACCATAACATTGCCTCGCCCATGGGGTGTTTCATATGGCTATAGCTACTGAAGGATAAAATACTCGGCTCAGATTCATAATTTTTGTGTTTCATTGTAATCATTAGTCCACGTAAACATGAAAAATTGTGACATATATAGAGAGTAAGAATTTTCGGTCGTATCACCTTATAATGCAGCCTCCTAATCGTGACAGCATCCAAAGTATGGCACCGAGAGTTGTTAAAACCGATATTATAGCCTAACAATAATCCAGTTATTGTCCCTAATGGCATTTGCAAGTGTCCTTGATTTAATGAATCGGGGCAATTTGACTATGCGCGATGGCATTCCGAAATTCCATTTTTCGCTACCGCCAAACTCGAGGACTTTGCTTGATCTGTTAAATGTCTACACTGTTTTTCATTACCACATTTATTTGATGTAATATTCGATCAATTTTAATGTCTTTAGATGCCTTCGATCTTTTGCTTGAGCAGAAAACATGTTTAACCCATTCAAGTGTTCTTACTCAACTGAGTATGAGTTTAGGAATAAATTTCATCACAACTGTGTAAATGGTGGCCGGCCAAACTAAAGCAATGTCATATCAGTAAATTGATCGATTTCAGGGTAAAATTATTTGTCATTGAAAAGTGATGCGTTATTTTTGGTATTCAGTATATTTGAAACCAAAACCACTTCCGTGGTTGTCATATATGTCATCATTCAATTTTATTATGAGAAATATTAAGGTCCAGTTTAAAGTAGGTCGAGTGCCCAGTTAGTATAATTCATTGATAATTTCTGTTTAAGCTTTAGAAATTGAGGTTTAACCTTTTATATTAAATAATTGCTTCATAGTATATCTCATACTATAAATCTTTTAAAATTATTATTTTTCTAACCTAATTTCCACATCAAAAGCGAATTAGAATCTTATTTAAGAAAAAATGAATTTATTTTTTAAAGGGAGGTAACAATTGCATAACTATGTCTGACAAATAATAAAAGTATAGTACAATGTTTTTTTCTCCCAACTTTCTTCCCAATAAGAATTGAAAGTCCTTAGAATTGTTGGTTAATTTTTTTGCATGCCTATTGTTTACTTTCAAGAGTTAGGATGCCAGTAAAATCACTCACTATCGATCTCTTATTACAGTATTGTGGCTGATATTAGACTTTTCTGTTCGGAGCTATTTTTTGCTTAAACTGTAGTTAGCCAATTCTAAATGTATTTAGGGAAGGATGGAACCAGTTTTTTTTAATCAATTAAGATTTTTATGATTTCTTTATAAAAAAACCGCATAGACTTTTGCAGAATAATTTAACAAGTAAACCCGCCTGTCGAACTGCAAACAAGTGCATGACGGATCTGCCCCCCACCCCCCCACCCCCCCTTGACCATGGTAGTATCTACACGTCAAATGGAGTGGTATCTAGGGTTTAATATTTAGCTATCAATTATTTAATTTTCAAAGAAAATTTTGAATTGATATGGTTTTAAAGATTAAAACAAGAGAATCATGATGGTCCTAGATCGCTCACCTGAGTCTCTTTGATCACTGGAACATAACATCAATTAACAAGAGCTTCGCAGAGCGGCGCATATACGCCCGAAGGGCTTGTCAGTAACCTTGGCTTGTCAGTAGCGAGAGCTTGAATGATAGCTAAAGATATTGCAAACAGACAGACAGACAACTGGTGCCATAACATTTAAATATGAAAATATATTTAGTCCTAAGCACAAAAAGACAACCTACAGAGTCATTATGGCAAGTTTCCTTTCATTCCCATCCATAATGTAGGAGAAAATGAGCCGACAAGAAATTTTGTTTTTCATCAACTCAAGGGCAGATAATCCAAGATAACTCTAGAATAACTGGAGCATTTTGAATTGAAAAGTCTAACGCAAATCTAGACATCATAGAGAGTAATTGTGTCTAGTTTCAGCTCATTTCAATTGATAGTTAAGGAGGAGTTGCACACAAAAAACAGTGATTTTCTCTTAATTCAAGGGCAGATAATTCAAGATTTCTCAGAATTGACTGGAGCGATTTGAATTTCAAAGGTCTTATGCACAACTGGACATCGTAGGGAGTAAATGTGTCTAGTTTCAGCTCATTCCCATTGATAGTTTAGGAGGAGTTGTGCACACAAAAAACAGTGATTTTCGTTAAATTCAAGGGCAGATAATTCAAGATTTCTCAGGATTGACGGGAGCAATTTGAATTTCAAAGGTCATATGCACAACTAGACATCAAAGGGAGTAATTGTGTGTAGTTTCAGCTTATTCCTATTGATAGTTAAGGAGGAGTTGCACACAAAAAACAGTGATTTTCTCTTAATTCAAGGGCAGATAATTCAAGATTTCTCAGAATTGACTGGAGCGATTTGAATTTCAAAGGTCTTATGCACAACTAGACATCATAGGGATTAATTGTGTGTAGTTTCAGCTTATTCCCATTGATAGTTTAGGAGGAGTTGCGCACACAAAAAACAGTGATTTTTGTTATATTAAAGGGCAGATAATTCAAGATTTCTCAGGAATGACTGGAGCGATTTGAATTTCAAAGGTCTTATGCACAACTAGACATCATAGGGAGTAATTGTGTGTAGTTTCAGCTCATTCCCATTGATAGTTTAGGAGGAGTCGCGCACACAAAAAATTGCTAACGGACGGACAGACGGACAGACGGACAGACAGACGGACAGACGGACAGACGGACGGACAGACGGACGGACGACCGAGGCCATAACATAATACGACCCTTCGGGCGTATAAAAAGGCAGATGTCATAAAGAAGATAATTTCTACATGAAACCAAGTTTTACAAAGTTTGGCCCATATTTGTGGCCATTTGTTATTTCAAGTAAATTATCATTTAGACTCCTTTTCCTGTGAAATGGCATGAATCTTTCCCATTTTTAACAGAGTTCATTCTTGTGACCTGGCAAACATTTTGACCAAGTTTCGTGAAGATTGGACCATATTTGTGGCTTCTTGAGTGTAAACAAAAAAATGTCATTAAGACCCCTTTTCCCGTGATATGGCACCGATCCTTTCCATTTCATTAGGGTTCATTCTTGAGACCTGACAAACATTCTGACCAAGTTTCATGAAGATTTGGGCCATATTTGTGGCCACTAGAGTGTAAACAAGAAAATTGTCATTAAGGCTCCCTTTCCCATGATAAGGAATGAATCCTTCCCAATTACCATTGGATTCATCCTTGTGACCTGACAAATATTCTGACCAAGTTTCATGAAGATTGGACCATTTTGTGGCAACTAGAGTGTAAACAAGAAAATTGTCATTAAGGCCCATTTTCCCGTGATGTGGCAACGATCCTTCCCATTTTCAATATAGTTCAACCTCATGCCCTAACAACCATTCTGACAAAGTTTCATTACGTTTGGACCATATTTGTGGCTTCTAGAGTGTAAATAAGAGAATTGTCATTAAGGCCCCTTTCCCTTGATATGGCACGGATCCTTTCCATTTTAGCATTTTTTACAAGGGACCACCCAAGGAATATTTCTGCCAAGTTTGGTTGATTTTGGCTTAGAAGTATAGGAGGAGATGTCGCTTAAAGAAATTGTTGATGCAGTGACGGACAGACGGACGCCGGACATTGGTAGATCACATTAGCTCCCTTGAGCACTTAGTGCTCAGGTGAGCTAAAAAAAAAAAAAAAAAAAACAGAATAGCCTCAAAAAATATATATTCTGTGCCTGTCGCATTTGGTATTCACCAATATTCGCTTTTGAGACAGAGGATTACGATACGTTTTCGCTGGAAATAACATGTGGTGAGTCCAAAATTTCTGAAAACTCATACAACATACATTCAAACATACAAATAAGGGGCTTCATTTTTCCTAGTATTATAAAGTTTTGATTAACTTTCTCCATGAAAATGAAATTAGTAGACTTTATTATATATGTTTGAGAATAATTGAGGGAAAGAGTATTCTGAATTGAAAAATAATATTGTCCAACAAGTGGGGAAACTCCTCATCTTGTAATGGGGTCGTTGTACGTTTGATTCTCACAGAAGGTGGTTTATGTAGCTTGACAAGACCATTAACTTCAAAGTGCATTAAAATGATTATGATATTGAAGAGGGTAGGAGTAAACAGTGCATAGAAATTACAAATTCTACCTGAAATCAGAATTACACCAAATTACGTCACATTCCACTGAATAATAAAAGAAAATAATTTTTGATCTGTGTCCTATCATGCTTTTTTTCATATTGACTCAAAATTCTTTTCATAAGTCAAATCATCATTTCTCATCATTGTATGACAATGACAAGTCCTAGGGATCTTAGCTTTTAGATTTATGGTTTATAAACTAAAACAATAAGGAATTTTTGAGGATTTTAGAGTTTTACCTATTTCATGTGATATAAGGCAACTAAAATATATTTTCTGTCTTGGATATTCATTATTCTAGACTTTTTATCAAAATAGAATGAAATCATTTCTCAAATGACAGTAAGTAACCCAAATTTGTGATTCGTGGAAATATTGTCACTCACAGATATATAAGAGACAACGGGATAATATCCGACTTACCTTCCATCAGAATACCGTTTCCTTCGGAGCGGTCCCAAGAACATCTCGTCATTTCGCAGTCTCGGCTAAAGTAGGCATTTCCATTCGGGTGATTTAAGCACAATTACTGTATTTTTTTGAATGACTTTTGATTTACACGTCGAAAATCACTTGTTTTATCTCGATCAGCACTCGGTATGTCAACGTAAAATCGCCAAAATGTAGACAATAGGATTTTTCCAAAAATGGCGTCATGCGGGATTTTCCCGTTTTTGATTCAGTATAATTGTTTTTCAATCGTTGTCCTTTTTTCAAAAAATAACACATATGCGAGCGAATACCATTTTATTACTTATTTTTATACCATATTTATGTAAAATAAATTTGCAATAAAAAAAAATTAAACCGAGATACTGCGATTATATTACGGAGTTGATATAATGACCAGAATTCACCGACATTGCCCGATGTTGATAACCTTCAATACACACTTTCTACCTTAAAACACATGTCGAATAATACTTAAAACCCGCCTCGAGACTGACTGTCAGATGTTGAAAAGTTGTGTAAAGCCCGATTGAATAAACCACAGATGTAAAACTGTTTCTAGTGATACAAGGTGTCTTCATGTGTCGTCTCAACTCGGCCGATTCAGTAACCTACATTTAAATCGGAGCCATCGGAGATCGCCCGAGTAATACCGAATGCAGATGTTTACTGTAAACAAGTTCAAGAGGTCACGACCAAAATAAACACATATTTCCGACAAATTACTACAAGTTGCACAAGCGAAGGCTTGGGTCAAAAACATAGTATCTGTCTCTACGGTGTTTAGACACAAACTTTTTTTTGCTCTTAACTCTCGACAAACTTACGCGAGTCATCAATTCCTTTTGGTTAATCATTCCAAGGTAAATTAGTGTTTTTTTAAGGAGAATTTTCATTATCTTCACTTGATGTAGAATAGAAGTATCACGCCATTACTGAAATAAACAGTGGTTTTGCGGAGAGAAGTCTTGAAAGATACTAAATTGAATCTTAAGAGGCGCTACCTTATTTCAATGTATTAAGATCCGACAGGAATTTCCTTACATGGTATATAACACTGGTGAACGAAGTTATCAAAAATGGAAAATGGGTTCGATCAGTCGTGACCTAGGAGAAAAGGGACCTTATGCCATTTTTATTAGGAAATCCTTGTTTCCACTCAAGAGTCAATAGTTTTCATCCAATTGTCTTCAAACTTTCTCAGACCATGACAATGAACGTTCCTAAACACCTATCCTTCATTTATGCATGTCTGATCATGAAAATTTCACAATCTGTTCTACATCAGTAATCATGTGTTTTTATACTGCGTCCTCTTCAAGTGACTTTGTGCATACAGGTAAATGGCCTTTATGTTGTACTAATCAAAGTATGCTAAGCACCAAACTTTTTCGCTGTCCTACAGGAGCTGATTAAAAAAAACACTTCGTGGTCGTGTTTAAAATTGTAAAATAATGTATTGAAAAGATATCTAATGTATACATAACGCGCAATTTTCTCGCGGAGCTCGTACAAAATGAGGAGCCCATGTTTCTTATTTATACTTTCTCATTTTCTACATGTACAGGTGTCGTGTAGATGCTTAGTTTCTGTTTTTCAGTACTTTATTGACTTTTAAGTCGTTACCAATGGCTAATCCAAATGTCAGACGACATTTTTCTGTCGAACAATTGTGGCGTGCTGTAGGTATGGTGGAGCAAGGGGATTCCGACCGCGATGTTGGCTTGGTGCTAGGGCTACACCATACTGTTGTAACCAGAGATTAGGCACGATACCAACAGTATGGTACACCTGTCAGGAGACATGATGGGATAGGAGTAGAGCTACCTCCGTTGCAGAAGACCGTTTATTTTTTGGTAATTCAATTCCAAAGAAACAGGTTTGATACGGCAACGAAGCTACGTGACGACCTTCAAAACGGCTCGGGAGTGCGAGTTTCGACTCAAACCATACGAACATGGCTGTATGAGCATAACCTGAGGTCAAGAAGACCATGTATTCTTATTCCGCTGTCCCGAGCTAATTGTCGGCGTCGGATAACATGGACATTGGTCCACGTTGGCTGGCGCATAAGACGCTGGCGCCCCATGTTATTCACGGATGAGTCCAGATATTGTCTGGACTATACTGATAGGCGAACTAGGGTGTGGCAAGGGCCGTGGAAAAGGTTTCATGGAGCAAACATTGCTGAGCTCGATCGTTATGTGGGTGGGTCCATCATGGCTTGGGGTGGCATCAGCTGGGATGGGCGGACTGATCTTGCTTTTTTAGTAAGAGCTACTCTGACAGCCCGTATGTACATTGATGAAACTCTCAATACCCACGTAAGATTTTACGCCGGTGCCATTGAGGATGGATTCATTTTAATGGATGAAAATGCCACACGGCCCGTATAGTCCAACAGTATTGCCAAGAAGAGGGCACTGGTGTGAGTTTTTCCGCTCGCAAGTTCCAGCCAAGGACACAACAGGAGCTCGGCCAGATCCTTAGAGAAGAATAGTATGTTATTCCCAAAGAGTAATCCAGTACTTAGACAGGGGTATGCAGAGGTGCTGTAAGGCTGTTATTGACAGTGCCGGCTCTCATACTCGTTATTAAACGAAATGCAATTGAAAGAACACCTTTTTGGGACAAATTCGATTTTTTCAATTTTAACGAAAAGAGACTAATTTCGAGGGTCTCCCTTTTTGGTCTACATTTAAAGTCTTCTAATCATTATAAAGATCATGCCTTTACTTTCTTCCATCGACCATTTTCCAACATTCTTATAATCAAATATCATTTTTTCCTGAAATTATAGTATAAAAAAGCTTTGGTACTTAGCAAACTTTGAGAAGTATATATTTGTTGTTCACCCTCCTACATTTGTGAGTTTATTGTTGATTCCCATTTTTCTTCATTAATGTATGGAGTTTCGTTAAGATTTACTAATAGTCTTCTTATCATAATACCCTGGACATTTGTCATTTTGTGCAATTATGCGATACCATCTGGAAAAGGCCTTTCGGTACATTTCTCCAAGCTCAAAACAGAGGAAATTTGATTGCGATGTTTGAAAACATTTATCTCACTGTAGAGAAAACATTGACATTGCTTTCATGAAGTCTTTTTTTTATCTCTTTCCGGATAAATTCTTGCTTTGTAGAATAATTCGGATCTTGGGTGCGGAGAAAAAATATTTCACTGTAGAGAAAAAAATGCATTGCAAAAGAACATGTTGATCTTGCTGCAGCTAAAGTTTTGATCTTGTTGTAGAGAAAACTTTTGATTTCGCTGCGGAAATATTATTTCTGGAGAGATTGTTTTGCTTCGATGAAAATAGTACTTCAATCTCAATCTCGCTATGAAAAAAATGAGCTCGCTACAATGGAAAAATTTTGACCTTACTGCGAAAAAATATTTTGATCTTCATCCGGAAAAATTCTTGCTTTGAGAAAAATTGTGACTTTTGTATTGAGAAAAAAAAAAAAGAAAACGCGGAGAAAACATTGATTCTGTGAGAAAGGTATAGTTGATCTTGCTGCAGGGCAAAGTTTGATCTTGCTGCGCAGAAAAATGTTGACCTGACTGTAGGGTAAAGTTCTGAATTAACTGCTGAGGTGATATTCGATTTTGGTGTTGCGAAAAGTTCTTGCTCTGGAGAATTCTGACCTTGCTGTATAAAAAACTTTCTTCCTGTTTAGAAAAAAAACCAAACTCGTTTAAAAGGAATTAATATTACTTCTACTTAAAACTGACTGCTGAAGAGAAAATCAAGATCTTAACAGAGAGAAATTAACAGAGGGAAAAATTTCTTTTTGCTGTAGAGCACATATTTTAGGTCGCTGCAGAGAAAAACTCTTCGTAGGAAAAGGTTGATCATGCTGTGCAGGAAAATAGTGATCTTACTGTCGATAATTTTATTATTAGTTAAGAACATTTATATCTTATTGTTAAAAAAAACTGATTTTACTATGGAGAAAAAATAATTTTGAAGTAGAGGAAAATGTTGACTGTACTGAAGAGGAAAAAAGATCTGGTCGTGTAGAAAAACATCTTTCCATAGAAATAGTTATTTAGCTTAATACCTAGAAAGCTTTGGTCTTGCTCCAAAGAAGTTTTTTTTAATCCTGGTGTTAGATTCTTTTCTTACTCCCTACTGAGGAACATGATTATGGGACGGAAAGAAAATTTAGAATTCGGTAAAGAAGAAAATTATTATTTTGTTGCACAGAAAAAAGTTGATCTTGCTGCTGAGAGAATTTTTTACCTTGCTTCGAAGAAATGTTTTGATCTCCTTCCAGGGAAACTTTTGCTTTGGATAAAATTTTAATCTAGGTATTGAGGAAAGAAAACTGAGAAGAAAAAAAGATCTTTTTGGAATGATGAATTTTGGTCTTGCTTCAGGGGATGTTTTGATCTAGCTGCAGAGGAAAAATTGAGTTTGTCTAAGAAAAACTGCTCGCTGCAGAGAAAGCTTTTTGATCTTGCTTCGAAGTATTTCAACCCCCTTGCGGAAATTTATTGTGAAGAAAAATTCTGATTTTGTTGAAATAGAAATTTAACTCTTGCTGTAGAGATACCCCTTGTTCCCAGCAAAAGACATTTTTGGGACATTTTTCTATTGAAAAGAAATACCTTACTGCAGCGAAATGTTTAGACCTTACTTTCTCTCACTCGGGAAAAACTCTTGCTTAAAAGAAAAAAATCTGATCTCGGTATTAGAGAGTCAATTTTTATCTGGCCGCGGTAAAGATTTTTCTGCAGAAAGATTTAAGCTTGCGTTGAAAAATAATTTTTATCACCTTGCAGGGTGCACCTTGCACCTTTTTACGGCGGAGGAAAAAATCTTATCTTGCTGAAAAGTTTTTTTTCTTTTCTCTTGCTGTAGAAAATCGCCCTAGCTTCCATTAGAAGCCTCGGGATAAATTCTTGCTGAAGAGAAAAATCCTGATATAGGTATTGAGACAAAATTTTTTTTACCGCGTTAAAAACTGTTGATCTTGTTGGAAAGGAAAATGTTGATTTTGCTACAGGGTCTATTTTGATCTGGCTGATTTTCAGCTTTCTTCGAAGAAGGATTTCGATCACCTCGCGGGGATATATTTACGACGGAAAAAACTTCTTATCCTGCTGGCAAGGATTTTTTCTATTGCTGTAGACATTCGCCCAAGCTTCCACCAGAAGAACCTTTTTTTATCATGCAGAAGAAAACATGTTTCACTGCATGTAAAGATTTTTTAAGTTGCTTCGAAGAAATACTTTGATCTGCGAGAGAATAATTCTGATCTAGGGATTAAGGAATAAATAATAACTGCAGAGAAAAAAATTGATCTTCCTTGTAAGATATGTGTTATATAAGGCATGAAAAGCCTCGACATTTATCAATTCCCCAAACCTCTTTAGATTTTTTTCATACAATACTCTAAGTACGTATTATATATATCCCTGTGAAAAAATATCTCACTACAGTGAAAATTTTGACCTGACATCGAAGAAATATTTTGATCTCCTTCCGGAATAATTGTAGCGTAAGACAAAAAATCTTGTCTAGTTATTTAGGGGAAAAAATTACCGCGTAGAAAAATTTTGATCATGCTTGAATGAATATGTTGAAATTTCTCTAGGTGCAGAGGAAAATCATGATTATGCCGATGAAAAAAAGTATTTCTGCATTTCAATGTTCAATGTCCTAACAGAGAAATCCTTGTGCGGAGAAAATTCTGTTCTTGCTGGAAAGGACTTTTTTCTTGCTGAAGATAAATATTTCATTCTTAATGAAAAAAAAATCTCACTACAGAAACATTATTTTGATCTTGCTTTGAAGAAGTATTTTAAACTCCTTCCTGACAATTCTTGCTTTGGAGGAATTTTTTGTAAAGTGCTCACGGTGAGATAATATAATTTCTCACCGTCCGTATTCCGTCCATCGTGCGTCCGTCTGATCATCCGTCCGTCAACATTTTTTCAAACATCTTCTCCAAAATCACTTCGTCAATTAAGGTGTAACTTGGTAGGGAGGTTCCGTGGCTGAAGGTCTTCAAAATTAGTTTATTTATTTAAGATTTTTATTCCTGCAAAACTCTGGTTGTTATGGTAACAGAAAGGCCGAAGTTGGCAGAAATTCTCCGAAAACTTCTCCATCGAAACTACTTGACCAAGCAAGCGGAAACCCTTACAGGGATGTTCCTTGGGCAATTCGTTTAAAGCTTTTCATTCCATCAAAAACTCTGGTTTCCATGGTAACGGAAAGGCTGAAAATATGTAAAAAATTGCCGGAATCTTAGAAAAAAATCTTCTCCTCGACAACTACTGGTTCCATCAAGCTGTAATTTGGCAGGGATGTTCCTTTGTGTAAGTCATTTTTAAAAGTTGTTAAACGATTTAGATTTCATAAACAACCTTGGCTTTATTGGTAACGGATTGGTCGAAAATTGCCTAAAATCTTAGAATTAATTTTCTTATTCTAAACCACGGGACCAATCAAGCAAAAATTTTACACGGATCTTTCTTGGATAAAGCTTCTCAAAATTTCTTTCAAAGAATTAAATTTCTTAAAAACAAAAAAACAAAAAAAAAACAAACAAAAAACAACCTCTGGTTTCTTTGTTAACGGAAAGGCTGAAATTGGCAGTATATTCCCGAAAATGTAATAAAAAATCTTCTTCACTTACATCAACCGGGGCAATCAAGCTGAAATTTGGCAGGGATGTTCCTTTGGTAAAGATCTACTAAAGTCTTTAAAGGATTTAATGCAATCAAAAACTGGTTTCCATCCTAACAGAAAGGCCAAAGATTGCCGAAAATCTTAGAACAAATCCATCTAAACCATTCTAAACCACGGGGCCAATTTAGCTTAAACTTGGAAAGCATGTTACATGGGTGAAGCTCTCCCAAAATTGTCAAAAAGAATTTTATTCATTCAAAAACACATGTACAAAAAAACCCCGAAAATCGTAGAAAAAAATCATCTTCTCATAAACCAATTGGTCAATCAATATAAACCCCGACAGAAATGTTCTTAGGGTGTTGGTCTACTAAAGTTGTTAAAAAGGTTCAATTTCATTACTTACTATGTTGACCATGGTCACATAAAGTTTGTAAAATTACGAAAATTGAAAATAAAATCAAACTGCATTGGGATGAAATTAGAGTCTGTTTCCTTTAAAACCACCCTGAATGTACATCAAGCAATCACTGGTATTAATAACATGGTTGACAAGTTATGAGTTTACTTACTCAAGTGATCGATTAAGGACCATTTTGGTCCTCTATTTTTATTTAACAGTGGATAAAAATCTGATCTTGTCAGAAAGAAAACATTTCCCTTGCTATAGAGAATCCTCTTAGCTCTCACTGAAAGATGGAGATTTCTTTTTCTTTTATCTTGCTAGAAGGGAAAATGTTGATCTTGCTACAGGGGAATTTTTTTTATCTAACTGTGGAGTAAAATCTTGACCTCGGTGCGGAAAAAAATTATCTCACTGCAGAAAAATTTATGACATTGCTTTGAAGATTTTTAGAAAATATCAGGTCTATTTATTGAGTTAAAACAAATACCGAGGCGAAAACTTTGATCTTGTCGAAAAGGAAATGTTGCTCTAATTGCAGGGGATAATTTTCATCTTGACGTGATGAAATACTTTTATCTTACTCCGAAGTAACGTACTGCTGAGAAAAAAATGATATTGCTGTGGAGAAAATAAGATCTTGCTTTGGAGAACTTTTTCCTCGCAAAAAGTTGTGCCGTGTAGGAATATTTTGATTCTGCTGTGAAGTTAAACTCTGATCTTACTGTCGAAAACTTTTGATCTTGAGAAAAAAAATGATTTTGCTATGGAGAAAAATTTGATATTACTGTAGAGGATAATTTCGACTTTAATAAGAGGGCTTAAACAATTTCGTCGTAGAGAAAAAATGTTTGCTGCGGAAAAAACTTTAATTTTTATGAAATTTCCAACCTAATATGGTTCAACAAGAAATATTTTCTGCGCGAATTTTTGTCATGAACAGTAAGTCACAGTAACTGAGTATTTCAGATAGCAGAAATCATCACCTTTTCTTACTTTAATCTGAGATAAGTTGCTTTTAACTCTTCTTCATATGAAATACACATGGAGGGGAAAACTTTTGTCTAAGAGAGAAGGGGTATACTCATTAAACATTAAATTTTGGTCTCTGATTTCTCGTAACATCTTGTACAGCACTATCAAGGCAAAGGCAAAGGCATTTCAAAAAGACTCATGCCTTCATGAGTATCTTGTTCATTTCAGATTAGAGCCTAGTCGATTTTCACAGGAAACTAACCCACATTTGCTGTAGAAGTGGTATCGCCGCGTTTATTTCCTATGAAATGAGAAAATATAAGCCATGATGGAATAAAATAACAAATTCTTACCGTTGATATTTGAATATTTAACCACGTTGAAGCTTTACAATGAAACGAACTTCAAACAGCCACCTAGTTTTTGCTGAAACGAAATATTTTCCTTGGTATCTGAAAAGGAAGGTAGTTGAATTCTATTAGAAAAAACCATTAAGGGAAAATCTTCAAAAAACACCAACTTGAAAAATGTGAGAGGATAGCACCGAATTTGACGGTTATTCAAGGGTATCCCTTTATTCAAAATTAACATTGGTGGGTTGGGTAATTTTAGCTTTTGAATCCTTGTGTTATGAAACAGAGAGCCTGAATGTTATTTTCTTCAGTGAATTGGTATTTGACACGCATTAGCCACAGAAGTTTAACATTTATGGTGTTTATCTCCGTGTAATATTTGGACCGAAATTTTGAAATTCATCGAAAATGTGCAACTTTCGTGACTTTCGTGCTGGGGGGGGGGGTTCTTTTGTTTTGTCGTTTACTACAGACACCAAGGATAAAAATTGGAATTCATTTTTCTTTTAGAATACGCCAAATTGAACGGCCTTTTATATGGAAATAAGATATAGATTTTATTAGATGACTATAGATATGTTAAAATGTGGCAAATGCAAGATGGCCGTTTAATGTTTGTTCCGGTGTATTTTTACAACTTATATGCGTCGTTAATCTATCATAAGATGAACATTGATAAAGATTCAGTACAAAGCTTTCGTCTCAAAATTCTCCCCAGTCGAGTAAAATCGATCCATTCAGATTAATATATATGTATAACGATGATTACTTGAGTACCCGTCATGGTTCTTCACTTTTAGTAGGTTCGTCCCGAACTACGTCATCGATAAAATATATTCGTTCTAGATAATTTTGGGAGCGTTAAAAAATATTTTCGAAAATAAGGATAGATTACACAGACGATATTGAGTTTGTCGGATTGGAATTGTGTTGGTAGTTTGAATTGGTTTTGTGCCGCTTTCAACAATCGTTAAGTTATACCAAAAGGCTAAAGCACCTGACAAAGGGCTCCTTGTATTTCTATCACCAGTACTGCCATTACATCTTGTCCTTGCCTCCAGCTGCTATCCAAAATAGGTTTACGATTATAAACCTATTTGGTGAAGACAAAAAGTTGGAAAAGAAGAGTGCCAAGTCCTGGACCTTTTGAATGATAATCCAACGCGCTACCACCGCGCTTCGACGGCTTATCGGATGAGACAGTTGCCTTTCCTATAACACGATTAATGCGTAGCTTTGTAGTTATACAGTATTTTCGGGGAGTGGCTATCACGTGTTAGGATGGGTGCCCCGGAGTATTGTGTAACTAGTGGCTCGGTATATAAGAGGTTGATAACCACCCGTCAGCGGACAAACACGGGTAGAAGAAGAGGTATAGAACACTCGGTCGGTTGTATATAGTTGTACATGATAAATTACCATGTAGCTGTTTACAGATTTACCGTTTTATTTACCCGCCACCTCCTTCGATTTTCGCTGTACTACATTACGCTTTTGTGGTGCCGTTTGGACCAGTATCTGGGTTGAAATTTAACTTTTTCTGTAGTTTGGCTGTCCCGAATAATGACTGGTGGAATTCTAGGACCGTAAGAAGTCCATTTTGCATATTCTTTTACATAGGTTTGGCAGAATTATTGGAAATTGTTTGATCTGTTGAAGGACAGATCAAGAACTTATCAACAGCAGTGGAAGCCCAGGGGGTGACAAAGATGGTAAACGTTTTCGATGGCTCTGACCCGAAACAATTTAAAGTTGGATCAAGAGCATGGAAAGATACGCCACTCTCATAGGGGTTAAAGAAGACTATGTGAAAAAGTCGCTTATTAGGCATGCAGTGGTCCTGTTAGCGATTTTCTCATGAGATATTTCGAACAGAACAAAAATCTGGAGAGTCGATCCAGGTTAATACCGAGAGGTTGTAAGCTCTCGCTGAGGACGCTTTCGGCGTCCCCCGACATTAAACGTGGCCTTGAAAATCGCCACTGGTGAACAAAATCTTTAAAAGGTTTACCCTAAGGTTAGGCTCACAAAATGTGCAACCAAGTCGAGACGAAACGTCAATAGAAATTGAACATCTGTGTAAAGCAAGTATTAACGTTGCGACCGAAAACCTAGGAATCTTGAAAATGTTGAGTGTTACGCGTGCGGAAAGTTCAAAATTAAATCTAAAATCACACTTTAAACGTCAATGCTCCACTGATGTAGAAGCAGATGTGGAAAAAAATTAGAAAACAAACTGAAGGAATTTTTTTTCGAAAAGAAGAAATTCTCCTTAAAGAAAACGCATTCAGATTAATGCAGCAGACAAAGGACCTATAATCATCTTTTAGAAATACAAAAAAATATAGAGCTTTTTTGACTCGTAGGGTATCTTTGATTTATAGTCGAGTATACAATACCTTGAAAAATAAGCCAATGTTACAAAAACATAAATTAGACTTAACAACCGCTTAAAAATACCCATAAAATTTATGTAGTGTGAGACCTTTATATTGTTATTTATATAAACATATTACAAAGTATTATAATAGGACTGGATTGGCTTCAGGCACGAGGTGTAAGCGTGTATCATGATTTGAGATGTATCAGGGTCGATGAGTCATATGTTCAACTTGTAGATGATATACATACTGCTTCAGTTGCTAAGATGAAACTTAAAATTAAAGTTCCCCCAGTCTGCCCATATTTGTCAATGTCAGGTGAGAAAACACCTGTATCTTTTATCAGAGTATGAATATGAGATAACTCCTTTTCGAAGTAGGTCAAATTGGTAGTGAACCAGGGTAACTAATGATAAACTCGATTGCTAAGCTTTCTGATAAAAGGAGATTTACCCGTTATGCTTGTTTACACCACTAAAAAGACATTATTTTTAAATCGGAAACACATGTAGCTCGTATCAAGCAAACAATTCAACGGAAATAATGAGTAAAGATAAGAATCCTTCTGGCGTGGCAAGTACGGGGGAAAGTCACAGAAACTCTAATAAGAAAATTGACACTAATGAGTTAGATAAATAATACGTTCCACTTTAATTCAATCCAAAAAAATTAAATCGCTTTACAAAACGCTGATTTATCCGCAAAAACTGGTGCTGATTTAAGTCACACTGATACACCGTGGATGAAAATAGATACAGGAACTCATGAACAAATTAAGCTTATACCTTATCGTGCTCGACTTAATAACTGGAACATAAAGATAAGACAGTTGATAAATTGTAAGAATCCAAAATAATACAACGAAGTCGATCCGCATGGTTATTTCCAGTTGTAATTGTAAATGAGAAGGATAGAACCAAAAGATTTTGTGTTGATTTTAGACAGCTTATCAAATTAAAAAATCTAATCCATATCCTCTTCCTATTATAGATGACATATTAGCTCTGTTAGGCAAGGCTAAGTACTTTTCTTATCTAGATTTGAAATCGGGGTATTGGCAAGTCAAGATGGCTGAGTTTGATAAGGAAAAGACAGGGTGTCACAGAGGTCCTTTCGAATTTAAAGTTATGCCGTTTCGGCTTACGAATGCCCCTGTGATCTTCCAAGAGTTAATCAATAAGGTTCTCGAAGGCTTGAGACATTTACGACCGCTTACTTAGATTTTATTTCGATATACTCAAAAATTTTAGAAGAACACATAAATCATATTTAACATATATCTTAACGCCTGCGTGAACACAGTCTACGTTTGAAACTTGTAGAGATGTAGTTTTCTGAAAAAGAAACTTATTACCTAGGATTCGTTAAATTCGATAAAAAGAGAAAAAAAGTTGATGTTACGCGCTTTCTTTCACCACTAACAAACGTGCGTGAAGTTAGAAGTTTCATAGGTATGTGTCATCACAATTTTCTTGTGTGGCTGAACCAATTATCGCTCTAACTCGAAAATTCTTGCCCAAAAGCTTTCGATTTATTGAACAATAAACTTTAAGAATTGCCCCTATTGTGTTTCAGTGATGTAAATATACCATATTAATTGTGCACGAATGCAAGCGACAGGTGAATTGGTGCTTGACTCACTCAAACGGTCCTTGAACAGTTCCAAGAAATTGAGCGTCCTAAAACTACCTATCAAACCGACTGAGTGACACCCGGACTAGATGTGCTGTCATAGAAAGAGAAGCATATGCAATAATTATTACAGTTTGCCAAAGCTGCATCATGACCTCTATTATGCTAATTTTACCATGTTTTGTAATCATAAACCGTTAGGACATCTTCCGGAGGCTCCGGTCCAGAGTAAGAAAGTTAAATTATTGGCCCTAAGCATCGCTTGTTACGGTTTTCTTATTTAGTATCGGCCTTTTCCGTGAGAGAAATGTGTTGTCGATGTTAGTGGACCGTATCCTACTACATTGTCCGGAAACAATTACATAATTGGTTTTTTGGCCTATTTTCTGGTTATCCCGAGTCTGATTACGGTTCTGAGATCGTTTACCAAGTGATTAGAGAGACATCCGCTAAATTAAATATACACCATGTAACAACGTTCTTTTTACCATCATCAAAGTAATTGTCTGATAGAGCTATAGGTCACTAGTTGATGTTATGTCTAAGAAAATTCAGGTTGAAAATGCTCAATGTGATGCATTCTTAACCAATGCGCTTTCGGCTATTCGGTTTGTCGTTAAAGAATCAACAAAATGCTCACCATTCTATCTTCTCTTCAATAGAAAATATGTGTTGCCAATTGACACTATTCTGAGACCGCGTAGAAAATACTAAGGGGAGGACCTTCACATTATTTCGTTAGAAAAACAACATAAAACATTTCTATCAGTTCATCGAAATAGAAAAAAAGCTAAACAAAAACGAAACGAGTACATACACAGAAACGCTGATGACGTCAAACTTCAGGTTGTTTGTTTGTTTATCTGAAAAAATCATACTCGTAAAAATAACTATGACATTAAATGGCGCGCTTATTATCAATGTCCAAATGGCGCGCTTATTATCGGATAATTCAACAAACATCACCTGTTACTTTTATTATCAAGCAACAATTAGATGGAAGCACGACCAAAACTCATGCTTAACACCTGCGTTTAGCAAATTTAAAAGAATGGCACGTACCTGAGGATAATTCAGGTAGCCATTTTAGATCAAGTAATAACGTTGTTCCCCTATTTCCAAAGCGATAATTCAGATGCGAATCATCAACTTTATGATAAGAGTAATTTATTGTGTAGGCTGAAAAGACAGCGTTCTGAAAGTTCTGATGAATTAGACATGTCATTAGCCGGGCGAAGGCAGAGAAGAAGGTCACAAAATAAACGTGATTCTGTATCCAATTAGGATGATTGTGAGGAAATAAAAACCTGTCAGATTGTGTTTCTTAAGATAGGGCTTCCTTCAGTTATGGTTAACTGAGGCATGTTTAAAGGTACATTTGTATCATTAGTGATGATAATTTGAGTGTATTTGACGAAAAAGTAATTCCGTTATATGTTCATTGTAGGAAAACAATGACTGACTTCTCGTTTGCATTAACCATTTTGACAGGTTAATTTTTTTGTGTCCTAAATATACAGCTACGTTCATCGACTGCGTTCGTTGCTGAAGCAATAGTTATTTGGGACACTGATGTATACTATAAGACTAATGAAGTAAGAACCACTATGGCAAAATGACCTTCAACTATTGTGATTCATTTTGAAAATTTCCAGGATCTTTTGGCAATTTTGCTGAAGATCTTACACGAGTTAAAACAGTATTCAATATCGTCGAAACAAGTCATTTGAAAGGGGAAAAAATCGTTCAAATTGCAATTGAAGGGCAAAGACAATACGTTTAATACTTGCAACAGGTTGAAAAGAAATTGAGAGAAAATTGTTTCCTGTTTTGTCGCTCGCGAAAGCGAAATCGTAGAAGTCTATTTCAATTTGTAAGAGATGCATTGTCATGGTTATTCAAAGCAGACATTTCTTAACGTTATCCCAACCCTATGTTGAGGGCAAGATCATTATCACAAATGAGCAATGAACAAGGTTAAAAATTGCGAACTTTACCGATACCGACGCCTGGACACATTTCAAAGAACACTTTCCTAATATTTCGAGCATTGACAAACCGGATCGATTGACGACTACAAAGGACATTCCCTTAGACTTGCTATAACACGAAAATGCAAGGTTTAGTTTTCGGTACATTGCTAGCTTTGTGCTATCACTGGTAGTTGCTCTTGTTGTTGTAGTTCGCTAATGTATTATACCTAGTGTTAGAAAAATTCTGCCAGATTGCTTATGTAAACGGTGTGTGAAGCGACAGCGATAGGCCGAGGATTAGACAGGAGTTGAGCTCCAAACCATGCGGACCAATGGGAAAGGAACATCTACCGAGGAAGTGTCGAATACCAACTGAAGAATACAAACGTTAAACCCGTATCTACTTATTGTCGAAGAAAGGGTTCAGTACGGATAATTATGCTCTACACTTACAAGAAACAGAGATGCTAAGAATAACCGATAACACCAAATTAGAGGAAAATAAAATGAAAATTACCTTGATAAACTTTGACTATATAATTACGGGAAAAGGGAGCTCATTTACACTTGTTCCTTGAACAATGCAAGGTTGAAACGTGGAAAGTTGAAAAAAATACATGAGTAACATGAGTACACATTTGGATTTATTGTCGGTGAAACGTTATGGTGTTGTTAACAACATTGTCAGCAAAAGACGATGGTGAATGCGCCAGCGTTCTGGCGGATGAAATAAGCGTACCTGTAACTGCGCAACTTAAAAAAAGTTAATTCCTGAGAGTGACAACGACAGTATCGACGACGATTGGGTTGTCATTGGACACACTTAGGCGCCGGATCACGATGGCGATCAAAATGCCAGTGATGACGATTGTGTCACCACCGGATATTCGGTAGCAAACAATCGTATGACGAACCATCGCCGAGGACAGGTGACAGCACAAAAGACTCTTATTCGAGATTCAAGCAATCGCATGACGTACCAGGTACCAGGCGAGGACAGACGATACAGTGTATATTACAGTTATGCACGAGTAGTTCGATGAAGGATGATTAAAATTGTGTTATTTTCGGATATATATATCGGGTTTGGTTTTGTTTATTTCACTCTTATAATTATCAGTTGTACTGATTACCTTTTTTCTTTTATTTTTCTTTTTACAACTTTTATATTATCTCTAAATAACACACTTTTTTACTGCCTCGGTGGCCTAGTGGTTTAGCACTCGATCCGTGACCTGGAGGTCCGTGGTCCGAGCCCAACTGTCGCCGGGGGTTGTGTTTAAGGGCAAAACACTTAATAGCCAGCCCAGTTCACCCAGCTGTAAAAAAGGGGTAGCAGTGATTTAAACCATTGCCTCTCTCTCACGGGCGTGAATACATCGGGATTGAGTGTTCGAGAGCGATTTCATAACCTTAAGCTTTCGTCGCAATCGAACTAACATAGATCAGATTACACTTATTTTTTAAGTATATAAATCTTATGAATTGTAATTAAATTAATATTTTCTGTTGATGCTTTCGTATTCTGGGTTAGTAATGTTTTATTAATTATACATATTGTAAATCATGAGCAGTAAATTTGTAAAAGTTACAAATTTTAAAAAGATAAGGGCGGATGTAACACGATGAATGTTCTGCACTGCAGTTATACAGTCTAGGGAGTGGCTATCACGTTTTAGGAGGCGTGCCCCGGAGTATTGTATAACCAGTGACTGGGTATACTAGGGGTGTCAGAGACGGATTATGCTCCACGAATAAGGCATTGTCACAAAAAAATGTAATGAAATTTTGTCATATTCTACTCAGTACTGAAATATGAGACATAGAGAGCTAACATAAAGGTAACAAACATAAAGCCCCCTTTTCCATGACTTTTTTGTATAAATTTTTCAAATAGTTCAAGGGCATCTGATTTGCTACTCAAGTATGAAATCTTATCAAATTCTGAACATAAGACTAGGAGAAATAAAAGAATGACTGTATTTTACAAGCAAAGGTAAAGTTAACAAACATTTAGCCCCCCTTTTTCCATGCAATATTTTTGTACGAAAAGTTCAATTGTTTATAGGAAAGGGCATCTGATTTGCTACTCAAATATGAAATTTCATTGAATTCTGACAATTCGACTAGGAGAAATATGAGAAAAACTGTATTTTACCCTACGTCCCCTTTTTCATTGACGAGGCCTCAAATCTAAAACCAGTGACAGATGCATCAACACTATTTCATAGGAAGTTTACATTGTAAGTTTCATTTGATTTGGTCCACGGGTTATTGAGAAATCGCAGGGGACGGACGGAAGGACGGACAGACGGAATCACGGACAGACGGACAGACGAAGCGGAGGTTATATGCTCCCTTCGGGAAGCAAAATAAGAGGCTGATAACCACCCGTCAGTGGACAAGCACGGGTAGAAGATCAGGTGAAGAACTCGCGGGCGGTTGTATATAGTTGTACATAATAACTAGAAAGCCATGGATGGCTTGAGTCGCTCCACAGGCTTGAAATTCTTGTAATAGCAAATAAAAGTTTTGACTAGATTTGGAGATATTTGGGTTCTTCTGATGTTGAAAATGATTTTCAAAGTTTCCACTATATAACATATAGAGAAATGACCACCGCCCAAAAAATCCATATTTTTCATCGAATCACATTAGTATTTTGCTGCATAACAATGTGTCACCCAAGGATAATTCCAGTGAAATTTGGTTGATATCCATTACATTAATTACATTCTGAGAAAATGATTTTCAAAATTTCCACAATATAACATATAGAGAAATGACCCCCGCCCATAAAATAGATATTTTTCATCCCATCACAATATTTTTTGGTGGACTGATAAAGGATCACTCAAGGAACATTCATGTAAAATTTATTTGGTATCTATCTATAGAATCTGAGAAAACTCACGCAAACACATCTCAAGATGGGGTAGTAAAATATGCTGGATTTAAATGCCAATAGTGATGATCAAGTTTACAGCAGAAGGTCAAAGGTTAACTTTTGGCCTTCACTGTCATTTATAACATCGCTCAGACTTTTCTGTAAGCTGGAAAGTGCCTCGAAGGTAAGTGTAGTAATATTGCGTCATTTCTTTAGTAATTCGGCTTCTGGTGGTGCTTTGGTTAATACACTTTAAGAAAAAAATGTTTCTTAAATGCTCTCAAACTGTCTGTTGAGATCTTTTGTGGATATTATGATTTGATGACAAAACGTAAAAAGTCAAGTTTAAACTTTTCGCTGATTTTGATTATCGCACTGTCATCTTCAGTGATAATTGTGACGTCACAAAGATACACGCGCAATATGTCGCGCTTTCATTGCTGCGCCCTCTATATTCCCGAGGTCTTTCCCGAAGAATCGCAATTGGTTCCCGATTGTTTGTCTGTATCTCTCAATGCATGATGTATTTCTCAAAATATTTCACACACATACAAATTTATGCTAGATTCAGACAATTATCTTAATGGTCAATGTCACATCAGGAAGTCAAGGGTCAAATTTTTACCTGTTCATAATATTTCACACACATACACATTTTCAGCAGAGTATGTGATTTATGCTATATTCAGGTGCATCTCCTGGTGGTCCAAGATCTTGAAATAACAAAGGTCAATTTTGACCTTGCCCGGTACTGTAATCATCTTGGCGCCTTTCGCCTTGCCGTAAGCATTGTCATGACCTTGGTTGTATATCTTTTGATTGGGGATAGATTGTCATGAATCTGGGCATGTGTGATCATCAACAAAAGAGTACTCTAAGGAATTTATCTATCAATACAGACTATCAAGGGATAAATCTAAGAGTTGACACCCGCACGCGGAGCTCTTGTTGTTCAAATCAGCTTCATACTAAAGCGGAATGGAACAGTCATTCGGATGCGATCGCAAACTGTTTGAAAACATATCACCACGTGTCGTGATAGAATATGGTTTATATTAATTAGAATAATTTAATTAAAGTTGTTTGACGTCAGATGAATAGCAACCTAAAATGGAAAGTAAGATTCATGGTATTGAAACTGTTTCTTCTTCTTTTCGCAGTGTTCCATAACATTTTTGTCCCATAAAACTTATCTTCACGATATTTCGTTGATTCAAACGAGCCAAAAGTTGAAGGCCAAGTAAGAATTTGTGCAAACTACATTTTATACATGTACCCTTTAAAAATTTGGTCGAAAGTCGTTCAGCGGTTATATATTGAACCAGTCCATGAACTTTTGGGAAATACCAGTCGATTTCTATATTCTTCAAGTATATTTAACTTTACCGAACTTCAAAAGAAACGTTGCATTGACAGAATTCTATTTATAAAAAAATCCATTTATATTGCATTCTTTTAAGGAAAATGGTCATTTTAAGACTTTACAATGATGTTTATTTCCAAATGGTTGTCAAACACCATTGATAGCATTAGTTTGGATAACAGTGATACTGTGGTCGATGCCGAGCTGCAAAGATAACTCTTAAAGCTAGTCAGTTGTTAACGCCCTTGTCTCTGAGTGGTTGCCTTGTAATATGGCGGTAGTTTTCGGTAGATTTTGATGGCCTTTTGGAGAAATCCCTAAAATACTGTCGAACAACAAGATCTTTTGAGAATTCTTTTACTCTATTCCTTAGTTGCCCAGATGAGCTATTTGTGCAATTTAAAGTTTCTAACGCTTTTGAGATTTAACTGACATCTGTCGAAATGGCGAAGGTTCAACGCCCCTGTCTCTGATTTGGAGGGAATAATCGAATGCTTACCTATTGCAATTTACAACGATAATCAATACCATCTTGATTTTATCAGCAAGAACATCACACGATAAAGGGCCTTAGACTTTTTAAAACATTCAATGCCAAATTATTCGTATTTAATGCAGAGAGAACTTAGGTACAGCTTTGCACATCCCATTTTAAACAGTCAAGCTAGATTTTTACCGAAACAGACCTTTTTCTTAAGCTTGGATTCTAGATGACTTCATTTTCACCAAGACTATCTAATAAGTCGCATTCTTAGATTTTTGTTAAATCATTCGAACTTTAAAAACCCTAAGTTTGGGGTAAGGGTTAAATATTTTACCTTCACCATCAGCACATGCGTTTTTCCGCCAAAAATGTAAATGAAAAAAAAAATACATACAAAAGATAAAGATATTACTTTATTAGTATTGTAAAGTCAGATAAATTTTAGAGTCATAAATATACAAAAGGTAAAGGTACATGAAATTTAGCCTCTTATTAGCATGACACTAGCAATTCTCCGAGACAAAATATGAAACATAAATTACCTGGGACACTTAACAACATTTATGGAGGTTTAAAGATTTTTTTGCATTTTGTGAAGGAGGAATTTTTGAAAATTTATGACCTTGACATTATGACCTAGAACGATGATTTTAATTATCTGCTGTAAGAAGGTGTCGCTATTATTTTAACATTTGAAATATGAAGGTTATACTACTCAAGGGGCTTATTCCGCACATAAAGCCTATGCGAAAAAGAAATTAATACCCCTTCGAAAAATGTCGTTGATGAATTTTCATAACATCGAAACTACAGCTTATTTCGATTATTTACCAACGTCCATGGAAAAGGGGAGCGGACGGAGGACATTCATCGTTTGTCACATTCCACATACAGTCTTTATTCTTTATATTTTATGTATGTCGCCTTCTGAGTGCTTAAATATCAAAATCCTAGTCACCCCAAATGTTCTCACCATTGCAAACTTATGGACAATGTAAAAGTTTATACGATCGGGTCATCTATATTCTTATATCAGATATTGAAAATTCATTTTTGGGGTCGAGAAACGGAGAGCTTTCGTATAACTAATAACATTGAGCCTCCTTTTTACCTTGAGCGTTTTGTACGCTTTTTTTCTAATAGTTTATTGTCAAGATCATCTGATTTGCAACTCAGTTATGAAATATCATTGAAGCCTGACCATTAGACATAGAGAAATTAGAGGAAAAATTATTTTCATATTTAAACCCTTTTTTGTGACGAATCGTCAAATTTAAAACAAAAGGCCCAAGAGGACCAGTATTGATTCACTGGCATTTAATGCCTTGCAGGTTAATAAATCAACACTAAATTGCATTAAAGTATATAGCTAGTACATAGTCTACCCGTTAGCAGATAATGATCAATTTTATAAGAATGCCCCTTTTACAATGAGTTTGTAATAATATTTCCAGGCAGCTTTAATGTGCCCACAGCTAAACGATGAGCAAATTTTTACTTCATGAAAATCCTTCAATATATGTACAAGCGGTGAAAACAAGAAATGCTGCATCACAATGGCCCCCTTTTCCATTACGCAGTATCATATGATCAAATTTGAAGAAAGCTGATAAAGCATGCATGCCCCAGAATTATTCTTGTGAAGTTCGGTTGAACTCTGTCCAGTAGTTGCAAAGAAGATGTTGTCATTTCAGGCCACTATTCAGTGACACGATAGTTCGTAGATCCCATGATACCCGATTAGAAATACAAAGAATTCTGAAAGAGCATGTCCTAAGAATCGTTCCTGCAGTTAGGTTGAATTCTGACTAGTTGCTTCAAAGAAGATTTTTTTTTAATTTCATCAAATGTGACTATTTTTGGGTGTCTCGACAGCCCGTAACACTCATCTTATCAACCCGAACTGAACACAACGAAGACATCTGAAAGAGCATTCTCAATGATCATTCATGCCAAAGGACGGGTCTCCATAAGGGCCTTTTAGTGCCTAGAAAAGATTTCTTTTACACTTTTGCCATACATACTATGATTCAATCTGCGTCCACTGACAAGATATTGGCATCTCAAACTGATTGGTTCTAGCTGTGTCTTGTGTTAAAAGTTTACTACGAACTTGAGTTTCATTTTAAAATCTTTATATCACCCACATTAATTGTTTTTTATTTGAAGCTGCCACACAATACATCAATGAACTACTAAGTTGATATCCGGAATTAATTTTGGCATATCATATTTTCCATTGTGACAATCTCCCATTTTTTTGTCTTTAGGGAATTTCTTTGATTTATTACCTACCCACTTTGCGGTTTTGCACATCACATTTACAAATAGCCTTGAACATCAAATTTCTTTCATTGTTTGCGAAGAAAACACAAAACCATTGCCCCAATTTTTTTTTCGCTGAAAACAGTTAGTTTAGTAGTTTATTCAGTATGATATATGGCCTCCGGTCTTGACAAATAGCATAATACAACATAACATTACAAACATGCAACCAGTGGAAAATAATATTCCTCAACACATTTACACATACACATACCTACACAAATATATACGTTTATATTCACACGTCAGTACACAAAAAGATATATACACATACACATGTATGCGTTAAGTATAAGTTTACACATACGCATACAAACATATATGCATACAAATAAGAAATTTCTCTGTAATATGAAAAATATTGACGAGAGTAAATAAACATAGTTTCAGTATATACCCAGCCAGAGTTTTCTTTTTTCAAATGCATAATAAATATACATAGCAGTATTCCTTATCTGATTTTTATTTTCACTTGATAATAGAATACTTAATTAATAAATAGACGGCGAGATGTAAAATTTCTCAGGTATGTATTTCTTTCTATATTCTAAAAATAATGGACAGATCATTAAAAAGTGGTATTCGTCTTCAATTAAATCATTACAAAATGTGCATGTCCTATTAATAGTATTAATATTACCAATTCTACCTTGTTCTGTCGCTAATTTCAAAGTTCCAGTCCGAAATCTTGTTAGAGCTTTTCTAAATTTGAAAAATTCAACTACATCTAAATGTTTTTCATTTTCGAATTTATCCTTAAACTTACGATAAAAAGTTAAATTTGTTGATATTGTACATTTGTTGCTTCATATCTGCAGATATTAATCTTTCAATTGCTGCAGATACTGAGCAACAAACTGCTTTTTATTCTGTACGTATTGAGATTCCAAAATATAACCGAAACCATTAGAAAATAGACTATTTTTAAGCTAATAATCCAATTATTATAACCTAGTGAGTCATATAACTTAAGCATGTAATAACATTATTTACAAATCTATGATCAGACATTCGTAAAATCTTAATCCAATATTTTATAACTCTTTTGTAGTGAAAATATATATTGGAAATCTGTCACATTCACCCAAAACAGCAACATCCGAAGTATTGCAAGGGACGCACATGAAGCGCTTACAAGCATATTTATGGACACTTTCAATACATTCAAATTCGCTAAGGCCCCAAATTTCAGAACCGTAAAAGAGAATAGGCCCTTTTTTCGAATCAAATATCTTAAGAAATGTTTTAGTATTGACGGGCATAATATCGTTTAGTGAAACAATTAAGCTATTTAGCGATTGTTTTGTTTTGATAGCATTTTCTTCTGCCATTTTACTTAATGAACATTTTGAGCTAAAGTATGTGCCAATATAGTTAAATCCATTCACACACTCTAAAGTATTGTCTGAGTGATGAAACCTTTCACTTTTTGATATATTTCCACCACATTTAAAGATCAAATCTTTTGTTTTACCAACATTAACGTCTAACTTTTATTGGTTACAAAAGATATGAAGCATATCTAATTGTTTTTGAAGTCCTGATTTCGTTTCTGCCAGTAAAGCAATGTCATCAGCAGACATCAAAAGAAATAATTCAGTGATATCGGGAAAGAGCTGTATGCCTTTTATGCCGCTTTTTGAAATAATATCATGTAGTTCGTTAATAAATAAGATAAACAGAATTGAAATGAACGGACAGCCTTGAATGAGACCATTGGGACAATTAATTGCTTCACTAAACTCATTTTCGTAACGAACAACCGTTTCGACTGTATTGTAAATTGATTCGATTGATTTGAATAAATTACCAGAGACACCGTGCTTTATCAAAGATTAAAAAAGTTTTACTCTGTTAACGGAATCAAAGGCTTATCGAAAAACAACAAAGGCGACATAAACTTTTCTTGTCATTGTTAAGTGTGTGTTTACAATAGAATGGAGTATGTAACTATTATCAATTGTTGAATAGTTTCTTCGAAAACCAGCCTGGGATTCTGCTATTCGACCAAAAATTTCTGCATAAAATGTAATTTGTTTATTTAAAATGTTAAATATAAATCTTACTGAATATATCAACTAGTGAAATTCTCCTATAGTTATCCGTGCCATTGATATTTCCTTTTTTTATAGATGGGTACAGTGATTGTCTTTTTCCATTGATCTAGAAATTCGCCTTTACAAAACAACCGATTGAATAATTTACATTAGCTTAATTTGTGCTTATTTCAACCTTTGACCTTGACGTGTGACCTTGAGCCTAGACACATATTTTCCTCTTGTATAATACCTTTTTCTGATGATAGGAAACACTTATGTGAAATCAATTTAGGATCTATTCAAACAGATGTTAGATATACACCTAGTAGCATATGCTACTCCTATTTTGACCTCTGACCTTGAAATTTGACCTTAAACTTAAGCTTATCACAAAACTCATTTAAAAAAATGTTTTAGCTTATCAAGGGTAACAACTGTGCCAAATATTTTTAAAATCTGATAAAAAAAACCAAATTAGTAATGCACTTGGCAAGCTGAATTTCAGCTGAATTGACCTTTGACCTTGGTGCATGACCTTAAAATTTGACATTTTACTAAAATAAGATTTAATCACAAATGATTTCATGTGTTGGAACAAATATGCCAAATATCATTGTAATCCATCTGATATTGTCTTGAAAAGGCCAGTTTAAAGCTAAATTTTGCTAATTTATCATATTCAGGGGCAAATAACTCTAAAAGTTATTAACTGTTTTCAGCGAAAAAAACTTGGGGCAATGGTTTTGTGTTTTCTTTGCAAACAATAAAAGAAATCTGATGTTCAAGGCTATTTGTAAACGTTTTGTGCAAACCCGCAAAATTGGTAGTAAATAAAACAAAGAAATTCCCTGAAGACAAAAAAGGGGTGATTATCACAATGGAAAATATGATATGCCAAAATTAATTTCGGATATCAACTAAGGAATAGTTCATTGATGTATTGTGTGGCAGCTTCAAACTCAAAAGCAATTAATGTGGGTGATATAAAGATTTTAAAATGAAACTCAAGTTCGTAGTAAATTATCCCACCCACTTTTAACACAAGGCACAGCTAGAACCAATAAGTTTGAGATGCCAATATTTTGCCAAAAGACGCAATTTGTTACATTTTATACATGGTAAAAGTTTAAAAGAAATCTACTCTAGCCATGAAAAGGCCCTTATGGAGACCCGTCCTTTGGGTGAATACTGCTCCAGGAGTTTCAAAGAGGAAGATGATTTAAGGAAAAGTTAATTGACGGAGGCACGTACGGATTAAAAACGGACACCGAGTCATGAAATTGCTCCGGTGGAGTAAGTCCAGTGGAGCTAAAATTAGGGAAAAGGCATCGGCATTATATCAAAGAGAGTTCATATGAGAAGTTTTATTAATTTCGACTCTCAGCGTTATGGAGAAATCGATCCGGGCGGACGGACGGAATGACGGACAGACAGACGAGGCGGCAGCTATATGCCCCTCCCTCAAGCCTCCCTTCATTCGGGCGGTGGATATGTGTATTAAATATCTTTATCATTTAATTACATTTTCAGTCGAGAGCTGTTAGTTTTAGGTATGAAAGTATCAATCATAGAGCCTGGACTTTTGGGAACAACACTATCTCAAGACGAATGGCAATACAGAGTGGCAACAAAATTCGCCATTGGTCGCTCACCGCCAAAGAACAGGCCTAAGTCCCCTATCCGTGTGATACAAACAGGTATTGTAATATTTTGTTTTTAAAGGAGTATTTCGATGTTCCTAAACAGGTTGTCTAAGGACGATTAAAAGGGTATGTGAAGACTTAAGTTAATATAATGAGATAGATGCTTGACATAAACATACTTAACTTAACCATGATTAAAATTCTCTCATTTGAGCAGTATGTGATTTAGTGAGCTGAAAGTCAGCACCAATTTTACACCAGCAAAAGCCAATATGTTATATTCTTTTACAAAGTTCTCAAATTCGTTCTTCCTCAATGGCCAAACCTGATGGGTGCTTGACATTTTCCCGTGATATAACTGATCAGAATCCCATTGTCACCGCGGTGTGTTCATGGATAAGGCACTTTATACAATTCCAGACGTCTAATTTCATCTCATGATTTATACTCACCTGATGGGAAACATACTTAAGGATTATATTCCGTATATAGTCCACAAAATCCGCAGAATAAACATAATAAAGCGTCTACATGTAAATCACGTGATCAACTCTAGACGCTTGGTGGAGAACCCGCACACCTCAGTTTATTTCCAGCGTGCAAAACGTTCACATCCGCAGGTAGTTTCGTTTTCGAAACTATTATTTTTCTTCGTATTTAGACTGATATTATCGGAGTTTTGGAGTTGTTATTGGACTCTTTGTTTCATTATGTCAGATATTGACAAAGACGACGATTTATCGTCGAGAACTTCGGTTTCCGAAACGCCGAGCAAGTCGGGTAAGAAATCCAAACGGACTCCGCGTGCCAGCAAGAAGGAATTGGAGAATTTACGGTCGGAATTTTCGACATTTCAAGGTAAAGTCGATTCCATAGATTCTAAATTGGCTCTCTTAAACGAGTTCTTGACGTCGAAACGTATTTCTCAGAATGATAAGGACAAGGAAAACGACCCTTGTGAGGTGCGTAGACCTTGTCGTCCTTCGGATAACGTCCCTTTAGGGGAGCGTAGACCGACTTTACCCCTGGGCAATTCACTCAATGCCGATTTTGGAGTGTCAGACCCATGTAGAGAAGATGATGTCTTGTCTCTGCAGCCTGGACAAAAAGAGCGACAAGAGGTAGATTGGGCTACTTCTGAAAGATGCTCTAGTAGATCTGGAAGTGATGTGGTTCTAGTAGAGGAAGATTCTAGTATGCCTGATCGTTTCTCCAAGTACAATAGTAAAACAGCTGCACTTTTAAAAGAGATGTTTGGTGAAGATGCTGTGACAACATCTTCAGTGCAAAAATCTGGTATCACATTGGATGAGGCCCAGATTAATGTTATTGAGACTTCTTGGAGGTGTATTGATCCTTCTAAGTTGACTGCATATAAAGACAGTTATCGTTCAGTGTTTCCAGTTAGTGAACAGTCAGAATCTTTGTTGAGTGTTCCCTCTTTGGATAACATGTTAGAGACACAGTCACAGTCTCTCTGTTCTCAACCCCTGAGATCACTTGAGAAATTAGCATACCAAGGTCAGCATGCAGCTCGTATGGGATTAATCATAAATTCTTATTTACAGCAAGCCCTTGGTAACTTGCTAACAGTTTTGAAAGATAAGAATGTCAATGTGGACAGTGCCATTCAGTGTGTTCGCGACACTTTTGCTATGAGTACTAAGGCTTTGGATCAAGTGGCCAGAGCTGGTGCTTTTCACCATCTTATTAGACGTAGAGCTGCTATGTCTGATTCAGGACTTTATGACATTTCATATATGAAAGATCATTTGTACCGTTTACCATTATCACATGAAGGGGTTTTTGGTATAGGATTAGAGAAAAAACTTAAAGATAGAAAAGAGTTACAAAATCAATTATGTGATTTATTGCCAGATAATGATAGGAAAAGGAAACAAACGGTCTCTTCTCATTATCAGTGGAAAAAACCAAGGTATGATGACTCTAGTCGTTCCAGGTCTCAGAAACGTCCTAGTGTTGCTGCTGGTAGAGGACAGTATGGTTTTCTGAAAGGACATGATCGCAGTAATTCCAAGACGTCAGGGGTGAGTACTTTTCGTCCCAAAAGCAAACAACAATGACGTGATATGTGTGCATCCAGAGATACCGGTTGGGGGTCGCCTTTCTCATTTTTACCAAAAATGGACCCAGATCACAGACGATCAATGGGTATTGGACACAATTTTAAATGGCTACAAGCTAGAATTCAATCAAATCCCAGCTTTCAATGGGATACGACAGACAAGAGTTCCAAAAGAACAATTACATTTTATTCTGCTGGAGGTAGAAGAGTTATTACAAAAACATGCAATAGAAGAAGTACCTCTTGCAGAGAGGCAAAGCGGTTTTTACAGTACGCTTTTCCTAGTACCCAAAAAGACGGGAGATTTAAGACCGGTTATCAATCTGAAACCCCTCAACAGGTATCTCAGGAAGCAACACTTCAAAATGGACTCATTAAAGTCAGTTCTCAATTTGGTACAAAAAGGAGATTTTGCTTTTTCAATGGATCTCAAAGATACTTACATGCACATTCCGATTTTTCAAAAGCACAGGAAATTCTTAAGGTTTGCAATTCAGCAGAAAGTTTACCAGTGGAAATGTCTTCCATTTGGACCTACATCAAGTCCCCGTGTCTTTACCAAAATAGTTTCTGTGGTAGCAGCCTATTTAAGACAACAGAGTCTACGTCTAGCAGTCTATCTAGACGATTGGTTAGGGCTGAACAGAACTTGCCAGAATTTGGGCAGAGATCAATTGAAAATGCAAGATCTTCTTCTGCAGTTAGGCTTTATGATCAATGCAAAGAAATCAGTATTACAACCAACTCAAGTGATCACTTATCTAGGAAACATATTCTATCTGAGTCTAGGTACAGTGCGTCCAACTTCAGACAGACATCAAAAAATAGTCTTTGCAATCATGACTTTAGCAAATTCAAGGTCAGTGAGCGCCAAGGAGTTTCTGCGTCTCTTGGGGTTAATGTCCTCTTGTATAGAAACCGTAGCAAATGCTCGCCTTTATATGCGACCAATTCAGTTACATCTACTAGCATTTTGGAAACCCAGTTCAAGGGATTTGTCATATCAAATACCAGTTACACAACATGTAATAGGTCATTTGAAATGGTGGTTAGATTCAGTCAATGTGCTAAAGGGCAAATCTTTTCTACCATGGTCAGCAAACCACACGTTAGAGACAGATGCATCCAATCAGGGTTGGGGTGCGTGTCTGGGTTCATTGTTTGCCCAAGGGACTTGGTCTCACCAACAGAAGAAGTCTCACATAAATTGTCTGGAATTGGAAGCAGTGTTTCTAGCTCTACAGAATTTCATTCATTTACTCAGGGGTCAAAATGTACTTATTCGATCAGACAACACAACAGTTGTCCAGTACATCAACAAACAAGGGGGCACAAAATCTCCGTCTCTGTGCATAATAACATGGAAATTGTGGCAGTTTGCAATTCAAAACAAAGTTCAACTGAAAGCAGCTCATATTGCAGGGAAATTGAACACTCGCCCAGATTTTTTGAGCAGACACAAAATACAACCAACAGAGTGGAGCTTACATCCTGCAGTAACACATCAAGTGTTCAGTCAGTGGGGATTTCCCAACATAGATCTGTTTGCTTCAGTTCACAATCGGAAAGTTCAAGTTTTTTGCTCATGGGTTCCCCACCAAACTGCATTAGCAACAGATGCGTTGACAATTTCGTGGGAAGGAATGTATGCGTATGCGTTTCCTCCACTTTGTTTTATTCCCAGAGTATTGAATCACATGAAGCAATTTCAGTGCAAAATAATTCTAATAGCTCCATTGTGGCCAAGACGACACTGGTACACCACTCTGTTGGAACTGACGGTAGCTCAACCAATAATTCTTCCGCTACGGAAGGACCTATTGGCTCAGCCCGGAACCAGAATTTATCATCCCAATCCGGAGGTGTTCAAGTTGACTGCATGGCTGCTATCAACAAACAATTCAGAAAGAAAGGATTTTCTAAAAAAGTTAGAAAACTTCTCACAGCCAGTTGGAGATCTGGCACACAGAAGGATTATGCTTCAAAATTCAAAAAATACTGTAGTTGGTGTAATACAAAACAAATTGATCCATATTCAGCATCTTTAAATGAATGTGCAGAATTTCTAGCTTCTTTGTATAAAGATGGCCTTCAGTACAAAACCATAGCTGGATATAGGTCTATGTTATCTTCTGTTCTAGAGCCTATTGATAAATTTCCAATTGGTCAGCATCCGTATATTATTAGACTCTTGAAGGGAGTGTTTAATTTACGACCACCAGTTAGTAGACTTGTACCAGAGTGGGATCTACCTAGAGTACTGAAGGCTATACAAAAGTATCCTTTTGAACCTTTAATGAAGACGTCATTAAAATACATCACTTACAAAACTGTTTTTCTTACAGCAATCACGACGTTTCGGAGAGTCAGCGATCTTCAAGCGTTAAGATTGGGTGAAGATGCAGTTTCAATCCTTCCAGATGGAATCTCCTTTGTTCGACAAGGTTTGGCTAAGCAAGACAGACCAGGTCATTGCGACTCTAAGATTTTTGTGCCAAAATTTAATTCCAATAAGTTACTAGATCCTAAACGGGCTATTGCTATTTACTTGAAGAAAACGGAGCCCTTTAGACACAAGAACGGTAAAGAGGAAACAAGTTTGTTCCTTACTATTAACGAACCTCACAAGAAAGCGTCGGCTCAGAGATTAAGTTCATATATTATTGGGACTATCCGAGAGGCTTATGAGGACAAAACGTTGAAGGTTACAGCTTATTCTACTAGAGCTTTAGGTCCATCTTGGGCCCTTTACAAAGGGGCATCGATCAGGTCGGTTTTGGAAGCTGCAGATTGGTCGAGAGAGTCGACTTTTATTAAGTTTTATAGGAGAAAGGTATCTCCACATGTGTTACAGTGATTATTATACATTTAAGTTAAACAAAGAAGTTTATTTCCAACGGATTTGGTATGGAATATTGTTTTAGACATGTATTTGACACAGATTGTGTAATGTTGTACAGTGCTTCATGTATGTATATACAGACAAACTATGATATATAGTGATCCTGGAAAGAAAGAAGTTTCCTTATTGGGATATACAACTATTTGGTGGAACAGTTAATTTGTTAGAAACCATCCACATCCAAGGTGAGATTGCTTTGAAATCTATCCTTAAGTATGTTTCCCATCAGGTGAGTATAAATCATGAGATGAAATTACTTAATTTGTTTATCAAATTAGAATTTTACGAATGGATTTATACTCACCTGATGGGAGGTTCCTCCCGCCTCCCCATGGTTTTTTACAGGAGAGGATGTTCACAGTTTTACACGATTATAAACTGAGGTGTGCGGGTTCTCCACCAAGCGTCTAGAGTTGATCACGTGATTTACATGTAGACGCTTTATTATGTTTATTCTGCGGATTTTGTGGACTATATACGGAATATAATCCTTAAGTATGTTTCCCATCAGGTGAGTATAATTCCATTCGTAAAATTCTAATTTGATAAACAAATTAAGTAATCTTATATTGGTCTAGAAGTTGCAGATATCATTTTTCAGACAATGCAATTTTAAAATCTTTGTCTTTTGGAGGAAAGAAAATATTATGAACTAAAAGAAATTGCTTCTTATAAGCACAATGTTTTTCACAATTCTTTTTATTCATTAGCATCAAATATGGGGATTGAGTTGAAATAAATTTATAGCCAGCATCTTTTTCACCTCCTCGGACTCCAAACGCAAAGTATTACGTTACTCTCCATTCATTAAATGTAGTGTGCGTAAGGCTGCGTTCACTTTGAAGTATACGGTATATGCTACACAGTGTTCGCTATACGCTTTACGGGAACGGCGATTCACATAGGCAGCACGAGCATTCAATGCGTTCCTTTAGTGAGTATGATACATAAAGATAAGAAGATGTTTTGTTTTTGCTTTAAGGGTCATGTAAAGTATTTGAGACCAAATTTTATGGGCACTTTATTTTCCAAGAAAAAGCAGTATGTTCAGGTATATTATATACCAAAATGAAGCTGTTTGGGAGCACAAGCAGTTGAACAACATAAGACTAATAGCTATAGCTGTATAGCCAAAACATTGTGGAAAAGGACATTTTGTAGAGAACAAGCAACTGCATGACTGTTGTAAAAAGTGCATCATATTTTAACAAAGTACAGTCTAAAGTTCTATCCGGGTAGCACTACAACCGTTGGTATGAAATTCGGGCCAAAAATGTAGTTATGCAATCAATTAATTTTGACTTATTTTATAAACACATATGCCATATATGTCGTTCTAATTTGTAAACGTGCAGTTCTCTGTAAGGTATGGTGTGTTATCACAACATAAATGGACATAAATAGATTATTTACTTGTAAGGTTATTTAGCAACATATCAATTTCTATTTCACAGGATGATGAATACAAGTAATTCATTACAGTTCATTGAATTCAAAAATTATAATTTGAAATATATCACCAAAAATGATTCACAATATAATGGTGTGATGTTGCACCATACCTAACATCTATTTTGAAAACAGACCAAACCGGTTTGACATGTATGTTGGCAAAATAAATGGAAATTGATTGTTTCAAAAGAGCCTTTTGAGACTAAGTTTTATATCAACGTTTGTAGTACTACCTGGATAGTACTTTAGACTGTACTTTGTCAAAATATGGGGCAATTTTATCCAACCGTCATGCAGTTGCTTGTTCTGTACAAAATGACCCTTTTCCACAATGTTTTGGCTCATTTTGATATATGATATACCTGGACATACTGCTTTTTCTTTGCTAATGAAGTGCACTTGGGTCTCAAACACTTTACATGAATCTTAATTACTGTTAGTTACATTTTGAAGTTGACATTCACTTCGATCAAAAATACTCTGAACCGCTCTCTCAGCGTTCCATTCAACGCCCTGGGCTTGATCCCTGACGGCGTTCACCATTCACCCTTTGCGACTTTTTCCCCCAACCTATGAGTTGATAATCGTAGACGTAGATCGAATAGCAGATTTCGAACTTGGCCTACATTTCATTAAGAATATCATTCTGACCAATTTTAAAGTTGATTGAGTAAATAATACGGGTTTGAGAGTGTACATGTCTACAAGGTTTTTCCAAGATTTGGCCCTCATTTTTGACCCGATATGACCCAATTTCCAATTAGATTTAATCAAGCCATTCATTCTTACAAAATTTCAGGTTGATTGGGCAAAAATATGGCTTCTAGAGTGTCAAAGGTTTTCTTAGATTTGACCCCGTGACCTCATTTTTTACCCAACTTGACCAAGTTTCGAATTCGTCCGATATTTCACTAAGACATTCATTCTGACCAATTATGCAGGTTGATTGAGCAAAAAAAATGGCTTCAAGAGTGTCTACAAGATTTTTCTAAGATTTGACCCCGTGACATCATTTTGACCCCACTTGACCCAATTTCCGACTTGAGCTAGATTTCAACAAGACATTCATTCTGACCAATTTTCAGGTTGATTGAGCAAAAAATATGGATTCTAGAATGTCCACAGGGATTTTCTAAGATTTTACCCGGTGGCCTCATTTTTGATTTTGACCCCAATGAACCAAATTTCGAACTTGAGAGAGATTTCATCATAACAATCATTCTGACCAAATTTCAGGTTGATCGGGCAAAAAATGTGGACTGTAGAGTGTCTACAAGGTAACTGTTGACGACACACGACACACAACGGACGACGGACATCAATCGACCTCAAAAGCTCACCTTGAGCACTTCGTACTCAGGTGAGCTAAAAATGAATAAAAATAAAAATTGTGCTGTATCAAAACCATAAAAATCGTATGATGCCGTGTTAAGTGTTTGCAATCCCTACGCTTATGATAGCGTTTCAGTTAACAACAACGTGAAATTGACAAGGTGAATGATTTTAATGATATCGAATGAGTGGGAGGAGTGAGTTTTGAGTGAAATCAGAGGGAGGTAATCCATTATCGCTTATTTTGTTCTGGATGAACAAAATAAGCGATATTTATTACCCCCTTTAAACATACAAGTTCCATAAATAGCTTTCTATTTCTTCAAGAATCTGGCCAGAATGGTTTATTTTCAATTTTGTCAGTAAAATCGCGATTATTTTGTAGCTATATTTATTGTTAAAGTAAGTTGTTGGTCTGATCTTTATAGTGTTATATGAGCATTTTTTATTTGTTTTAGTGTTTGAGTGTTTAGAATGAATGAATGGGGCGCTGAGCGAGCGATTAAGAAAGGGTTTGATGAATGCTGAATTTCAGGATATTTCTAACAGTACCCTGGTGGATGCCTATATCACTCAGTGCAACTAGTATTTATCTAAGATTGAGACGCTTGCGAACGCTTTGCTTTTCTCTTAACCGGACGAGTAGTCACGTGTTCTCGACTTTCAATTGAGTCAGCATCATTATCGTTGAAATAAAAACATTTCTTACAATTGAATGAAATAATATCAGAAAATAATTCCACATGGAATAAATAACAAGAGGGCCATAGTGGCCCTTAATCGCTCACCTGAATGAACTGTCTAAAATTTTCAAAAGAAGTATGAGAAATAGAATGATGAATGACTGAGCTAAACAAAGCTGTTGCTTCTATACAACTTAAGAATCCTTTTTTACAATTTTAAGGTTGACTATCAAGGATTTTAATAATTGATTTCGTGACCTAGTTTTTGACCCCAGATGACCCAAGTTCGATTTCATCAAAGATTTCATCAAGACAATCATTCTGACCAAATTTCAGGTTGATCGGTCAATAAAAGTGGCCACTAGGGTGCCTACAAGGTTTTTCTAAGATTTGACCCTGTGACCTTGTTTTGACCCAAGTTGACTAAATTTCGAACTCGTCTGAGATTTCATCCAAGACAATTATTCTGACCAAAATTCAGGTTGATCGGGCAAAAAATGTGGCTTCTAGAGTGCATACAAGGTTTTTCTTAGATTTGACCCTGTGACCTAGTTTTTTACCCCAGTTGACCCAATTTCGAACTCGTCCTAGATTTCATCAACACAATCATTCTGACGAAAATTCAGGTTGATCGGACAAAAATGTTGCCTCTAGAGTGCATAAAAGGTTTTTCATAGATTTGACCCTATGACCTAGTTTTTGACCCAGTTGACCCAATTTCGAACTGGTCCGAGATTTTTTCAAGACAAATATTCTGACCAAAATTTAGGTTGATCGGGCAAAATATGTGGCTTCTAGAGTGCATACAAGTTTTTTTAAGATTTGACCCTGTGACCCTGTTTTTGACCCCAGTTGACCCAATTTCTGACTCATCTGAGATTTCATCCAAACAATCATTCTGACCAAATTTCAGGTTGATCGGACAAAAATGTGGACACTAGAGTGCCTACAAGGTTTTTCTAAGATTTGACCCTGTGACCTTGTCTTTGACCCAAGATGACCAAATTTCAAACTCATCTGAGATTTCATCAAGACAATCATTCTGACTAAAATTCAGGTTGAACAGGCAAAAAATGTGGCCTCCAGAGTGCAAACAAAGATATTCTAAGATTTGACCATATGACTTAGTTTTTGACCCTAGTTGACCCAATTTCGAACTCGACCGAGATTTCATCAAGACAATCATTCTGACCAAAATTCAGGTTGATCAGGCAAAAAATGTGGCTTCTAGAGTGCATACAAGGTTTTTCTAAAATTTGACCATATGACCTAGTTTTTGACCCAGTTGACCCAATTTCGAACTCATCTAGGATTTTATCAAGACAATCATTCTGACCAAATTTCAGGTTGATTGGGCAAAAAATGTGGCCTCTAGAGTGCATACAAAGTTTTTCTAAGATTTGACCCTGTGACCTAGTTTTTGACCCTAGTTGACCCAATTTCGAACTCGTTCAAGATTTTATCAAGACAATCATTCTGACCAAATTTCAGGTTGATCGGGCAAAAAAAAGGCCTCTATAGTGCATACAAGGTTTTTCTAAGATTTGACTATGTGACCTAGTTTTTGACCCCAGTTGACCCAATTTCGAACTCGTTCGAGATTTTATCAAGACAATCATTCTGACCAAATTTCAGGTTGATTGGGCAAAAAAGTGGCCGCTAGAGTGCATACAAAGTTTTTCTAAGATTTGACCCTGTGACCTAGTTTTTGGCCCTAGTTGACCCAATTTCGAACTCGTTCAAGATTTTATCAAGACAATCATTCTGACCAAATTTCAGGTTGATCGGGCAAAAAAAGGCCTCTATAGTGCATACAAGGTTTTTCTAAGATTTGACCCTGTGAGCTAGTTTTTTACCCCAGTTGACCCAATTTCGAACTCGTTCGAGATTTTATCAAGACAATCATTCAGACCAAATTTCAGGTTGATCAGGCAAAAAATGTCGCCTCTAGAGTGCATACAAGGTTTTTCTAAGATTTAACCCCGTGACCTAGTTTTTGACCCCAGTTGACCCAATTTGGAACTTGTCCAAGATTTTATCAAGGCAATCAGTCTGACCAAATTTCAGGTTGATCGGGCAAAAAATGTGGCCTCTAGAGTGCATACAAGGTTTTTCAAAGATTTGACCCTGTGACCTAGTTTTTGACCCCAGTTGACCCAATAACGAACTCGTTCGAGATTTCATCAAGACAATCATTCTGACCAAATTTCAGGTTGATCGGGCAAAAAATGTGGCCTCTAGAGTGCATACAAGGTAAATGTTGACGACACACGACGGACGACGGATTACGAACGACGGACGACCACCTAACCACAAAAGCTCACCTTGAGCACTTCGTGCTCAGGTGAGCTAAAAAAATAAATGGGTCTCTGTAATGCAGATAAACTTATAATTTTATATCATTTGTGTGTTTCCGAGCGCCGTCAAGGATAAAGAATTCCCTTTTGGTGCACTTTTCTGAGATTTTTTTATTTCTTTTTTTTTTAATTATTTATACTTTTATCAAAACTTTATGTCAAATCCATAACATTCTCACCTTCCCTTTTATGTTATAATTCAATAAGAATTCGCGTGATAAGCGTCTTATATTATTAAACAATGCTCTTCCAGAAGAATTAGCCCATCTCGAATAAACATAATGCTGGAACTAATAAAAACTATTCGAAAAATAACTAGTCGTTTATCATCTGTCATAACTGATGTTTCGTGATTTAATTGTAAATTCGCGTGTCTTCAATGTAAGCATAAATTTTAAGAAAGGCGCCGCATACGGATGCCTACACTCGGCTAAATTGTATGCTGAATAGTGGATATAAGAAGGGGCATAATTCGCCCAAAATGCATCTAGTGTTATCCTCCTCTGTAGTATAGGTTGCTACAGATTGTAATTTGTGGGCCAAGAAAAAATTCCTCTCTCTATAGAGTTTAAAAGCCTGTTTAGCAACAAAACATTTTTCATTAAACTATTTACAATTTTGATTACCAACATGTTTGTATTTCAAGCATTGGGTTTTCCCAAATACTATAAATGCATTTTCCCTCAAGAAAAACGTGAAATCGCCAACTATGCTATTTATATCTTTGTTTCTGACCAATCGATTAAATCTAGCAGCACTCTATGATTATTCATGAGTTGTTCTAAAAATAGATCGCTCTTACTGCTATCCTATATCAGTTTATCGTATGTTTTTGTAGGTTTATTTGTTGTTGAATAATTTTTCTTCATACTCAAATTTGAATTTATTGAAAATAGGATTGGAGCGTGATCAGAGTGCTCATTGAAATCAAATATTTCAAAATTACAAAATTATTTCTATTTGTTAACACATAGTCAACAGTACTCATTCCACTATGCGAACAAAAAGTAAACTTCCCACGCTCCCTGTCCGAGTGCAGACGACCATTGACCAATGACAAACAACTTAATTGACACATTTCGAGCAGACGATGTCCATTTGCATCTACCACGTGGTCTAAATTTACGCGTGGGTTTTGACCGAGTGATAACCATAACAGAATTTGATTGGTTGTCAACTCTACAACTGGTAAATGACCGTTCGAGAAAAAAAATAGAGCAGTAATATTGTAAGTGCTACAAATTTATTATACAGTTAACCTATTGTACGTTTCAACGCCTTTACTCAACCGAAAATCTTGTTATAAACACTGAAAATACTCACTGGTAATTACTAAAAGCGAAAATTACATCAAATTTTGTATTAGCCTCTTCTCTATTTGTCGAAAAGTAAATAAGATAAAAGCAAAGTTTGTAGATTGTGACTGAAAAGGCCGTTTCTTCGGTGTTTGAAAACACATAATTTGGTTTGAACAAATTGCTCAAAAGATAAAGGTAAAAATGTAGTGGGTCAAACAGACTGGATTTCTGGAAAACGTTATATATAAATGCGGACTGCTTCACAGTCCGATTTAAAAACGCGTGGTTTACATTTCAAACATCTGTGGGATATTTTTGCAAATTCCTAATAATCTTATTGTTTAAGCCTATTGAATCAGAACGTGTTTTTTATGTTTTCTTTATTTTAGTTCTAAACGGGATGAAGTTTCCAAAGAAAAAGTTCGCCACTGATGATTTAAACAATGTAGTTGACGCTTATGTGGATGCATTAACAGCGAGGTTTCCTAAAGAAAGGTTTGTCATTATACTAATACACAATGAGTATATTTTCTTCATTCCATTGAATGCGATCATCTCTTGAATGCAAAAGATTGACAACTGCATTCAGCAAGAGAATTCTGTCTGGATGCAAGGAGTAGACTGACAATAGTTGAATCTTTTGTTGAACTTTGGTGCATTTCCTGAATAAACACGTAATACTTTAGTTCAAGGAGGGTCCTCAGTGTCACTTCTTTGGAATTTTCATTGTCATGGTAAACAAGAGTCCAAATTGCATTAAAAATATAACGGTTTAAAGGGATGTAAGTTGCATTGGATTGGATATGCGAATGAGAGAGACCTGCCCTTAGTTAAATGGCTAATTGAAGCCTATATAGACAGAGTCGACCCATTTAGGGTTGAGGATCCTTTTCTCTGAATGGATCACGTCTGTCTATCTGCTCGGTTCGCCACAAAAGTATTATGCTAAGGCATTATCTATTTGTAGGCAGACAATCACCATAGGCCAAAAATAAATCTATGTAATGTATTTAATTAAAAAAATCTTATCTTAACAAACAATTTTACATAAATGACCTTTTTTGTAAAGCATAGTTTTTGCGAAGCAGCTTTTTTATAACTCACTCCCGGACATAAAGAAAACAAGCCGTGCAGTTAGCGCTATGGACATTTAATAAAATGTCAAACAATTCCAAATCTACTATAAACTCAAAACATACTAAAAACCATAGACTTTATCAAATTATGAACATGTGTAAATGCTGGTCTTAAGATGAGACCGCCCAACTTGAGCATAGATATGTTAATGAGATTATGTGTTATCGGAAATTTATGGAGGGGAGGCGGACGGGGTCGTGGTGGACAAAAAGCTACAGAATGAATTTTTTGACCGTCCTCTCCGAAATATTTAAGATTAAGGGCGCAGTATACGGTGTCAGTCTAAAAATATTCGAATTGGCCACGGTCAAAAAATGAAATAGTGAAATAAACAGCATTTCAAAGGTATTATGAGGGATAAAAAATGTTTTGTGCACTTAAATCAAATAGTAATGCCAGAATGAGCGATTTGAGAATCCAGGTCTCAACCGTTTCTTCTTTGTTTCATTGATACAGACGGAAAATTCGAGTACATGGCTAGTAGCTAGGCATCAAAATTTAGCGCAGAATCGTGGGTGGGGTAAGATAATTCAAAATAGCTGATAATCGGAATGGATGGGGTATGCCTCTTACAACACTAGTTCAATGCATATTAAATTTGCTTTCTTTTCATCATACTTTGCTTTGTAAAGAATACTGCATTATGTCTGTGGGGTATCATTGAAATAGCGCCAAATTGCTGAAATTAGGCCAAATGTGTTGTTGATGTTAGGACAAGAAATACTTTAATGCCATGTATTTGAGGATGTGTCTATGCAAGTCTCTAGTACTTCCCAAGAGCTTTGGACCTAATTAAAGCATAATTGCATTTCGTTTCATTCCAGACTGTAATTCGAACAGCCTTGGAATAGACTTGTGAAGCCTTGTGTGTCGGCTGCAAGAAATTCTGCTTAGAACTGTATGTTGCCACCTAATGGCGAGCTAGCCAGGGATTGGTCCAAACCTATCACGTGATAGAACCTAGAACAACCATTGGCTAGGTCTAAAGCTGATATATGAAATGACTACACAAGTTATTTATCAGAAAGAAATAATTTCATTTGTCCAGGGGCGCATCATAAAAGATTTTATGTTCCATAAAATGCCACATGTATGCATAGTCATGTAAATAGTAATAGTTTGTGAAAATTACATGAAATCTGTCAATTAATACACAAATTGTGGTAATAATTGTGACCCGTCACGCGAAAAGGGACCATCTGGGAACTTCGTAAAACGAATATTTTAAAAAGAGATCGGTTCTAGATCAGGCCAACCAAAGGTCGCATTTCAAATATTCTTTCACAGGAAGGTAGGTTTATCATTCTAGATTCAGGAAATTAGCAAAGGGAGAAAAGTTTCGACCCTAGTCAGTTTGCGCAGTCCGAGCAGTATGATTAGGGTCGACACTTGGCACACTATCTAGATGGTCCCTTTCTGCGTGACAGGTCACAATTTAGCAATGTAACATGAGAAATTTACCTTATTCCTTGACACAGCAAAACAAAATAAAATTTGTATTAAGCGACCACTTGCGTGACCAACAAAAAGCGGTCGTTGAAGAGAATGGTCGGTTAGTACACGTTTTTGTTTACAAATTAGAAACGTGGTTTTCATTGAATATGAATATTATTAAAAATTTCTCAATAATTCTGGGTTGTTAAAACTAAATAGAATCCTCTCATTGAGTCGATTCTAATGAGTTTAAACGACATAGAATTCATTTACAATGATAATTAGACCAATAATATTTTTTTTTATTTAGATATTATGATTTAAGAATGGATATTTTGAAAACGGTCGCTAAATAAAAATGGTCGCTTAATAGACGTGGTCGCTCGAGCAAGATGGCCTGTATAGTTCTAGAACTAATCATTCAATATTAATGAAAGTATATCAACGGTCAGTTTTAGATCAAGGGTTCAATAGGATGACGAAATCAAAGACAATGATTGAAAACCTTATTGTTGACTTACTGGAGTGCTCAAAATAATATGTGCAATTCAAAACTTTTGAAAGTAGTTCCAAGGTTAAGGGTTCAAAATGCTGCCAAAATCAAAGAAAATCATCTACAAACACTTGGGAGTAGCAAAGGATAGTTATAGCCCTAATAATTCAAAATTTTAGAAAATGGGCCAAGGTTAGGATCAAAGATTCAACATGATGCCTTAATCACAGAAAAATCGGTCACGAACCTTTATTATTGACATTATACAGTTTTAGACCTAAAAAATTCAATATTTAAGACATTTTGACAACCACTCGACCGTCCTCTGATGTAAATTAACAGCACGGGGGGTGATGTCCATAATCGGAGCCACCGGCTCCGCTTTCAAAATCATGTTTGGAACTTCTGCACCACGTGTGGCTCCGATTATGTAGATGTAAACATTTCATTTTTTGAATGAAAAATAGGGTAGGGAGTCGGGATTTCCTCATTTATATAATATTTAATTCATTAATCATAAAAAAAGTCGAATGTTATTCGACCAGTTATACATTTTGCAACGTAAACGTACTCAAAAAATGTAAGAACGCTCGTTTGTGTTTGTTAAAAATGATTTCTTCTGGGAGCAGTCTTGAGCCAGGAATGTCAAAACACGCGGTTTTTACCTTCAAAATGCACTACTCTGAACAGAATTAATAACGCAGACCATTGTTTTCAGTGTTTACGAGTTAAACAAAACAACCACAATAATCTTACCAAATGTACTTTTCTGCAATATGATATATATCAAAGAAAATTGTTTGGTTCCAATTATGTGGATTGGCTCCGAATATGTTCCCTGGCTCTGAAGTTGTGGAGTGTCTTCTTCTTCTTGCATATGCCCCCACAGCCTTAAAAATTAAGTTTCTGTTAGTTCCATGTGGCGCTGTTTTCTCGTCATTCCATGGCACACGTTGTCTATTTTACGCCTCACCTTTCTCGTTTACTTTTATTACCTCCAAAATGCAATATTCTGCACCGTATGTCTGATGTAGGCCCTTGTTTTCAGTGTGTACGAATTCAAGGAAATAACCATACTGTTCTAGAAAATTGTTCTTTACTGAAATTTCAGATAGTTGAAAGGAAATAATTTGTCTCTAATTATGTACCAATGCTCCAAAGTCTTGGAGTGCCTAGCGTTTAGGGACCGAAACTCAAAATCATTTGCCTTAAATCACCAATGGTATGAGATGAATAGACCACAACATTGACTTATTTACAGGGATTTACAGGGCTATTGCTTTTGAAGGAGTCGACAAACGGTCCAGATACCTCATCCTTGTAGTTCACTGTCACCATGAGTCCACGATAATCTTAAACAAGAGGTCCGTTGGCCCTGGGTCGCTCACCTGAGAAAAAAGCTTCATTACCTAGGTATGTCCATGCAACCAAAGAAAAAGAGATTTTCACTTATTCAATCAGATAACATTTGAAATAATCCCCCCCCTCTGCTCCTCACCTGGTCATCATTTATTTAAGCTTTTTTCATAAAAGGTCTGTGATCAGCTAATCAATGCCAGATATACAGGCTGAGTCTGAGACTTTTAAAGTTTTCTTTAATGAGTTGATCAATCCATGTCAAATATAAAGGCTGTAGGGATTCAAAATTCTCAACAAAGCACTCCCCCTCCCCCAAGATGCTCTGCACCTGGTGAATCTACAGTCATGATTTTAGCTAATTCAATTGATGTCCATATGCTGATCATTCATACCAATTTTCAAGTCTGTAGGACTCCTGGTTCATTAGAAGTTTAAAGATTTCAAAAATGATCCAAAGTACTACCCCCCTCCCCAAGACACTCAGCACCTGGTGACCCTACAGTCATGATTTTAGCTGTTTTTATTAATGTCAATATATTGATCACCCATTACATTTTTCAAGTCTGTAGGGTTCCTGATCCAGGAGAAGAATAAGGTTAAAGATTTTAAAATCGATCCAAAGTACTACCCCCTCCCCCCTAATGCTCCGCATCTGGTGGCCCTACATTCATGCTTTTAGCTATTATATTTAAGATCCATATGCTTATCATCCATGCCAATATTGGAGTCTGAAGGGCTCCTGGTTATTTTAGAAAATGGAGGTTAAAGTTACAAAATTTTCACAAAAGTACTACACCTTCCCCCCTGGTGCTCCGCACCTGGTGGCATTACAGTCATGATTTTAGCTATTTTCATTAAGGTCTATGAGCTGATCCTCCATGCCAATTTTCAAGTCTGTAGAGCTTGTGGTTCAGAAGAAGAAGAAGGTTAAAGATTACAAAATTTTCACAAAAGTACTACCCTCTCCCCCATGGTGCTCCGCACCTGGTGAATCTACAGTCATGGTTTTAGCTATTTTTATAAAGGTCCATATACTGATCATCCATGCCAATATTCAAATCTGTCAGGCTCCTGATTCATCAAAAGAAGAAGGTTAAAGATTACAAAATTTTCACAAAAGTACTACCCTCTCTCCCCTGGTGCTCCGCACCTGGTGAATCTACAATCACGATTTTAGCTATTTCTATAAAGGTCCATATACTGATCATCCATGCCAATTTTCAAATCTGTCAGGCTCCTGTTTCATCAGAAGAAGAAGGTTAAAGATTACAAAATTTTTACAAAAGTACTACTCTCTCCACCCTGGTGCTCCACACCTGGCAGCCCAACAGATATGGTTTTAGCTATTTTTATTCAGGTCTATGAGCTGATCATCCATGCCAATTTTCAAGTCTGTAGGGCTCCTGGTTCTGAAGAAGAAGCAGCTTGAAGATTACAAAATTTACCCAAAGTACTACCCCCTCCCCCCGGTGCTCCGCACCTGGTGGCCCAAAAGATATGATTTTAGCTATTTCAATTCAGGTCTATGAACTGATCATCCATGCCCTGTAGGACTACTGGTTGAGAAAAAGAAGAATTTTACAGATTTTCTTAAAATTTCACTGTTTGTTGCCATAGCAACCAGAGTTTTTCATGGATTTCAATTCTTTTAGCTATTTTTGAAGGGGACCACCTAAGCAACATTTCTGTAAAATTTGGTGTAAATCGGCCCAGTAGTTTAGGAGGAGATGTCGTTTAAAGAAATTGTTGACGGACGCCGGACGACGGACGACGACCGACGACCGACGGACGGACGCCGGATGAAAGGTGATCACAATAGCTCACATGAGCACTTTGTGCTCAGGTGAGCTAAAAAACTGTGACCTGGAGAGTAAAAGTTTCCAGTCAAAACACAAATTGTAGTACAATCCGTCCTCCCAATCCAGTCAGCACCGAAGTTCGGCATCGGTAGTTGTTATTATCGGCGTTTTAACCTGGCAATGGTCGAGTTATGACCCCTCAGTGTCCTTGGTTTTAATCGCGTAAATGAATCAGTTTAATATGTCTATGCGCAATGATGTTCCGAAAATCATTTTTTCGCTACCACCAAACTCGAAAACTTGGCTTTATCTGATAAATGTTTTCACGGTTTGTTGTTTACACCTTTATAAGCTGTATTACTCGACAAATTCGAGTTTCGTACGATGCATTCGATCTGCTGCATGAGAAAACATTGTTTATAACGAAAACCTTCTATAAGTTATACCGATGCCTTCTCTTTTACCGACCAGACTTATCTTAAACTCAAGCATATCAGAAACGAGCTTGCAATGAGAGTTCACAAAAGAACGAAAAGTCGCAAGGTTTTGGGTCAAATTAAGGCAGAGTGAAGAGCAATTGGATAGCCATGTTAGGATTTAAACTAGGTAAAATTCAGAAATCCACGTGTCGAACATTATTTAAGAGCAATATTGCACATGAGCACACGCGCTATTGAATTTTACAGAGCAATGAAAACTGACTTTGATTTCAAAATTTTGATTTTTGGGGTAGTCACCTGTAACTCTCTTCGGTGTAATTCATTTTGTCACAGATCAATAATTAGTTTACGTTTATTTTGGTATATCCAACTTTCCAAACTCTAGATTATGGAAAAAGTTGTATCTAAAAAAGTGATGCGTTATTTTTGTTGTTCAGTATATATAAAACGTTTTCGCCCTTGTATATTGATCCGTTTTGTTAAATATCAAATTTTTATACTTCTGTTTAATTTCCAACATTGCCTTTATAAAACGGCGCTCCTATACCGAAAAAGCGCTCGGGACATTTTCAGCATTTGATTTTCATAGTCTAAAATAAGTTTTAATTTAATCAAATCTAGTTTAATTACTTTGCGATTGAAAAGTTGACAAATCCGGAGATGAAGTAGTAAATTCTGATATTAATCGGAATTTATATAAATATGTTCAAATCTTTGCGAAAATTCGGAACTAAATGTTACGTGGGGCTTAAAAACAAGGGACCATTGACCCTTAAGCGTTAACCTGAGGCATTTACAAGTATTTGACAAATGTGGCAAAGTGTCAAAACTACTGATTTGAAATACATGACTAGCTCAACAAAAGTCCAAGATATCAAAAAGATAATCATTCCGATTACATTTCAACAGTTGAGTCAAATATGTTGCCTCTAAAGTACTGAAGGATTTTCAAAGATTTGAAGAGGTGTCCCAGTTTTTTATCCTCTTTCCAACTCGTCAAAGATATCAAGAAAAAGATCCTGACAATATGTTAAAACAAATAAATGTCCCGTAAATTTTCCTTAATTTGACATATCGACCTTATTTTTAGTCCCACTTTACCAATTTTTGAACTTAATGAGATTTCACGGAGGCAAATATTCTGAACAAGTTTCAAGACATTTGAGTAAAGGAAGTGATTTCTAGAGTTACACACAAGGTTTTTCCAAGATTTGACCAATTAACCTAATTTTTGACTTCACTTGATCCAGTTTAGGACTTAACTAAGATTAGATTTGATGGAGTCCAAAATTCTGACCAAGTTTCAGGAAATTTGGGTCAAGAATGTGGCTTCTAAAGTGAACAGAAGGTTCTTCTAAGATATGACCACTTGACCTCATGTTTGACTCCGATTGACCAAATTTCAAACTTGACCTAGATTTGATGCAGACAAACATTCTGGCCAAGTTTCGGGACATAAGGGCAAATTATGTGGCCTTTAAAGTGAACAGAAGGTTTTTCTTAGATATGACCCCTTAACCTCATTTTTGACCTCACTTGACCCAGTTTACAACATGACCAAGATTTGATGAAGACCAACATTTTGACTAAGTTTCATGATATTGGGGCCAAAAATGTGACCTCTAAAATGAACAGAGGGTTTCTAAGATATGATTCCTTGACCTCAATTTTGACCCCACTTGACCCAATTTCGAACTTAGTTTATACTAATTTATTTTAGTTTAAACTAAGTTCGAAATCGAATTCGAACTTGTCCGAGATTTGATGGAGACAAACATTCTGATGACGTTTAAAGACATTTTGGCCAAAAATGTGGCCTCTGAAGTGCACACTAGACTTTTGCTAAAATTTGACCCCTTTCATTTACAAAATCCCATTTTTGACCCCACTTGACCAAATCTCGGACTTGACCAAGATTTGATGGAGACAGACATCCTGACCAAGTTTAAGACATTTGACCAAAAAGGTGGTGGCTAGAGTGCACACAAATTGGTGACGGACGACGGACGAAGGACGCCGGACACAGCTTGATCATGAACCATTAGCACTTCCTGCTCAGATGCGCTAAAAATCGAACAAAAGGGAGTTTTAAGAATCATTGAGTCCTTTTTTAGTAAGCTATATTAATCGTATTTCTTGAAATATGTATCAAATGAACGCGAATTTCGCAACATCTTTTATTGATACCACTCGGGAAATATATCTGATAAAATTTCATCGAATTATCGACGTTGAAAGAGTGTTAGTGACTTTGTTAAAATTGGAACGCTTAGCGTGCGAAGTATAATAAGCAAGAAAACCATTGACAGACTCCGAAGAAATCTTTATATGTCATCACATTTAATCCTGGATTATAGTCCGAAAATTCTCTAGCACGTAAATGTACTAAGTAATATTAATGAAGCTGACTGTCTAGTAACCGGAATATTATAATAAAAGTAAACATGTAGAAGTGAAACGTAACAAACGTAACTTGCATCCTGGAATGATTATAAAAAAGCGCCCCATGAAACTAGTAGAAATTTCAAATTTAAGATGCTATATGGAAGAAGAAGAAGACACTCCACAACTTCAGAGCCAGAGTACATAATCAGAGCCAAACCACATAATCGGAACCAAACTATTTTCTTTGATCTATATCATATTGAAGAAAGGTACATTGGGTTAGAGTATTGTGGTTGTTTTGTTAAACTCGTAATCACTGAAAACAATGATCTGCGTTATTAATTCTGTTCAGAATAGTGCATTTTGGAGGTAAACCCCACGTGTTTTCATATTTCTGACTCAAGACTGCTCCCAGAAGAAATTATTTTTAACAAAAACCAACGAGCTTTCTTACATTTTTTGAGTACGTTTAGGTTGCAAAATGTATAACTGGTCGAATAGCATTCGACTTTTTTTATGATTAATGAATTAAATATTATATAAATGAGGAAATCCCGACCTCCTACCCCATTTTTCATTCAAAATATGAAATGTTTACATCTACATAATCGGAGCCGCACGTGGAGCGGAAGTTCCACACGTGATTTTGAAAGCGGAGCCGGTGGCTCCGATTATGGACATCACCCCCCGTGAACAGGCCATTTCAAAAATTACGAGAAACCTGCTAAAAAATCGATGACGTCAGTAAAATGGCATTAGTTCTCAAAATTCTGTGTGAAAACATTCGCCAACGCTACTCATTTAAGGTAACTGCGAACACATAGAGGGTCATTTTCGGTCTGAAATTTTTAAGGTGGAAAAGGACAATAGCGTTTTTTGAGATAAGTGCAAAAAGATTGGTATCTATGGAAACTTTGTCTTAGCGCGAAGTCAACTGTGTATATTTTTTAATGTTCAATTCAGAATTTACGTTTCCATGACGTCGTTAAAATGACGATTTCGCGCGTTTTTCACAAATGACCCTAGAGCGGTGTCGGGTATTCTCGGATGGCGGCTATTCTCGGATAGTCACGTGTTTCTCCTATGCAATGTCCAGGTAGATGGTTCTTTTTTGCTTCAATTTCCTCTTCAATATATTTAATTTATGAACATATCTGCACATGAAATAATCTCTCATGAAGGAGGGAGATAACATTTATTAAATAAGACATTGTGGGAAAAACTTTTAATTTAAGACAATTGTTAATTTCTTATCTATCTTAATCTTTTTTATTTCATGACTTGTCGTGGGATATCGAAACATAACAGCGAAACTCCTGACATATGAAGATATCTATTACTAAAAACGCACATCTTTTTAGATGAAACGACACTGTAGTGGACGATAATATGAGTATCCGAAAGACCCTGCAAAAATGTTGCTTTCGGGTCTTCCGGATATCTTCGAACAACCCAATATTTGCGCACTCTTCTACTTGTAAAAGGCGCATTCTAATCTTTAAAAAATCATCCTTCGAGGAAATCCTTGTCAAACGACGAGTTTCAACAATATTTTTACAGAAGTAGTACAATATCTTTTTAACTTAAGAAAAGAAAGATAAAGATGCCGTTTTCCGTCATACATCCTCAGCTTAAACAAAATAAGATAACTGTATGTAGAGTTTTGATATGAAATGATTTATATATTGATAAAGGAAAATCTGAAATGAACGTATCTTACTACTCTATGAGTTCGAAGTGAACAATATCAGTACATAGTTCAGCGCACATCCATTTATACTGTTGAAGAATTCTTGAATTCGTTTGTTTAAGAACGGCTCAGATTATTAATGATTACACTTAGGTTTGAAGCTGGTGCCTTTCTCTAGCATGTTCCTATTCCGTAAAAGTACAAAACCAATAGTTGAAGCATACTCATTGATTTTTTGATAAAATATGCTTACAAGTACATGTATCTCAACATTTCTCAACACTCATTCAAACGGGATGAATGAATGAAATAAGATCAGTTTATTTCGGAAAGGATCTAGATTCTTAGTGTATTTGTGTTTATTTGCTTGAAAATTTATTATCATTTTGAACTCTTCCCAAAACCATATCTAAATACTCAATCTATAAATACATTTCATTTGTTTAATTGATTTATTTATTTAGAGATTAATAAAATACGCTTCAAAGATATTTCAATCCAATAAAGATATATATTTATTTCAATTATTCTAAAGTATCCGAGATTACCCGCCAGCGCTCAAGATCAGATGACTCAACCTGGGTTTCTTTTATCTGGTTTGAACACATTTCTATTTTGCTAGTGTAACTTTTTATCATGTAATCCTATTAAAAATAGATAGCACCTGTCAATAATCGTCGCAAGTTGAAAAAAAGTATTGCCTATCTGTAACTTTTTTATTCGAAATGTCTTAGGTATCCGGAAATACCCGACACCGCTCTACACTTTTTTAAACGCTAACCGCGATCGTATTTAAGACGATTCAGTTCAATGGAAAACACCAAAATGACGCCAAATAAATTGTGAACATTGACATGCAATCAGAAAATACTTATATTCAACGATAGAAACGTGTGATTGAATCAAAGTTAAATTTTCAAAAAATTGCGACCCGAAAAATAGCATCTTACTCATTTTCTAAAAATTGGCCCGATTATCTGAAATTCGATACTTCTTTTTCCTATTTCCGTTTTATATGCTCACATCTAAATGTGACGTTTAACAGTACGGAATTTCTATAATAGGGGATCAAAGTTTATTACCCTAACGTCGAAATTTGGAAAAAGACAAAGGCAGAACATCGTAAAATTCGCTTAATTCTTTTGACATACTTCACTAAGTAAATGCCGCAGAGAATTTTCTTTTTTTTATAAACTTTCATCGGGATTTTCCAATTTTTATTTGAAATATCACTGCACCCACAAATAGGGTTTTTACGTGCTAATTCATAGGAACGTCATAACGTCGAACTTGCGATAAAAACTTACAACAAGAGCTGTCACTGTAAGATGACAATGCCCCCGACACCGCTTTGATTTAGAAGTTATGGCCAATGTTAAAGTTTTTGGACGGAATGACGGACGGACGGACAGACGGACGGACAGACGGACGGACAGACGGACGGACGGGTCAAATTTATTATGCCTCCCTATCGGGGGCATAAAAATCGGTGTTCATGCACAGCGACGTGGACGTAATTCTTACTGAGGTCATAGATCAACACGTGTGTTAGGTAAATTCATGTGTACCGCAAAGTTCTCGGTATATTGGAATGAAATTTTGAGGGCCTTTTCGTTAAAGGCTGTTGAACACGTCTGGGAATTTTGACCTTTTGAAAATTAATAGGTGTAATTTGAACGTCAACTAAGAGATTTAACGTCAAAATTCAACCTTTAATTCTAGATTATAAAAAATATCTGTGCGGTGAAAGTTCAAACTTTTCCCTGTTAACCAAACTAGAATTTAAGAATACAATATCAAAATTTGAAAAAAATTCATCAGGCCAATTTTGTAAAATTTTGTTAGAAGCGCGATTTTTGGAACAGTAAAATATGTTAATATTGAATTCAATCAAATCACATGTCTATATGTAAATCACTTCTGCGTTGCTTTTTTCGAGTACAGTTACTGAAAATATTGACTTTTATTCTCTAAAAATTGTCCGATGACCTATGCTGAAATTTAGAGATGTTGCTGCCAAACCATTCCACGGAAAGATATTGAAATAAAAAAACATGTGTCTTCGGGTAAGTTTTTCAGAGACATAGAATAACATATAAATCTATGTCTCTGTTTTTTGTAAATTCGATTCCATGGGGATATCTCAAATCAAAGGATATTTCAATGTCGCGGCAATTGTCACCCCCCCCCCCCCCCCCCCAAAAAAAAAAAAAAAAAAAAACTGTAATTTTAAATGGGGAAAAAAAGTTTTTAAATCACATTCAGATTCGAAACTTAAGCCTATATTTTACAATTAACCTTTATTTCAAACATTCAAGAAAACGTAATTGCATGAAGATTGACGACAAATAAAAATAGTAACGATGATTTTAGTACGACGAAAACTTCGGAGAAAATGTTGCAACAACTTCACAAAATCGAGATTTATGAAACATTTAACCCGAAGACATATCCTTTGTATGTGATAAATGTGAAGTATATTCATTTCGCCACGAAATAACAAAAAAATCAGCTTAGGTCACCAGCCAAATTTTTAGAAATTTCTATTAATTTACAAAAAATTAAATGAACAAGAGGGACATTGGTCCTTAAGCGCTCACCTTAGGCATTTATTTGAAATTCATGACTGGCAGAAGAAAAAGCCAAGATATTAAGTAGACCAATATTCTGATTTCATCTCAAGACATTTGAGTCAAATACGTTGCCTCTAAAGAACTAAAAAATTTCAATAATTGAAGAGGTATCCTAGTTTTTGACCTTCTTTTGAACAATTCTATGGTTTCAAGACAAACATTCAGACAATATGTTTAAAAAAATATGTCCTCTACTCGGTCCGAACAAGAATTTTCCTCAATTTGACCCATTGACCTCATTTTAGACCCCACTTAAACCTTTTTGAACTTGACTGAGATTTCATGGAGACAAACATTCTGACCAAGTTTCAAGATATATTGGCAAAAAATGTGGCCTCTAGACCCCTTGACCCCATTTTTGACCCAATTTGACTCAATTTCCAAATTGACTGAGATTAAATAGAGATAAACATTCAGACCAAGTTTCAAGACATTTGGGCCAAAAATGTAGCTTCTAGAGTGCACACAAGGTTTTTTAAGATATGACCCCTTGATCCCATTTTTGACCCCACTTGATCCAATTTAGATACTTGACAGAAATTCGATGAAGACAAACATTCTGACCAAGTTTCAAGACATTTGGGCCAAAAATAGAGGCCCCTAGAGGGCACAGAGGTTTTTCTAAGATTTGATCCCATAATTGACCCCATGTTTCACCCCACTAGACCTAATTTCGAACTTAACCTTTTGGTTCAAGACAAACATTATGACCAGGTTTCAAGCCATATTGGCCAAAATGTGGCCTCTAGAGTGCACACAAGGTTTTTCTAAAGTTTGACACCTTGAACCCATATTTGACCCCACTTGACTTAATTTTGAAATTGACCATATTTTGATAGAGACAAAAACATTCTGACCAAGTTTCAAGACATATTGGCGAAAAATATGGCCTCTAGGGTGCACACAAGTTTTTCGAAGATTTGACCCCTAGAACCCATTTTTGACCCCCACTTGACCCAATTTCGAACTTGACCAAGTTTCGATGGAGACAAACATTCTGACCAAGTTATAAGATATTAAGCCTAAACTCTGACCTCTAGAGTGCACATAAGGTTTTTCTAAAATTTGACCCCTTGACCCCATTTATGAACTTGACAAAGATTTGTTGGAGACAAACATTCTGACCAAGTTTCAAGACAAATTGGCCAAAAAAGTGGCCTCTAGAGGGCACACAAGATTTTCTTAGATTTGACCCCATGTTTGACCCCACTTGACTAAATTTCAAAATTGACCGAGATTTGATAAAGACAAGTATTAACCCCCTTGACCCCACTTGACCCAATTTCGAACCTGACCAAGATTTGATGGAGACAAACATTCTGACCAAGTTATAAGATATTTAGGCCTAAACTGTGGCCTCTAGAGTGCACACAAGATTATCAATAAGACTCCTTTTCCTGTGATATGGCATGAATCCTTCTCATTTTCAACAGAGTTCATTCTTGTGACCTGGCAAACATTTTGACCAAGTTTCATGAAGATTGGACCATATTTGTGGCATCTGGAGCTCTTACCAGAAATTTGTCATTTAGGCCCCTTTATATGGCACGGATCCTTCCCATTTTCAAAAGAGTTTATCCTCTTGAGCTAACAAATATTCTGACCAAGTTTCATGATGATAGGACCATATTTGTGGCCCTTACAGTGTTAACAAGAAAAGTGTCATTAAGGCCCCTTTTCCCTTGATATGGCCCATATTTGTGGGCCAATCAAAATTTAGCAAACAATTTTTGATGAGGGTCACCCAAAGAACTTTCTGGTAAAATTTCATTGAAATCGGCCCAGTCTTTCAGTTGGAGATGTTGTTCAAAGATTTCGGGCTCAAAATAAGCCCAGCCCTGCCATGCCTACATTTATGGGCCAATTAAAATTTCGCAAACAATTATTGAAAATGGCCTCTTAAGGAATATTCTTGTAAAGTTTCTTTGAAATCGGCCCAGTGGTTACAAAGGAGATGTCGATCCAGACAATGTCAATGATATCAGCCAATTGGTTCAGGAGAGGAAGAAATTTTTAAGAATTGTTGACAACGGACGACGGATGATGCATGACAGACAACAGACTCAGGGTGATCCTAAAAGCTCCTCTTGAGCACTTTGTGCTCAGATGAGCTAAAAAGTAACAAAGATGTAAAGCATTGACAAAAATTCATTGTCTCCATTTGTTTAACCAAATAATCATCAAAGATCATATTTCAAATTATAAAAATAGAAATATGCACAAGCCCTTTGCAAAAATGTTTTATACTTTTGTAAATAACAAAGTGCAGCAGATTTGAGATACAATGATTTCAGCAACATATATTTTTAAACTGGCATTATCCCCACTAATCTGTACGTCTGCACTTCTTTGTTTTGTAGGTACCTGGTAGGTAATGACGTCAACTTTATTTACCGTCTTCTTTGGAACCTACCAGAGTGGATCACTGATATTGCAGTTCTCAAATGGATGTGTAAAGAAAGAGAAAGACCAAAATGGGGTACTGATTCTGAAGACATAAAATATTATAATCCAATTGAGACCTGGGGTAATTATCGAGATTACAAGTAAACAGTTACAATTTTTGAGTAATCTTATTGTAACTAATAATCAGAGCATTTCTGTTTACATGTTATCAATAATGATTCAATCAATAATACAACAATCTCATTTATTTTCTAAAAAAAACCAAAATATTTCACTAGGATGGTTTCAATTTTAATTTCATTAACTTTTGAGTACAATCTACAACCTATTACAATTTGGACCTGTTTAAAATCATGAATAAAATAAGGGAATTTGGAAACCACTTAATCTTTTTTTGCAGATAGTAAGTTAATGATATCTATTCAAGATTAAAGTAAAGCATCTTTTATTGTTTTGTGTTGCATTAAGTATTCAAATCTACTTATTGTTTACTTAAAATCAAACTTTCGCGAACAATTTTTAGTATATCTAAAAAGATTGCTAATGTTAAAGATATATCTTAGTTTAGCAAATCAAGGTAGCAGCGCAATACAATTGTAAGTGCCTATATATTTATAGGTACTTACAATAGTATTGTGCTGATCCCTCGATACATATTGAATCAGTTTAGTCATAAACTGGCATGAGAGAAGAATTAAATATACAGTCAAACTTCGGTCTCTCGAACAGGGGTAATCTCGAACACTAGTGAAAATTCGAACAAGGATCTCAGTCCCGGCAGATTTCGCTCATAATTCATAGTGTTCGACCTTGGAAAACTCGTACACCAAGACGGTCGAGCTCTCGAACACATTCTTCGGTCCGAAAGTTAAAAATTGCTATATATTTCACCTGGAAAAATTCAAACAAAGGGTCTATCGCTTATAACAAGATGTCATATTTAAATGATTTTCACACTTTTCAACTCGTTATCCTTTTTGACACCTTATTGTCAATTACGCACTGTGCATCATAATTACCCATTCCGTGACAAATACACTGTTTTATTTCATTGAATTAAGTTGATGTTTGGTCATCTGCTCTTTACAATCATTACTATATATTGTCTCTTATTGATATTTCGGCGACTAGTTAACTGCGTGATGTCCAAAAACATACAGATACGTAACGTCTGCTTGAAAGTATGACAAGTAGGGTCCGAACGAGTGACTCGTGTTGAAATTGGGGTTGAAAATTTAGATGGAACTCCTTTTTCTCAAAGACTGACGTAAATTTATATACTCGACAAAGGTTGAAAGTTAAACATTTGAACGGTGTTTAAATTTAACTTTAATTAATTTTTCACTTGCAATTGAGGCAGCGTACGTAACAGGAATGATATTATGGTAGCCTTCTTTGTAAAAGAGGGAATGCAACAATAAGACTCTTTAGTCGAAAGTTATTTCATCATTTTTCTTTCTTTATTAATCTTCAAACACAAATCCTGTGGACAAATCGTTAAAAATCTAAAAAACAGTGAATTAAAAAATGAAATTGAAGAACCAAATAAGTATACATATATTCGGATACGATGTATTACCGGATGTGGCGCATTCCAAACTTCTGGTACCTTTATAGCTTTTTGGATTGGTCGAACAACCGATCTTTCGAACAAATTATCAAGTCCCCAAGGTGTTTGAGCTACTGAAGTTTAACTGTAAATTATACATTCATCCTTTTGTATTGCATTAATTAAACAAACTTACTGTCATGAATGAACTCCAAAAAGGCAAATTGTAATCATGTGTTATCAGATGTTATAATAATTACATTGTAGAAGTAATAGTAACTGTAATCAATCGCATTGTAAAATTGTGTAATCATGATGAATTTTGAAATTGTAGAATTTGAAAATAGTAATTGTAATTGTTTACATTGGAAATCGACACTCTTTAAAATTTGGAAGATATGCAGACAACAATTCAAAGTGGATGTATGTTTGTCTGTGTGCGTGTGTATAAACTGTTGTGTAAAAATCTGAGAATGCTTGTTTTGAATCATTTTCCCCTCAATGTTTTCCAGACTATTTTCTTTAAGGAGTATCAAAAAGAGGGATTTGTGAGACTGGCCCTGCATTCAGGATGACAAAAACGGTTGCCAATTTTACCCCAATTTTGCTAACCCTACTTGCATCCACAGTGGGATAAAAACAAGAGGGCCATAGTGGCCCTAAATCGCTCACTAGAGTGAACAGTCTAAAGATATGACCTCTGAACCTAATTTTTAACCACACTAGAGCGTCTACAAGGTTTTACTGCAATTTCACCCTGTGACCTTATTTTGACCCCACTTGACCCAATTTCAGAGATGACCTAGATTTCATCAAGACGATCATTCTGAAAAATTTTCATGTTGATTGAGCAAAATCTACGGCTTCTAGAGTGTCTGCAAGGATTTTGTAAATTTAACCCCATTATCTCATTTTTGACCCCACTTGACCCAATTTTTAACTCATTTCAAAATTTGCCAAGATTTCATCAAGACAATTATTCTGACCAATTTCCAGGTTGATTGAGCAAAAAATACGGCTTCTAGAGTGTCTACAAGATTTATCTAAGATTTGACCCTGGGACCTCATTTTTACCCCACTTGACCCAAATTTGAACATGGCTTATATATCAACAATACATTTATTCTGACCAATTTCAGAATGATTGAACCAAAAACTTGGCATCTAGAGTGTCTTCAAGGTTTTTCCAATATTTGACCCTGTGATCCCATTTTCGACTCTACTTGACCCAATTTCAAACTTGTCCAAAGTATTTAACAAAACAATCATTCTGATCAATTTCCAGGTTGATTGAGCCAAACATTTGGCTTCTAGAGTGTCTACAAGGTTTTATCTAAGATTTGACCCTGTGACCTTATTTTTGACCCAACTTGACCCAAATTGAAACTTGACCTGCATTATATCAAGACATTCATTCTAACCAATTTTCAGGATGATTGAGCAAAAAATATGGCTTCTGGAGTGTCTACAAGGTTTTTGCCAATATTTGACCAAGTGACCTCATTTTTTACCCCACTTGACCAAAATTTGAAAATGACCTCAATATTATCAAGACAATCATTCTGACCAAATTTCAGAATGAGTGAGCCAAAAACATGGCATCTAGAGTGTCTGCAAGGTTTTTCCAATATTTGACTCCATGACCTCATTTTCGACCCTACTTGACCCAATTTCAAACTTGTCCAAAGTATTTAACAAAACAATCATTCTGATCAATTTCCAGGTTGATTGAGCCAAACATATGACTTCTAGAGTGTCTACAAGGTTTATCTAAGTTTTGACCCTGTGACCTCAAATTTGACCCCACTTAACCCAAAATGAAACTTGACCTGCATTTTATCATGACATTCATTCTGACCAATTTTCAGAATGAGTGAGCCAAAAATATGGCATCTAAAGTGTCTTCAAGGTTTTTCCAATATTTGACCTAGTGACCTTATTGACCCAATTTTGAAACTTGTCCAAGATTTCATCAAGACAATTATTCTGACCAAATTTCAGGTTGATCCGATGAAATATGTGGCTTCTAGAGTGTCTACAAGGTAAATATTGACAACACGTAGGACAATGGCTATCATTAGACCAAAAAAGCTCACCTTTAGCACTGTACTCAGGTGAGCTAAATTAGCTAACAGTTTGCACCGTTTTGTCATCCTGAACACAGGGTGGGTTACAAGTTCAGTCAACTTGTGCCTCTTAATCCAGTGTTTATTAACTAATAATCTTACTATTCAAATTGAAAGTTGTTTTAGAAAACAGCTGTAAGCAAGTATCGAGGGATCGGCACAATACTGTTGTAAGTGCCTATAAATATATAGGCACTTACAATAGTATTGCGCTGATCCCTTGATATTTATTTGTACAAGAGGTGCATGAGGTCATGAGAAGCTAGCGGCGGCAATAGCGCAGTTGGTAGCGCGCCGGACTTCTAATCAAGGGGTCTTTATTCGCACAGGTTCAATCCCCGGCTGCTGCACTTATCCTTTCCGACATTTGTCTTCCACCAATGGGTAGATAATCGTAAACCTATGTGGAATAGCAACTGGAGGCTAGGAAAGGGATGTGGTGGTAGTACTGGTGTGAGAAATACCAGGAATCCATCGTTAGGTGCTCCAGTCGTCGCGATATAACTGAAAGAATGTTGAAAGCGACGTAAAACCCCTATTCAAATCAAATCATGAGAAGCTGATGTTATCTGACAGGTTAATTCCATTTTTTTCTAAAGGAACCTTTATTTTGTCCTGAGTCTGTCAAAGTTTAAAACAATAAAATGTTTGGATTATGTAAACAATAATATCTTTATTGAAAATCCATTACATCTTATCTCCTGTGTTTCCAATTGGATTCACCCCATTTCCAAAAGAATCATTCCATATGACCCTTTCATCATTCTGTGAAATATTCAAGGAAATAGAATAAAGTATGGACTTGAGTAGGTAAGAACTGTTTACAGTCCCAAAGATAAAGACAAATGTAAAGAAGAGATGTTTGTAAAACATTTATGCCTCCCCATAAAAGCAGGTCAATGACCTATTCTTTGTCAAACAACAAAGGGCAATAACTCACAAAATATGATAAGTAGAGTTATGGTTCTTGTGCACTGCATTTTTCAACAATGAGATCTATCCGCCTATGATGTTTTATGATTCTAGCTTGCATACTTTCTGAGATGTGCTCCAGTCGAAAAAAGGTCTACAGACGGACTGACCTACAGACCTACCGACTGACAAGTGCAAAGCAATATACCCCCTCTTCTTCGAAGGGAGGCATAAATAAGATAACTCAGATGTAGTTTACAGATACTTTGTATTTATTTTAATTAAAAGATCACTATTCCATGTAGTATGTCAATGAATGTCCATCTATCTGTATGGTGATAATCAAGGAGCGAGTATCTTTCCTATTTTTACGACATGACAATGTACCATTTAGCTGATCACCTGAAAAAGACCAAAGCAAACTATTAAATCCTTAAACTATTATAACGGAGCAAATTTCAAACAAATTATAAGCTATTTAAGATTTATCACCCAGGATAAATACTTGTGTTCTAGTAGAGATTGAGGTAAACCCTCAATGAATTGTATAGGCCCATCAGTTTGGGACAAGATTTGGTATACAGTAAAACTTGCATTTAAAAGCTACAACCTATGGGACCACCATAAGGTGGTTGTTAAAGAAAATGGTACAGACTAAGTACATATACTGTTTACAAATAAGAAACATGATTTTGATTTGAAATAATATTATTGCAAGTTCCTCGATAATCCTGTGATGTAAACACTAATTAGTAGGGATGGGAACGAGTATTCGATTAATCGAGTACTCGATCGAACGTCCGATTATCGATTACCAATTTCACTAATCGTTTAATCGGTTAAAAAATCAAATCATATGAAATTCGTTTCCAATCTCATTTTTTCATATTTTCTCAAAATATTGTTCTTTCATATGAAATGATGTACAGCTAAAGATAATGTATGCAGCACCTGCCCGTCTGCCGATCGTCTTATCCGTCGATATTTTTTTCCGAATTTGCAATCAAGTGCCAACTGTCATTGTTCTTGCTGTCAAACAATACACGTTTCAGGTAACTTTTCACACCTTCGAATTTCGGTACTCTGATCAGGGATGGTGCGATTTACTTGGATCTTTGGGACAACGTTTCATCGTTGTCCCACAACCTTGTAACGCAATTTTATCGATGTTGTAGTTACTTGGTCCCTCTCTGCCGATAATCTTATATCAAACCGATGAATATCGCCTAGCAATAAATCGGAGAAATGACACTCTCTTAGCATACATTTTTACAAATTTCTCCGTTTCTTCAAGCAATCAAATGTCATCCCAACTGCCCATTCGACCGAAAATATGCAGTAAATACCGTATAACTTTATGTTGGAAGACACAGAATTAATTATAGTCCATTTGACTTCTATATGGACCGATCTTTTCATCAATTGCATAAAATCGAGTTTGAATGAGCAATTTGTATGTGATAAAAACTTAATTTCAACTGAATACCATTCCAAAAAATATTTTTTGAAAATGAAATGATTTCAAAATAAGGATTTTGTCTATCTAGTTAATGTTAATATTTTAACATTTTCCGCTCTTAAACACGAGGGGTGAAGAAGGCTGTTTAGTTTTAACAAGATGTAAACAATATAGTAAATACACGTGGTTTCAGACTAAACATTTGACAAAAGAAATATCCATTCTTCCTTATTTGGACATGCTAATTAGCATATCGACGGGCATGTCATCTTAAACTTAAATATCTCGTGATTTGTACCGTTATTACTCGCCTGCCTTTCTAGTATTCCTTGTGAAATTCACGACTTCGTTAAATAAAGCTTTTTGATTGGTTTAAATATGTGAATATGGGGTTCATCTCAGAAAAGATAACAACAATTTTATTTTTTCAGACCAAACGGTTTTTAAACAAAGAGAAAATACATTCAGTTTTGATATCCCAAGGAATTAAAAATCTTCGACAAAATTGATTTTATAAAAATACTTGATTTTATACCAAAACGACTCACTTAAAATAATACACTTTTAACTCGGCCCCTATGCAAATCAGAACTACTTTTGGTTGGGTAAGTCGCTGTTCCGTTTAATACAGACACAAGAAGGTTTGAAAGGCTGGAAGTTAACATGTAGACGGACGCACAAAATCATTATTTTACATCCAAAAATTCTGAAAAACAAGATTCGTCATGGTATTAGATGGAAAATATGATATGACAAGAAAAAAATACGTTTCATTATTTCAATTCTGAGATTTTCAGAGAAATGTTGGTCCATATAGAAGTCAAACGGACTATACCAAAATTCATCAATTCTATCCGAGTACTCGAGTAATTGAACGGAAAGGTAAAGGAGTAATCGATTAGTAAATTTGGTACTCGTTACCATCCCTACTAATTAGAAACATCTTCAGTAAGACGATTCTATTAAGTTTTAAAAAACTAGGATAAACATAGTTTATGATAAAATTTTTACCAATTTATGTAATATCTACTTTTCAAGATAGCTTAATTCAGGAAAGGGGATATTTGAAACGAGAGGGCCATAGTGGCCCTAAATCGCTCACCTGAATGAACTGTCTTAAATTTTTAAAAGATTAAGAAAAAGAATAATGAATGAATGTCACTCAGCTAAACCATGCTTTTGCTTCTATACAACAAGAGATTCCTTTTTTTACAATTATCAGGTTGACTGACAAGGTTTTTCTATGCTTTGACTCTGTGACCTAATTTTTGACCCAATTTCAGACTCATTCAAAATTGCATCAATTCAATCATTCCGATCAAATTTCAGGTTGATCATGCAAAAAATTGTGGCCTCTGGAGTGCATTCAAAGATTAAGTTTGACCCTGTAACCTAGTTTTTGACCCAAGTTGACCCAATTTCGAACTCATCCGAGATTTTATCAAGACAATAATTCTGGCCAAATTTCAGGTTGATTTGGCAAAAAATGTGGCCTTTAGAGTGCATACATGGTTTTTCTTAAATTTGACCCTATGACCTAATTTTGACCCATATTGACCCAATTTCAAACTCGTCTGAGATTTCATCCAGACAATCATTCTGACCCGATTTCAGGTTGATTTGGGGAAAAATGTGGCCTCTAGAGTGCATACAAGGTTTATCTAAGATTTGACCCCATGACCTAGTCTTTGACCCCAGTTGACCCAATTTCGAACTAGTCCAAGTTTTCATCAAGACTATCATTTTGACCAAATTTCGGCTTGGTTGGGCAAAATATGTGGCCTCTAGAGTGCAGACAAGGCAAATGTTGACGATGAACGTCGCACGACGGACATCGCACGACGGACATCCATCTAACCACAAAAGCTCACCTTGAGCACTTTGTGCTCAGGTGAGCTAAACAAAATGGTTGCATAATTAAATTGGTCGCTTCATAAAAGTGGTAACTAGAGCAAGATTGACAGAAATTCCTCTTTTCATTTCCCTTTTCATTTATCACAGCAACAATACTTTTTCGTGTGACTTGTTTTAAAAGTTATGAAGAACTTTAGCGTATGTTTTTTATACTGCTATTTTCTATGTCATTCGACACTATGTTAATGGAGAAAATGCTTAAAATGTTCAAAGATATGCAATGTGAAATATAGGATTGATTTAAGTCCATTTCTAGCAATTTCAATAAGCTCTTATGTGCTCAGACAAGCTCCGAATGCCAAATAGATTAAAGAAATGAGGATTTGGTTTAAAGTATTTTAAAACTTTTGAAATAGATCTGCCATCTATTTATATAAAATTCACTCACCTTTAGAGCACTGTAATGGGTTTTGTAATAGAAATACTGTTTGTTTCCAATGTGTAGTGGTCTGTCCTGGACCAGTTGAGAAATAGATCTGCAAAACATACCATTATTGTCAATTCCATAAGTGATGAATTGCATATTTTTAATGTACATTGGTAACAAGAAACAAGAGAACATAAAGGGCCTGTATTGCTTCACTGGCTTTCAAATATCTATCAGTAAGAAACTCAGTCAGATATGGAAGTTTACAATGAAATTTGTGAAGAGGCCAAAAGATGTGAAGAAAAGCCTATTTAAGTGCAGGCTAGACGTTTTAAGGAAAGCCTTTTGCAAAATATATATCAATATTAAAATCTCTTGCTTATAGATATGTCTTCATGGATCTTTAACCAATAAACACTACTATATATGGGAAATGGGAAAATGACAATCATGTTTTTTAACATAAGCCCAGTCATCCATATATGGGCAAATCAAAATTCTGCTTGACAGAGATTTACCCAAGTAATATTATCCTGCAAAGTTTGGTTGAAATTGGCCTTATTGATTGGGTGGAGAACATTTATAGTGAAAATAATCCCTGCCCTGCCACGCCAATAATTGGGGGGGGGTCAATCCAAAGTTCTTTAACAATTATAGAAGAGGGCCAACCAAGGATCATTCAAACCAAGTTTCACTGAAATCAGGCCAAAGGTTTGGGAGGAGAAGATTTTATTGATTTACGTTGTGAAAATAAACCTCACCCTGCCATGCCCATATTTGGGGTCAATTCAAATTTCTTGAACAACTTAAGAAGAGGGTCAAGTAACAGGCTTTTAGAATAGTTTTTGCACTGATCTTTATTATTGGTTGCAGTGAGTTATGTTTGTAACAATGTCAAAACAATAAATTGCATATGACCTTGACCTTGAGGCAATGAAGATTTTCTAAATGAAATGCTGATTCCTCAAATATAAAAGGAGGCAAAAATACTTTGGAATTCATCAAAAATCTAGGAGAAATACTATGAACAAGCATAATTTATGACTTTCCCCTTTGACCTGTAGGATTGAAGTTAAACCTTGTTATGCTGATCCTGGAATATTACTGCTTTGGCAGGCAATATAGACAAAGATCAGCCTGCACATATGCACAATCTGATCTTAGACTACACCACCTGATTTGACTTTTCAAACCAGAAAAGTCTAAGAATTATATTTTCAAAAAGGTACACTTACTCACAGTGAATACATCCAGCTCTTTGATTTTGATGCAATTTTGCCAGCATCACAAGGGTAAAAGCTATCCAAAGCTTCTTTCAAATTGCACATCTATTTATGATTCAGAATAACTGTACCATATAAATATGACCTGTCGAAGGTCCAGAGATAGCAATCAGCCATGTGTTCAGGATGATAAAGGGTGCAAACTGTTTGCAATTTATACCCCGCTTTGCACACAAGTGCACATGCAAAACAGATTATAATTTGCAAACATTTTGCAATGTTCGTAATCCTGAAAGCAGGACTGGCATTTATGCAATAGGCTCATCTTTGAAATATGAGCTCTAACTCTATAATACAGCCTGGTACCTTAATAAAACTTCAAAATGAAAACTTTTGTGACATTTTTAAAAGATAGTACCCTACCTTGCATGTGTACCTATGTGCATAGCAAGGTACCCTTTTGAAACCCTAAACCCTTAACAATTTTGTTTCCTGACTACAGGACTGTATTAGGTGTCTTTTTCTAAAAGAACCATTTTTTTTCAGACTAGACATAATATGTTTATACCATGCATTTAATACCTTTTCACTAAGAAACTTTTCAAAGAAGACATCAAAATATCCCACTAAAGCTGTGACCGGCCCATCTCTGTTAATCGTTAGTTTAAATTCTGATGTAAATTGTACTTCATCTATATCACAATTACAAATATCTATAGTCTGAAAAATAAAGAATATATGTGACCTGTCAGGCAAAAAGGAACCATCTGTGAACTCCGTAAAATAGATATTTCCAAAAGAGATTGACCCTAGTACAGGCTAACCAGATGTCATATTTGAAAAAATATTTGATAGGAAGGTAGATTGATTATTCTAGATTCAGAAAATTAATTAAGTGCGAAAAAGTTTCGACCCTAGTCTCTGCGCAGTCAGACTAGGGTTGACACTTTTGGCACTCTCCAGATTGTTCCTTTCACGTGATGGGTCACATATTTCTAGAAAAGAAGGTGTAGTGATCGTCTAAAACCTATAAAAAAAACCCTATGTTAAAGGTACTCATTGGAATTGTCTTATCAAGAGAGTAATGAATGAACAAGACAATGGTTTTCAGCAAATAATATTGAGTCCAAAATCCCAAATATCACTTGAATCTGTAGCCCAGGCTCATACATAAAGGGTTTGTCAAAAGGTTTTCTTTGAGACAAGCTGTTCATGACACTTTACAATTGAGCCTGTGCTTGGCATTATAACAATTTGAAATGTTAGTGAGGTGAAGATTGAGAGGCGTAAACAGACACAAACTGTTATTATAAAGTTACCTGATGGTCTACATATACTTTAGAGACCTATTCTATCTACTTTTAAAGTGCATAGTGAAGACTGGTCAGACTGTGCAAATGCACAAGTTGGTCAGAGTCTGCTTTGTGCATATTTAAAATTGTTGGAAATCTCATGCACAGGCCAAATTATTTCAAGGTGTTTAGTTTAACAGTGAAAACTATTGTTCCGAGGTGGAGTGCATTGCGCATGTAATGAACAAACTGGAAGAAGGGCATTTAATGAACAAACTGGAAGAAATTTAATCAAGTGAAACTATAATGAAAAGTCCCTGCCTTCTGGATTAAAGAAACAAGTTTTTAAGATTTCCTCCTTTGTGTCTATGTAAAATGGGATGGGCCCATTCAGAGCCCAAAAATGACCCCAGGGGCATGACATGAAAATATTGGTAGAGGTCCACTATATAATATTACATAAACAAGACGACCATGATGGACCTAGATCACTCACCTGAGTCTCTTTGATCCCTGGGACATCACATAGATTAAATAAGCAGATGTCAATAAAGAGATCATTTCTACACAAGATCAATACATTGGAATATATTCAGCCAAGAGCATGAAGGATACGCCTTTTAAATCTTTGATTCTATGTAAAAAGGGATTCACCTGAGTGGAGCCCAAATATGACCCCAGGGTCTTGATATGAACAAACTTGGTAGAGATCCACTAGATGATGCTACATACTAACTATGATAGCTGTCTGCCTTCTGGTTTTAGAGAAGAAGATTTCTGAAGATTATCTTATTTTCACCCATCGTGCTCAGATGAGCTAAAAGTGGTGCGCCTGAGTGTAGCCCAAATATTACCCCAGGGTCTTGATATGAACAAACGTGGCAGAGGTCCACTATATGATGCTTAATACCAAATATGAAAGCTGCCTGCCTTCTGGTTTCAGAGAAGAAGATTTTTGAAGATTTTTCTTTCTTTACCCTTGAAGCTGAATTCGGATGAGGCCGGGAAAGCCCAAATATGACCCCATGGTCTTGATATCAACAAACTTGGAAGAAGTCCACTAGATGATGCTACTTACCAAATATGAAAGCTGTCTGCCATCTGGTTTTCAGAGAAGAAGATTTCTTAACGTTTTTCGCTTTTTGATTCTATGTAAAAAGAGTTGCGCCCAGGTGGAGCCCAAATATGTTCCAAGGGTCTTGATTTGAACCAAACTTGGTAGAGGTCTTCAAGATGATGCTAAATACCAAATATGAAAGCTGTTTGCCTTTTGGTTTCAGTGCAGAAGATTTTTGAAGATTTTCCTATTTTCACCCTTTTTCTTAAGGGTAAAGGGAAAGTTAAGGCTGGGTTTCATTTATTTGAACAACTTTGGTAGAGCTTGACCCAAGGAACGTCCCTGCCAAGTTTCATCAAGATTGGTCCAACGGTTTAGGAAAAGAAGATGTTTTAAGAAATTGTGGACAACCTACAACGGACGACTGACGACAGACGCCGGACATTGTACGATCCCAATAGCTCACCTTGAGCGCTTCATGCACAGGTGATCTAAAAATATAAAATATGTTTGCCTTTTGGTTTCAGAGAAGAAGATTTTCAGAGATTTCCCACTGTTTTTTTAAGTAAAATGAGATACATCCGAGCTGAGCCCAAGACTGACCTCAGAAGTATAATATGAACAATATTGGTAAAGGACTACTAGATGATGATACATTCCAAATATAAAGGCTCTCTGCCTTATGGTTTCAGAGAAGAAGTTTTTTTCTTAGATTTCGTAGTTTGCTTCAATGTAAATTAGGATTCGCCCGGGTAGAGCCAAACTATGACCTAAGGGTAAAAATATGACCAAAGTTAGTAAAGGTTCACTAGATGATGCTACATACATATGAAAGCTGTCTGCCATCAAGTTTGGGAGATTTGTTTGTTTGAATGGGATTTACGCCGCTTTTAACATTATTTCAGTCATATTGCGGCAACTGGAGCAATCAACAATGGATTCCTGGTATTTCTCTTACCAGTACTACATCACATCCTTTCTTAGCCTCCAGCTGCTATCCCACATAGGTCTAAGAATATCAACCCATTGGTGGTAAACATTTTGAAATGGTTGAAATCATTTATGTAGGAGTTCAGGTAATAATCTAAATTAGGTAGGTTTTTAAGCAAGCATTGTTGATGCTAAACAATTTTAAGACAAGGTTGCTATCAGATTTCTAAAGAATAGAGTAATAAATTATTTTGTCTCGCATTTATAAAGTTATTAGGCAAATCTGTCAACAAGAATTTAAGAAATATAGAATTTTGTCAATCTCATTTGAACATCCATAGGATCTATTGGATTTCAGGGCTCGTGTTAGACTCTTAAACCAGGGTTTTGACCCCTAAAAATTTGAAAATATCTTAATTTGACCCCTTGAAACTTCTCCCAAGGGGGTCATTTTGACCCCCTTGAGAGGAATTTCTAAGGGTCAAACTATGGTTTTATACCTTAGATTTCCACAAATTACAAGCTTAAATTATATAAATTAATTACCTGTTTCATATCAATACAGAAACAGTTAAAGTGACTCTTATATATGCAAAATTCTACTTATGATTGGCTTTTTCAGTCGTATTGACCCATTTAAATTCAGATTTGACCCCCAGAATTTTTTCATGTGAAGAGTCAATGACTCCCTAATATCAGACTCTAACACGAGCCCTGGATTTTGCCAGACTAAATACAGTCAATCACAAAAAGATAATAGCTTTTATTCTTAGACCATTACATACCTTTATAATACACGAATCTGACACAATTTTATCTTGCTCTACAACCATTACACTAGCTTCTCGTACAACACAAGTTTTCATACATGACATTTTAAACCCATACACGTCATTCCAGTAGGTCACATGTTTGGTGTGGAGGTCAAGGTCACTTACAGCAGATAGACTTATATTACATCTATCAGGATAGACTGGAAAAGAAAAGAAAAATACAATCAGCATGTAAATTAAACATCAAAATCATAGTTTTAACAAAGAAGTAAAAATTTGGTAAGGCTTTGATAAATTCTTACAAAACTATACCCATCTCCAAAGATCCCATTTTTCTATACATATTTGGAGTCTTTGCTCCTGCAAATCCAAAAATTGAAAGGACAGCAAACCAATTAATCAAGAAAAGAACTGCCCTCTGTTCAGGATGAAAATGTTAGCGAAGCGCTTTCGAAATGATACCTGGCTTTGCACGTATGTGCACATGCAAAGCGGGGTATCATCTCAAAGCGCTCACAAAACGCTTTTACATCCTCCTGACCACAGGGCAGGTCAACTTGCTTCATTATCTAGCTGTTTATGATTAAAATGAGTTTGCTTTCTTGAATGTCATAACTACAGTTTAACAAAACTGAATTTCTTATCAAAAAGCCAATATATCCCAAAATATCAAAGTCTTTGCAGGAAAGACAAAGACAACACAGAGGCTAAGGTAGTATCTTTATTGTTCACTTTAAATAGCCAAGTTGATACATAGAGAATAACATGTTTGTGTCTTAAAATATCAATGTTATCTGGCTGAGGTTGGGAGAATTTATCATGGCTTTACTGAGTCATGATAATTTCTCGTAGCCAAGACACAATGACATTGATATTTTACACACATATTTTTCTTTTTACCATTTTCAGCACTAAATTTTGATAAACCCTTTAAATACAAAGAAATTCAGGTGAAAGTGTATGCAAATTCTTTCTAAAAATAGACTGCCTGATATCATTTAATGATATCAGGCAGGTGATATCAGGTCAATTCAGGCTGCATTGCATGGTAAAAAGGAAATCAATACATACCAACTCCATCATGTTTCAAGAACTTTGCCCGTGCAAACAGAACAGAATCTAACATAGACTCAAAGAGAAGAAAATAGCCCATCCATTCAGAGATAATGATGTCCACTTTATCTACAGGCAGTGTGATGTCCTCTAGTCTTCCTTTTATAAATGTTATCTTCTCAGTCATCTGATTCTCTCTACAACCAAATTTTGAAACAATAACGCTTTCCAGTTTATTTTATTCAAAAGTTTAGACTGGACCAAAATCAAAGAGACTGCAGATTATAGTGAAAAGAGGGTGAAATATGAAAAGAAAATTTATCTTATAACTAAACAAATATCCTTGTGATAAAATCCCATATGATAATTTTTATGATATCACATGGATATTTTCAGAACAATGACATAATGAGTTTTTTAGAAACTTGTATTTCTGTTAGAAACATCGACAAAAGCAATGCAAATAGAGGTTATCAGATAAATAAAACACATACTTAGTATATTTTATGACAAAATATTTAACTTAGCTTTGGTATTGATAATTGTCTCAGCAGAGCCTCAACAATTATCAATTCCCCCAACCTCGTTAATTATTTTTTTTCTTGCAATACACTAAGTACGTATAATATATATCTTTGGTAAAGAACATTGTGAAACTGGAGAAATTGCATTTTACTAGTAATTTCTACTGTTTCCATTATATCCTTTAGGCATAAAATTACAGGGATTGCACAGTAAAGGGTTAAATTACCATACACAAGTTGACAAAATTTAAGATCTGTTCAAATTGGAAGAAGAAGCAACAGATGACTTTCCAAATATCTTCATCCTGTAAATTAAGTGACAGGTACGGTTAAAAAAAGATAGTGGGAAAACATACTTATATATAAGCTTGTATCAGCATATTTCTTCTTGTAAAAGATAATTTCCATGACATGTGTTTTCAAAAGTGTTTCGCAAAAATGTGTTTAGGAGATAAAAATCCCGAAAAACAGCAACTTTATTTCCTGAAACTTAGACCTTTATAGATGACCTTTACCTTTGTATATTCAGATGTCTATTAAGATCTATAATCATGTAAAATATGAGCTTACTCTTTTAAATAGGCTAAAGTGATAGGCAATGATAAGTTTTTTGGTCAAGTTTTGCATTATACCAATAGAAAAACAGAAAGGCAAACAATGGTAAAACAATCAATCACCAGACCTGTATTTGAGATGAAAACTTTCATAAAACGAATGGTCCATTGCAGGGTTCAACACTAAAAGTGTCCTGGGTTCCCAAAGATCCATATATAAGGAAGGATTCCATTACATTTAGCAAGGGATTTCTCTATGATCCTTCAATATTTATTTATAGAAGTTACAAGTTCATTCAATCAGGATCAACCGTTTCCAAGCCTAGGTTCCATGACTCAACATTGTTCCTTACAAATGTAAGGAGCAAAGTGGAGTAATAAAACCTTAGCTTGGAAAAATACTAGAATATGAGCCAGTGACATTTCTAACAATTCAAAACATGTTGGGTGCACACAATCAGCACCCTACACAGTATCATAGTGTCATTGGAAGATTGCCTGACTGTCTAAAGACACTTCGAGAACTTATCTATCTAAAATAAGCAAAGTGAAGACTCTGGACAGACTGTGTGGATGACAGCCTTGCCAGAGTCCTTGCTTGATGCACTTGTGAAATTGTTGGAAATGTCACACACAGGCTCATGTATCATTAATCTATGTTTTTTTTGCTTTTTCTTTAAAATTCTATCTGTATAACGAAGAAAGGCATCCCTGCCATAACAATGGGGGATTCCTGCAGCATTCTATTGGAAAAAAGTTAGTGATCTTGTGGAAAGAAATGATTTGAGGGTTGTGATCCATGCAACAAATACTTCAAAGAACTTTCTTAGCAAAAACATTATAAACTCCCTCTAGCAAAGTATATTTTCTCCCATTTGAAACAATTTTTGGAGTATGGTTTGTGTATTTCTTTTTTTCAAGTCAGTAAGACTTCTTGGACAGCAATGTGAAAACAAAGAAAAAGATTTATACATTTATAATGTTTAAAGTTATCAAAAACAAACCTGATAATATCCATGGCTGAGTATATAATATCTGCCATGTCTACAGCGTAAACATGTTTGGCTCCGGCGGTGACGGCAAACATGGACAAGATGCCAGTACCACAACCTACATCCAACACAACTTTTTCCCTAAACACATCTTTATTTTTGTACATAAAGTCTCTGTAGCTCTCTGTTCGAACTTTATCCTATGAAAAAAAAGTTGTCTAAGATCATAAATTGAAAACATACTTTTTCATAGAACATTTATTTTATCAAAATTATTACTATGCAATAGATTGCATTCAATAGGGAAAGGAGAAATATATTGTAACAGTCTGTAGACTATGTATCCTTTTTAAGCCTTTTAATATTAGGTACATAACTTTTATTCACCAACAAGTGAAAAACTCATCAAAACATACATTTAAATTTGTATTAATGCGCGCTTAGGAAATATTTTTCTTCGACCAATCAACTGGGTGCATAATTTACAGTCTCCAGGAACAGAAATATTTGAATACTAAATACAGTTGCAAGTTTTCTAATATACATCATATATGTAATTGTTCCAACCTTAATAGATGACCTTGACATTGGAATCAACAGAAAGGTTTTTCAAGGCAATCACTTAATTACCAAGTAATTACATGTATAATCAAAACCATTCTACTGATATTGAAGGTCAGTGCAAAACTATTGTAAGTGCCTATATAAATATAGGCACTTACAATAGTTTTGAACTGAACCCTTGATATGCTTAAACCTTGTCATGCTGAATAAATTCTGGCTAAAAATTTTCATCAAAATCAAAGGGCTAAAAGCACTGAAAGTTTCAACTATAGGTCAATTTCTATTTGAAAAACTAAATCTATTGACAATTCTGGTTTGAAAGTGAGAAACAGGTGGTGTAGACTAACATGTGATGTTTGTTTTTAGCTCCTGCCAAAGCAGGAATATTCCGGGTTCAGCATGACAAGGGTTAACAAATAAAAGTCTTTTTTTTTAACTGCAGACAGAGTATTACATCTTGACAGTCCTATTTACTGTACCTTTAACATTTCTTCATGAATACTAAAATGACCATATGAGCTAAAATATGGGTCATCTTCCTCATTCATGGAGGGACAACTCTTCTCAATACTGTTACCATCTGTTACACCAGACAACATTAACTCCCTTGACACCTTTCTGAAATCATAGAAGATAAGGATTTAGAGTTAACAAAACATTTGTTTATTGTTGCTTTTTATTTTTATTTGGTTGGTGACTTGTTTGTTTTTGAGTATTTTTGTAAGTTGCGGGTTAGTGTTAGAAGAACTGTCATCACAAGATATGTCTCCACAGCTAGGAAATTTTTAACAAACATGACCTTTTCATCTGTATAATTTGACATGATGGCCTCTTTCTCTGTGATGAAGAAGAATGTTACAAACCTAGACAATTTACAAGGTTCACATGAAATGACTCTTTGGGTATTCATACAGCGTGATTAGGTTTTTGGTTCATACCTCAATGAAATCAACAAATAATCTCATCATCGCTTAACCCTTTGCTGTTTAATCCCTGCTTTTTACGTGCCTGTGATTTTATGATTGAGAAAACCTTGTGAAAAAAGAAGAAATTGCTTCTGCCAAGCAATTCCTTCTTTTTCCACACTATTTTCTACCCCACTGAATGGTTATTTTTCAAATTAAATCCACTTTCAACTTTCGTCTGCAAAACCTTTGAATTTGGACAGGTCCAAAATTTTGTAAAACAGGAAAAGGCTAACAGCGTCTTTCTCTGTGATGAAGCAGAATTTTACAAACCCAGACAAGGTTTACATGAAATGACTCTTCGATTATTCATACAGCATGATTAGGTCTTTAGTTTCATATATCAATGAAATCAACAAATAATCTCTTCATCTCTTAATTATGTGAGTTCATATTTATACTAACTTCATTTCATCCATATCACTGACAGCCTGTTGTAAGGCTCTTTCTGTCCTAGCGAGTTTGTCTTCTGTAGATTTGAGCTGAGCTATCAAAGCGTTATACTGCTCTTTAGACAACACAACTGAATCATCTCCACCATTACAAGCTTGGATATCCATCTCTTGTGTTTCTGTTTGGAGGTCTAGCTCTTCTATATCTGAAGTCATATCACCCTTATTATGCTGAGCCTAAAATAATCCTGTTTTGGCAGGACATATAGACAAAGATCAGCCTGAATATATGAATTTACTCTTAAAACCAGAAAAATTGAAAAAAAATTGTGTTTGCAAAATAAATACTGACTCACAATAAGTTCATTCAGCACTTTCAGCAGTTTGATTTCAATGCATTTTTTGTGTTCTAAGCAAAGATTGTTTAATGACATTACAAGCTTGGATATCCATCTCTTGTGTTTCTGTTTGGAGGTTCAGTTGCTTCTATATCTGAAGTAAGTTAACCCTTATCATGCTGAGTTTGAACTTTTGTTTCAAACCAATTGATTAATTTTTTTTTTATATTTATACCTCTCTATCCATGGTTTCAACCAAAGATCAGGTAGAAAGCAGGCAGTGTAGTTTGAGATAAGACTGCACATCTGTGCAGTTTGATCTTAGACTATTCAGTCTGTAAAAAATTTGCGTAAAGCCATGAACGCAAAAGAAGGATTATATTCAAAAAGTTTGGGTGTATTTGAAGTGGTCAGTGTAAAACTATTGTAGGAGCCTATAAATACATGGACATCTTATAGTTTTTCACTTATCCCCCATTTTACTGTACTGTGCTCTAAGCAAAGTTTGCTCAAGAAGATTACAAGCTTAGATCTCCAATTCCCTTGTGTTTCTGTTTGGAGGTCCAGTTCTTCTATATCTGAAGTAAGTTCACCCTTAACTTAATGAATTTATTCCCTTCATTTTTCAAAACAAATTGCCAATTTTGGGGACAGTTTAACCACTTTTGCTTAAGGTAGTGGAACTGTAATAGTTCTGCAACATTTCAGAAGTGACAGTGTTGACTGAGTTTTCCTAATGAAAATCATAATTTTGGAAACCTTGGTTAACACTGTTTAAGTTCATTACATCCAAAAATTTGCAGAGCTAATATAGTTCCACTACTTTAAGGTTTTCAAATAATAGTTAAGTAAAAAGGAGGTAGTGTTGGTAGACTGAGATCAGACTGCATGCATGTGCATGTACATGTAAAGACTGTGAGCCAACTTATTTCTGACCCTGGGCGGTTATTGTTGCCGGCTGTGACGTGCACCGAGCTGATTTATATTTTGTTAGCACGTCAACACTGGGTTATGCCCAGTCAGTTCTGTACTGAACCAAAGGATACAGAACCAAGTACAAGACGAACTTGTCTTATACTAAATTCAAGTCTTAAACTGCCTTTCAATAACAACACTGGGCTAAGTATACGACGGGATAGCCTTATACTAGACCAGTATTGTATCAACCAACCCACGTTGTATTAAACCGGTATAAAACGGGGTTAGTACAGGACGGGGACAATACCTTGTATTATACCAACGACCTTATACAAGGCAATATAAGCTTGGCTACTGTTCAAACCCGGTATATTGTGAACATGTATGTGACCCAACAACTCTGAGCATCCGCTGCAACTCTGAGGGTCAGCAAATTATGTCCACTAGCGTATTCCCAAATAAGAACAATCGCTAGCTATTTGAGTTCCAAGTGCTCGATGTGAAGACCAAGCACGAACTGACAAAATCTGGCGATACACCTCCTTTTATACCCTAAACTAGTCACATGCAAGAAACTCATTTGTGGTCCTTGGTGCCGTTCCTTTAACGTTACTTTAACGTACTTTGATGAGCATCTACACACAAGGGACAATGCAAACGTCTAGATGATAATTACCGCATAGAAGCTAATTTCTCAATAGAAATCGTATGAACAAGGGCAAAACGTTAGGTTTAGGTAATTTCATCTAGGACCAATCAAATAAAGGTATAAATAAAGGAAGATAGTCATAAGTCTCTTCATAATCAAGTCTAGAAAATCCCGTTTTTCATAAAATCATGATGATCATTTCAGATTTCTTAGACTAGAGACTTACTAGACTGGAAACTTTTGGGGATCAACCCGGCCTTTCTGTCACACCCGCTATATCAGTGTATCTCTCAGACAGTGGGCTACCAGCTCAAGACTGGTCCAAATATCGACTCTTAGAATAGCATAGAATAGGCTATTCTGATATTTGATTCAAGGCTAGTCTACACCCGACCCGAAAGCGGGCCAGAAATAAGTTGGCCCAGGGTACCATTTTTTTACCTGAGATTGTTCATTGCTCTACAACTTATGAAAAGGTAAACTATTTAAATCTATTAAGTTTGCTTCCATGGAAAGAATAATGTAAATCATATTCTAGCTGCTTGCCATGAGTGGTCATTGCAAAACTATTGTAACTGCAGTGTTTATTCTAGGCAGGGGGATTGGGGAATTGCCCCACTTTTCTCAAAGATACCCCATATTTTCTAGATTTATGGGGTTTTTTTTACGATGAACAAAGAGTATGGAATACCAGTTATTTCTAAATTGCTTCAATTTTGTGCTGAAATCCCCCACAGTTATGAAATCCTAGAATAAACACTGAACTGTCTATAAATATAAAGGCACAAGTTTACAATAGTTTTGCATTGACCTCTTGAATTTTCTAAGTTATAAATTGAGCAATAATCATTTGTTTTAGTGTTAGATTGATTTATATTCCATTGAATGAACAACAAAAACTATGTCTTCACTACTGGTAGAGCAACAAGTGAAAATAAAGCTTTTGTTGTTCACAAAATAAAATATCCATCTTACTCGAAAATCAAATGATTATTCTATTTCTTTAATGCAAAAATGAGACAAAAAATAAAAAAATTGAGACAAATTTTCTTAAAGATCGTCATTTGGCTGTGAATGCTATGCAACGTTCATGGTGACGTCTTTTTTTGGCTCTGCTTAGATGATGTCAGATAGGTCAAATGAATAAAAGCAGGGTAAAAGTTTTTGATAATTTCACTGATTAGGCAGTGAATTTATCAAAATGAAGATCTACTGTTATTCCTCCATAAACCACCAAAATATGGCAAACAAACAATGACATAAATATTTCTGTTGTTTTTTTTTTTCAGCCCAAATATTTACAAGCAAAACTGAAAAATTGTTAACCCATTTGTGACCAAATAGGGGAATCACAGCTTATTTAGGCTGTGATTGCGATGTTTGTAAATGCACACCAAGAAGATCATGACATTATTATCCAAAATCCATTGACACCATTCGAAAAATCATTTACAGCAAACCAAAAGAAAATTTACTTAATTATATGGTGTCCCATTAGATCTAATTTGTTCTAGATAAATTATCATTTTTCCTTGATTTTTCTTATCTCGGTCCAATCATAACTGTTTGATCTTGTCTTCTGTATGTTTATACCCTATGTGTTTTTATGAATAAAGAGTTGTAACAAGAGCTGTCAGAGGACAGCGAAGCTCGACTATTCCTAGTGCTGGATAGTAACAGCAAATCAATATCGACATTGGAAATTCAATAAAATTTAAGTCAAGAGAAAAGAATCTTTGTCTAGAGGCTGATATTTTGGTCACAGAAACCTGTGCAAAGTTTGAAAGAAATATCTTTAGTAGGAACAGAAATACAACTAACATAAACCAGTTGCACATAATAACATAACCAAGATTTTTAAGGCAAAAATGGGTTAAAATTCCACTAAATTAAATATCAGAGTAATAAATCTTTTTCTGTGGGCTAATATTATGGTCAAAGAAGCACGTATAAAGTTTCCAAGCAACAGCTTTAGTAGATACAGATATTACAGATGTACATCAATTGCACGTAAAAACTTAACCAAGATTTCTAAGTCCGAAAAGGGTTAAAAATCCACAAAATTCAATATCAGGGTAAAGAATCTTTGTCTAGATGCTGGAATTATGGTCACAGAAGCATGTGTAAAGTTTCAAAGCAATAGCTTTTATAGAAACAGAAATATTACACATAAACAACATTTGCACATAGAAACTTAACCAAGATTTTTAAGTCCAAAAAGGGTTAAAATTCCACTAAATTCAATACCATAGACTAGAATCTTTGTCAAGAGGCTGATATTATGATCACAGAAGCATGTGCAATGTTTCAAAGCAATAGCTTCACTAGAATAAGAGATATAACTGATGTACAATATTTGCACATTAAAACTTTACGAAGAATTTTTAGGTCTGAAAAAGGTTAAAATTCAATGAAATTCAATATGAGAATAATAAATCTTTGTCTAGAAGCTGATATAATGGTAACAGAAGCATGTGTATAGTTTCCAAGCAAAAGCCTAGGTAGAAATAGAGATATAACTGATATACAACATTTGCACATAAAAACTTTACCAGGAATTTTTAAGTCTGAAAAGGGTTAAAATTCAATGAAATTCAATATCAGAGCATTGAGTCTTTGTCAAAAGGCTTATATTATGGTCACAGAAGCATGTTCATAGTTTCAAAGCAATGGCTTTAGTAGAAATAGAGATATTACAGATATACAACATTTGCACGTAAAAACTTAACCAGGAATTTCTAAGACCAAAAAGGGTTAAAAATCCACTAAATTCAATACCATACAATTGAATCTTTGTCAAGAGGCTGATATTATGGTCAAAGAAGCATGTGCAAAGTTTCAAAGCAATAGCTTTAGTAGAAATAGAGATATTACAGATAAACAACATTTGCACGTAAAAACTTAACCAAGAATTTCTAAGTCTGAAAAGGGTTAAAATTCTACAAAATTCAATACCAGAGTAGTGAATCTTTGTCAAGAGGCTGATATTATGGTCACAGAAGCATGTGTAAAGTTTCAAAGCAATAGCTTTTATAGAAACAGAAATATTACAGATAAACAACATTTGCATGTAAAAACTTAACCAAGATTTCTTAGTCTGAAAAGAGTTAAAATTCCACTAAATTCAATATCAGAGTATTGAATCTTTGTCTAGAGACTGATATTGTGGTCACAGAAGCATGTGCAAAGTTTCAAAGCAATAGCTTTGATAGAAACAGAGATTTTAAACACTTGCACATAAAAACTTAACCAAAGCATTACGCCGATGCCGACGCTGACGCCCAGGTGACCGGAATAGCCCCCCTTTTCTTCGAATAGTCGAGCTAAAAAGCATTAAAGAAGTAACATTACTTACCATATTGTAGAAGCCCATCATTTGGATTAACTGGTCTCATATAATCATCAGGATCCCAAGGAGGATTCTCATCATTTCTAATTGAAGTTAACCATTCTGCAGTAGGCTTCTGTAAAATGTTACATATGAATATGTTTTTAAATTAACCATTCTGCAGTAGGCTTCTGTAAAATGTTACATATGAATATGTTTTCAAATTAACCATTCTGCAGTAGGCTTCTGTAAAATGTTACATGAATATGTATTTGACATTTCGAACAACTCGTCATGTGCATGCAAACTCACTGTAACCCTACACATTCGTACATTCGTACCAGGTCTAAATGGGACCTTTGTTATTATGTTATTTAGTCATTCACATGCAAACTGACCTGCCACAGGGATCATTTTGGGATGATATTTTGAGAGATTCTCTCATTTTTCTGTCAAAAATCTCATTGAAACTAGCTTAATGAGAAAAAAATTTCAAAGCAAAATGAAATTTGGTGAAGGTTTGGTAAAATTTCTTGCTACATTTAATAAGTTTCAGATTAAATTTGGCTAAATGAGATGTTTTTACACATGATATTCTGAGCCAGAATTATCCCTGCTGTGATAAAATGAATTATAAATTATACTATGATTATACAAGATCAAGCTCTTTAATATGAACTATGTATATTAACAAGACTTTAACAATATAACCAGTTGTTTAATAACGCTAGTTTTTCAAATTGAAAATGTAAACTCAACAACCAAAAGGAAGGTTCTCAAGACATGAACAAGATGATTACCTGACTTCTTATAAAGTTGATCAACTTTATATAACCAAAACAATCTAATCTCCATTTCCTCACAAATGATTCCAACTTAAAATTATGTTGTGTTTGACAGCATCTAAATACAGCTTCAGGAGATTCCAGGACTAGAGGACAGAATAGACATGTACAGGGTGAGGGTTTCCAGTCTTCCTCATTCCAGGCCTCCTCGTCTATATCCTCTTCATCACCTGAAGAATCTAGAATCAGAAGAAAAATTGATTGAATGGAGTTTTACGCCACTTTCAACATTTTTTCAGTTAAATGGCTATGGCTAGAGCACCTAACAATGGATTCCTGGTATTTCTCTCACCAGTACAACCATCAAATCCTTTCCTAGCCTCCAGCTACTATCTCACATAGGTCTACTATTATCATCACATTGGTGAGATGAAAGAATGAGTGCTGTCAGGGATCAACCAGGGACCTCTAGATTGACAGTCCTGTGTGCTACCAACTGCGCTATGACAGCGGCTGAGAAGAAAAATGAGAGATAGAATAAGGCGACATCTGACATTTCCAACAATATGATGTGTGCATAAAGGTCAACATAAAGTAGCCTAGACAGCTACATATTGAATCTAGAAAATTACCTGACTGTCTATAGACACTTTGAAATCTTATCAGAGGTGCAGAATTCCCATGCCTGACCCATATTAAACATGTTTTTCTACTTGTAGGCAAGTACATTTTCTTTGCCACTTGTCCACAGACAAGTAAATCAAGAACAAATCTTGGATAGAGGTGAGAGATTAATTAGCCAAAAGTTTGTGTCAAAACGTAGAAAATATTTTTTTCAATGAAGAAAATGCTGGGTTTTTTTCATCAAAAACAATTATTTTCGTTTATTTATCTATTCTCTTTTTTGCTGGCAAGTTTATGTTGATCCCGGACAAGTAGAAAACCATGTAATATCTGTCCAGGGACAAGTGGAAAAAATGTGTATTTCCACATCCCTGCTGATTTATCTGCAATGCACAAAGTGAAGGCTATGGTCAGACTGTGCAAATGCACAGGCTGGCCAAAGTCCTTGCTTGGCACACATTTGAAATTGTTGGAAATATCATGCATAGGCTCACACCATTCAGACAGTCTAACAGATAGGGCATTGTTTAAGCAAAAGATCAACATATCTTTCATTTTGTGAACAACAAAAGTTACATTATCACATGTGGTGGAGCAACAAAATAAGATGCAGGAGTTTAGGAGTATTAAAATAAGTTGCAGGATTACTTCTGTTTTAAGTTGAAATGAGAGACTGCTTGCTTATATATGAGAATTAATTGCTCTTTTTCATTCAATTTTTGAATAAATTATTCATTTCTAGGGCATCAACAGTACAAAGCAATAAAACGTTTTCCTTGCTTTACATGTATTTAGAGCCGTCCTTAATTCTTTTCTTAAGTTGATTTCCAGATGGTCCTACAGACTTACACGAGAAAGTTTTGAGAGTCTTGGCTACTAATCACAGATTTTCAACACCTGTGCCTAGTGATGGGCAGATTAATCGATTATAATTGATGATCAGTTGGTTTGGGTATCCGATTGTGATAATCGACTGAGAAATTTCATAACCAATTAATCAGTTTCTAACACAAAAAAAATGCCTTTGTTTTCGAAAACGACATCAGTTTGATGGCTCAGCGTGAAACAGTTGTAACTGCCTATATGTTTATAGGCAGTCAAAACTGTTTCATGCTGAGCCATGCAGAAAGACTCTTTAGGTCATGAGTTTTAACTAGACTTTCACATACTATTTTTCAAAGGATGATACCAGGAGTGCTGTATTAATTTCTAAGAAAACAATTGTACAACCCATCATTAGTTGTTTTACTCTTCCAACTAAATCTATTTATTGATTGTGATTTGAAACCAATTGCCCAACACTCTCTGCACCCCATATAAACAAATTTGTATATTCAAACTCCCTTTACAGAAATTCTTAATACTCCTTTGCTTTTAGTTGATAAAATGAACATGAACCATATTCAATAATAGGTCCTCATAAGACTTCCAATCTGGAAGTCGTGGGTTAGATCCCCGGTGGCGGCAAATATCCTTTCCGACGTTTGTCTCTCACCAATGGGTAGATAATCGTAAACCTATGTGAGATAGCAGTCGGAGGCTAGGAAAGGGTGTAATGGTAGTACAGGCGAAAGAAATACCAGGAATCCATTGTTAGGTGCTCCGGCAGTCGCGATATAACTGCGAAATTGTTGAAAGCAACGTAAAACCCATTCAAACAAACGATAATAGGTCCGACTAGAGACTTGTACAGGGGTAAAAACCTCTCATTGTCCCAACATTCAAACAATCTATGAATCAAACCTAGTGTTCTTTGTGCCTTGTTGGTAATATTTGATGATAATTTTATTATGGTCATCAAAATTTAGATATTGGTCAAATGTTACAACAAATCCTTTTCAGAATGTACTGGGTCAATTGAAGTAAATTTGCTATCAACTTCCCTTATTGTATAACGATAGTTATCATTCTTTCAACTAATATGGAGTACTTGCAGTTTTTTGCAATGAAGGTCAGTTTTCGTTTATCACTCAAATGGCATAAATTGTCTAAGTCAGATTGAAGTCTCTCCTGATCTTCTAATGATGAAACTTTTCAATATACACAGCAACTCCATTATAACGAAATCCATTAGACTGTTGAATCAGATATAATGCAAGGTCCACTGGGCTCCAAATAATTTAGGGGGTCGACCATTTAGGGATGCCACGGCAATACTATCAAATCTGCCTTTAACGCTGTTTTGATCTCGATTTTAGATCGAAAGATGGAAACTAAATAAAAATCAATACTGCACAAAGCTAGGTAAATCAATGCAAATGTTTTTCACACCTCCCACCGTGAGGTGGTGGTGATTAATACCTAGTGTCAGAGATAAATGAACATCTACATTCTCCAATAATCTTTTAATCTAAAGGATGAAATACTTTTCCATCACGACAACATAACATACACAAAATACAACTTAACAATATATGCATGAGCAAGGCAAAAGACAAAATGGTATGAGGTAGCATTCCCTCCTCCCCCGTGCTCATAAGATATTTTAAGGACAATAAACAGTTATGGTGGAGTATGGAAAAGGATGACTGCTACCTGAAACATATAACATATATAATGGTTAGTTATCTCCCTCCCTGGGGACAAGTTTTCAAGGGCATGAAGAAAACTGATTAATGTCAATGTCCGTGCACAAAAAAAAAAATCTCTGAAGATATGACACAAAATTACTGAAAAGAACACATATTAACAGTTTAAACACTAATCCAAATCTAAGCCTCTGAAAATATAGGATTCAGTCGATAACATTGTCACTATATTGTAGCACAGAGTCAACATTAGTTCCCATCACAATTAGACACTCGTTGAAAGTCACGAATAGGCCGTTTAGGCAGCAAGAAATCCTTAGCACCAGGTTTGTTGTAAGGCTGAAGGCGACGGAGGGCACGAGGCATCTTGGCGGCTGCAGGCGTGTCAATTGTCGGCGGTATCTCACTTGTCGTAGGTACACTCGGTGTGTCAAGATCTCCAGGAGGGGTATCCAGTGGATCCAATGACAGGCGTCGTGGTACAGGGGCAGAGTTCGACGTTGTCACAGGAGAGCAGCTGCGTTGCGGAAGTCTGGCGCACAATAATGGGGTACCAGGTGCCAGGGGTGGAGTCTCAAGTGGCAATGGGGCAGGAGGAGCTATATCAGGCAAAGCTGGTGGGAAATACGTGTTGGTGCCCGCTACGGGCTTGGCGCAGAAAGGTGTAAATTTCCGCAAATGCTGGCGGTTGCGGAGAGTAACTCTACCTGTACCATCAACCTTCACCACATACTGGTGGAATTGGCGTACCTCCACCACAATTCCAGTGCGTTCCCATCGCCTGGGTTGGTTGCCTGTCAGATTCTGTATGAAGACATGATCCCCTACCTGCAGAGGTGGTAACTGACGGGTGTGTTCATTCCATTTCTCGTGTTCTCGGGTGTGCCGCTTCGCGAGTGCCTTCGCCCGGTGTGACATCAACTCGCGCCATGTCTCATGCGGGCTATATCTTCCCATCAGTATCGGAATGGCATCACGGATGGGTCTACCAAACAGTATTAATGCCGGAGAGGCTCTCGTTTCAGGGTCAATAGAGTTCCGATAGACAAGTAATGCCTTCTGGAATCGGTCTACGTCAAGCGAACCAGTGGCAGAAGAGTGTCTGCGCAGGTTAGACGAATGATGGAGGTTCTTGAATTATTGTGAAAAAGTGTCAATGTCAACGTATTCAGTGGTTGAAAGCTTGCAAATTGAGACTCCATGCATTATTCAGGCGATTTTGGAGGTCCTCAATTTGCGTCGACATGCTAGTTTGTTTTGGGCTCTTTGGATTATTGCTGTATAACTCAGTGGTAGCAAACGGTAGCAGTCATAAATGAACATCTACATTCTCGAATAATCTTTTAATCTAAAGGATGACTGCTACCTGAAACATATAACATATATAATGGTTAGTTAAGAGAGAATTAGCTAGTTTGATTGCTGACAGACATAACATATTTATTTATTAATTGGTAAGATTGTTCAAACAGATTGACAAAGAGTGAGAAGTCCTAAACACATATCAAACACATCAAAATGTCGAGATTTGGCTAAGTTAATAATGGAACACGATTGAACAGCGAAAAGTTTATCTCACAGGCTTTTAAATCCATGTTAATAAACTTCACAAGAAGCCAATAGGTTAGTGTCATCAGCAAATATTCTCACCATCCCAGTACCAATATCAGGTAGGTCATTGATAAAACATAGGAATAACACAGGTCCTATGACACTTCCCTGAGGGACTACACTAACCACATCAGACCATGTAGACAGAGATGACCAAACACATACATGCTGTTGTCTATTAGACAAAAACTTCTTTATCATTGTCAATACTGCACCACATATTCCAAATTTCCTTGATTGTATAATAGATGATCATGTGAAACCCTATCAAAAGCCTTAGCAAAATCAAGATTACATTAATAGGAATACCTCTGTCGACAAATTCTGTCCACTCATCTAAAATCTCTCAAAGTTGAAAAGCACAAGAGTGACCAGATCTAAAACCATACTGAGCTTCAGAAAAGAGGTTATACCACTACTGTAAACCAGACAACGAATGCATTACAATTATTTACTCGTCTAATGAACCCAGTAAACATTGTAGAAACTAGATATATCTGTGACTACATTACAACATCTATTATGTTAAGATAATCTTATTACGATTGTTTCCTGCTGCTATATAATTTCACTATGTTATGATCTTTTCATTGGAGGACACCCACTATGTTATGTGAGTTTTCTGAATAAAATCTTGTATCTTGTAAGAGGTAATTATCATTCAAATTTCCTATTAGTTAGTCTGTTACTAATCTTTCACAAAGTTTACACACAACTGAAGTCAAGCTAACTGGGCGATAATTTGAAGGATCCTTCTTATTACCGTTTTTGAAAAGTGGACAGACAATAGCCCTATGGCTTCGCGAATCCTCTGAAATACATTCATTTTCAAGGCTTTTGGTAATCAGAAGTGTGGGAAATCACTAATTCCTGTCTTGCCTCTTATAAAACTCATGGGTACGCTTTTGTGAATCACATTTTGTTTATGCTGTAAAGAGATATTGATATCTCATGTTTCTTTTGTGGGATCGATTCAATTTAACATCCTTACTGATAAGTAATATTGATTTTAAATATTTACCAGAAACACGTGTGTTTTGTTTATCAGCGGCCATTTTGAACATGTAACTATTTTTAGAATATCACATGACTTTTTTGCATTCGTACCATATGCTTTTGGTGACTTCCGGTAGAAATGACTTTGCTAGGAGGAAGAATGTTTCGGACTTTCAAAAGCCCCCCTTCATTAAATTTATCATTCCTTTGGCGTTCTGTAGAAGGTAAATGAAGAAAATAAAATGTATTTTGATAATACTATGGCGGATCTTTCCATTTTTTCAGATTCTATTCTGATGTAGATTCGCACCATTAAGGTTTCGTTCCATAATAGATGATTGGTTTAGTTTAGATCTAATTAAGCTAAATCGATTGGGAAACTAGGTCTTTCAACTAAGATTAATCCTTATTGCTTCTGCTTCCTAGAAAATTTTGCCAGTTCTTGTGCTAAATGTATGGGCCAAGATTGATAGCGGAATCGAACTCAGGACCTTTCGGACAATAGGCTGATGCACCACCTCTAGACCACAGATTCATAATAGATAGATTCATTAAAGCATGCAGACAATACTTCAAAACAAGGAAATCATGGAAATATGTTGAGACTATGTCTTTATCTTGTCAATTCAACCCTTCTTGTTGTTTTGACCCCCAATAATAACCAAATTCATACGCTAAATGGCCAGTGTCCCGTAACTTTTATATTCTTATTATACCTTGCTATGGGAGACCACTCTCAACACAGTTCTGCATAGCTTCCTCTTCTGGTTTAAATACAATATCTGAAACCTGCATCATGGAAGATCTTCTTTGGCTCAGTGGTTAGCACACTGGACTTGTAAACCAATAATTTAAATTTATATTACTTGTCAGCTTGGGTTTGACACTGGCTTTCCTCAGTAAATTTCAGCTAAGCTTTGGTTTTGGACAGTTTGTTTGTCAGATAGCGAAATATCCATACATACTGGTGCTGTTTTTATTATTTTTTTGGAAAATTGTTACCTTAATAATAATTGTCATTAAAGTTTACCTATTAGCAAAAAAAATTACAGTTGCTCACTTGCGTTTTGACTGAACTTGAAAGGAAGTATTAGAATATGTCACCTGAGCATGCCCCGGGCCAGAGCATATTTCGTTTATTTATCGTCGCTACCATAACACATGTTCATATGAGCGAAGCCCCCAGAAAGCAGTTAGTTGTTACAGGGGATAGTGCAAGGATACATGACGAGCTACTGCTGAGATCCGCCATGGTTCTTTAACGTGCTCGGTGTGAAGCACCTTTTCACAGGGCCTCAGTTTAACCTCTCATCTGAAAGACAATTAGTTTTGTCAGTGTACCAGCCCAGGAATCGAACCAACACAGTAGAACTTCAATGGTTTTGAAGTCTAGTGCTCTACCAACTGAGCTAATTGGGCTGGTTTCCCTATAATCTTACCTCAGCCCCTTTTTAAAATCAATTTTGGACCCATAAATCACCTGACCAACCAGAAGGGTCAAATTGACAAGATGATCAGTTGATTGATTTAGAAGAGCTACCTAGGGTAAATTCCATTGCAGAAAGCAACACTATGGAATTGTCCTGGGCTATCTTTGAGTTTTTATTTGACTGTTCAAGTTTAATAATTTATTGTGGTTTGTACATGTAGGATGATTAAACTCTAAGGGGCCGAAAACATAGGTCAAAAGGCTAATGTGTAGGTTCAGTGACCCATGTTACCAATTTAAAGGAATTCTTTGTTGGATACTACATGTAACTTAAAAAGATGAAATTATGTTCTAAATAAAAATTCAGCAAGATAAGTGTCTTTTAAGTTGTTTCTGTATAAATTTGAGCTATTCCCCGGTTAAAGGTAAAGAAAATATTGGATATATATTGTCTATTTAGATCAACTTCAGGAAAGATTTGAAGACAATTATAAACAGTCCTCAATTCTTTTCTGAAGCTGATCCCAAGAGGTTCTCTGGGACTCTCATCAGATAGTTTAAGGATTCTGGTTACTTATTTGAGAGTCTCAAACTCGCAGAACCTGCATCCCTTGAAACCCTGGATATGATATGAATACCATTCTTTTTTTTTGGTTTTCAGTTGAGAAGAGTCCAGCAGCTAGACTGACAGGTTATCACACCTGTAAAACTATAAGTACAGGGACCGTGTCTCGTTTACCACTCGGGCATATTTCCAAATTTGGTTGTAAGGCTTTTACACCATGGACAATTTCAACTAGAAGTAAAAGAAAACTCTACCCTGATCCACAAGAACAGGACCCGGAATATTTCCTCTTGTAAGGCATTAGTTCTTATACTGTTAATTGATATATCTAGGGTTTGGTGCAAGACTGTAGTAAGTGTTACTGTATATACATTGTATATACACTTACTACAGTCTTGCACGGAAATCGTGATATGAGTGTTGTTCAAATATCTTCTGGATTAATAATAATTTCGGATTAACTCAGATTTTTACATTCCTATGATTTCATATGAATAAAGAAAATTGTAGATAAGAATTTGTTTTATCGTTGTCCGTCTGTTTGTTGGTTGGTCTGTCTATCTGTAATACTTAACCAAAATACTCTACATTTCCAATTACGTCAAGACTGTTCAAGATACAATGCTCTTGTTTAGCTTAATGATAATTCTCATCAATATATTCAGCTAATACACGTACCATGGTCATCTGTCAAAGTAATCTGTCAAGATCAATTATTTGAAAAAGCTGCTGTTTCAGGGGCTCATCATGTAGTATAATGAGTTTTATAACATTAATAGGGACATCTGTAGTTTTGTAACGAACCAAGCTACTAGACAGGCGTAATCCATTCAGAGAAAAGGATTCTCAACCCTAAATGGGTAGATTCTGTATATATACGCTACCATTAGCCAATTAACTAAGGGCAGGTCTCTCTAAATTGCCTATGCAATGCAACTTACCTCCCTTTATTTAAACTGTTACAGTTTTACTTCAATTATCTTCTTATTACTTCAACTTTCTCCACTGGAATTTAATGAAATTAAATTGATACTTAAACAGTGATTTTTCTACCTCTGTGCTTTGCGTATTTTACGAAGAAAATGCGACATGACCCAACAAAATGATTCCTCAAGTAGTTCTGAGGTACATATTCATGTCATGGTCCTGCTAGATTGCTTTTGAATACCTGGATTTGTATAAAACAACCCGTACTAAATGGTCACTTACATATATTTTGCTGTTATTTGCTTTCAGACCAAAAGAACCAAACACCCAGCTAGATCTGAACTTTGTACCAGAGCTCAGTAACAATGGCCCAGGTAAGTAATGATCTTCAGCTCATTGTACAATGTATACCTGTATATTTTATCTTGTAATCATTTATAATTTATTAGTGGTCAAAACCTCGTCACTACAGCTCTGGAAATGTGAAGTTAATTGGCTTTGGTTGCCCAATGATATTTTTCTCTTTTTCATAAAAAAACAGAGGTTTTAGAAGTACTTTCAAAATGAAGTTGTCATTTGTGAAACAACTTGTTTGCTGTAGGGTAGGAAATATTAACTTTAAGAGACTTTTGAAACAACACTATGCCACAGGTTGAGGGATTGGTGTGAGGTACATTAAAAGGAAATAAATCAATGGCTCAGCACAAAACAGCTTTAACTTCCTCTTTGATTATAGGCAATTAAAACTGTTTGGCACTAAGCCATTGAAATGTGATCTGTTTTAACAAAAATAGAAAAAAATTCACTTGAAAATATACCATGCAACTATTTGATGCACCGGACGACCAGAAATTGTATATTAAAGTATAATAGCTAAGTGAGGTAGATTGGCCATTCTATTAATGACAATAATTAAAAGTTTCAACAGTTTGAGGCTGCACAGTTTGACCAAGATTTGAGTTCTTCAATACTTAAGATGGTACCCTGTCATTCGGAATTCCACTCGGCCAATCTCACCATCATTCTTGGATGTACATAGACGGGCTATTTTTAAAAATTACGGGAAAACCTTGGAAAAACTCGATGACGTCAGTTAAAATGGCGTTAGCCCTGGAAACTTTGAGTGAAAACATTTGACGTCGCCAACGCTACTTGTTCAGTTCAGTGAATTGAAACTTTCGTACACTTATACAAATATCTTCAGACTCTTAAATAACAGCTGAAAAATCTTAATTTTTGAGAATGATATGTCTTTCTCAAAAATTAAGATTTTCAGCGGTTATTTACTGTAAAAATATAAATCTTAAGATAGGGCCGTTTTTTTCCGTGCTATGTTTTCTTACACTGTTTCCACCTAACAAAATGCACAATTTTGTTTCATACCCATCTGCCTTATATACATCCGAGGTCTGATGCAGTTTACGGAAATGGCCGAGCGATGTTCCGAATTGGGTACCCTGTATGACAGGTTGCAGTTAAGGAGTTATAGATAAATTGTGATATTGTCAGTTAAAACCTTTATTTCTCATTAAAACACTACGTTGTGGGTACTCATCTGAATCATCTAATCAAGACAATTCCAATGATTACCAACAATAAAGGATTTGTGCAAGTATTTTTTTTTAAAAAAAATATTCAAAATTGCCCTCCTATCTTTAGATCTGAGATATCATGGTTCACGGTTTTGTTTGTAGAACTAGTCAGTAAGATTCATGATGTTGTGAAGTCAGGACAGATGGGCAGACTGTTTGCTGTGGTCCATATAGATGGCCAACAGAGAAAAGTGACCACTGAGGATCTATTAGTGGTTGGTGGATTTTTCCCTCCTCAGATTGGTGACAAAATCAGGCTTGAAAAGGTAAAGTATGCTTATTTCTTATACCTTATTTTTTCCTAATAGACGCTTCCAGGAGCTATACATAACATGGTCAGGGAGCTTTTATTTACCGGTATCATGTATTTTGTGATTTTAAAAAATCATTAACATTGATGTCTTTTATGCCCTTTCCCTTTAATTTAAGATGAATTTCCCCTAAACAATCATATAAATAGCGGAAATTCATCTCAAATTATTGAAGAAGTCTCATTAAGTTACTAAAATTTAGGCATTTGAAGTGGGTAAAATGTAGGGGTGCTACTATCAGGGAATGTGCTATCATTAGAGGAAATACGGTACTTATCAAAAACCTATTATTATTCCCCTCCTCCCTGACCCCACCCCAACCTCAAAAAAACAAAGAAAAAATCAAAATCTTTTTCGAAAAGACTGAATTGAGTAAAAAACCTTAGCTGGTAGATAATTCTATTTTAAAACTTTAAATAAATGATAATTTTAATCCAAGGCAAGGGAAACTGTTTACAAGTTGAAAAATGAAAATTAAAATTGATAGAACACTTAACCAAAAGAGGAACACTGCTTTTAAGAGGCAATTGCTCTTATTTATTACAATATTTATATCCCTTATTTTTCAAGAACATCAAAATAGAGGATTGAGTCCAACACAATCCTTTTTAGCTCACCTGAGCACGAAGTGCTCAAGGTGAGCTATTGTGGTTAGGTGGATGTCCGTCGTCCGTCGTGCGACGTCCGTCGTCCGTTGTCCGTCGTCAACATTTGCCTTGTATGCACTCTAGAGGCCACATTTTTTGCCCAATCAACCTGAATTTTGGTCAGAATGATTGTCTTGATGAATTCTCGGACGAGTTCGAAATTGGGTCAACTGGGGTCAAAAACTAGGTCACAGGGTCAAATCTTAGAAAAACCTTGTTTGCACTGTAGAGGCCACATTTTTTGCCCAATCAACCTGAATTTTGGTCAGAATGATTGTGTTGATAAAATATTGGACGAGTTCGAAATTGGGTCAACCGGGGTCAAAAACTAGGTCACAGGGTCAAATCTAAGAAAAACCTTGTATGCACCCTAGAGGCCACATTTTTTTCCCAATCAACCTGAATTTTGGTCAGAATGATTGTCTTGATAAAATCTCAGATGAGTTAGAAATTGGGTCAACTTGGGTCAAAAACTAGGTCACAGGGTCAAATCTTAGAAAAACCTTGTATGCACTCTAGAGGCCAAGTTTTTTGCCTGATCACCCTGAATTTTGGTCAGAATGGTTGTGTTGATCAAATCTCAGATGAGTTAGAAATTGGGTCAACTGGGGTCAAAAACGAGGTCACAGGGTCAAATCTTAGAAAAACCTTGTATGCACTCTGGAGACCACATTTTTTGCCTGATTAACCTGAATTTTGGTCAGAATGATTGTCTTGATGAAATCTCAGATGAGTTCGAAATTGGGTCAACTGGGGTCAAAAACTAGGTCACAGGGTCAAATCTTAGAAAAACCTTGTATGCACTCTAGAGGCCACGTTTTTTGCCCAATCAACCTGAATTTTGGTCAGAACTATTGTCTTGATGAATTCTCGGACGAGTTTGAAATTGGGTCAACCGGGGTCAAAAACTAGGTCACAGGGTCAAATCTTAGAAAAACCTTCTATGCACTCTAGAGGCCACATTTTTTGCCCAATCAACCTGAATTTTGGTCAGAATGATTGTGTTGATGAAATCTCAGACGAGTTCGAAATTGGGTCAACTGGGGACAAAAACTAGGTCACAGGGTTAAATCTTAGAAAAACCTTGTATGCACTCTAGAGGCCACATTTTTTGCCCAATCAACCTGAATTTTGGTCAGAATGATTGTCTTGTTGAAATCTCGGACAAGTTTGAAATCGGGTCAACTTGGGTCAAAAACTAGGTCACAGGGTCAAATCTTAGAAAAACCTTGTATGCACTCTAGAGGCCTCATTTTTTGCTGGATCAACATGAATTTTGATCAGAATAAATGTCTTGATGAAATCTCAGACGAGTTCGAAATTGGGTCAACCGTGGTCAAAAACTAGGTCACAGGGTCAAATCTTAGAAAAACCTTGTATGCACCCTAGAGGCCACATTTTTTTCCCAATCAACCTGAATTTTGGTCAGAATGATTGTCTTGATGAAATCTCGGACGAGTTCGTAATTGGGTCAACTTGGGTCAAAAACTAGGTCACAGGGTCAAATCTTAGAAAAACCTTGTATGCAATCTAGAGGCCACATTTTTTGCCCGATCAACCTGAAATTTGATCATAATGATTTTCTTGATGAAATCTAGGACGAGTTTGAAATTGGGTCAACTGGGATCAAAAACTATGTCTTGGGGTCAAATCTTAGAAAAACCTTGTATGCACTCTAGAGGCCACTTTTTTTGTTCAATCAACATGAGATTTCGTCAGAATTATTGAATTGATGCAATTTTTGATGAGTATGAAATTGGGTCAACTGGGGTCAAAAACTAGGTCACGGAGTCAAATCTTAGAAAAACCTTGTAAGTCAACCTGAAAATTGTAAAAAAGGTATTATCATGTTGTACAGAGGCAGAAGAATATTGAAAAAATTTAGACAGTTCATTCAGGTGAGCGATTAAGGGCCACTATGGCCCTCTTGTTTTAAGCCCTGATGAAAGAAGCTTTGGAATACATAATGAAAAATCAAGAGTTGGCTTGTCAGAAAAAAGGTATTCATTACTCACAATGATTTCTTTCCCACAAGAAAGGGATTTTACAATTTTAACAAAATATTTTTTTCTGCGACTTCTTTGAAATTAGAACAGTGTGAAATTGTCTAATATAATGGGTTTATCAACATTGTTTTATTGTTTTACAGGTGTTGGCATTAGGAAGTAAGGACTTTACATTGCTTGGCAGACCTTTATTAGAGTATGTATGAATTTCAACTCATTTACAATTCTGTGTGAAACGCTTCTTAATATCAAGATTTAAAACTGGTTTTGTACACTATTCTGTGACAGCAAACTGAACATGCAGGCTGAGATCTATCATGATACCTATTGACAAGAGTGAATGATCTGCCCTGCATTTAGGATGACAAAATGGTGCAAACTGTTTTAAAATTTGATGGCTCAGTGCAAAACAATTATTACTACCTAGATGTTAATAGGCATTTACAACTGTTTTGCACTGAGCCATTCAATTGTACCCTGTTTTGCATGTGTACTTGCGTGCAAAGAGGGATATTATTTGCAAGCAGTTCACACTGTTTTTCATCTTGAACACAGGGCTTGTTTATGACAAGAGCACTGCATGCTTTTGTCATTAAGTCTATTTTAAGAAAGGACCACGATTCTTACAAAAATGTATCTAGAGTTAGCTCCCTTGATAGTATTGATTGGTAGATTGATAACAGGCACACATGCCAAATTCAGGTAAATCGAGTTATAAATGAGATGTAAGAGTAGGAAGAAAGTTTGAAATAGCTATGCCATAGACTCCAACCATTTTTGTTCTAAAATAGCCATGCTAAAATGAAAACAGTTAACCCCCAGGTATCTGTAAAAAAGACAGAAAAATGTAAACGATTTTTTCTCTACACTTGGATTGGTTTGAAAGTGTAAGATCTTCATGCAGTAAATGTAAACAATTTCATATATCTACAGCATGAGGTCATGGATCAGTGGTTGTTTTGTCTGATCAAGGCTTCATTTGGCATTCAGTAGGTAGCTTCTGTATTGCATTTTCTGTCTATCATAAACACATTCAGGATACTAGTTTCTTTCAGTGAAAGATCAATTTATACATGTAATTCATTGAGTGAACAACAAAAGTTAAGTTATTATGAGTGGTGGAGCCACAAGTGAAATTATAGCTTATGTTGTTCACAAAATGAAATATCAATCTTACTTGAAAAACAAACAATTATTCTACTTCCTTAATTCAAAAATGTGAAAATTGTAGGACAAATTTTCTTAAACCACAACTTTTTGCATGTCATTGCTATGCAACATTCATGATAACATCACTAATTGGGATCTGCTTAGATAACACTAGATAGGGTGAAATATCTGTAAGTGGGGTATAAGCTTTTGATAATTTCCTGGTTAGGCGGTGAAGTTATCAAATGATAATCTACAGTTATTCCTTGATAATCCACTGAAAAACACTAAAAAAATATGCGAACAATCAAACAAAAAAGGATCATCTAGAAACTATGTAAAATGTATATTTAAAAGAGAGTTTGGTTCCAGCGGTGGTCAAGTTGAAGTCATATTTCAAACTTTTTTACAAACAAGTAGAAAGAAATTTCGAGATTCAGAAAATTAGGCAAGAGAGAAAAGTTTCCACACTACTGCTAATCAGCCTGATTGATTCAAGCAGTCTGACAAGGGTCTACAATTTGTGCACCTCCGGCCAGGTGGTTCCCTTTTACCTGACAAGTCACATATCATTTATAAGAAATATCACACACATGTTAGAATATTTCCTTTTCAGAAGAGATTTAGTGAAGGTTGAAGCCACGGTTATAGAAAAGACAGTCTCTCATGTCAAAATTCACTATACTCAGAAGAAGCGATTCAGAAGGTTAAAATGTGGGTATATTTTGATATTTATGCACAACGTCTTTAATTCTCAACTTTTTCTGTATTTATAAACAAACTTCTTTTGGATTTATTGCACTGTTGCAGTTGTTCCCATGATTTAAAGGCCAAAATTGTTTCCAGTTAACTTTTCATTAGTTGAAAAGGAAACTTTTGATGTTTATTTGTGTGTGTGTGTGTGTTTTTCACAGAGCGAAAATATATTTTTTGTTTTATCAATCTTAATTTTAAAAGAGTTAATCTTCTCATTCTTTCATACAAAGGGTGAAATAAGAGTGCAAATTTCTTGAAGCCAAATATTTCTCATATGAGAAAAATATCATCATTATTCCCCACCCTTTGGAAGAAGAATATTGGTTTGCACTTGACAGTAGGTCCATCCATCCCTCAGGCGGTTGGTCTGTTCATAGACTGTTTTTGTCTTGAGCAAAATTAAAAAAAGAATGCAAACTAGAATCATGACACATCATTGAGACAGAGTGCAGTGCACAGAAACCGCAACTCTACCATCCATATTTTCTGAGTTGTTGCCCATTGTTAAATTTCAAACTTGTTCAACGGATACTTTACCTTTTTTGAAAGTAAGAGATATTGACAAGAAATTTACTGGTTAGAGCTGCACTTGTGTGTGTGTGTGTGGGGGGGGGGGATTAATGTTTTACAAACATCTCTTGTTATCTTTAAATTTTGGCTTGGTTCACTTTGATAAAACAAAAGCATGGCTTACAATTAGGAACATTGTGAAATTGACAAGATGAAAAATTTTAGATCAATTTTGGAATTAAATTGAATGAGTTTGATGAGTGAGTTTGATGAGTAAAGAAAGATCGTGGTCATATTGTTTGTCTGTCTGTCTGTCTATCTGCTAAACGTAACCCAGAAACTCAACATTGCTAATCTCTTCAAGCCTATTCAAGATACAAGGCTCATATTTGGCATGATGATAGATCTCAATGATCTGCATCTACTGATACCAAAGTCAAGGTCATGTGACAAGGTCAAGGTCATTTGTCAAGGTAAAACTTCTTAAAAACATAACCAAAAGACTTACTTGTTCAGTTTTTTTCAAGCATATTATAGATACCCTTTCTCATAATTGGCATGATTAAAGATCTCAGTGATGTACATCTGTAGGTATCAAGGTCAAGGTCATGCTAAAAGGTCAAGGTCTTCTGTCTAGGTCAAAATTATGATAAAAAAAATGTTACAGCGGCATTGGTGTTTCACAAACACATCTTGTATTGAATATGTATACCAATGTGTTTTCTCAGTAATCATATGTTGTGTAAGCACATTAGAACTGTCTCAGTTTTAGATGATTATATTGAGTTTGTATAACATAGAATTCATTTACAATAATTTTTAGAGCAAAAGTTTTGACTTTTTCTGATATTCTTATTTAAAGAAGGGGATTTTGAAAACAGTCGCTTAATCAAAATGGTCGCTTAATAGACGTCACTCAAGCAAGTTTGACTGTATAAAAGTTTGAGCGAGTGACCAAAGATAAATTTTGACTATACATGCATGTATAGACAAAATTTACCCTTGATCACTCACTCAAATTTAATCATCTATATTTTTGAGTGTTTGTTTACTGTAAATTCTTTTTTTGTTTTCCTATTTCAGTGACACAGAATCCCATCTCAGTTCTTGTCATTAACAGTATACAGATGAATCCAGCAGCCTTAACATAAACAGTTGTATGATAGTTTTGACCAGGCTGGGTGTGTCTAAACTGTGACATAATTAATCTTTGGGTAAAAGTTTAGAAACCTTGACAGTTAAGGACCTTCTCTTACATTATATAGAAGAAAATCATATTTTTCAGTGTAACAGCAATTTATATTTCATTGAGTGAACAATAAAGGCTACATTTTCACAGGTGGCAGAACCTTGAGTGAAAATGTTACTTTTGTTGTTCACAAAATGAAAAATCAATAAATCTTATTCAAAAAACAAACAGTTATCATATTTCTCTAATGCAAAAAAGAGTAAAACGTGATATTTTTTCTGAAAGTACATCATTTTGCATTTGATTGCTTTTCAACGTTCAGACTGACATCACTTATTGTGCTATGCTAAGATGTCAGATAGGGTGAAATGAACGAAAGCAGGGTATAAGCTTTTGATTATTTCACTGTTTAGGCGGTGAGTTTATCAAATAAAAACCTACAACTATTTCTCTTTGATCCAACAAAAAGCATGAAAGAATGTTTAATAAACTGATTCATTTAAATTCTTATCTAATGGTGTCATTGAAATGGAAAATGAAAGATATATGAATAAATATGCTGATGGATTATAAGAGGGACTATTTTGTTCAGTCCTTTTGTTGTGAGAGACATAGTTGTCATAATAACATTTTGGTGTATGTGTGATAATGTGGTCCATAAGTCTTTCTAATTTTACCTCCAAAATATGTTTGGTGGATATAGGAGTCAGCTTGTAGGTCCATCAATCTGTATCTATGTCTGTAGCTTTTGTGTGTTCGCTTAAATTTTCAGCAACTAATAGACAGAATTCATTCTTATTTTACAGAAATGATCAGAGAAGCAGAGAAGTTAATGTCCTGTTTTGCTTACTATCCATTTACTTTTATGAGAAATATGACCTTTTGATGAAATAGCATAAGTTTTTGCTGTAGCTTTATGTGTCTACTCACTTTCTCGGCAACTATATACAAATTTGATTCCTAAGTTGGTTGCAATCCATTCACCTTTGACAGAAAATGGTCTTTTGCTGAAATCGTCAGATGATCCGTCTTAATTTTTCAGCAAGTGATAGATTGATTCCTTCCATAACTTCACAAATATAATCAGCACCAAGCATAGATATGGGAGTCCTTTTTTTAGCTCCACTGGCTGAAAGCCAGTAGGGCTATTGTCATGGCGTTGTGTCTGTCGTGTGTCCGTCCGTCCGTCTGTGTGTGCGGTCGTAAACTTTTTTTTTAAAAAATCTTCTCCTCAGAAACTACTGGATGAATTTCAACCAAACTAATGATCCTTGGATGACCCTCTTTCAAAGTTGTTCAAGAAATTTTGATCCAATGAAAAACATGGATTTAATGGGCGTGGCTAATTTCCAAATATGGTAAAAAGTGACTTTTCTCAGATACTAATTGATAGATACCAATTAAATTTTACATGAATGATTCTTGGGTGACCCTTTATCAGTCTACCAAAAATTATTGTGATCGGATGAAAAATATGCATTTTATGGGCGGAGGTCATTTCTCTGTTATGTTATATAGTGGAAACTTTGAAAATCATTTTCTCAGAATGTAATTGATGGATATAAACCAAATTTCACTGGAATGATCCTTTGGTGACCCTTTATCAGTCTACCAAAAATTATAGTGATCGGATGAAAAATATGCATTTTATGGGCGGAGGTCATTTCTCTATATGTTATATAGTGGAAACTTTGAAAATCATTTTCTCAGAATGTAATTGATAGATATAAACCAAATTTCACTGGGATGATCCTTGGAGGAGTTTTTATCAGTCTACCAAAATTTATTGTGATCGGATGATAAATATGCATTTTATGGGCGGAGGTCATTTCTCTATATGTTGTATAGTGGAAACTTTGAAAATTATTTTCTCAGAATGTAATTGATGGATATCAACCAAATTTCACTGGAATGATTCTTGAGTGAAGCTTTATCAGTCTGCCAAAAATTAGTGTGATCAGATGAAAAATATGTATTTTATGGGCGGAGGTTATTTCTCTATATGTTATATAGTGGCATTTTTGAAAATCAATTCAACATCAGTAGAACCCAAAATATCTTAAAATCTAGTCAAATCTTAGATTTGCTATTTCAAGAATTTCAAGCCTGTGTAGTGACTCAAGCCATTTATGGCTTTCTAGTTGATATGATCCATTGACTTTTGACAGAGTTATGACCCTTTGTACAAAAATCTCGTCTTCTGAATTTCTCAGCAACTAATAAAGGGATTCAATCCGACTTTACAGAAAGACTTGTTATAAGTCAGTTATCTGTATATTGTATTTTGGTTAGAAACTATTGACTTTCGACAGAATTATGGCCCTTTGTTTTGGTGAAGCTTTTCAGCCAAATATTTGTAGTAAAAACACATACTGGACTGATGGCTCCTCATTATGGCCAAAGTGCTTTGGGGGCATTTGTCCACTTTTACCAACTTAAGGTAGTAGACCCGTAATGGTTCCGCAACGGTTATGAGGTAATGAACTTTAACAGTGTTAACTGAGCTTTCTTATGATTTCATTAGGGAACTTCATTCAACATTGTGAAAGTTCATGGCTTCCGAAATGTTGCGGAACTATTACACTTCTACTACCTTAATTTTGTTTTCCATTATGAGTAGATTTACCATTTCAAACAAATTTTCAGATATCTTTCAATGCCAAGGTCAGAGGTCTTGTTTAACCACATATAAAAAAGAGATGTTTGTAAAACATTAATGCCTCAGACAAAAATGGTCAATGGACCAACCAGCTGACTTACCGACCGACAAGTGCAAATCAATAAAGCCCTTCTTAGAAGGAGGGCTGTAATAAAGTTACATTTTAATTCAACATAACGAGTTGATGCACCATCTGAAACAAAGTTTCAGCTTGCTTGAAGGTAAAGGTCACTGGTCCAAGGTCAAATGTTTTCTGCAGACTCAACACAAGTTGCCTTTGGACAACCATTCCTGCATTGTTTTTGTTAGATCTGAAAACTGACAGTATGTTCATTACTATAACTCTTTCCTGTGGTAGATATTGTGGAAAAAAGAGAAACTGTTTGTACAAGTAGTTTCATCTTTTGCTAAAATACTTTCTAAAGGATAAGTTTACAGGGGCTAAAAATACTGAACTGAATAAAGCACAGGCTTTAGAAATAGTGAAATTCTTTTATGCAAATGTATTACATGAATGTTCAAACTAATTAGACTATGAGCCAGTATACACCCCCCCTCCCCCCCCAGGGGGAATTTTCGGGACTATGTTTTTTTGAAAGCCCAATGTCTAACGAGTATATTCTGAAAGTCTGCAACTTGGCTGTTGGGGCTTTTAGGAGTTATTGAGGTCAAAGGTCAACAAGTGCACTTTTTCTATGAAAGAATAAATGAGCTGGATTTGAAATGGTATATTCAACTATCTTTTCATGAAATTGAGCAGAAAATGGTTCTAGATGAATCACTAAATATTTTTCTCCTGGGAAATATCATTTTAGGGTTATTTAATGATAATTTTTATGAAATCAAAGTACTGAAAGTACTGAAATTGGTTCATATATAAGAGATTAAACCATAGACAATAGGCCATTTCAGACCAAAGGAGGATTTTTTCCTTATATTTTCCCATCAACTTAAACAATAATTTGCCTGAAGGTAATTTGTATCATTTGCCATTTGATTTCTATTGTATTTGTTCGTTTTAAAGCTTAAGTCAGCCAGTGCATTTAAATGAATATCATATATTTACGTAGATAAATTGAAAGGAAAACTTATTTTTTTAAGTTTCTGCGAATAAAATACATTTTGAGGCAACTTTAACAACTCAAAATTATTGAAAGTATCAACTGTGGCAGCTTTGAGAGTAAACTGCATCTTCATAGATTTAATCAAAGAACTGAAATGACTGTATATCTTTGCTTATATACATGTTCAAACATGGGCAATACGCTTTTTCATTCTTAAAAGTGGAACATCCCTTTTGCTTTCTTTTATATCTTGTGTTCCTTGTAAAAGTTCATGTTGGTGTCAGATTGTGTCCACTGTAGTTGTGCTTTATATTAGTTTAGGTATAGATATAAAAGCATTATAGATTTTCTTGTATGTATAATGAAAGTATAGATAAAATGGGACAAAAGCTAGATTTTGCGTTTTTTTTTGTTTGCATAGGCACTTAATCACAGTTTCTAATAATTAAAACAGTTACTCGCTGTCATTTAAATATTGAATGGTTTAAGCTTTAAGCACGTAACTATTACTTTTTTATAGATCAAAGTACTGAAAGCACTGATAAAAAAGAGACCAAATTATTGTCTCTCGAGAGTCAATTCCATTTTTCTTTAGTCTAACAACAGTTATCACAATTGTGTGAGTCTAGAAGGGAGCCATTGGGCCATGGGCTTTCTTGAATGTAAAATGGAATTCTTTCTAACCAACTCTTCGCCCATTAAGTGAACTTGATTATTTACAATATTCAAACCTTAATGGAAATAGTTATGTTTCCAATGGATATTCACATTGTTACATTTTGCAAACTTGTTTCTGATGTACTGAATGCTATTTTGTTTCTCAAATTTTTTTTTTGTAAAAACATTTCATCAGAAAATTCATATTTTGTTTCTGTGTCTTAAGGCATATAGCCAATATTTTTGGAAAATGACCACCTTTTCCAGCAGATAAAAAGCAATGGGCCTGGTAGGTCCGGTAAATTGCATAGCTAGACTGAATATCAGTATTCAAATTTAAGTTTATATGAATCCTTTTGTGAAACTTTTTCATGAAAAATTATCATTTATATAGAAGCTGATCAAAATGGTAACTACATCAGCTATAAATCAATAATACTTATTACAGAGCTCACAAACAATTTATTTTAAAAAGTCACATGTTTTTCTTAAAATTTATGTGCAGAAATCATTTTTTATCAATGGCTCTTTGAAGATTTTTTAGTTTACAATCCTTTTAATATGCTTTGTGTGTGGATATAAGCACTGTTAGCATAAAGTTTTTGGTTTTTTTTTTGCTTACATTGCACACTAATCACCCCAATTTACTCTTCAATCTTACAAAGATATATTTATTTAATTTCTGAATATATTATCTTGTAAGATGAGTATAAACATTTTCAGTTTGGTAAGTGTGAAAGAGATGTATATTTGAGGCTTTTTGTTCATTCAAAAATTCTATAGCGAAATCTAAAACTTCAAATATAAATTTTGTGGCCTCCCCACACTCTCTTCTTGCCAGATTTTGAATGCAAAATACTGTAAAAAGGTCTATTAGAATACGATAAAGCTCTCTGTCAGGATGTCCACCATGACTTGAATTTAACATAAGTGTTTGTTTTCTCTGTTTCTTACCAATTTTGATAATATCATTAATGTATATATAAATATGGATCTTACTGAGTGCAAATTAGTAATCACTTAAATTTTGATGAAATTCTCTAAGGTGATGTTGCAATACTGTTGATATTTTGAAACTGATGAAACGAAATACTTGATAAAATAGAATTCTTGATTTTTTACCTGCTTGACTCATTGCTCTCACGCAAGTTTTTTTTTTTTTTCATTTTCAAATCCCCTGTCCTTTTCCATCAAAATGTTAATGCTCATGACTTGATATTTGATTTAACTTAAATTTCATTTCATTTGTAATTCTTATGCAATGTTTACGATGTTGCAGGCTAAAAACAAAACATGAAGTTTTATGGAAACAAAGAGAAGCTTTGGAAAAGAGATGTTTACAGAAACTCTAGATGTATCTTTTCTCTAATACGAAGGAAAATTCATTGACCATATTCCAATATCATTTTACAAACCACTCTTATAAAAGAGTATGTGATGACCATCAGTTTGAATTAGCATTAAGCTATGTCAACTGGTATCGTTATAATGTTAACAGATTGAATGGTTTACTATTTAGCACCCATTTCTATATCAATTTAAATTTGATGCCCATTTTGTGTATAAAAACTAGTCATAAAATGCTAATTGTATTATGTCAATCCTCTTTGATCTGTTTCACTAATTGATGTAGGATATTTTCATAGTAGAAAAAAAATTCCTTGGTAGAAGACTTTTTTGCCAGATTTCAAAGCTTCCGGTACATTGCTTTGTACAAAATGAATCTTACAAATATACACAAATAAATTCAAATCTGAATAACTTTTTAACTAGATTTAATCATGATGTTCAGAATATTGAAAAAAAAACACAGAACTGACATTACTGACAAAGGGATGAGATATGCAATTAGGGTAATTTATATAAGGAAATAAAAGTAAATTGAAAAAGGAATTCAAGATTATAATATGCAAATCATGTTTCGGTACTTTCAGTGCTTTGAATTTCAACAAATAAGCCTGATATCTTCAAAAATGTCTTGAAACTTTTATGAATTTGAATCACCTGTTCATTGAATTGAATCATGACGTTCAGAATATTGTACAAACCAAATAACAAATATTACTGGCAAAAGAGTGAGACATTACAACAAATGGAGTGAATTTGTCACAATAGCTCCTCTTTACCATATTTGTTTTTTATCAATTATGGAGAAAAGCTAAGGTATGCAAAACTAAAAATTTCACATATGATAGTTTCAAATGATAGTATAACAATTGTAAGTAAATTTGAATGGACTGGAAAACAAAATCCTGTTTATATTGTGTTAAAAACCTTTATAATAAAAAAGTCATATTTTGGTACTTTCAGTGCTTTAATTAGCTAGAATTAACCAATATGTTTACAGTTGGCTTGAACCTTTTTTGTAACTGTGTATTTTATTGAATGATTAACTGCTGAACATGATCATTCCAAATTATAAGCTTCTAATGACACTAAGTTTTACTTATATTTTAGTACAGTTATGACACTGGCATACTCAGGCCATTATAGTAATCACATATTGGGCACATTTAAGCAAGCAATGTTAAAAAACTTTGTTCATATGCTTAGAGGTATCCTCCAGCATGTCTAGACTAATATAATTATTGGAAAAGGAAGCAGAAAAACCTTTTAAATCATGTAAAATCTATATAAGCAAAAAACGTCGGTTTTCAGTACTTTCAGTGCTTTGATTTGCTAAGAATAAATCTGATATGTGCTCAAATGCCTTGAAACTTTTCTTTTTATTTACCTTTAAGAAATATGTAATTCAAAATATAATTAACATCAAATAAAAACTTATATTGACAAATGGTGAAATATGAATAATAGTATAGTTATAGCTTTGGCTTGATCATGCCATTGCTTAAATCAGATTTTGAACAAAATTCAAAAAGGAAATGTCTAATAAACTTTGCTTGTAGGCTTCAAGGTATCCTCTAGCATGCTTAGAATAACAGAAAATGTTATTAGAGACAGAAAAAATCTTTTAAATCTTGTTAAAATCTTTATTAGCAAAGAAAATTGTTGATTTTCGGTACTTTCAGTGCTTTGATTTGCCCAAAGCCTCTCTGAAAATCACACAAATGTGTTAAACCTTTGTAATAATGTTTTGGGTATTGAAATATTTTGAAAAAGGTCCAAAGAAATTATCAAATCAACAAAATAAATATAAATTTCTGACTAAAGGTTAAGATTTAAATTAGTGTGCACCGGGTGACCTTTGACCTCAATAATTCCTAAAAGCCCCAACCGCCAACTTGCAGACTTTCAGAATATACTCGTTAGACATTGGGCTTTCAAAAAATCATAGTCCCAAAAATTCCCCCTGAGGGGGGAGGAATCACCCTACTGGCCCATAGCCTAAATTGCTTGATGGTAAAAGTCACTGCTCCAAGGTCAAAATGGTCTCTGCAGGCTCAACACAAGTGACAACCATTCCTGAAGTGTATTTGTAAATCTGAAAAGTGACACATGTATTACTGCAACACTGTCCTTCGGTAAAAAATATTTTGGGCAAAAGGAGAAATTACTTATAAGAAGGATAGAATAACAGGGACATGGAACTTGCTCAGACTCGGGTTTAAGAAATAAAGTTTTTTTATGTATTACATGAATTTTCAAATAAATGATTACTCCAAGATAATCGACTTATTATTAATAATCGCTCAATTATTATTAGATTAGAGGAGCTATTCTGGTCACTGGCATAATACTCTGGGTAAGGTTTTGTCAAATATGTTTCTACTTAAGCTATTGCTTTGAAACTTAGCACATGTGCTGTGCACTTAATATTTTCAAAGAGTCTGCAAAGGAATATGATGGCAAAGTTTCATTTGGATTTGGCAAAGCGATTTTGGAGCAGTTATACACAGATTTTATAGTGGAACATGCCTTGACCAACCACTCCTATATTTATTGGTCAATCAAAATTTTCAGAACAAGTTTTGAAGAGGATCACAAAAGGAACATTCTTGTAAAGTTTCATTGAAATTTGCCCAGTAGTTTAGGAGGATAGATTGTTCAAAGATTTCAAAGTGAAACACAAACATTCATACAGGTCATACAGAATTTCCTGAAAAATTTTGAGGCCAGTCTTTCAAGGGACATTTCAGTAAAAGTTTCAAGGAAATTGGCAATGTGATTCAGGAAGATAAGTCATTCAAACAATTCAAAGTGAACAAAGGTGAAACCAGACCCTAACTTCAAATGTCATCGATGCCTTGAAAGCCTCACTCCAAATGTCAGCAGTATCATAACCAAGGTAACCATTGGACAGGACAAACTTAAAGTCTTACCAAGCTTCTGTTACTTAGGCGACACATTATCAGCGGACAGTGGATGTGAGCAAGCAGCAACCACAAGATGTAAGTCTGCCTGGAAAAAGTTCAGGGAACTTCTACCAATCTTAACCTGCAGGAGCCTTCCAATCACAACCAGAGGCAGACTATACTCAAGCTATATACGGCAAGTACTGCTCTATGGGTCTGAGACATGGGCAGTTACATCTAGCACTCAAAAGAAGCTGATACGTAACGACAAGGCCATGATAAGGTGGATCTGTGGAACAAAGCCCGAAGACAGCGTGACACTAGAGACCCTAATCTCCCGGCTACGTATCAGGAACCTAACAGAAATCCTTAGGGCAAACAGGCTTAGATGGTTTGGCCATGTGGAGCGGAGTAATGGATGTGTGTCAACGGTTCGATCCATAAACATAGAAGAACGCAGAGACGAGGCAGACCCAAACTAACATGGGAAGAGTTGGTAAAAAGAGATCGGGAGGCCGTAGGACTGACCAACATTAACCCCTTCGACCGCCAGATGTGGAGAGGGAGGCTACGATTGCAACTGGGCAGCCAGGCCCCACCCTCCGTAGAGGACTAATAAATGGCATGAATAATCAAAACAGGATAGTGAGTGAGTGTGAGTGAAAGGTGAGGTTGCACAAGATACGCCACCATAGGTTTACCATTAAAATGGAAGCCCCCTTTATGGTGATCCTGCATCATATGAATGAAATACCAAAATATGCTCCTGTCCACAAGATGAAGAATAACCTATGAAACTATCAACCAGATCAATCCTTAAATGAAGACTTATTTCCTTTCATCTCAAATGTACTAGTTGTGTTTTAAGAAATTTTACAATGTAGCCGGGTTGAGAATAAGGGGTGTTTGTACTGCATTGCCGTACAAGCCAGCTTTTATATTGACGTGGTAGAGCATTCGATTTGGGATGTTAAGGTCCTGGGTTCGAACCCCGAGTCGAATATTTATTTGCGGGTTACATTTGGGGCCCACAGACATTCGACACAGTAAATAACCCACATGAGGTTGTGGTTATGTGATTAGGTAGTTGATGACGTTCATTTGAGAAGATTCATGGAAGAATCTTAATTGTCAAGGGGTTGTATGTAGCTGAGTTGAGTATAAGGGGTGTTTGTACTGCCTTGCTGTACAAGCTAGCTTTTATAGTGACATGGTAGAGCACTCACTTTGGGATGTAGAGGTCCCGAGTTCAAATCCCAACGGAGTCAAATATTTATTTGCGGGTTACAACAATAAGGCCAGCTTTTCGATGACATGGCATAGTTCAATAATCAGGACAATATTCAAATGGCCATATGATAACAAAGAACAGTATACGAAAATTACATAGAAATCTATAATTCATAGTTAAGAGGAATTGCTTTACAAGAAATTTTATATAACAGCCCCTTTTTCTGTGACACAATGATAAAATCAAAAAATCCAGAATGTATGTGCAATGTCAGGTGACTGGGAACATTCTGAAGATAAGGACATACAGACATACAAAAAATATGACATAGCCCCTTTTCCCTGACGTTGCAGAATTTCATAAGATACTCACAACATTTGCAAGGTCAGGTGAATATGAATATTTTGTGAAAGTTTCACCCAAATGATTTTAATCCATCCAATAAATGGAGGAGGGGTTGCATTCAGAAGAATTTTTACATTTGTGTACATGAAGGTCCCTTTATCAATAATGTGGCTGAAATTCACCATACACCTACAATAGGAGCAAGGTCAGGTGACAAGGAACATTTTGTGAAAGTTTCATCCAAATTGGTCCTTAAATGGAGGAGTTGTGTTCACAAAATTGTAATGAATGACATCAGGACAGATGGATGGACAGATGAGATGATACCAATATACTTCCACCTTTGGCAGCGTAAAAAAAATCCATACCCTGTAAAGCCCATATTTATAGGTGAATCAAAATTTCACAAACAATAATATTGTTTGTGAAATATGTAGCTCCAATAGAACAAGTCCTGTGGGGCTATTGTCATGGCTTGGTGTCCGTAGAGAGTGTGTGTGCATCCATCTGTACTTTCAAGGAATATTCTGGTAAAGTTTTGTTGAATTTGCCCAGAAATTTAGGAGAAGTCGCTCAAGGCGAAAACAATTTCAAGCCCTACCACACTCCCAATTATGGGCTAGCCAGAATTGTGTGTACTACAATTATTGCAGAGGGTCACCCAAGGAACAATCTGGCAAAGTTTCATTCAAACTGGCCCATTGGTTAAGGAGAAGCAGTTTTAAGATTGCTACCGACAGCATGTGCCTTTCATCCTGAAAGCAAAGAACCATGGTGAGTGCTCACCCTTTTCAGACTAAGGATTTCTGGGTGAAACCACATGTTATGCATACTTCATAGCATTTACTCATAAGTTGAAAAACAAGAGCTGTCGGAGGACAGCGAAGCTCGACTATTCCTAGTGCTGGATAGTAACAGCAAATCAATATCGACATTGGAAATTCAATAAAATGAAAGTCAAGAGAAAAGAACCTTTGTCTAGAGGCTGATTTAATGGTCACAGAAGCTTGTGCAGAGTTTCAAAGCAATAGCTTTAGTAGGAACATGCAGATATACAACTAACATAAAACATTTGCACGTTAAAACTTAACCAAGATTTTCTAAGGCCAAAAAGGGTTAAAATTCCACTAAATTAAATATCAGAGTAATTAATCTTTTTCTGTGGGCTAATATTATGGTCAAAGAAGCATATGTAAAGTTTCCAAGCAACAGCTGTAGTAGAAATAGAGATATTACACAAATACAACATTTGCACGTAAAAACTTAACCAAGAATTTCTAAGTCCATAAAGGGTTATAAATCCACTAAATTCTATACCAGAGAATTGAATCTTTATTAAGAGGCTGTTGTTATGAACATTGAAGCATGTGCAAAGTTTGAAAGCAATAGCTTTAATAGAATTAGAGATATAACTGATGTACAACATTTGCACATAAAAACTTAACCAAGAATGTCTGAGTCTGAAAAAGGTTAAAATTCCACTAAATTCAATATCAGAGTAATAAATCTTTGTCAAGAGGGTGATATCATGGTAACAGAAGCATGTGTAGAGTTTCCAAGCAAAAGCCTATGTAGAAATAGAGCTATAACTGATGTACAACATTTGCACATAAAAACTTATCCCAGATTTCTAAGTCCGAAAAGGGTTAAAATTCCACTTAATTCAAAATGAGAGTATTGAATCTTTGTCTAGAGGCTGATATTATGGTCACAGAAGCATGTGCAAAGTTTCAAAGCAATAGCTGTAGTAGAAATAGAGATATTAAAGAAATACAACATTTGCACGTAAAAACTTAACCAAGATTTTCTAAGTCCGAAAAGGGTTAAAATTCCATTAAATTCAATATCAGAGTAATGAATCTTTGTAAAGAGGCTGATATTATGGTCACAGAAGCATGTGTTAAGTTGCAAAGCAATAGCTTATTAGAAACAGAAATATTACAGATAAACAACATTTGCACGTAAAAACTTAACCAAGATTTCTAAGTCCGAAAAGGGTTAAAATTCCACTAAATTCAATATCAGAGTAATGAATCTTTGTCTAGATGCTGATATTATCGTCACAGAAGCATGTGCAAAGTTTCAAAGCAATAGCTTTAATAGAAACAGAGATTTTAAACACTTGCACGTAAAAACTTAACCAAAACATTACGCTGACGCCGACGCTGACGCCGACGCCCGGGTGACTGGAATAGCCCCCCTATTCTTCGAATAGTCGAGCTAAAAAAATATGTGTGTCTGGTCAAATGTTGGCCCTGAATTGACTGCCAATCACATGATCTACTGAGTATACTAGGCTCAGCATTGTCTACAACTCAAGAGAGATCAGGAACATGCTAAGGTTTATACATGGTAGAAACATTGGCCCCTACCATTTTTTTTATGCCGCGGAAGGTAATATTTTATTTCACTTTAACAGAATGTTTTTCAGCATGTAACCATGCTAATATTGGCACGGTTTGGGGATGTTATGTTGCATCACAGAAAAAGGGGCCTCGATGTAAACTTCTTTTTCAACACACCTCCTTTCTTCATTCATGGATGAATTTGCATGAAACTTTAAAAGAATGTAAACCTGCAATTTTTTTTGCAGTTTTTAGTTACAATGCCACAGATTCGTTGTACCAGTTCCTCAATTTTTAAAGTAAAATTGAACTAGAGGTCTAGATAAAAGGGGATATATAGGATCTCTCATGAGATTTTTTTAAACTAGCTATTCTTGAGCAAGTCTAGAATAACTAGACTGTCGCGAAGTGGAATAATACCCCCCCACCCAAACCCCCCCCCCCCCCCCCCCCCAATGCTTGTCAATAATGAAAAGACATTTTCAATCAAAAGGCCTTTACTCTGTCAAAAATCGTAACCAAAATATCTGTCTGACAAAGTTTCAATAAAATCTGCCCATTAGTTTCAGAGAAAACTAAAAACTAAAGCTACAGACGGACAGACTTATCGACAAGCTGACTACTATTTTATTAAGTCTCGGCCTATTATATCCAAAACCCTTTTTAAGCCAACTATTTGTAACAAGAACAAAAGCTTCTATGCTTTTTTTGTCTGTTATAGGGTTATACATAACAACAAACTCAACAATGTTCATTAATCTCTTCATTAAACTAGTAAAACAAAATCTTTGATCAATTTCTACGAACAAACCATAAGTATAAACTATGTACAATGGATAAATAAATTCACAGTAAACTTGGTTTCTTGGCACAAAAATAAGGCAAATTAATCCTTGTCATGCTGAACCCAGAATATTCCTTCTTAAAATAATTGCAAGAGGTATAGACTAAGATCATACTGCACATATGTGCAGTCTGATCTTAGTCTTTACCTCCTGATTTTTCTTTTAAAACAGAACAGTTTGATAAATCAATTTAAAATATAACTTACGTCACAGGAGTGAAATAAACCTGTTGAATATTTTTGATATTACACGGATGTTATTACACTATTAGAATAACTATGCAAATGAACTCAGAGCGAATAGCAATGCTATTTTGTAACGGCAAAAATGATGTCATAATGTATGTATTGTGACGTCAGTTTTGAATGTCGTTTTGCGGAGAATTGAAACTTCGAATTTCAAGATTTTTGACGATTTTTCGCAAAAGTTCAGGTCATATTATAAATAGATTATAAAATTTGTGCTCATAAAATACAGAATTTATTAAACTTGTCATCTATAAACGGATAAAAAATCAGCATAGCCTCGTTTTTATCTGTTTATAGATGACTTGTTTAATAAATTTGTAATTCCATGACCACTCATTCAATATCCACAATTTTGAGAATAATTACTGACAATTAGTCCATCTAGTACTTTAAGCACTTTGATAGTCATGAAATTATACATTTACCAAGGTTTAAGTTCAGCATGACAAGGGTTAAAACAGAAATAAATACCCTGAAACTATGTAAAGCTAATCCTACTGACAAGATTAAATCATTAAATATTTTACAGCAAAAGACCTTAAAAGTCACTACGAGACAGTAGTTGGAGGTTTCGATACATGGTTAAAAGTTAAATTTTTGCACTGACCTTACAAATTTAAAGAGCTTATATGACTACTCATAAATTGTTTTACTACAAAACATGAAAATGGCAGTTGCACTATCATATCATCCTCACAGACTAGAATTGTGTTACAGACATGGATGCCCCCACAAATACTTACCCTTTTTGACCTTCAGATGTGACCTTGACCTTGTGTCGCTATTTTAGTTTGTTTGTTTATGGTAATATTATATTATAACAACACCGTTAGGTCGACCGTGGTTATACTAACAAAGTTCCACATGCAAGGTGTGAGCATTTCACTACAACTGTATTACGCCACTGAAGCCAAACGATAATTTTAGAGCTAAACTATGATTTGGAAAGTTAAACCTAAAACTAAGGTTTTATGTGGTCTGTGATTTTGGATTTATGTTGTGAATAAAATGCTAAAATTTTAACCTTCTCAAATTCTTACTCCAAAAAAAAAATTAAAAAAATGTTTTTTAAAGTTTTCTCATTGTGGCTGATAAGACATTAAATAAAATCATACAGTTTTCTTAAAAGCCTATCAAAAATTGTAAAATATCCGCCACACCTTGGGCGTATTGAGACAAACTCTCTCAGTCTGACAGAAGTACGCCCCCTGGGGAACAACTGTGCAAATTTATTTTGAAATTCATCCATAAATGTAGAAATTATGCTCTGAATAAGAACGGGACACACCCGAACCACACACCAAGGCACACACTCACATATAGATACAGGTAACTCTATATGCAAAACACCATTTCATGGCGAGTGCATATAAATAATCCAATTAATCTCTTACTGAATGATAGATTTTCATACCATTGATCAAGCCAGGAACATGATGTTTTTTTGAAACATGAAGGTCCTTGTACCAACAAATTTGTCAGATTTTTTTCATAATGACCTTGGCTTATTATGATGACCTTTGGCATGAAAACTTTAAACTTGTGAAATGACCTTGACCTTGTTGTAATCAGATGCAAATCAATGATATAGACCATCTTTATAAATTTGACTCGTCACACAAAAAAGGAACATATGGGAAGTGTGTTTAGTCCATACTAGACAGAATACACAGAATGCTTTTTCCTTGTCATGTGTTATAATTCAAAAAGCACCTTTTCCATAACAAACCAATTTAGGGGGTGAGTAACAAGAGTTTCAAACTTATTAAGGTTGAAATTACATTTCGATTGCTTAGCACAAAACAGGTTTTACTGCAGTTACAACTATTTTGAGCTGAGCAATCAGTCCACTTTCTCTATACATGTATACATGTTTTTCTTAAATAATCTATGTGCAGCTATATACAATGGAATTATGGAAGACAAATTAATATTCCAACATTATGTACATGAGATCCTGTCATTTATCACAGATTTATACATGGGTTACAAACATATGGTGGCCCATTTCTACCATTAGATATAAATTAGAATAAGGGGTAAAAGTAAAATTATTGCAAGTGCCTATAAACTTATAGCCACTTGCAAAAATATCACACCTACTACTTGAGCTGTTTCATCATGTTGATTGTTTTTAATCAACCTATTAAATCAACTTTTTTCTGCCAAAAACCCTCAACATATTGGCACTCTGCTGTTGCATAATGTTTTTAACAAATATCTGAAAAGAGTTTCTTTTTGCTATATTAAATCAAGTTTTTGTTGTATTGCAAGATCAAAATTTACTGGGAAACATTCATCACGCTGTTAGTTATCAAATGATAATGATGATACTAACTTGCATCTCCTGGCAGAAATAAATCACCATTCAAACACACATTGTTATGATTCTATATCTGGAAAAGGTTTCTTGCAGTCGTTTAAAGAAACTCAAACTTTTAATTCTCATTATAAACAAAATGTGTTTGTGAAACACGAATGCCTACGGAACAGCATTTTTTTCAAAGTTTGACCTTGACAGATGACCTTGACACATGACCTTGACTTTGGTACCAGCAGATGCAGATCATAGAGATCTATCATCATGCCAAATAAGAGCCTTGTATGTCAAATACTTTTGGAGAAAAGGCAAAGGTTAAGTTTGTTTGAGTTTTCGGACGGACAGACAGACTGACAGACAGACGGACATGAGTAAAACAATATGCCCCCGATCTCTCCATACGGGGGCATAAAAATTATGTCAACAATAATTCAATTGTGACAATTTAATTAATTGTGACCAGTAACACTTAAAGGGACCCTCTGTGTAGAATAATCAATTTGCCTTCTTGTGACAGATTATTTAAAATGCAACCTCTGGTTGGCCTGCACTAGAACTCTTCAAATATTTATTTCACAAATTTCCCAGATGGTCCCTGTTTGCTTAAAAGGTCACAGTTATGACTATAATTATTGTATCAATACAGAAACACAATTGAGCATATGTGTGTATTCTGCTAGACATTTTCATCAATTTCACATGTGCATAATTTGCAGGCAAAGATAAGCCTGTGCAGCCACACAATCTTTTTGGGGTCTACACTTCATACCCAGTAGGTAACAATGAATTCATGTTGCCTGAAGGCAGCTTAACATCTCACCATCACAAACATAGGACATTGTTGAGAATGTCACTCACATGAATTTATTCACTTTAAAGATTCTATAGATTTACATTCCATTTTACATTCCATCTATTACCTCATACATATTTGCTCATATAAAATTGTGTCTTGTTATAAATTATTTAACAGGGGTAAAAATTCTATACTAGTGGCTTGAAAAATATTTCAATAATTTAATGAAATTAAAGTACAAACAAATATAAACAGATGGCAATGACAACTAAAACTACAAAAAATATGATTACTTAAAAACAGCTGCCTTTTATAATGTCATCAATGCATGACCAGTTTGTCTGAATAGGGTTTAAGAAAAAAGGACTGACAGGGTTTTAAGGGACGTACGTTTTGCATATCTGAGATGCAAAAATAAGTAGCCAGGACCCTCAAAACCATGTGATGTGAGTCCCATGACACTCTGGGGATCAACTTCAGGAAAGAATTGAAGACTGCTTAAACAGTCTTCAATTCTTTTCTCAAGTTGTGCCCAAAATATTAATATACTCCTATCAATTTCTTATTTTAAACAAGGGAATAACTCTAAATCTACAAAATACAAAATTATAGCCTTAAAAAAATAGTCTATACCTAAAGCAAGGACCCCAAAATCTAAGAAAAGACCCCTAAGATCCCAAAGATCAAGTTATTTTGACCCTATTTTGTTGATGTCAGATTAAAACCCTGACTGAATACCCCTTTTACCAGTTTTTCAGCCATATCATGGTTGGGGGACCCTCCATGGATTTATGTTTTTCCCCTGGCCAGAACAACTTTGACATCTTTTGGAAACCGCCAGCTGCTCATTCCACCAATTGGTGAAAGGAAAACGTTTGAAAAAGTGTGAGCTGCCACCATAGTTCGAACCCAGGACCCCATGTTTGGGAGAACAAAAAGCTACCAAATGGGCTATGATGGCAGCACTTCCTTGACTTCTCATACAAGATATTGACTTGAACCTTCAATTAGTATTGGTTAGGCTTATCAGGGGTAGAACTTGTTTACCGGTACTACACTACATCCAAAGTTAAGATAGGCCAATTTAGTTTGTTATACATTTAGTTTTCATTTTTCTTACAATATTTTTTTGGGGGGTTTTCAATCTATAAGCAGATCAAACTGATGAATTGTGCCGTTATGGGTTGAAATAAAATGTTTTAGGCTGGGGTGAGGTAATTGTAACCAGTGTATTGTTATCATTTATGACTTTTCAAGTTATTGACTGTAACCACTAATCAAGACATGAAATTGATTGGACCGTTAAGCTTAATTTTAGATGAGTATGGTAATGAGGTTTTGAAAATACACTTCTAAAAATCATAAAGGATTGTACAAATTAGATTGCTCACTGAATTTTGATTATAAATACATATTGAATGTCTACAGACCTGTGTAAAAAATGAGATTCAATGTTTTTATGAGCAGCTATTCTTTAACCCATTCAAGAATAGTCCCTGAATTTTACTTCTGTGATTAAATACCAGAGAAAATACTATTGAAAAGTAGAAATTTGCTTGTTACAAGCAATTTCTCCTTTTCCCACATTTTTTCCCATTATATTACCTACACATAGGATGGATTCTTTTCAAATTATATCCTTATAACATCCTTGCCTGAAACCTCTTTTAATCTGAACGAAAACTCAGAAATATAGGACGGGTAAAGATTTGTAATTAATAATTAGAGTAACTTAAAAAGGTACCATTTTTAACATCTTAAAACGGTTGAGAATGCACAGTGGATCACTAGATCAATGTCTTGCTCTGCCCTTTAACCTTAAGAACATACATTTCAAAGACAGATTTTTCCAATCACGAAAAAAAATACATTTGTTTAACTCATAAATTGAGCCTATAGAAAGCTTTGGTGTTCAAAGTGCAATTAGAATTCTGTATCTCATACCTCCATGAAATCAATAAATGTCAATCTTTTAAATGAGTCATTCCTACAGAAATAGAAAGAAACTTTTCATGAGATATTTAATTTTTTGTCAATTCCTCTGTCATGGGTACTCTATTGAATGGTTTTGTCAAGACAATTTTAAAAACAAGAGCACTGCCTACGGGTGCCTACACTCGGCTGTTGAGTACTGGATGTTGAAAAAAATCTAGGTCAAAAAAGGGGCATAATATGTACAAAATACATGTAGAGTTATCCCCCTTGACAGTAAAGGTTGCTTTTTTGCTGGTGAACATGTGTTTCAAGTGAATGCCTACAGTAGAACTAGAGATATCACAAAATGTCAAAGTTTTTGCATGACGACGACAATGATTACACTAAGGCTATAGCAATACCTCCAGTTTTCTCTGAAAACAGCCAAGCTAAAAAAGTTGGTGACCATTTTTCAGTCTTAAAGAAAGGCTGACTAATTTGCCTGGTAATAGATAACGCAATCTTCTAAAACTATTGAGTGGTACAGTTGAGATTATCGCCCATTTCCTCAGCACATTTATTACAGATCATCTTGCGAACCTTCTCGACCTCTACCTGTAACTCCCGTAATTTTTTAAACCAGTGTTTGATCGTCTGTTCTTCCTTTTTATGACCACCAGTGGCGCCTTCTTCCTCTTCTTCCATACTTGATGCTTTTTAGAAATTCAAAAAGAGATTAAATTGGAATAAATTGCCTCACAAAATAAAGGATTTTTCACACTACGTCCCCTGATTGAATAACATTTTTTTCAATTAGCGGATATTTATAAAGTCATTGTCAAACAATAGACAATAGAGGCATGAAGTTAAAAAGAAATCTGTCAAATCTTATATTGTATACAGGGAGATTTTGATAAAATGTTTACACTATTGGACTGATACTGTTAACATTTATCAAAATTTCCCTGTTTACCATATATGAACAAAGGAATTCAAAACTTTCTAGAGATAAACGCCACATTTCCAGGAATGTAACATTTCCTGGTTGAACATTAAGACCTAGTTTATATGAAATTTCTAAATAAGACCTTAACCAAATCAACCACACTTTTGAACAGATCTGGTAAAAAATTCTGTCTTTTATCTTCACAGGTAATTCATTGGTATTATGGTTTTAAGTCATAAAAGGCTACAAATGTACTAATATACTTACGTCTCATGCCCAAAAGAAGTGAAATATTTGGCTCCTTTCCCTCGGCCCTCTGGATACAGATTTGAACCAGTGACTGAAGCTCAGCAAAACAGATGCTCATCTCCTTGACAAATTTCCTCTGAAGTCTCTGGTTTTCATCTGTAGACATCTGTTCAAACTGCTTAATTTGTTCCTTCAATATGAGACCTTCATCCATCAGATCCTGGTTTTTACTGGCAAACTGTTAAATACATATACAGGAAATCTTGTGTAAATCAAATCTACAAACCAGTAAGAGAAATGTTATTCATTCATCTTTATATTTTACTAAAATCTCTATGAGACCATTTTGATGAGTTTCAACAAGAAAAGGTTAATCTTTCAGAGCAAAATGCAATCTTTTCTTAAGAGTTTTTTTTGTGTCTGTAATTTTAACAACAATATTTTATTAACAGAGCTCCCTTAATAAATTTCTATTGAAGATAATCCATTTTTGTACATACATGTAGTTGTCTAGAAATGAAATAAACATTTCAGCTAAAAGAATGAATGGAAGGCCATTTAAATTTGGTGGCTCAGCCCGAAACAGTTGTAACTCTCTATAAACATAAAGGGAGATACAATTATTTCACTCTGAGCCATCAATTTAGAGATGGAGCCTAGATTTACAGTCTCATTCCAACAGCTAGAGAAACTTGGAAACTACGAGATCAAAGTTTCTCTCTAATTGATTATGCACTAAATAAAATTACCTGATCAATGTGCCGCACAATTATGGTTGACCAGAGAAGACATTATTTCTTGCTCTGTGTAGATTCTACCTTATATTATTAGCTCACCTGAGCACAACCTTCTACACGGGAGCTTTTAGGATCACCCTGAGTCCGTTGTGCAATGTGCGTTGTCAACAATCTTAAAACTTCATCTTCTCCTGAACCACTGGGCTGATTTCTAAAAAAAACTTTACCAAAATCTTCCTTTGGTGACCCTTTTCAATTTTTTTTTGCGAAATTTTGATTGGTTCATAAATATGGGCGTGGCAGGGCAGGGCTTATTTTGAGCCCAAAATCTTTGAACGACATCTCCACCTGAACCACTGGTCCGATTTCAATAAAACTTTGCAGAATGTTCCTTTGATGACCCTCTTCACATAATTTTGATTGGCCCATAAATATGGGCGTGGCAGGGCGGGGCTTATCTTGAATCTCCTCGTTAATGAATGGGTGAGCAGGGTCTATTTTCACTTTAAATTCTTGGAATAAAAACCCCCCTTCTACAATTAGGTAAATGCAAATAAAACTTTGCCAGAAATTTACTTGGAAGAGATCCACGGGACCAATAAAATTCAGTTGAGCCGTTTAGGACCATTCTGGCCCTCTTGTCATAATTTCAGAAGACTAAACCTGTTGATCATATAGATTTTTCAAACAGATACCTTACCAAGCTCATGCAATTGGATAGACCTTATTTATTTACCATGCCCAGGTGACCATTAACTTTGCAATCAGCTTGGCCATTTGCAATTCCTTAATCCCTAGGCTTCCCTACAGGAAATCAACAACTCCTTCTCATGGTCTTGCTGTGTCCAACCTCGGACTGAAATAAGGTAGAACCTACCTCTTTGTTAGATCTTTTTAGTTTCGCTGAGTGTTCCTCCTTCATTCTTATCTCCTCCCTGAGGGCGGTACAAGACTCCTCAACCTCGACCAATCTCTCCTGGACTTGCTGTTTTCTAACCCTAATTAATGCTAACAAACCTACCTCTTTGATGGACCTTTTCAGTTTGGCCAGTTGCTCCTCCTTCATTCTAATCTCCTCCCTGAGGGCAGTACCTGACTCCTCCTCCTGGACCAATCTCTCCTGGACTTGCTGTTTATCTGTCTGGTGTTTCACCTCTAACTGCCTTAATCTTCTGTGATTCATTTCCAACAACTGCAAAACAAAATTTAAGTTATCATTTGTTTATTGTTAAATTGTCAATTGATTTTTTTCAAGAAACAAATCACTATAGATTTAGCTACATCACAGCCAAGGTAAACTAACTACTAAAATGTCCTATTTTGGAGTGGATGGTTAATGTGTATAGTAAAACAAGAATAATTTAACAACCTCTGTTAACACTTTTAAAGATCATTACTTCTGAAACGTAGCAGAACAATTACAGGTACAATACCTTAAGAAAATGATCTTATACAAATTCAGTAAAGGTGAAAAGTCAAAATGGCTTCAGATGTAGTAACTACAACTTTAATATCCGTTGTTTGGTGAACAAAACACACTAATGTTAGCTTATATAACTTTAGTTATGATGTTACAGTCCTTGACCATCAAATATAAATATTCCATCAAGTTTTCAATAAAACTATTGTTCAATTTCATAGGTGTACTTATTCATTTAAACAGTTTGTGATATTTCCGGATGCAATTGTCCTGTAAAATGAACATCTTTATGCATATATTGTTGCTGAATGACTCAAAATACAGTGCAAGGTTTGTGCTAGTATATCAAAATGAGGAGTCATTGACTTGTTTACTATGAAATTCTTGGAGTCAAAACTGATTTTGACGAGCTCCAATCAATAGAAAGAGTTAATCTTAAGTAGAATTTCTAAGGTTGGTAAGAGTCAATTGACCTCATCTTATGAAGATATGAAGTAATCAATTAATTTTCAAAATTTCAAAAAATACAAAAGATACATCATTGAAAAGATGAAGGATGGAAAAAACACTTTTGATCCTTAGAAATTTCTCTTAAGGGGTCAAAGTGACACACGATGAAATAATTTCTAAGGATCAAAATAAGATATTTTGAGTTTTTGAAGGGTCAAAACCCTGGTTCAAGGGTCAAACACGAGACCTGTAGTGGCTCCTATATTTTATATGCAAAACTTCTTAATAGCAGCTTTAATTGACATGCTTAAGTCACATGCTTTAATAACAAAACAGAATATTAAGGTAGCAATGGACACATGGCGTCATTTTTTTCCGCCCAATGAAATTTTTTCTTGGTCACATATGTTGTAGTTTAACATTGTGTAGTCATTATATCAAAATTTGAAGGTACCTTTCCACGCTCGTTTTCATGCTAGAGTTATCTGCCCTTGAGTGGTATATGCCATTTTTCAGTAAAACGGTTATATTCCTTTTAGGTCTAGTATAAACTCTGTACTAGGTTAAAGCTATAAAACACACACATTTTGATAGACCTTATACATGTACCCAATGGCTATTGACAAGAAAATTTCTCTTTGATCAAATGCATTTGCACAATTTGCTTTCAAAAGTTAAAAATGCACTAATTTTTGTAATTTTACTAGATAAAAATTCCACAAAAAACTATTTTTTGAAGAAATTACCCAATTAATTTTACTTATTTTCCGATATGTTTATAATCCAATTTTTTCCTTTATTTGGTAAAAAATTCAGCATACCTTTCAATGCAAATAAGAAAGTTTTTCGTTATTTTACAGTGTCCCATCTAGTCGAATGACGGTTTTAACGCATTTTTATTGTTAAATTTAATGATCCAGTCATTCAATTAATATCAAATGTTGAAAAGAAGCTAAATTATGAAGTTTTACCATCATTATTCTATGTTATTTCCATAAGTAGAATCTTACGAAAATCGGTCTTTTTATCCAACACGCAAAAAGAGCTGCTAAATAAACGAAAACCCACTTCCGGTTTATAGAGTCGGGAGGCCGCTGTCCATTGCCACCTTAAATACATCATTATTCAGCAATGGTTCATCAATGGTTTGTGGCCAGATCACCATACCTACAGCTCAGTTAACTTGTATTTACGAGGTTAGTGTTTTCATGCCTCCTGTTAATCACACTAACTAAAATTACTCAAAATCATTTCTTGGTTTACAGTATTACATTTTGAAGAACTCTTACTTTAACAGTGTTTTTTTTTCATAAAAGTATTTTTTTCTATTATTTTGGGGTAGATTCTAAGTGTCAATAATTATATAAGCATTTACAGATGTTTTACAATTACCCTCCCAAATGGATATAAATCAACTTGACACACTTATTTAAAATGTTTGTATTATAGTGGTTGTAGGTTAGTCAAGAAGGCCTGAATTTACCTTTTTAGCCTTTTCTAGATCCAGTGCCAGTCTTTCTTTCACTTCTTTAACCTCAGCCAGTTCATCTAAAGCTTGACTTAAGGCCTTCCCTTCTCCCTCTGATTTTAAATGTTTAATCTCTGTGCTCAGCTCATGCAGTTTATTGGCCATTTGTTGTTGTCTTCCTGTAATTATATACAGTTAAACCTTTGTATGGAAAAAAAACCCTCAAAGGATCACCAAAAAATTAGTAATTTAATATGCTTTTTGACCATTATAGATGGGTGGTTCCATATTGGTGTTGAAAAAAAAAGTATTGATGAAAACTAAAAGCATTACAGATATAAGCACTGTGTCTTAAAAAGGATTAAAGATCTAGCAAATTTTATATCTACATGTATGTTTAATTTTTACAGGGATTTTGTAACCTCCACTGGATGTGTAACAATGAGACTTATGGACATTGTGTCAACAAATGACTTTTTTAAGAGATGAAACGAATATTTGATGATTTTATGGAGGTATGAAACTTAAAACCTAATAAAACTGTATGAATTTGCTTTAGGAATAAAACCAACTTTTCAGCCAATCAGAAAACATTAATATTGTTTGACTCAACTAAAATTATATAAAGCACTGAATTCAAGAGATAGAGATTAGTGTGAGGCCCAACATCCACTTAACAACAAATGTCACTCAGAGGTTGGGTCTCACTTTAAACTTGTAATCCAAACAATCTCAAATTATTGCAATGTCCATACAGTACAAAGAGAAAATAATATGCTCTCCAATTACCTCTGAGATCCTGTATTGTGATTTCCCTGTCCGATAGCTGCTCTGTTACATCCTTCAATCTATCTTCTAAATCTCCTATCTGTTCTTCTTTTAATCCTAGTTCCTCTTGACATTTTGCCAAGTTCATTGAAGTTAAGGTACAATAATTTTGTTTTTTGTAAAACAAAAAAAAGGTAAGATTCAAAGCCTTGGTGTACACTATGACAAATGTTACACACATAGTGATAAGATTCAAAGCTTTGGTGTATACTATGACAAATGTTACACACAAGAGGCCCAAGAGGGCCTGTATCGCTCCACTGGCTTTAAAATTTTTAAACTTTCATAAATTAAAGCTTACTTTAAATGAATACATTAACACTCCAAAAATCTCCTAAGACCTATTTAGTAATGATTAAATGGTTCTGGTCCATATTGCACCAAAATACTCAATCACAATGAACCTGCAACCCTTGATCAATCTTATTAAAACATAAGGTTCAGAAGAAGTCCTTCAAAGATTTCGGGCTCAAAATAGGCCCCACCTGACATGCCCATATTTATGGACCAAACAAAATTTCTTGAACAATTAAAGTAAATAGTCACCCAAGAAACATTCTGGTAAAGTTTCATTGAAATTGGCTGAGTGGTTCCGGAGATATCGTTCAAAGATTTTGGCCTCAATATAAACCCCGCCCTGCCACGCCCAAATTTATAGGCCTATCATAATTTAGCAAAAAATTTTTGAAAAGAGACACTCAAGGAACATTCTGGTAAAGTTTCATTGAAATCAGCCAAGTGGTTCAGGAGAAAATGTCATTTGAAAATTTCGGGGTCAAAATAGGCCCCGCCCTGCCACGTCCATATTTTTAGTCCAATCAAAAGTTCTTGAACAATTTAAGTAAAGGGTCACCAAAGGAACATTCTGTTAAAGTTTCATTGAAATTGGCCCAGTGGTTCAGGAGGAGATATCGTTCAAAGATTTCCGGCTCAAAATAGCCCTGCCCTGCCACACCCATATTTATGGACCAATCAAAAGTTCTTGAACAATTTAAGTAAAGGGTCACCCAAGGAACATTCTGATAAAGTTTCATTGAAATCGGCCCAGTAGTTCAGGAGGAGATGTTGTTCAAAGATTTCGGGCTCGAAATAAGCCCTGCCCTGCCACTCCCATATTTATGAACCAATCAAAATCTTTTGAACAATTTAAGTAAAGGTTCACCCAAGGAACATTCTGTTAAAGTTTCATTGAAATCGGCCCAGTGGTTCAGGAGATGTTGTTCAAAGATTTGGGGCTCAAAATAAACACCGCCCTGCCACGCCCATATTTATGGGCTAATCAAAATTTCTTGAACAATTTAAGTAAAGGGTCACCCAAGGAACATCCATGCCAAGTTTCATTGAAATCGGCCAAATGGTTTGGGAGGAGAAGATTTTGAAAGATTTCAAAGTGAAAAAATGCCACGCCCTGCCACGCCCATATTTGGGCGCCAATCCAAATTCTTTGAACAATTTAAGAAGGGGGCCCCCCAAGGATCATTTCTACCAAGTTTCGTTAAAATCCGCCCATTGGTTTGGGAGGAAAAGATGTTTAAAGAAAAAGTTTACGCACGGACGGCCGCACGCACGGACGCACGACGGACATTCCGCCATGACAATAGCTCGCTGGCCTTCGGCCAGTGGAGCTAACAATGTACATTATAAGTTCCATGATAAACAATATTAAGTAATTAATGCCCTTTTTATTATATAAATTCTGTTTCAAAAGTGTATTCATTCCTTACACATTTTCACTGAATTTGTGAAAGAAGAATTTTTCATCAGAATGGTTATGCTAGGACAATGCATTTCAAGCTTAGAAATGTTTGAGTCTCAATGTGGTCAAAGACCTTTGACCTAAGATATTTACAAATTCAAATGACACTTCTCCTCAGTGGGGGGAGGGGGAGATTATATGTATGAAGTTATCTTGAAAACTATAAATAACTTTTTGAAATTTTAAATGATCTGTTCAATTTCCATGGACGATATTTGAACTGAAAGGATATTTCTGTAGAGGTTTTGTTGAACTCTTCATTTGTAGGTAGATCAGATAGGTACCTCTCCAGTCCACCAAGCTTCTCCTTCATGGCCTCGTATGACTGATTCAGGCGTGAGTATTTGGTCTCCCATTCATCTACCTCATGCTGCTTCTCCTCTAACTGAAAATGAGAGGATAAGACTTAGATGATTAGGAATACTGTGTATCAAGGGGGCAGTAAAATCAGGGGTGTGGAATTCGCATGCCCGACTTGTCCGACACAAGCATTTCCACTTGCGGGCAAGTGCATTTTCTAGGCTATTTTTCTTGTCCGTGGACAAGTAAATACTGAAGCAAATCTTGGAATGGTACTAAAACAGATCTAGGTGAAAAGTCATCCTAATATTTGTATCAAAGGGTAGAAAACATTGTCAATGTTGAAGAAAATACTGGGTTACAGCATTTTCTTTATTAAAAACAATGTTCTCTCAATATTTACCATTTCATTTTTTTGTGGACAAGTACATTTTGATCCTGGAAAAGTGAGAAATCATTTTTTACTTGTCCAGGGACAAGTGGAGAAAATTAATTTTTCCACACCCCTGGTAAAATACTATGCCAAGTCCTAATAATTGCATAAGAACTTCAAGGGGCATGACTACTTTAAGTGCCTTTAAATATATAGGCACTAACAATACTTTTGTGCTGACCTTGTGACTTGTAGTGACTTAACTTGCATTGACCCCTTGATGTGCATGTAACATATGTATTACAGGGTTTGACACTAACTACTTTCTGCCACCAGCCTGAAGGACCTGTTGGCAGTAAATATTACAGGTACTCACTGATAAAAAGAGTGTTGAAAGGAGACATTGCTTATGACAAACAGTTTCTCCTTTTTCCCAATGCTTTCCATAGGGTAATGAAAAATTCAGTATTGGAAAGGCAACTTTTTTTAAAAACTCTGCAGATTGGAAATTACTATGGCCATTAAGTACAGGCCTGAGGGACCTGCAACATGGTCCTTTCTATCATTCTTCCCTAAATCTTAAAGTCTTGGGCCTAAGGACTGGTTTTAGTGTCGATCCCTGCATATCAAGTATCAAGAGGGCAGTATAATACATTTGTTCTATTATAAAAACCTATAATTACATAGGCACTTCAAGGGGTAAGCGAAAAAATATTTTAAGTGCCTATAAAGATATAGGCACTTACAATAATTTTGTACTGTCCTCTTGACTTGTAGTATATAAACATTGAACCCATGACATGTTTATAACACATATAGCATTACCCAAGTATCTATAGACAGAAATCTAAAGATCCATGTATATAGTGAATTTCATACAGTGAACGGGAAAGAATTATTTGCAATGGGACAATGTCCCTTCACTTTGCAAAATCAATGCGACAATTTCAAAATCAATGTAACAATTTCAATTCTTGAAATGGCTTGTGGTTTTATTTACACTTATCTGTTCAAAACAATGCGCTATTTATACCCATATATCATATACATCTATATATATACATGCAGGCTTCAAACTTACTTTTCTTTGCTAAACTGAAAGCCAATTTCTACAATAGATTTCTTTCATGATGGTATGAACAAATAAATATCCCCTCTATTCCATGAGACACCTATTAGCATATTGCTTTCATTTTATTTAACACAAATTGATATGCATCTTTGATGAAATAAGGCATTTTTAATTTAAAAGTTTGATGACACGAAATTTCAAACATCTCTCTGGCAGCATTCATTATCTTTACAGCTATTTCAAAATTTGTGATTAATTTTTTTCTGAAAAATGCAAAACAAAATAAATAAATAAATAACATAGAATTTCCATTTCATGGTTAATTTTGCAACCTACATTAAGTTACTTTAAGTATGCATCCTTTCCCAAAATTAGATCAACACTTTGGACGCAAAAACCCATGACAATTCAACAAGATCGATTTCTCTTGCCCTTTTTGACTTTACACAAAATGTCTGTGTATTTCCTGCCCAAATATGCAAGTAGAAGTACAATTACTATGGATATGTTTTCTTTTCATAGTCAAATTACTTTTATTAAACAAGCAATTGCCACCTGTCAATTGACGATCGCCGACGCTAGGCTTCTTGCAATCATTTGGAATGAGCTAATTGCCAATTAGGGGTTGCCAAATCTTTTAACTAAATGTAATTAAATATTTTTTTTGATCCAAGATTATTTAGAATAATTATTTGATAACTATAATTCATGTTTAATTATTTTGAGATTCGTCCCCCAGACTTTCGTACTTTTTTTTTTGGTAACAAAATTTGAATGGGACAAGGGCGCATTCTATAGTGAAAACAATGAGACATTTTGGATTTTTATGTGACTATGGCGCATGGCGCAAGCCTTTCCCAGTCACTGTTCATAGTACCTTCAGAATGAATAAGCTATTAAAACTCGCTGATCTCAGTCTGTAACAAACAATTTCTTTCAAAGCAAATTTAGTACACAAATTACTAATTTTGAAACACATTTTTTATTGCCATCAGCATCCTTTGCCAAATGTGCTAAATCTAAAGTTTTGTGGAAATGGTTATTTGAAATGTATCTATGCCTTGATATTTTTCAGTTGCTTTAAAAGCAGTGATTTTTTATTGATTCTCTACTTCCTAAAAATTCACTTAAACTTAGACAAGTACACATGTAGACTAGACTGTCAGAAAGAAGACTAATATCCTCTACAACCAACCACCCATAATGAAAAGCCCATTTCCACCAAAGGGCCATACATGTACTACATCCACTAATTAGTTTTAATAATGAATACACCAACCACAGGTAAACTACTATCTACCTTATCTTTCATGTCTGCTGCATTAGGCTGAGCTTTCCTGAGCGCTGCTTTCAATGTGACCACTTCATGTTCAACGCCCCTGTAATAAAAAGTAATTCTGTGTGAAACAGTTCTGAAAATACGCCCAAATTTGGATGTGCACTTTCGCTAAAAATGGGGTGTTATTTTAAAAAAAAAGTCCAATTGTTATATCATCCTGAATGTAGGACATGTTATAGTGATCATACTCTACACCCCTGTGACTAGAGCTGGGACAAGTACTCTAGTACCCAGGTATCAGGTAGGGTATCCTTCCTACAGAGGTTCTGAATCATTACCTGTTACCAGACTATTGTATAAGCACTATGTACCAAGGGGAATCAAATTCTGAAAGAAATGAAGACTGTTTAAAACAGTCTCTAATTCTTTTCTGAAGTTGATTTCCATTTGATTTCCATTTTCCAGGTGGTTTCTTCTTAGCCACAAGTCCCCCCCCCAAAAAAGATGGTTTTCTTTCAAAATACCACTCGTAAACGTTATCTTCATTAAAATTCATGTTAAAAAGATCTTTTGTTTCTTGAAATATTCTAACATGATCCTGCTAGTCCATCAGACTCCTTACCTGCAAAACGAAGGAGGCTCAACTTGTAAACAAGGAACCTCAGAAAAAGAAGTCTACACATTTATTCTTTGCAAGAAGATCTTGTCATTATTTTTATACAACACAGGAGAGTTTCATTTAAATACATATAGAGATAAAAATTCACAAAATTCTCAAAAGGGATGTTATTTTCAAACCAACTAAGTGGCTTTTCCATATAAGGTATGTTTTGCAAAAAACTAGACAATAAAGGTGTTCTATCTTACCCCAATTTAATTTCTAGATCTTCAATCTCTGTATCTTTGGTTAGCTTTAGTTTGGCAAGTTCTGAGCGTAATTCTGCATTTCTATATTCCAAATCCTGAAATATGAGTTATGTGAATCATTGTAAGCCCAATGATGACAGAATTTTAGACTGGTTTTATTTCAAAGAAGTTAAAAAGATAATTTTTAGTTGGTTAAATTTTAAAAATTTTTGTCCTTGGACAAGACAACATTAAGAATAATGCAGAAATTGTAATGAAATGAGGAAATTCCTCTTTACTCTATAACATTTTTGGAGCCTTGACCTCAGTCTTCTGTGAAGTAGATTTTCTATTGCGGGTAATATATTCCTCAAAACTAAAGCTTATCTACCAACCATTTTAATCACGTTCTATCTCCTGAGTCTATGTGTTGCAAACTTATGTCATTCAAAATCTAAGGAAAACTAATTTATCTGGATTTAATAGTAAATCTCAGTGATCTGTCTTTAAAGACAGCATAAACTGTAACTTTTTCCGTATAAAGTGCACACAGCACAGTTTATACCACTTACCTGCATCTTATTAAAGGACACAGATTCCCCTGAGTTAGATCCACGAGCCATCATGGTTCTCCGTAACTTATTTTCATACTCTTTTACAGCTTCTTCTAGATTGACCACCTGTCCTCGTAACCTACAAGATTGAAGAAACAGGGTCCAGATAAGAGGGGGTAAAACATGTCTACTTTTTTTTTTTCAATGAAACCCTATGTTGTAGGTACTCATTTGAATCATTTCGATGAGATGTTTCAAATGAGTACCAACATCATAGGAATTAAGTTAGAAATAAAGAAATATTCAAACTTGAAGACCAAAATACCCCTCCATCTGTAGCTCTGATAAATGTACTTTGCAGATGAGGGCTGGAAGATTATTACCCTTGTCATGCTGAATGAAACATCATGGCAAAATTGCCATAAAATCACAGTGTCCAGAGGACTGGATGCACATATTGTAAGTCAAAATTTGTTCTAACTTTTGAAACCCTTTCTTTGATCTTTTCTGGTTTAAATGGGAAAATCAAGTGGAATAGACTACGACCTGACTCCACATATGTGTAGCCTGATCTTTATCCTTACCTCTACCAAAGTAGGAATATTCTGGGTAGCATGACAAGAGATTCTACCTTTAAAACCAGACTACAGACTTAAGCTTTCCTAAAGATTTGAGGTTAAGGTATACGTAATGGACATGGAATAAATCCGCAACATATCTGAATTTATAAACTTTTACAATGTTAACCCATGTTTCCTAATGATTTTCATTAGGAAAATCTCTGTCAACGCTATGAAAGTTAATGAGTTCTGATATGTTGCGGAATTATTACAATCCCACTACGTTAATGGTCAAAATTGCTCCCGATATTGTCTGTGTATTTTGTAAAACATGTATTAATCAATTTTCAATATCAATTGATTGTTGTAAATACTCATTTCTATAATAAATTTCATCAAGAGAAGGAGGCCACCACCTGTCCATCCTATTTAGACATATTACTTGTCTTGCGTAATAAGAAAGATATGACAAAGGCTAGATTTTGTCATGAAGCTGCAAGCCTATTTCAAGGGGTCAACACAGCACTCTTGTAAGTGCCTATAAATGTATAGGCACTTACATTAGTATTGCGCTGACCCCATGATTTCTACTTCTTCACAGATGATGACTTTTAGTTCCAAAACAGCCTACCTTAACTACATGGTTAAACAACTGCAGTGGAGCCATCAAAATTTTTTTCCATGCCTTATTTAACATTTAACCTTGACTAGTATCCTTGACCTTGGAGCTATCTGAAACTTTCTTTCAAATAGAACATCTAATCCTTATAGAGAACAATTGTGCCAAGCTATTTTGAAATTCACCCATAATTGTTGGAGCTAGGCTCTGGATAAGTCAGTTTTAATATTTGACCCTCACCTGTGACCTCTAAGCTATCTGAAAATTTCTTTCAAATAGCATGTCTACTATAGAGAACAATTATGTCAAGTTATTTTGAAATCTATCCATAAATGTAAGTTATTATTCAGACAAAATCAAATGAATGGTTTAAAGAACAGATCGATGGCTCAGCGTGAAACAGTTGTAACTGCCTATATATTTATTGGCAGTAACAACTGTTTTGCACTGAGCCATTGAGATGCACCTACACATGTACACTGAGCTATCACTGTAACAACTATGTCTCACTTATCTCAAGTGGGCTTGACAAAAATGATTTACACTGCTTTCAACATTTTTTCCCTTATATGGTGGCTGGAGCACCTAACAATGGATGCCTGGTATTTCTCTCACCATTACAACCATCATATCCTTTCCTAGCCTCCAGCTGCTATCTCACATGGGTCTACAATTATCGACCCATTGGTGATTTACAAAAAGGTCGGAAAGAATGAGTGCCTCCATGGGGATCAAACCCAGGACCTCTAGATTGATAGTCCAACACGCTACCAACTACGCTATGACGGTGATGTTTTGACAAAAATGAAGAAGGCTTATAGTAAATTTTGGATACCTACTCATCAATTATTGCATCTTTATCCCGTATGATGGCATCAGCTGCACTACGTATATGATTAATTTGTTCAGATGACGTATGATGTCCAGATGACAATGGTCTCTGACCCGTGTGATGAGAAAATTTGTTACTATGGGGATGTTTGTCTTTGGCTTGTCTGTGATAGGAATCCTACAAAACATATGAGTCTATGATATTTCTACAGTTTCAATCTTTATGCACTATCCTTGAACATTAAAGGCATATTTAACTGTGTGTGTAAGTAAAGGCTTACATCTCGTTTTTTTTTCAGTATGTAAAACACAATATCGTCCACCTAATATAGACAGTAAAACTCCAGGGGCCCATGTTACTAAACTTCTTATGAAAAAATTGATCGTAAGTCAAAATAACAAATCGTATCTGGTGTTTTCATTCATTAGATTCTGCCATGCGATATCTCATTTGAATCATCTTTAGAAGACAATTCCAATGAGATAATGCATGAAAGAACAACACATTTAGTTATTTCCGTATAAGCAACTTTAATTTTCGACTTACGCAAAAAATGATCGTAAGGTTTAGTAAAACGGGCCCCTGGAACTTCTAAAAAGCTGTTGCTAATGAGAATGGCTACTAAAGACACTGATCTGCGACATATGAGAACTATATTTAACCCTTGTCATGCTGTAAAAAACCTTTGAAAAATTGTAGTAATTCAAAGTGCTCAAAGCACTGAATGGACTTGTTGTGGTTCAGCATTTATGTTGGAAATATGATGTTTAAATTCTTCTGGTTTAGGAAGGGGGAACAGGTTGTTTAATCTAGGATCAGACTGCACATGTGTGTAGACTGATCTTTGTCTAAACTTTCTGCCAAAGTAGGAAATTTTCATGGGTTCAGCATGACAAGGGTTAACATAGAATTGAATCAATTATTGAAGAAATGTCTCTAAATTCTATTTAGACCACTTGAGAGTTCAAACAACAAAGGACTTAGTAACAACAATTATAAAAGCAAAAATATCCACTCTGTGATATTTTTTTCTATTAATCAAACATCTCTTTTAAACTTTTGTCATACTGAACCAGGAATATATCTGCTTTGTCAGAAAGCATAGACAAAGACCAGCCTGCATATATGTGCAGTCTGATCTTGGTCTACACCATCTGACATTCCTTTTTGAATCAGAAAAGTATAAAAGAAAGTATTGTATTTTCAAAATGCACACTGACTCACAATTAGTGCATTTGAATTCTAAACAACTTTATAACTCTTGTCATGCTGAACCCAGAATATACCTGCTTTGGCAGGAGTAATAGACAAACATCAGCCTGCACATATGTGCAGTCTGATGTTAGTCTACACCACCTGTTTCTCACTTTCAAACCAGAAATGTCAATAGATTTAGTTTTTTCAAATAAAAATTGACCTACAGGTGGTACTTTCAGTGCTTTTTGCCCTTTGATTTTGATGAAAAGTTTTAGCCAAAATTTATTCAGCATGACAAGAGTTAACCCAATCCTGTTTTACAAAATTTTGGACCTGTCCAAATTCAAAGGTTTTGCAGACGAAAATTTAAAGTGGATTTAATTTGAAAAATAACCATTCAGTATGGTAGAAAATAGTGTGGAAAAAGAAGAAATTGCTTGTCAGAAGCAATTTCTTCTTTTTTTCCACAATGTTTCCTCAATTATAAAACCACAGGCACGTAAAATGCAGGGATTAAACAGCAAAGGGTTAATTCAGCATAATGAAGGTTAAAAGAAGTGTATGACTTACTGGTGAGTGTCTGTGATGACTCGAGTGTGAGTGATGTTTACTGGGATCCATGGAATGAGACGTATGAGATTGTTGCCAGTCTGTCAAACTGCCCTGCTTCATTTTGCCAGATCGTGTATCCCTGTGAGGCAGCGTAACCTCCGAGATGTTACCACGATATACTGGAGGAGATACGAAATTCATCCTTCGTATGTCATCTTCTGTCTGCTCCTTGACGTTATCAATGTCAGTTCCGACATTATTGATTCTTGGACTGGATTCCGCCTCGTTATCAGTGTCTGTGCCATTTGTCTTGTGATCGTGACTCTGATTGTCTCTTAGATATGACGATGAAGTTTCGTATAAATTTTGATTTTCTGAATATGAGGAATGTGTGTGAGAATAAGGGAGGTAATCAGATAAGGTGTAATTACTCTTCACTGGGGAGGTATAATCAATATGATCGTCTCTTTTAAACTGAGATCTACCCGGACTCGGAATATCCAACTCAAACTCGCTAGACCGTCTCCGATGACGGTCCTGATTTAACACACCAGTATCACTGGTATAGTCCAGACTGAGACCCCTGCCTGTCCCTGAATCACTGGTGTACCCTGTAAGATAACTTGGCACCTGATTGTTTGTGTGACCAGAATCACTGGAATAGTCCGTGAATCGCCTCCCCACTCCACGTCCCTGACCAGTATCACTAGAATAATCTCGGTTAAAAGGTTCATGATCATAACCACTTCTTATATTATTGTGGTGTTTCTCTATAGCCCCACCATCACCCCTGAAGATCCTTTCCTCTGATTGTGCGCCCCTCATGTGAGAGTCTAGGCCACTGCTGTACAGGGAGTCAGCCCCTAATCCGTACCTGGAGGGTTGATAGGTCCCCTCATAACCACGGCCAGTTTTACCATACCCCTGACCTGTACCAGTGTGTGAATACATCTGAGATCTGCCAGTCAGGGTGGACAGACCAGACTGTGTGCTACTCCATCCTGAAAAATAATCAAATACCAGATGAATGGAGTACTTTTGATTTTATGGAGGTACAGGTCATGTGTTTGACCCTTAAAACGGGGTTTTGACTCCTGAAAATCCCATTTTGACCCTCAGAAATGTCCTGCATGGGGTCATTTTGACCCAATAAAATTCCAATAGTGCAACCTAAACAATAAAAATATTATATAGATCAATAGACTTGTTTCACATGAGTCTGCGCATGCACAGAAATCTCTCGACTCCGCCCATTATACAAACAAGGGGTCATGTCAATTTAGTCCAGTAAAAGTTTATAGTAAAATAGTATATTTCAACCACAAAATACTCGTCCTTATAAACGATATCCAAATTATTTTAACACATACTTAGAATGTAGTTTTAATGCTTTAATTCTGAATGCACATTTGTATCATTTTCCTACTTTTTGCTTTTGATTTAACATATCTTTACTAACCCTATTTAGCGTTCCTGGCCTATGAAGAAGTAATTTGAATTTTGTTATTATACTGACTTTTTTTAAATTTTGTCATCAAAGTTTCTCTTTGAATTATTTTTATTCATATATTGTTTCCTTTTTCATTCAGATCTTTTCATTTATTTCGCTCTTTTCATTAAAATTCTAATATTACTAAAAATAAAAAATACGTAGCCTACTCAATTATTGCTTTATATAGTATCATATAAATATCTTTGTTGTATAAAACATTTTTACCATCACATCGTAATCAACACACTGAGACAAGGAAATGTAATCTTGCAAAAAGTAATTTTAAAAAATAATAATAATAAACTGTTGGTCGCATATTCCAACCAAATACACCACGTAGTTCAATAATTTTTTGTGATATTGCGCTGTTGAACTTTAGTGGCAAAAAGAGAAAACTGAAACCAACACATTGACGATCTTTCACTTTGTGAATCATGATTGTGGAAAAGTAGGCCCATGTGATATTTTTACCGTGCAATATTAGTTTCTTTGTGAAAATGTTATCTATTCACAACAGTAGGTTTTTTTTTTCACAAGAAATGTTCATACTTATGAAATATTAAATGATAATAAGAAAAAGATAAATACGTTGTATTTTGTAAATACATGTAGCACAGAAAGACCAGACCCAGTAAAAGTTAGATTCATGTTATTTATCGCATAGGGGCCATAAATCTAATACTCATACTCATTTAGAACCGTTAAAATATTTTAGCATAAGTCCCTTGCAGCACGGTTGTTTTTCATATTGATTGATGTAACTGAAGTGTAAAAAAACATGTAGGGTTAAGTTTAATCTACATGTGTATTAATGATTTTAGAAAGTGTTTTCAATATACCATAGACCCCAGATCAAAGAGCGGTAAAACACCAAGGCAGCAGTTATAAGTTACAACATGTGCGCTAAATAAACATTGTACTAGTGACAATTAAGCGTCGTATGTGACATATGGCATTACATACTTGTATTTCACTTCTATCACATCTTCATGATGAAGATATATCCATAAAAGATGTTTTTGTGCGTTCAATAATTCACGAATTTGGATATTTAATTGGATTCATAAGAGGTGAGTGTTAAAAAAAGGCTGCATAAAAAGAAATATAAACTCAGAACTACAAAAAACAAAATCATTAGTTTTCCTAACAGTGAAATCCACGTTTCCAATGTATTTAAAAGCCCTTCCAAATATAAGTATGTGGTTAATTTTGGTTCATTGACAAAATGAAAAAGCAACTCGTAAAAACAAAACTGCGATTGAATTATTTCTCTCCTTTTCACATTATCTTTATCTCTTGGTATGTTTTCGGGTTTTTTCATAAGAGTAAAAAAAAAAAAACGTGTTGAATATGCATTCTGTCGTCTTTCGTTTTTGATTTCTGTTTTTTATTATCTCTTTATTTTAACTATTTTTTTGTATTTTTTGTCGTATATTATTTGTTTCATCAACGATTACTTTTGTCATTTGCCCATATTGTATATATGTTGTATACTTGGGTGTAATAAAAGATATGTTATGTTATTATGTTATGTAATTTAATTACGATCGATTTGTGACGAACAATAATGCAATTACTAGTATTGAAATAATGAAAATGAATAGTCAATTTGAAAGAAATCCAAATAAACCCTCATACCAAAGTGTTTTCTCAAAACGGTAGATTTTCAGTGAAGGATATCTGTTTCGACCAAAAAATATAAATTCATCAAGTAGAAAAACACTGAAGAGTTATCTCTGCAATTTATTCCACCCAACTAAAATCAAACATCGCTTTTTTTAATATTTGAAAATAAAAATTCCTAAAAGCGATCGGAATAGTTTCTAATGACATTTAATTAATGTTTTGAATTATAAAAGTTTGATGATCTATTTTATTGAAAGTTGAAATAGACTGATATATTCGGATAAATTTCAATGAAATAAAGAGTGGAGAAAAGAAGGACGCCCCCTCGTTTGCATTGTTATGTCAGTTTGACTGAAGAATACGCAAGGGAGATAATTACGTGAAATACCTATATTGTTATCTTCATGCCATTACAAAAGATCTTTATAAATGATACAACATAAACAATAAATTGTGTCTGCACTTTATTGTTTATGTTGTTTCAGTTTTATAGATCACTTTAAAGACTGATAAGTTTTCATGTTTTGCTCTTGTGGCCCCTTCAAAACAACCCCCTCAAAACAAGTTTTGACCCCCAGAATTTTATGTTCCAGGGGTCAATAACTCCCTAATTTAATAGGCTAGCACAAACCCTGAGGTATAAAACTAAAACCTAATCCAACTGTAATATGTGAAGCATTTATCAGTATATAATGATATGACATCAGTGATATGAGTTATGTCAAGGAAATGAAATAAACCTGTTAATACTTTTGATATTCCACGAATGAAATCTCCAACAAGCTAGAACTAATGTCAACAGCTTTTGTAACTGTTAAAACGAAGCCATAATTTGTACTTTGAACCCCCCAACCCCCTATGGATCAGCCACTACAAATTATTAAGCTTCTTAAGCTCAGAAGGTCCTCTATTTATCAGTAAATAGATGACTTGTTTTCATTAAACTGTTTATTATCATTTTTTAGTCTGTCCAATATAGTCTATAGATGACTTGTTTGCTAAACTCATGGTATCTCATCACCATTCATTCAATGATAAGGAAGAAAGCAATCTAGATTTGCTAGCTTCTTGTACCTGTTTCATAAACGGTATTTGGAAAAAGTTCTATTGTGACCTTGAACTTTGGCTTGTGTGACTTATAAATATATAATACGCCTCCTTGAGTCATGGGCAACAATCGCCCAAATTTCATGATTCTAGGTCGCTTCAATCTTGAGTTAGAGCAAACAAATGAAAAATTGTCTACAGACGGACAGAAGGATGAAACAAATATACCCCCTTCTACTTCCTAGGTGGGGATATAATAATTTATATCCCATATGGCCAACAATGTACAGTACCTGAGGACGGGTAGCGGGACTGTAGCATCTTCTGATAGTCTGAAAAACAAAATGATGAGATAATTAAATTCTCTTAATTTTGTTGAATTTTTCCTCTTCCCTACAAACTTAGTAAAGGATCATTTGAAATTTCATCATCATTTCAATCAGTCAGTGCAGAATTATTTTAACTGCCTATACAGGGTTTTAAGGGATGCAGGTTTTGCACCAGGACTCTAAAAAGGATGTGATTGGAGTCCCATTGACCCTCTGGGCATCAACTTCAGAAAAGAATTGAAGACTGCTTTAACCCTTTGCTGTTTAATCCCTGCTTTTTACGTGCCTGTGATTTTATGATTGAGAAAACATTGTGAAAAAAAGAAGAAATTGCTTCTGACAAGCAATTTCTTATTTTTCCACACTATTTTTTACCCTACAGAATGGTTATTTTTCAAATTAAATTCACTTTAAATTTTCGTCTGCAAAACCTTTGAATTTGGACAGGTCCAAAATTTTGTATAACAGGAAAGGGTTAGTCTTCAATTCTTTCCTGAAGTTGTGCCATAAATATTGATATACTTCTTTCAATTTCTTTACCTTTAACAAGGGAATAACTAAAAATCTACAAAATACAATGTTATAGCCTAAAAGTAATAGTCTATACCTAAGCAGGGACTCTCAACTTTAAGAAAAGACCCCGAAGATCCGAATGATTGAGTCCTTTGGACCCTATTTTATTGATGTCAGATTTAAACCCTGCCTATATATCTAAAGGCACTATAAGTTTTACACAGATCCCTTGGTTTTAATTACCCTGATTTAAAGACAATTCAAGTCATTGTTTACTTCCAAATTTCATTTAAGACCTCCTTTCTTTTTTTTTTAAATTGACTGATTTAGTATTGATTTACAATACAGTTCTTAATTTTGATATGTTGAACAAAAGGGTGTTCTTTCTTTTAAAACAATTCAAGAAAGGAAATATTACAAGAAAATCATTGTTTTAACATGTTCTCATGTTGTTGTTGTTGTTGTCTTTTCACCAGAATGGCAATAATATTTTACATTTATTCAACAGTTTTCAATTCTTTATCCTATCAATTAATCAATCAATGTAGACTAGTCCAAAATACTCCTAGTGTTAAATGCTTTATGAGTCTTCTTATTTTTGTAAAGATAAATGATAATATTGTCTGAAATTGAAAAAGCTTTTTAATACAGTAAAGCAAAATACAATTTCAAATCAAAACGGTTGTATGTATAAAAATAAAGGCTCTTGCAATAAGTTTAATATGACATGTTCTCAAATGTAAAATACCAGTAAATTATGATGTTTTCTTACCAGGAACATTAGCATCAATTTGACCAGTTGATCCTCGCCATGACATTTTTCAGCGTCAATTTTTTGTTACTCTTGGACAAAATGGTTGGTTATTTCACCTTCTCTTGACGGTATATCCTGAAAAATATTATATTCAGTAATTTATTTTTGTAATAATTCAATTCTTCTTTGTAAAGATGGTTAAAATTAACTTCAGTAAACCCTGTCTTAGTAGCAACCTAACATTCAGCAAGTAACCTCTACAGGGCTCATGCTAGTGTTTAGAATTTAGCAGTCATTGACTCCTAAACCATTAATATTCTGGGGGTCAAAACACAATCTTAAGGGGTAAAAACAATAGAATTAAGGTAAATTGTGTATGGAATTTTACAGGTTTTAGTGTGAATTGACCTTTTGTTGTAATAACATAAAGGGAAAAAATAATCAGTAGAATTTTAACTAGAAAGCCATGAATGGCTTGAGTCGCTCCACAGGCTTGAAATTCTTGTAAAAGCAAATACATGTAAATGTTTTGACTTGATTTTTTAGATATTTGGGGTTCTACTGATGTTGAAAATGATTTTCAAAGTTTGAACTATATAACAGATAGAGAAATGACCTCCGCTCTTAAAAGACATATTTTTCATCAAATTAAAATGATTTTCGGCTGCATGATAATGGGTCACCCAAAGATCATATCAAAAATTTTTGATTGATATCCATAAGTTACATTCTGAGAAAATGATTTTCATAGTTCCCACTCATAACTTGTTGAGAAATGACCTCCACCCATAAAATGCATATTTTTCATCCAATCAAAATATTTTTTGGTACACTGATAAAGGGTCATTCAAGGATCATTCATGTAAAATTTCATTGATATCCATCAATTACATTCTAAGAAAATGATTTTCAAAGTTTGAACTATATAACACATAGAATAATGACCTCCGCACATAAAATACATGTTTTTCATCTGATCACAATAATTTTTGGTAGACTGATAAAGATTCACTCAGGGATTATTCAAGTGAAATTTGGTTGATATCGAAAAATTAAATTCTGAGAAAATGATTTTCAAATTTTCCACTATATAACATATAGAGAAATGACCTCTGCCCATAAAATGCATATTTTCCATCTGATCACAATGATGTTTTGTAGACTGATAAAGGGTCACTCAAGGATCATTCCAGTGAAATTTGGTTGATATCCATCCATTACATTTTGAGAAAATGATTTTCAAAGTTTCCATTATATAATATATATAGAGAAATGACCTCCGCCCATAAAATGCATATTTTCCATCCGATCACAATGATTTTTTGTAAACTTATAAAGGGTCACTCAAGGATCATTCCAATGGAATTTGGTTGATATCCATAAGTTACATTCTGAGAAAATGATTTTCAAAGTTTCCACAATACAACATATAGAGAAATAACCTCCGCCCATAAGATGCATATTTTCCATCCGATCACAATGATTTTTTGTAGACTGATAAAGGGTCACCCAAGGATCATTCATGTAAAATTTAATTGGTATCCATTGATTAGAATCTGAGAAAACTTACTTTTTACCATATTTTGAAATAAGCCACGCCTCTTAAATCCATGTTTTTCATTGGATCAAAATTTCTTGAACAACTTTGAAAGAGGGTCACCCAAGGATCATTCTTGTGAAGTTTGGTTGAAATCCATCCAGTAGTTTCTGAGGAGAAGATTTTTAAAGAAAAGTTTACGACCGGACGCACGGACGGACGGACGGACGGACCCACAAAGAACACAACGCCATGACAATAGCCACAGTGGCTTACAGCCAGTGGAGCTAAAAATTATATAAGATATATCATTGAAAATTTGAGTGATAAAACCCAGTTTTGATCCTTACAATTTTCTCTCAAGGGGGTCAAAATTTTGACACCCCCCCCTTTGGATTTATTTCTAAGGGTCAAATAGGATATTTTTGAGAGTCAACAGCCTTGTTTAAGGGTCAAACATGAGCCCTACTCTATCAATCAAGAACTTACTGAGTCTGTAAATGATTGATTTATTGGGGTTTTACAATACTAACATTACAGCACATATATATCACAGGCCAGTGCACCTACTCATGTTTTCTTTTTGTTTGTCACACCAGAATAACCAAAACTATTCAGCTGAGCAATCGGCTGCAAATTCAACTTAGGCATTCTACAAATCTTTCTCCTATCATTGCGAGACAAATGACACTTGTCCGATTTTGGAAATGAAACAATTACATTGATATACTTTTATTAAACTAGTACCTGCCTTATTAATGCGAGTACAATAAAATGTGTACCAGTACTAAGCAACCACTAACAGGACCACCAAAAAGCTTTAGTTAATGAGAATGGTCGCTTAGTACACATTTTGATTTACAAATGAGAAATATAATTTTGATTGATTGTGTATGCTTTTGAGAATGTCTCAACTAACCAATGTTTTTAAAACTTAACAGAATTTTCTCATTGAGACAATTCTTATGAGTTTTAACAACATAGGGATCTTTTTACATTAATGTTTAGACAAATAAAATCTACTTTTTAAGATACTTTCATTTGAAGAAGGAGATTTTGAAAATGGTAGCTTAATAAGGATGGTCTTTTAATAGATGTGGTTGCTCAGGCAAGATGGACTGTACTAAGGTGCTTGCTTAATAAAGGTTGAATGAAATTTAAAAACATTACCTATGTACACATAGCAATGAATTCCTGGTATTCCTCACACCAGTACTATCATTTCATCCTTTCCAAACCTCTCACTGCTATTCCACTTGAAATTTAAAATTAACATCCATTAGTGGGATACAAATGTTGGAAGGAATATGTTCCACTACCGAGGATCAAACCAATCACAACCAATAATTGAAAATTTGGAGTCTGATGTGCAACCAGCTGTGCTACAAAAGCAGTAAATGTTATTCAAAGAAAATGTTCATAGACAAAGTACAACTTATAAGAACACATACTGCACAATGACTGAACACAGGACTTAAAGTTTGTTTATTCAAGCAGAATATAAACAAAGGAATATTTTATTAAGTAATATGGAATATAAATTGACAGGTCAGAGCAACTTATCTACGTGCCTATATAATTATAGGCACTTACATGAGTATTGCAATTAGCCCTCAATATTTAATACTTAAACAAGATAATCAGCATTGAAATACAGTCAAATCTGTGTGAGCGGCCAACTATGCACAGTGGCCAATCTGCCGACAGCGGCCACTCGATTCCCCCCCCCCCCCCCCCCCCCACCCCCTACCCCCGTGCAAATTCCTTCTTTAATTGCACTGTGGTATAACAAAATGGCCGCCCTGATGATACTGTGAACAGCAGCCAATCTGTGTACAGCAGCCAATTTGGCCCTCTCCCTTGACTGGCTGCTGTACACAGATTCGACTGTACATGTAATAAGTGTGTCTTTACAAAAGTTTTGACTTACATTTAACACAATACCATAAGTCCTTTATGAAAATGTTTAACATGCACAGAAACAATAAACCTCGACTCAAATTCAAGGTTATCACTAAAATAATGATACTTGAAACAGTTAAGGGCTCACAATGACTATAGTCTATTGACCAATATAAAACTTATCAAATACAATAAATCCCTGGATTATAATGGGTATTAGACACTTAACCAAAAATAGCAATATTGAACTCATAACAAATTAACAATACAGAGGTACAGATAAAAGGGGGTAACACCAGTCTAAAATCGCCATTTCTCATTCAAGCCCTATGTTGTGGGTACTCGTTTTAATCATCCTTACAAGATTATTCCAATGAGTACCCACAATATAGGATTTGTGCAATTTAAGTTGAAAACCCCTCTTTGAAATCCAAAATACCCCTTCTAATTGCAGCTCTGACAATACATACCATGGCCTGTTACTGAGTAACAAATTTGCAGGTCTTTGACATTTCGTTGAATACCAATTCGTTGAATTTAGTTTTAGTTGATCGTCATATTTGTCAAATGCAACTTTATGTCAAATTGCCGCTTTGTTGAAATTGAATTTAGTCGAACCTGGTCAAATTTTGTCAAGAAAAAAACTAAAGATAAGACACTAAATACCACAAAACTGTAAACAAGACTGTAAACAGAACACTATCTTATTTTTTGGAGATAACTGAACAAAGGAAATTGACCCCTTTAATAACGAATGTTATTTATAGGCTATCATTTTATAGAAACTCAAGTGCACTTTTTCCTTTGAATTCCACTACATTTCAAGAGCGATTTAGTTTTTCAGGAAAGCTACAAGTCAAGAGCAATTAAGATTTTCAGGAAAGTAAGCAGGAATCAGAAGGTCACCCATGCCATTCATAACTGTTGCACAGGTACCTTAGGCTTTTCTCTGTACAAAAAATTAAAATACCATATAATAATCAATAGTGACACACCTCCATTCCCCAGTGAACATTATTTTTCATCCAAACTAACTATACACACTTGAGAGCCAGGAAAAGATGCGGAAGAATTAAACTTTTACGCTGAAATTAATCATCGATCTATTATCGCGTTAAAATTTATTCGACCAAGTGTTGTACATTGAAAGTTTTGTTCCACCTTTTGTTGTACATGTTTAAGACAAATTGTCCATTCGACATAATGTATATTTTTAAGGACTGCAATCTACACCTCTCAAACATGGAACTGTTGAATATTGTGGGCAATAATTTACCAATGCAGGGATGTGGAAATACAAATTTTCTCCACTTGTCCATAGACAAGTAAAAGTTAATTTCTTACTTGTCAAGGATGAAAAAGAACTTGTCCCCATAATTGATAGATTAATAAATATTGAGAAAGCATTGTTTAATGAAAAAAAAAAAATGCAGTAAGCCAGCATTTTCTTCATTAAAGACAATATTTTCTACCCTTTTATACAAACATTAGGGTGACTTATCCTAGATCTTTTTATTACTGTTCCAAGATTTTCTCTGGTTTTCACTTGCTCACTGACAAGTGGCCTAGGAAAATGAACTTGCCCTCAAGAGGAAAGGTGGGCATGGGTGGGCAAGTGAAAGGTGGGCATGGGAATTCCACACCCCTGCAATGTATAAAACATAGTCCCCTGGATTAAGACAAAGATACCCATAACCACCAATCTTCCTAAATGGTATAATTCAAGATTATTGCCCTGGCAGGGCGGAGCCAAAGTATCAGTTTGTTGTATTTAAGGCGAAAGTAAATCAGATTTCATTTATATAATTACAGTCAAATATCTTTACGTCAAATGTCCATGAGACGAAGTTATCTCTACGTCGAAGTATTTTTCAAGTCCCGATCTATTTACTCTTTATTTCTATGTATTTCAACCTCCATACGCCGTTACCCATTGCTCAAAATTTTTCTGTACGTTGAACAAATTTCAATGTCCCATCACTATTGTTTGTGTGCATTCACACCTCTTTAAGACGAACCCCAACCTTGATTGATGAAAATTGCAATTGAGGTAGTTTTTCACATATTCGACCTGTCAACCACAGTAATTGACACGCGCAATCTCAGTCTTGGATATCGATTGTTTACCTGAATGGGTTTGATTGTTTGTAACATATAGAGAATGTGAAAGGTTAAGTGATTTATTGTTTTGAAATGAAAAGTATTGGCAAAATGCATAGGACCTACGACGTTAAATTTGTAATTCTCATTGACAACGGAAGCATGTAAAGCCAATGCCACGCGGGAATTGATTGGTGAAGTACCCGGTAGACATGGGGGTATAGCCATCAACATAGACCACATGACGTACCCAAGGAAAGACTGGGTAACCTATCAGAGAATGATTTGTTCTGGAAATTATATATGCAGAAATCATTATCAGATATGTTTTTGCTAGAGAAACGCGAAATGTAAACCTCTAACACAAAAGTCATTGTCTCATAGATCTAATAGTACATGTAAGCACATGTAAATTTGTAAACGAATGGCTTATTTGAATTTTTTTTTTGCTTTGTGATTTAAATGTATGTTTTATATTATGTTTATAAACAAATAAACATGTAAATAAAAATAAGTATCATATTTTATATTCAATTACTTCATCACGCTAATCAATTACATCCGTTATTTCACCTCAAGTTTCGGTCGTACCTAAGTGTGAGGATGGCTGCATATGTCGTCGTCCCGAAGATTGCCTTTTATCTGTTTGTCAAACTTTCTATACGTCGAAGTTTTTTGGTGAGTCCCCTGAAGTTCGACATATAGATATTCCTCTGTATTCAGTTTAATAGAAAGTCGGCATTCATTAAGTCAAAGGTTGGAAACCAAACCCTCGTAAATTCAGGTTGTACAAGCTGAAGAAACAAGGATAAATTGGCAACACAAAGATGAATTGTGTTTCCTTACCCACACATTTTCTTTTTGGTTTTAAGATACAGTTATTACATGGGTTCATGACAATTGTGAGCTAACTTTTGAAAGAACTTGAACATTGGAAAAGTAAACTAGCCTACTTAAATCACAGCTAAGCCACGGCCTGCCAGTTGAATAATAATGTAGAATAAAATGTCTCCATTGAGTAATTTTATCCATCGCATAAAGGTCAAATCATGTCAATAGTTTCAAGCTTTATCTTCATACCATTTTAATCAAGAACATATTTTAGGGATTTTATTGATGATTGCCAATCTGCACTTTCTCATGATTTTGCTGAAGCTCAAAGCCAACCTCAATATTCATATCATTTTGATTATGCATCCAGAGTTGAACAAAGATAACAAGTAAATGCAAAGCCACATTTTATGAAATACTCAAATGAAAAAAGTAAATGTTCACAAAACAATATTCAAGTGGGGATAAGACATTTATGTGGTAGATAAAAAATTATTTGATGGTGAATACGGTAGTTAGAATTATTGCAATTTGTTCTATAACTTGTTTTACCATTCTAAGCAAAAAAGAAATGCTTCACACATAAAGCAGGGCCTCCCAAAATTGAAGCAAAGTTCTCTTGCAAAAGGGTGTTGAAATGTGGATGTTTTAAAAAGGACGTAGATGAACATGCAGACTGCTGATTGAGTTAACTTAGCCAACTTTTGACTCCCTACAAACAAGTCTTGGCCCCCCCAAAAAAAATTTGGTTTGACCCCCAAAATATGTGAGTCAGGGCTTGCAAGCATTACAGGCAGGCACTGCGCGTGGGGACTAGAAAAAGGATAAAAGAATGATAGCAAGTGTACTAAAAGATGAAAGTTTAATGTAAAGATCGAAGAAGGAGGGGTCTATAAAAAACAACTGTCAAAGGATTGAATAAAAATGTTAATAAATAAAAAAGGTTAAAAGACACAGCACTCTGTTTATGGCCTTGAATGTTGCAGCTCTCCCAGTGATACCCTAAAGATATAAAGACTTGGTGAAGTTGCATCATTTTCAGGGAGGGTATTCCATTGGTCAATTGCCATTGGTTAGAAAGAGTGTATGTTTGTAGTAGTCTTTGCCGGTAAGAATTTGGCGAAAGGTCATTGAGTGGCAGTAAGAGGAAACCCTATGAGTAGGTTGGATGTAATCTGGGAGGGGTAATCGCTTTCAGGTCAATCACAATTTTGTAGAATAAAGAGAGCCTGGCTATTGATCTTCTCTCATAGAGGGTCTGCCATTTTAATTGAGAGAGTAAAGAGGTGACACAGGTTGATTTGGAAAAGTCATTTAGAGCCCAACGGGCTGCAGGTCTTTGGACCATTTCTGTTTAGTGAGTTTGATCTTTTGTGTAGGGATCCCACACAGCCCAGGCATACTCAAGTTGTGAGTACATTTGTACACAAGTGTCTGGTATGCAGCCTCTCTAATTTTAGGAGATTTGATTTTGATGTTCCTTTTAATAAATGCTTGTTTTGCTAGCATTTGAGGTATCGTGATTTATGTGATGGATGGTTCCAGCTTAGATTATTGGAAATGTCAACCCCCAGGTGCCTGGCACTGGTAACAGTCTACATGACCTGACCATGCAGTATGTACTGGCTGATGTCACCTGTATCACCTGGCACTTGGAAGGGTTGAACTCCATATCCCATTTTCAAGTGTTTATTCTAGGATTTCAAAAAATTGGGATTTCAGCACAAAAAAATCGACGCAATCGAGAAATGTGTAAATTCATGCTCTTTGATCATAGTAAAAAATCCCCAACAAATCCAGAAAATGTTGGGGATCTTTGAAAAAAGTGGAGGAATCCCCCAATCCCCCAGCCTAGAATAAACACTGCATTTTGCCTCGCATGCCTGTAGTCTGTCCAGGTCTTTTTGCAGTATTGCGATATCGCAAATGTTGTTGAGGACGAGGTAGACAGCAGTATCATTAGCAAAGAGGCGCATCTGAGAGACAAGATTTTCAGGAGGGTCATTTGTAAAGGCCAGGAAAAAGGATTGGGCCAAGTACAGACCCTTGGGGTACCCCATTATGTGACTGGGACAGAGTCTGATTCCTCACCATCAATAAGAACTCTGTGTTCGATTGCTGAGAAAAGCCTTGATCCATTGTAGCTAGGTTACTTTTCCTGATGCCATATGAGTGGAGTTTGAGTAAGAGATTTGAGTGGTTCACTTCATCAAAGGCTTTGGAAAAGTCTAGGAGTACAAGGTCAGTTTGTCTACCTTGGCTAGATTTACGAGAAAGATCTTCAATCAGGAAGACAAGTTATGTCTCACAGGAGCGTCTCTCCCTGAATCCATGCTGTGGGTCATACATGAGCCTGTTTGTGTCTAGGGATTATTTTAAATACGAAGATAGTTTCAACAACCATAGTCTATTTCACATCAGTATATATTATCAATCATGTATTTGTCACTCTGGTTATTATTGGTAAATAACAACAGAAATTGTTTTTTATCGTTGGTCTTATAGACTTTGCTGGTGGTCTAGTAAAAAATTATGAGCAACTAGACCTGATAGGAAAACACAATATTTATCATTTGTTAAAGTTTCATTTGTCTATCTTCAAAAATAAGCAAGATATTAGTGAAAATATTTTCAGTTCAATGAGGCTGAAAACACCCCACTACTTCAAGAGTTGCTGAACCAAACTAAAATACATGTAACAAAATAAAATAGAAATCAAATATGAAAAAGATGTTAATATAAATGACTTTTAAGGTCAAATTTTCATATCTTTTTATCTATTTACTTACTTTTTCAGTTGCCGGACTCCACTAGTAACTTTAAAGGGGGGCAATTCGTTTTCAATGGATAACTGATTTCATGTAAAGTGACCTTAATTACCAGACATTGACTATTGACCATATCTCTATTTTTCCAGTATTTTCATGAATATGTTGATTGACAAGACAAAACATCGCAAATACAACTTATAATATATATATACGTGGAGTGTTTCAAGAGTCAACGACGCTAGATGTAAACCTTAAATTTAATCTTATTGTATTTCATTTTATTGTAGGTTATTGTATTATATCTTATTTAGTAATGTATCTTTTTTTTAAGGGAATGCATACTGAGAAGATAGAGCAAAAGAAAAAAAAAACACTCACACATAGATCAGATGGTTATAGTTGTGAACAGAATTAAACCTGCTATGGGAAAAAATGGACAATTATTTAAGATTTTCAAAAGAGTGGTTGGACCAAAAGGAGCCCAGCTACCCAACATTTGCTCTCATATTTCATTTTGTTGATGTACAACCAAAATCTCGTAACTACAGCTTGCAGCTCTAGGGTTTGATTGTCAAACAATAAACATTTCTTCTATAAGTTTAATGATTATATACAATATAAAGATAATAACTTGGAATATTTAATATGATGTGGGTTTATACTTGTGTATTTATAATTTAAATAAATTCATGAAAGACTCCTTGAACACCAAGGTTGTATTTGAACAATTTTAGCTTTTTTTTCCCCGTTACCACATTCCACTCAACACAATTAAATGAATCAAAATTTAATGTTTATTATTTACAAAAGAGTTTATTTATTGTTGGTCTCATTTCCTCCTCATATTGACACGGCATTCAACACAGGGTGTGTAGGGTATAGGCGTCTTGATTAAATTTCAATAATGATTATAAAAAATGATAATATTAATTAAAAATTTGTCCGTTGGTGACCTTAACTTTGTAGTTACAGCTTCAGCTACGAAGTCTTAATCACCCACTGACAATAATTTAGGGCAACCAATTACCCCAAAACTACAGCTTAAAAAGACTGGAGTTATGAAGTTTTCTTCCTATCAGTTTGCTGTCACTCTGAACCTTTATATATCATTCTCAGTTATTAAAATCAAATTTCTAATACCAATCTAAAATCAATCTACAATTTTTTCTCAGCAGTGACTCATTCTAGCCCATCCAAACAGAGTGTGTGATTCCTTTGGAAAAGGAAAATTACATGTATTTCATAAATCGTTTGCAGGTTGCGGGCCAAGAAATCGCATGTATAGTCAATAATGAGATACACAAGTTTATAATTGCCCAAAGACAATTTAGTTTGAGTTCTAGTAACAAAGTTTCAATCCCGTTGAAGAAATAATTGAAGAAATCCACTGATTTGTATTTCATTGCAGTTTCGACATTACTTGGCTTATGCATTCTTTCCCCTAAAAGATTTTAAATGAAAAAAAACATTGATTTTTACTAGAGAACAGGGTTGTGTAGAAATGGTATAACACCCACACTTATCTTCACAGTTCGGTTAAAATATCCAGAGTGCTGCATCATAAACAACAACTTTTGTAGAATTCTGAATAAATTTTGAAGAGTATTGTCCCTTTGAGCAACCCCGTTCTGAATTGGAAAAAATTGTCAAAACATGAAAATAAATACATAATTTTAAAAATTCAATATCAAGCGATACACATATATATTAAAATTTTGTAAAGAATTTAAGCAATCAAATTGCATTTCGCACTTTGAAGTGGTAGGGAGTGGCAACGAAGCTTGATCAACTTAATCTGGAATTATTTTCACTTATATCTCACTTATTTTTTAAGATGGACAAATGAATCTTTAACTTATGATCAATATTGTGTTTTCCTCTTAGAAAAACATAAAATATCCCCTAGACACTTTTCCAAAACTGTGGGGCGTACTTTTGTACGCTAGGGCTTGGTAGGGCATATTTTCTCCGTAGGGCATAGTTTAGTATGACAGCATAGATCCAGGTATATTTAAGTATGGTTCGAAATTTTAAGGGTCCGATCGAATATCGCAATATTCTCGGTTTTTACGTCACCCAATGTTCTTCAGTTGATGCTTATAACTGTTAAACTACGCGGAGTAATTGTTCTGCTTTAAATATCTGTATATACTCACCTTTTCATGCTGTTTCTCTTAATCAGAACAAAAGAACTTCGCACAAACAAGAAATTTCCTACCGGAAGTTACTAACAGGAAGTAAACACTGCTGGTTCCCAGTGTTCATGTGTTTAGCCTAACTCCTGAAGGTGGAAATGTCAAATCAAACCAAAAAGTTATTCAGTTATGTCGTCAGTAAAGATTTCAGAAACTATTTATGCAGGTATAACCCATGTTTATTGACTATCCTCATATGAATGTAGATGGGTCCTGTAAATCACTAGATCAAGACTCAAATCTAAAAATAAAACCCCCTTGCAAAACAAGTTCCTTGCCAACTGCACAATTTGATCAAAATAAACAACTTATGCATGCATGAATGAATATATGACAGCTGTCTCATCCCGTCAACTTGTACTATATATGATTATAGATTATCCCACCCCAGTTTCAAGCAGCCCTGGAAAAACTGTGTCACTGTTGTTGTTTTTTCCATTTTCAAAATGACATTGCAACGACCTAAGCACACAGACAGACGTGATCCAATTGGAGAAAAGGATCCTCAACCCTAAATATGTCCACTCTGTCTATAAAGGCTTAAATTAGCCATTTAACTAAGGGCAGGTCTCTCTCATTTGCATATCCAATGCAAGTTACCTCCCTTTTAACCGTTACATTACTCTCCCCTCCGAAAAGACTCGTCCTGAGTCTTGGGGCCAAGTTATTTCTCACCATGGGCCACAATTAGAAATCAGCCATGTCATCCCACCTCTGCCTCCATTTGAAAGGAAGAGAGCACACAGACAGACGTGTTCCATTTAGAGAAAAGGATCCTCAACCCTAAATGGGTAGACTCTGTCTATATAGGCTTCAATTAGCCATTTATCTAAGGGCAGGTCTCTCGCATTTGTATATCAAATGCAAGATACCTCCCTTTAAAGAGTTACAACATCATAACCTGTCAAGCATGTGTATTTTGGTTTACACAAGTTAGGCAGTGTTGTCAGTGAAGTAAATTAACAAAAATTGAATAAAGAACTTTTACTTTTTATAAAAATATTAACATATATTTAAAGGAAGTGGCTAGCCGTACGGATCTGTACAACCTCACTGGACTGTATAGGTGTACGGCTGTTTATTACCAATCAGAAAGCAGCAAAGAGAAAGATTGTTAACATGATCGACTTACACAATAGACTGGCTAATTTTTCCAATCTACGCTTCCCTCCGATAGATAACAACAGGCTCGATAGCATAGTTTACAGTGTTAATACAGTCAAATCTGTGTGAGCGGTCAACTATGCACAGCGGCCAATCTGCCGACAGCAGCCTCTCGATTTCCCCCCGTGTAAATTCCTTCTTTAATTGAACTGTGATTGCGTGATCTCCTGAAATGTGGCCGGCAGTGACCTTAATTGGTCTAATTCCAGCTGTATATCACACCTATACAACGGTCATCTGACAAAACACACGACTTAATTAGTCGTGTTTGAAAAAATAGGTAATCACCACTTTAGTAAACAGTCGAAGTAGCTTTATCGTAATGTACAAGTTATGAACTACCAATTATCGATTTAATCCCGTGTTGACGATTAAATGACGTGTAATTGGCCATTATTGTTTATTTGATCTACTAAAATGATAATAATTAATTAAAGGATATGAAATTTCTCAGTTGTTGTGTCTCTTTAAGTAAAATGATCTTGAGCATTACAGGTTGTTTACACTTAAGCAAACTGATTTCTCGAGGTCTTTAAAATGGACGAAAACGGGCTTTTGATATCAATTCTCGCCATAATGTCGCTCTCTAAACATAAGTTCCTATCTCTAGAGGATCATGTGAAAGTGATACGCATGCTTGAGTCTGGACGTTATTCCATGATTATTGCTAATGAGTTCGGTGTAGATTGTACGCAGGTCAGAACTGTGGCTAAACGCAAAAGAGAAATTCTCGATAAATATGAATCTGGTAATCTGTCTCCAAAACGTGTCAGAAAGAATGTATCATTTGAGAACATTGATGATTTATGTCATGTGATCTGGTAACGAGCTAAACAAAAGTGGTACGACAAAATGGCCGCCTTAAGGATACTGTGAACAGCAGCCAATCTGTGTACAGCAGCCAATTTGGCCCTCTCCCTTGACTGGCTGCTGTACACAGATTCGACTGTACTATCGTAGTGTGGAAAACTGATGATATTTATCTACCCTTCAATAGAATCTAACTGATTTCATTGAGTTTTGGCGGTACCCCCCTTTGGATGATCAGTTTAACAAAATGTCCGCCCTTGGATATTATATCCTTTCACTGTTAGATGTTCCTGTATTAAGCCCAGTTTTCATTAAAACAAACACACCATTTGACCGTATTCAACCTTGATAGTGTGTTCAACTCTATCAACGCAAAAAGCATAGTGTAACCAATTACCACACAACTCAAATTTTTTCAATCTGAATTTGATAATGACTCCTCTTATAGATATAGAATAACCTATCTATCAACTCCAATAGTCTCCAAGAATAAGTTCATATAGAATGTTGTCCATCTTATTTAACCTGGTTCCAGTTTGAACGTCCTTGGTTTCGACACTAGTGATGTCATATTAGCCATTCAACCTCAACGCTTCTGATTCTAGGTCTGGCTGGTGTTACTCGGATTCCACTGAAAACTGCGTGGAACATACAGGTAGCTACTCCCATATTCAAAACCCTAAAATTCTGCCTAATTTCACAATGCTTGTCCAAAAAACGTAAAGTGAAGATTCTGGACAGACTGTGCAGATGCTTGGAGATGCTTGGGGCACATTTGAATTTGTTGGAATTGTTAAGCACAGGATTTCAGGACTAACGTTGACATGGCTTTACACTGACTGAGTTTCATGGGATCCTGTAGATCCAAAATTTTTGGAGGGATCCCAGTAGCTCAAAGTAAGGGATTCCAGGACTAACGTTGACAGGGCTTGACACTGACTGAGTTTCATGGGATCCTGTAGATCGAAAATTTTTGGAGGGATCCCACTAGCTCAAAGTAAGGGATTCCATCAGGGTCGTCTGTATTTATAGAATTTGGATGCATGTTCTTTCAATAAGAATTTACTATTTTCAAGCCAAGGTTCCAACTCCACTTTGTTCCTTATGTTTGTTAGGAACATATAGTGAAGTTAGAAACCTTTGCTTGCAAAGATATTAGAACATATCACTACCCTTTGGTTTTTCTTGCTCTTCCTGTAAAATTCTACTTTTGTTAATGAAGGAAGGGATTATTCTACCATTGAAAAAATAGTTAGTTTAAGTCAATCCCTGATCTTTTTTGTTATATCACAGGGCTCATGCTAGCTTTTCCAATTTTAGGAATCATTGACCCCTTGACCATAAAATTTCTGGAGTCAAAACTAGTTTTTAAAGGGTCATAAAAGGGTGCAACCTTATATCAGTTTTACAGTAAATGAGTCTTAAGACCCTTTATTGTTTATGTTGACTCATTTATATTAGGGATGGAGACGAGTATTTGATTAATCCAGTACTCGATCAAACTTCCGATTATCGATTACCAATTTCACTAATCGGTAAAAAAATGAAAAAATACCTAATTCGTTTCCAATCTAATTTTTTCATGTTCTCTCAAAATCTCGATTTTTCATAAGAAATGCTATTCAGCTAAAGATAATGTATGCACACCTGGGCGCCGGCCGATTGTCTTATCCATCGATATTTTGCCGAATTTGCAATCAAGTGCCAACTGTCATTGATCTTGCTGTCAAAAAATACACGTCATTTTGTAACTTTTCGCACCTTCGAATTTTGGTACTCTTATCAGGGACAGTGCGATTTACTTGGATCTAACGATCAACGTGATGTTGCAGCGTCGTTCCAAAACCTTGTAACACAATCTTATCGATGCTGCAGTTACTTGGTCTTTCTCAACCGAAAGTTATATATAAAACCGATGAATATCGCCTCGAAATATTACCGAGAAATAACACTAAGCATGCACTTTACAATTTTTCGTTTCTTAAAGTAAATTAGCAATTATATTTTATTTCAACTGCCCCTTCGACCAAAAATATGCAGCAAATACCGTATATGTTTACTTTTGAAGACACAGAATAAAGGAATGTCCTCAATTCTATCCGAGTACTCGATCGGAAAGGAGAACGAGTAATCGATTAGTAAAATTGGTACTTGTTACATGATCCCTAATTTATATACATCCCTTATAATAATATGAAGAAAACAAATGATTTAATTATAATCTTGCATAGGTTGCATTGATGGAATGAAGGTAATAATGACCCCCTAAAGGAAATTTTTGAGGGTCTAAATGAAATTATGGGGGTCAAAACCCTGGTTTAAGGGTCAAACAGGAACCCTGTATCACTTGAGCACATCATGCATAATGTAGACTTAGTGATCATGGAACATAACTGATAAATCTTCATGAAACTTGGTCAGAATGCATGCCTGCAAAAGGATGAATCCTACCAAAATTGGGAAACTTCCACCTGTAAACACTGGAAAAGGGGCTTTACTTCAATTTCACTATTTCAATGTTGATGGAACTTGGTCAGAATAATTGTGTCAGCACAAGGTCATACTCTATTTAATATGGGATTAGATTCCATAGCTCAAACATTGGTAAGCTGCCTAAGGTACAATTTCTTTGTTTATGTACTCTATGGGCCACAAATTCTACACAATTTGTCTTCATGAATCTTGGGAAGAAATTGTCTTGTTAAAAAGATGAAACCTATCCAAAATGGGAAGCTTCCATTAGAAAACAAGGGAATAGGGGCCTTAATTACAATATTCTTGTTAGTACTCTTAGTAACCATAAATTTTATCCAAATTAAGAAAGTGGCCTAAATGACAATTTCCATCTTAACACTCAAGATCATCCAAGTCCAGTCTTCATGAAAAATGGTCAGATGAACTCTACTGAAAAGGAGATGTGTCAATGGGAAAACATTAGAAAAGGGGCCTTGATGTTTTTCCTTGTTTTGAGGTGACAATTTTTGCCCAATGTTCATGTTTTGAATGTTTGTTGATAGTTCACAAGGACAAATTCTATTAAAAATAAGGATATTCCATTGGAAAACATGTCTTAAGTAATAACAATTGTTGATTGCATTCTATATGCCATAATTTTGGTCCAGTCTTCATGAAACTTGGTCAGAATGATTGTCTGATCACAAAGAGAAATTGAGAAATGTTCTGTTTTGAAACTGGGAAATGATTTACACAAATTTGACCTCTATGGAAAAGTTGCTTAAATCATTTAACAATTACATATCATATAAATTGACAAAGTAGATATTGCATTCAATATTGCTTGTATTTCATTTAGGAAAAGTTACTAAAGTTGGAATTATCAGTTTTTGCCAAATCTCAGTGACTAAACCTACCAGTAGTAAACAAGTCAATAGAATTGGCCCATAAAGAAGGTTAAATCCCTAGATTTAGACCATTAAAGCTATTCTTTTTTTCTTTTTCATGAATTGTTTGGTGTAACAGCACTGTGAGTATACTTTTTATTCAATAAAGCTCTAGAGATAAGATTGAGTGATGCAGGGGTGTGGAAATATGATTTTTCTCCACTTGTCCCTTGACAAGTAAAAGATGTTTTTCTACTAGTCTACAATCAAAATGAACTTGTCTATAAAAAAGAGAATAGGTAGATTTCGAGAAACCATTGCTTTTAATGACAAAAAATAAAAATGCTGGAATGTAGCATTTTCTTCATAAAAACATTTCATTGCCTTTGATATAAAGTTTTATAAAGTCATAAACTTTGGATATTTTGTATCTTTATTCTATTAAGTGACATTGCAAAATTTGCCCTGGTATTCACTAAATTTCACTCATCCATGGGCAAGTGACATGGAAAATGTTCTTGTCTGTAAGTAGACAAGTCCATTCGGAACACCACTCAGCCAATCTCCCGATCAACCTCGGATGTACTTAGAAGGACATTTTTAAAAAATACGGGAAAACCTTTGAAAAACTTTTGAAAACTCGATGACGTCATTAAAAATGGTGTAAGCCCTTGAAACTGTGAATGAAAACATTTGACGTCGCCAACATTACTTGTTTAAGTCACTGACATGAAACCATCGTATCCTAATATGAATATCTTTAGATTCTGAAATAACGGCTGAAAAAATCTTGATTTTTGAGAATGATTCGTCATTCTCAAAAATTAAGATTTTTCAGCCGTTATTTACTGTAAAAGATATAAATCTACAGTGCTAGTATTTCTTACACTGTTTCCGCCTAACAAAATGCACAATTTTGTTACATACTCATCCGCCTTTATGTAACATACATCCGAGGTCTGTTGGAGTTTACGGAAATGGCCGAGTGATGTTCCAAATGCGAGTAGACAAGTCGTGCACAGGAATTCTTTAAAGTAATCTATGTGATTGAAACAACATAAACAAAAAAGTGTAAACACACTTTATTGTTTATGTTGTTTCGTTTATATAGATCTTATTTAATAGTATCAAGGAGACAATTGATCTATTTAGTCTTTAATAATGCATAGGTTGCAAATCTGGAAATTCAGTGGGTCAAAATGACCCCTTGCATAAAATTTTTGAGGGTCAAAATGGGATTTGGGTGGGGGTCAAAACCCTGGTTTAAGAGTCAAACAGGAGCCCTGATCTTATTGCTAATACCAGACATATTTTGAAGGTACTCAATGGATTATCAACGGTTCCACAATAGGTACTTTTTATTGGGGTTCCAAAGGAATCCCTACAATAAGGATCCCACCAGTTATCAGGGATCCCTTCCTTCAATAATAAAGGTAGGATTGTTAGAAAGAGCAAAGAAAAGCATAGGTAAGAGATACATATAACTTATGTCTTTTCAAGCCATGGTGTCTCTGAATCCTTTTGTTTCTTGCAAACTTAAAGAACAATATGGTGTGAGAACTTTTGCTTGGAAAAAAAGGAATTTTCATTGAAAAAATATCTAAATTTGACATATATAAAAGGTTCCTGACAGAATTCCTTGCTTCGAACTAATGGTATTCCTCGATATATATTGGAATTCACGGGATCCAAAGACACTGTTAGTGTCCAATTGTAACAATATACATTGTTACTCATTTTTATGATGTCGCGACTAAATAGCAATATATATGGTGGGCTGCACTTCGGTGGTCCATGTTTACATGACTTGACTGAAGGCCCTTCTTGTAGATAGTCAGTATATATGTTTGTATTGTATGTATTGTCAAATCCACTAGGATTTGACAGCAGAGCCTCAGAGTTGTTTACTAGTAGCAAGTCACGTCTAGTAATCCATCAAAGGTCACTTGTCAAATTTATTATATAGCCAAAGAAGCGATTACATCGATTTAATGATCGCCAGTTTTTACGACTCTATACTAAAACGTCAATCAAGCCAGCAGAGGTTTGGTATATATACCAGGCCGTTTTCTAGACCAAGTCAGTGTTGATCTGAGTCTGTAACTGGTAACATCTCCTGTGGCTCTATTTTGGCTCCTGCACTCCAGACTTGCCGTCCGTCTGTTTGTCTGTCTAAATTGTTGACTTAAATTCGTTTATATTGTTCTTGGACATTTCCTCGTTATATTAAAAGACTCGTTATAGTGAACCTGGGTAGTTGTTGATTATTCCTACACGACCGTGTTACACATCTGTTTATTTTGGTGACGTGACCAGAGATCTACCAACTTGGTGGATTTTAGAAGATACTGCTGCATCGACCAAGCCAACTAACTAGGAAATGACTGTATTTCTTACTCTTTTGCTATTCTCTTTCGGTCTCGCAAATTCTATCTTTATCAATGAAAATGTGGTATTTCAAAAAGTAAACGAGATTATCACTACCCGTTCCAAATGGACTATCACCTTCGTGATTGATCTGGCACCGTATGAACACTTTATAAATAAACTCGCAGCGGATTTTCAAGTGGCTAGGGATTCCATTCGAAATATTGAGTTAATGCACAAAGAAAATAATCAACCAGGGGTCGTTGATTCAAAAGCGTTCTTCGGCGGTATAATTACTGATTTAAAAAGAGAAATACAGTCTATGCTTGTTGCATATCGACGTATTTATAATACTTTTTCCACTCTCAAACATTTGCAAATTAGAAATAAACGTTCCTTACTTCCTTTTGTGGGATCGGCATTAAGTTTTCTTTTTGGAACTGTTTCCGAATCAGATCTCAACTCAATCAAGCGCAATGTTCGAACTTTAAGTCAAAACCAGAAACAGCTTTCTCATGTTGTCAGAGAAAGTCTGACTATAATGAACACTACTCGTACTGCTGTGGCACAAAACAGAGTAGCAATTAACGACTTAATGACACAATTAAAGATAGTCGAAGATAAATTGTTACAAGCAAACGATTTGGTAATTCAAGAAGTTATGAAGCTAACATTACTTAATCAAGCCTACATGAAAATAGATAGATTAAGTAAGGAATTAACAGATTTCACGCACAAAGCAGTCACTGATATGGAAAAATTACAGTTACAATTAAACATGCTTTCCTTAGGCCATTTAAGTCCAAGTACAATACAACCCGATGAATTTAAGAAAGTTCTTATGGAAATCAAATCAAATCTACCATATTATCTAACTTTACCAGGAGATCCGGAAAATAACATTTGGGATTTCTATAATATGTTAAAATGTCGAACAATTTTAGACGGAAATCATATTTATGTCATTGTACCTATACCACTCCTAGATTCAAACTCAAAATTTGAAATATTTTTTGCTCATAACTTACCAATTCCTTTCCTGAACACGTCAAATAACCCCAATAACATTGGAATGACAGCACAATACGCTATAGAATCAACCGCATTTGCTATTAATGGCGATAATACGAAATTCTCCTTCTTGCGCGAAACAGAAATAAATCAATGTTCGAACCCATTTAAATCTTTTTGTAAACTTCAAAGTCCAATCTATCCAATAAATCTAAGCCAAAGTTGCGTGATTGCTTTATTTTTTAACAAAACCACTAATATTAAACAATATTGTTAAACCATTATAAAACCATCAACGGTTCTTCCTTTAGCAACATACTTATTTAGTGGTACTTGGATAATTACAACTATTAAACCTTTAAAATTTACTATCGTATGTCAAAAATCAAACTTAAGAGATTCTACTTATGATATAAGGCCACCAATCGATCTTTTGAAACTGGATCAATCATGTACTGCTTCGAACGATTATCTCTTCCTACCTGCCTCTTTCAATAACGAATCCAAATACGAAGTTGGAGATCCTTTTAGTGATCTAAACACGTCCTTTGAGCTCTCAAAAATCGATCTATGGAAACCTCTTTTGATTAAAAGACCGGATTTGAATGTGACCAAGTTACCGAAACATTTAAAAGCTATTGATAGCATCCCTATGGATCATTTCTTAAATGAACTCGATTCCTTTGATTTAATTACCGCCCATAAGACTTTTATTTTTCCATTTTGGGGATATATTATCATACTTATTGGTTCGTTAGTGGTTCTTCTAATCATAATTTGCAAATACAAATCTATTAGTAAATGTATATTGGCCAAACTTAGAGGTAGCAAATTGAGTTCGAATGCACAGACTAGTGTGTGGGCAAGATTCGCCAGATGTCAACCCGAAGAAATGGTCCAGTACGAGAACGCTCCTACATCACCACCAGTACCTTCAGCGCCACTCATACTGAAGGATAATCAACCCAAAGACGAAACAATATACCCAAGACTTGAGCTAGTGCCCGCAAAGACAGCATAGAAATAATGGACGGTTGTAAATAAACATTTTCGCCGACGCAAGTCGCGCGAAGGAGTTATACAGTTCCTGCAATCGCAAAATAAAAAAAAATTGGACATAGAATTTGTGTTGAATCACCCGAGGACTATTTTCTAACCGGTGTCGGATTTAACAACATACTGTGTAAAGATTCGTCAACATACGATAACGGATTCATCAACATACCATGTTCATCAACATACGGTGTCATAAATTTCATCATCATACGGGGTCGGATATTATAAACTATATTCAACAGTGTCAAATCCTATAAAACATAACATCTCATCGGCCATGCGGTAACCATAGAGCCACGACAAACAACAGGATGACAAACAACAGGATATACAAGAGACACTGTGCTTAACATTATCTTTATCATTGACGTTTTTTTTTCAATGTTCATTAATGTATTATTTTTTTATTAAGACTTGCATGTGTGCATTTATTCCATGTGCTGTTAATTTGTCTTTGAGATTCTTCAAATATTTCTTAACTTAAATATATAACTTCATACATCTTGATAATTAAAAAAAAAAAAAAAAAAAAAAAAAAAAAAAAAAACAAAAAACATAGGAAGGTGTGTAACAATATACATTGTTACTCATTTTTATGATGTCGCGACTAAATAGCAATATATATGGTGGGCTGCACTTCGGTGGTCCATGTTTACATGACTTGACTGAAGGCCCTTCTTGTAGATAGTCAGTATATATGTTTGTATTGTATGTATTGTCAAATCCACTAGGATTTGACAGCAGAGCCTCAGAGTTGTTTACTAGTAGCAAGTCACGTCTAGTAATCCATCAAAGGTCACTTGTCAAATTTATTATATAGCCAAAGAAGCGATTACATCGATTTAATGATCGCCAGTTTTTACGACTCTATACTAAAACGTCAATCAAGCCAGCAGAGGTTTGGTATATATACCAGGCCGTTTTCTAGACCAAGTCAGTGTTGATCTGAGTCTGTAACTGGTAACATCTCCTGTGGCTCTATTTTGGCTCCTGCACTCCAGACTTGCCGTCCGTCTGTTTGTCTGTCTAAATTGTTGACTTAAATTCGTTTATATTGTTCTTGGACATTTCCTCGTTATATTAAAAGACTCGTTATAGTGAACCTGGGTAGTTGTTGATTATTCCTACACGACCGTGTTACACCAATCCTGAAAGTCTTGTAGACATTATTCTAATGAGTATCCACAACATAGGTATTTGATTGATGGATAACTGTCTGCTGATCATAACAAGTACTATTCAGATTCGAATAGATGCATGGCATTTTGCTATCTCCCTTTCTCAAAACTCTATGTGATTGTCTATGGACATGTCTTGTATATCTGAACTATCAATAGATCAAAAATTACATTTCAAAAATGCCTGGTAATTTCAATTTGATGGCTCAGCATGAAAATATTTTTAACTGCCTATTTATCTATAGGCAGTTACAATTGTTTTGTGCTCAGCCATCAATTTTGGATTGTAGAATGATCATTCTGGATTCTTTTAAAATACATACAGAAAGATTTAACCCTAGACAGGCTGCACAGTCCATGCAGTCAGACTAGGATCAATACTTCGGCTCCACCCAGGTGGTCCTTTTTCACCAGAGTGACAGGCCTCAATCGTATTCAGCATGACCAAGGTTAACCTAAATAAGGAATAGAATAGAACCTGTATTTTTTTTTTCAGCATTTTTGGGGTCCAGTTGCAAACTGGGGTCTACCCTTGGCAGCACTCATGGATATGAGGAAAGACCCAGAGAAGATCAGTGGTAAAATGACTACAGGTTAGTGGGTTAACATATTTAGTTAAGGTATTGGACCCATAATAGTTCTGCAACGTTTCAGAAAGAATGAACTTCAACAGCGTTAACTGAGGTTCCCTAATGATTTCATTGGAAACCTCAGTCTTTCGTCTTTCTGTCTTAAGAAATTTTATCTTATTTCTACATTAAAGAAATAGAATAATTGTTTGTATTTTGAGTGAGACCAATTGATATTTCATTACGTGAACACAAAAAAGCTATTTTCACTCATGATTGAGTCACAAGTGAACACATAGCTTTTGTTGTTGACTCAATGAAATATAAATAGATCTTACACAGAAACAAACAATTATCCCCTCTTTATTTCAGCTCTGATATTCTACTCCTGTTTATTCATGAGGTTTGCCATCAAAGTACAGCCAAGAAATTTACTCCTTTTCTCGTGCCATTTTACAAATGCATCAGCCCAGACCATACAAGGCATGAGATTCGTCCATTATTTGTAAGTTCTTTAATTTGGTTTATATTAAGCCACTTGAAATTCCTTGTTAAAACATTTTCATTCCAGATCATTCTTAAATTTTGTCATTTGGTTTGTTCACCTGATTCTCATCTGATGAACTTTTGTCCCAAAAGAAAATGCATTAAAAATTGCTCTGAAAATGAAATTGCCTGTAAAATTGCCTTAAGGTTTTCTATGCAGAGAGGCAAATGTTTTCAAACCAAAATCAAAGTGTTGTCAAGTTCTGTATTGTGTTAAGTAATGAGGAGTCTTTAGTTTTATGGTAGGAACCTAAACTCCAAATTGTCCCTGTTTGTCAGTCTTTTCTCAGCAAAAAGTCAAAACAATGTTGATCTCCCTGGGTGTTTATGTGGGTATATTGAGGGTTCAGCACAATTCTAACGAAAGTGCCTATTTATCTATATTAGTATATATATACATGTATATAGTATTCCACTGATTCATCAAAAGTTATTATGCTCTGATGACCATACTTTGGTCACCTGTAAACAACTGACTCAATTATTACCTTATGATGTATATAGTACTAAACAATTCTTCAGCAAAGTTCTTTGTGAAAACACACACAAAAACGAAAATTAACTAAACTCCTTCCATGGTAGTACAACCCTGGAATTTTTGTCATATATGGAAAAATTTTAAATTATTTGACAAGAAAAATTGTATCATAATAAGCAATGTTTTTGTATGCCTGCCAAAAGTGATCACCTGTAGAGTCCTGACTAGGCAGTGTTCACTTCTTTATGTAACTCTGTCACCTTTTGTCCGATTGACTTTAGCTTGGCAGTTATCTTCCTCTCATGAATAAGGAGTGTAGCGCACAAGAATCCTAACTCTAGGGAAATGAATATATTAGTTATTTCCCTTTGTTGTTTTTTTATACATTGACATCCAGCAGTGTAACGGGTGTATCTTGTGACAATTTGCCACTTTGTTTCAGCAGGTTTTTTACCACAAGGTTTGATTTCTTTTCACTCACTATGCACTCACTTTTCGTTATCATTATCAACCTACATCAATTCAAATCAGTGCAAAAATATTTTAAAGAAAACAAGAAGAGGCATGTAAAGAAAATCCAATTTACTCATTGTATCATGAGCAAATTTCTTGGGATCAGTACAAAACTATTGGCACTTACAATAGTTTCACACTGACCCCTTGATGTGAGCAAATATTCACCTTCAATTACAATGTACCATGCTCTCAATTCCAGTTTTATAATGACTGAAGCAGATAGGCAAAAATATCAAGCAGAGTTAAAGAAAGTAGAAGAGATACAGGCAGCAATGGCTCTACAGGCAGCTACAGACAGTCAGGCTGGCAAGGGTGGTGCAGCCTAACCTTGGTTTGTGATAGGATTCTCTTGTTGTTGATTTTAAATGTGTCAGTAGGAAGGGTTCTAGGTCTTTCCTATCGACTTATCTGGACTTGTATTCATCAACCAGTCTGTAATTTGATTTTGAGGTTTGTGTATCAAAATAGATCGTTTTGATTGGCCAAAGAAAATATTCATCATCATGATATAGTTTTTTAGGGCAATTATTTCTATGCACAAAGTACCGGTGGTTTTGTTATAAAAGTAACTATAAATGGCATCTTTTTCAAATTCATTGAGGTTTAAACTAAAAACTAAATCACACTACCAATTCATTCCTTTTTAATTTTTAGCTCAACTATTCGAAGAATAGGGGGGCTATTCCAGTCACCCGGGTGTCGGCGTCAGTGATGGCGTAATGCTTTGGTTAAGTTTTTATGTGCAAGTGTTTAAAATCTCTGTTTCTATTAAAGCTATTGCTTAGAAACTTTGCACATGCTTCTGTGACCATAATATCAGCACCTAGACAAAGATTCATTACTCTGATATTGAATTTAGTGGAATTTTAACCCTTTTCGGACTTAGAAATCTTGGTTAAGTTTTTACGTGCAAATGTTGTTTATCTGTAATATTTCTGTTTCTATAAAAGCTATTGCTTTGAAACTTTACACATGCTTCTGTGGCAATAATATCAGCATCCAGACAAAGATTCATTACTCTGATATTGAATTTAGTGGAATTTTAACCCTTTTGGGACTTAGTTATTCTTGGTTAAGTTTTTACATGCAAATGTTGTATTTCTGTAATATCTCTATTTCTACTAAAGCTATTGCTTTGAAACTTTGCACATGCTTCTGTGACCATAATATCAGCCTCTTGACAAAGATTCAATGCTCTGATTTTGAATTTAGTGGAATTTTAACCCTTTTCGGACTTAGAAATCTTGGTTAAGTTTTTATGTGCAAATGTTGTACATTGTATATCAGTAGCACTATTTCTACCTAGCCTCTTGCTTGGAAACTCTACACATGCTTCTGGTACCATGATATCAGCCTCTTGACAAAGATTTATTACTCTGATATTGAATGTGGTGGAATTTTAACCTTTTTCAGACTCAGAAATTCTTGGTTAAGTTTTTACGTGCAAATGTTGTACATCAGTTATATCTCTAATTCTATTAAAGCTATTGCTTTCAAACTTTTCACATGCTTCAATGATCATAACAACAGCCTCGTGATAAAGATTCAATTTTCTGGTATAGAATTTAGTGGATTTTTAACCCTTTTTGGACTTAGGAATTCTTTGTTAAGTTTTTACGTGCAAATGTTTTATGTTAGTTGTATCTCTGTTCCTACTAAAACTATTGCTTTGAAACTTTACCCATGCTTCTGTGACCATAATATCAGCCTTAAGACAAAGATTCTTTTCTCTTGACTTTCATTTTATTGAATCTCCAATGTCGATATTGATTTGCTGTTACTATCCAGCACTAGGAATAGTCGAGCTTCGTTGTCCTGCGACAGCTCTTGTTGATTTAGGAATTGATTAATTGATTATGACATTTCTCAGTTCATTATCACAATTGGAAGCCCAAGCCAACTAATTAATGATTAAAATCTGCCCATCACTAGTTACTAGTCACCTGACCTTGCATATTCTGTCCTGGTTTGGTGATATTCTGACTAGACTTATGTTGTATTTTGTGACTCTGGGACTCTTTCTGAATACTTAGACTTGTCCAAATTGAAAAAAAAAGTGTTCACAATTTGAAACCTTTTTGCACAGTGTCATCAAAATGCAATTTATGCTTTTCTATCACAATATTTTTCTTGAATACAAAATCAAAGGCTGAGGGTCGAAAATTCAGAGACTGTAAAGGGAAGGGTTATTTTTTTTTTATTTGTTAGACATGTAATCTAGATTGGTTGGTGAAATAAGACCATTTGTTTAACAGTATGCACATGTGTCAAATCAAAACATAGATTGTAAAACTAAATTTATAGACTAGAAAATGGATACTAAATAAAAGCTGCAATATTCATGTATTGAATAGCTCCTGGAACATTTATCAGGAGAAATAAGGTACCTACCCTGCGTTCAGGATGAGAAAACGGTACAAACTGCTTGTAAATTATACCCCGCTTTGCACACAAGTGCATGTGCAAAGCAGGGTATAACTTGACAGCGGTGTGAACTGTTTTGTCATCCTGAACACAGGGCTGACTTTATATTTTTATACCCTTGCACATTAAGGTCAAGATATTTTAATTTTTTTTTTTTTTTCACCTGTATATGCCCATCAAAAGTGTACCCTGAAAAATTTAGAAGGCTCATTAAACTTGAAAGTGATTTGGAGTAAATTTTCCACCAATATTTGTCTTTCAAAGAAGCTCTTTAAAGCTCAAAATTCTATCTGGAGCTAATTTGTTCATAATAATAATCTTCTATCTAGGTTTTAGGATTAATTTTCAACCTAAATACTTTGGGGAAAATGTGTTCTTCATACTAAAATCTTGAAAAAAAAATGAAATACAATAAGGCATTGCCATTAATTAAATAGTGATTTGTTAGATGTGTCAATATCTATGGATTGAATTTGCTTAAATTTACATAAAAGGATACTCATTATGTGCTATGCACCTAGTTAACATGGTTTTAGACTGTGCCATGGCAAAGGTTGTTTTTTTAATAAAAATGAAAATTATTTTAAAATGATGTGACTGTGCAAATTATAAAAACAGCACTCCTATTAATGTCATTTGTACGCTATTTCACAAGTATTCATACAGGGTATGACCTTTTTAAAAATGTGACCTGTTGTGGGAAAAATGACCATCTGGGAACTCTGTAAAATAAATATTTGAAAAAGAGATTGGATCCAGCATAGATCAACCAGAGGTCGCATTTCAAAATTCTTTCACAGGAAGGTAGATTGATCATTCTAGATTCAGAAAATAAGCATAGTGCGAAAAGTTTCGATACTAGTCAGTCTGCGCAACCCGCGTAGTCTGACTAGGGTCGACACTTTACGCACTACCCATATGGTCCCTTTTTGTGTGACGGGTCACAAATGTAATTGGAAGGCAACGCGAAAGTTGTATCTACAGCTTAATCCAACTATGATACAGGGGAATATGATTAGGTGCACAGGCATACAGGCCATTATTTAAGGGCAATTTTGCACCTATATCATACACAGACTGTACACTAGCTTTAACATAGCACAATAGGCAAAGCCTATCTAGGGGTGTCAGAATATGCTACTGTCAATTGACCGATTGAATGTACTGTCCCACCTTGAGCTTACTTTTTTTTTTTAAGTTTAACTCTCAGACAAATATAAAATAAATTGGAATTCATGATCTTTCACAATGTCGACTGATGTTTCCTAAATAAAATCATTTGGAAACCTCGGTTATCACTGTTAAAGTTTGTGACTTCCTATGCAAATCATTGCAGAACAATTGCAGGTCCACAACCTTTAGGAACAAAAGAGAAAGATGTTTTTGATATTCATGTAAAATGAAAGAGTCTTCTGAGAAAGTGAGACACTAAATAATTTACTCAAGCAAACAGTATTTCAATTGTTTAATTGCAAAATCTTGTAACTACAGCTTTAGTTGTGGTTACAAGATTTTAGAGTTAAACTGACGATTTGTTAAAAATTTATTCCATATTAGCTTAGAATTTATAAATAATCAATAATCAGGAGTACTAACAATTTAACATTGTTACTGATATTTACCCTTATCATGCTTAACCCGTAAATATTCCCGTTTTGGCAGGAGGTATAAACTAAAATCAGCCTGCACATTTGTGCAGTCTGATCTTAGCTTACACCACCTGTATGTTATTTTCACACTAGAATCGTCGATAGATTTAGTTTTTGCAATGAAAATTGACAAACATTTCATACTTCCAATCCTTTAAGCCCTTTGATTTCGATACATTTTTTTTTTGCCAAAATTCAATCAGCATGACAAGGGTTAAATTTGGTAACTTTCTAGCTCACCTGAGCACAAAGTGCTCAAGTAGAGCTTATTGGGTACTTGATTGTCTGCTGTCCATCGTCCATCATGAACATTACAGTGTTACCACTCTAGAGGTCACAATATTGGCTCAATCCTTCTCAAACCTGCTAATGAGGTTAGTCCAGGCTGAGATAGATCCCTATTGAATTTGGTGACATTGGAAAATGAAGACTTACAGAAAAACTTCTTGTTACAACTCTAGAGGTCACAATTTTGCCTTGATCCTTCTCAAACTTGCCCAGGATTTTTGTCTAGTCCTAAGGAAGAACCCTATTGATATTTTTTTGCATTAGTACAAAGGTCACAAGAAAAGGAGCCTTTTGGAAAATTTCTTATTACCTCTAAAGAGGTGACAAATTTGGCTCAATCATTCTCAAACTTGCTCAGGATGTTCACTTGGTCATAAAGTAGGACCCTATTGGTTTTATATTGGTTATATTCTGAGATAACTCACAGGAAAAGGAGCCTTATATAAAATTTGCTAATGACTAGATATCACAATTCTGGCTCCATCTTTCTCAAACTTGCTAAAAATGTATCTCTGGTCATGTGGATGGATTTGGTTGCATTGCTAGACCATTCTGTGAATTATTTCTTACAAAGAAATATTGAAAAGGGGCCTGTAAGTTTAAATTGTATCAGATAACAAAAATTATTTTGCTGAAAAATGGGCCTTCAATTAACTTTCAATTATCTTTAAAGCCTATTCATTTTAATAAGGTAGGAGTCAAGATAACAAAGGTGAGCAATATAGGGCCATCATGTGCCTCTTGTTTTAGCAAATACGAGGTAGTACTAAAGCCTTAAGTTTTGCTTGGAATAGAAAATTAATTATCTTGGACATGGAAGACCACCTAGGATAGTAAAAGATCATTTTAATGGCTTCTAGCAAAATTGTTGTAACTACCTATATATTTATGGGCAGTTACAATGGTTTTGCGATGAGCCATCAAACTTTGACTGCAAAAATACATGTTCATACACATAAAAGAAAACACAAATGAGCCTGTGCATAGCATTTCCAACATTCATGAGGTGCAAGCATTGAGCAGCCTAGAAAGTTCCACAGTGTAACAGGAAGATTGCCAGTCTATCCCAAAACACACTTGGACCTGATCTCTCTGCAAAGTGCAAAGCGAAGTCTCTGGTCAGACTGTGCAGATGCACAGTCTGGCCAGATTCTTTGCTTGGTGCACATTTCAAATGGTTGGAAATGTCACACACAGGCTCATATCATTAACAGCAACCTTATTGTCTTAAATATAGTCCAGAGAGCTCAAAGAGGTGGTTCTGATGAGTTCAAGGAAGGAAATAGTTATTTTGTGGAGATTTTGATATTTGAAACTACATGTAATTTTGAAGTGATTACTTAAAAGTTGTTATTCCATGTAAATTAGGTTAAATGCTGTATTGTCAAAAATATTTTGAGGAAATAAGTGTGACGATTTTGACATATCCTATTTGCCAAACAAGAAAAAATCCTAATTGATTGAATATATGATAGCTATCATTTCATCAGGTTTATTAATCCACCTTAAACCTTAATCTCACAACCCCTTGGTTTACTTGTCTGAAAGTTATTTAGGAAAACAATGTTGGGGGAAAAAAGCAATTTCCACTTTTCCCCCAATGTTTTCGGTCAAGACTGGCAAATCATGCAAACTTGGAGTTTGTCAGCATCATTAAAGAATATGGACCTGTTAAGATTTAGTTGAGTAAATAGGTCAAAATAGTTTCAGACTTACAGACTTTCATTAATTTTACCTCATTCAAAGATATGTTGGCATTATACCAATTGATATTCATGACTAACAATTAATTGAGCTTGTGCGTGGAATTTCCAACAATTTTGAATGTGCACAAAGCGAAGCCTCTGGCCAGTCTGTGCAGTCGCAAAGTCTAACCAGAATCTTCACTATGCCCTATAGATATATAAGGCTTTAATCCATCTTCATGCAGTCAGTATATATTGTTATTGTATTGTTTCATTGACAACACTTGTACCTTGCGTAGGTGTGAAATTGTTGGAAATGTCATCCACAGGCTCAATTGTCTTGACTTCTGGTCTGTACCAGGGATAAAATTGCTGTCACTTGTTAATGATGGATTCATTGGTTGCCTCTTCTCAATACTGTTCACAGGGTATTCTTGTTGTACTCAGAGCTTTGGTAGAAGGTATAGACCAAGATAGGCCTATGCAAGAGTGTAGTCTGATCATCGCCTACACTTCCTGCTTTCAACTTATTGATTGTGGGAAACAATTGAGCTAGATCGGTTGAAATGACAAAAAAATGGCAATTTGTTAGAAAAAAAATTGAAATTAGTAGGTTAAAGGTTAAAATCTAAAGCTAGATTACTATTTTGTTCCTACAAAATTAATGTGAATTCATGAAAAAAAGTGGGCATTATATTATTTAAAACTGCAATTTCTTACAGAAAAGAACAGTGAAATTGACAAGATAGATGATTTTGGAATGATATTAAAATGAAATTGAATGAGTGTGTGGAGTGATTTCTGAGTAAAATTGAAGAGAGGTAATCCAATATTGCTATTTTTTCAAAATGAACAAAATTAGTGACATTTATTACCTCCCTTTGATAAAATCTATGTACTTTTTGGTTTATGTGTCTTCATGGACCAACTAGACACATTAAAATCCACACCAAGAATAGGTAATAGAAAAAATTGATCAAATTGAATTAATTATTAATCCATTGAACAATTTTGAAATGTTTTCTAATGATTTCAAAGTATTTTTGATCAATTTGAGTGAGTGTTTGGAATGAATGGAGAGCATGATTTAATGATTTAGAATGATTTTGAACAGAATGAGTGTCAATTTCACAATGTTTTTATCTGTACCTACTGAAGATGGATGAAACAGTCATAAATCTGTATCATCATTGCTATTGATCTGTAACTTGAATGACAATCATTCACACAAACAATGGTGTACATTTGGGTAAGGTTGTTTCTGGCTTTAATATAGATCATAAAGGTGTCCATTTAAATTTAATATTTTTCAATATTTGAATCAGTATATTGATCTACAATATAATGTGTGCTCCAGCCCCTGCTATTTGACTGCTATATGACTGAAAACATGTAAAGTTAGTGGACCTGTAATAGTTCTCCTATGTTTTGGAAGGCTTGAACTTTAATAGTGTTAACGGACGTTTCCTAAAAATTTCATTTTGAAACCTTGGTTACCATTGTGAAAGAGCATGAGTTTGGAAATGTCGCAGAACTGTGACAGGTCTACTACCCTAAAAGTAGCATAAACCCCCATTGAACCAACAATCCAATCAACTAATGAACTATGATATTATCAATCCCATTAATTAACAAAACCATTGACTCTTTATGAATGAAAATTGATTCAATGTTGTCAAAATTGATTGTGAATGGGTCAAATATAAGCCCTTCCCATGATCCTGTTCAAGACATTCCTTTTACAGACAAGTCTTTGGCAGGTAGTGAAGGCTTAGATCAGCTTGCACAATGCAGTCTGAACCAAATCTATACTGCCTGCTTTCCACTTGGTTAATGTTGGAAAAACTTAAGATAGTAGAAACCAAAATAGTTCCGCAACATTTTGGTACTTATGATCTTTCACAATGTTGAACGAGGTTTCCTAATGAATCCCATTAGGAAACCTCGGTCAACACTGTTAAAGCTCATTTTTTTCCTGAAACCTTGTGGAATTTTACAGGTCCACCACCTTGATCAAGACTGGTTGAAATAATAATAGGTTACTTATTGAAACAAATTTTAAATACAGCTAGTTAGGGGTAAGAAGGTTTATTGTCGCCCAGTAACTCAGGGTTTGAGCTGGAATTGAAATGTATTGTTTTAAAACAGTTAGGTTTTGTCAATGAATTTTAGCCTTATTTTTATGTTTTGAACAATATGAAAATGGATCACTAATAAAATTGTGATAAGTTGACAAGATTTGACTTTCTTATCTTTTATAGATACCTCCTTTCAATATCTTAGTGCAAAATGGTTGTAACTGCCTATATGTTTAGAGGCAGTTACAACTGTTTCATTCTGAGCCATGGATTTGAAGTGTTAGTAAATTCAATAGATGGTAGATACTTTGCAAGGATAGTGGAAACTTCTACACGGATACTTCTATAGTTTACCTGGTTACAACATGCTCAAGGTGAGCCTTTTTGATCATTAAATGTTTGCTGTCCGGTGTGTGTCATCTGACATCAAAATTACAAGTGTTTACACTAAAACTGCCTGAAGTATGGCCCAATCTTCATCAAATTTGATCAGAATGTTTGTCAGGTCACAGGGATGGATCCTATTGAAATGCACTGAAACTTGGCACATGCTTTCGTGACTATAATATTAACCAAACAAGAGGGCCTGTATCGCTCCACTGGCTTTAAAATCTTGAGACTTTCATTAAATAAAGCTTACTTTAAATGAATACATTAACACTCCAAAATCTCCTAAGACCTATCTAGTAATGATTAAATGGTTCTGGTCCATATTGCACCAAAATACTCAATCACAATGAACCTGCAACCCTTGACTAATCTTATTAAAACATAAGGTTCAGAAGATGTCGTTCAAAGATTTCGGGCTCAAAATAGGCCCCACCTGACATGCCCATATTTATGCACCAAACAAAATTTCTTGAACAATTTAAATAAATGGTCACCCAAGAAACATTCTGGTAAAGTTTCATTGAAATTGGATGAGTGGTTCCTGAGGAGATATCGTTCAAAGATTTTGGCCTCAATATTAGCCCCGCCCTGCCACGTCCAAATTTATAGGCCTATCAAAATTTAGCAAATAGTTTTTGAAAAGAGACACTCTAGGAACATTCTGGTAAAGTTTCATTGAAATCAGCCAAGTGGTTCAGGAGAAAATGTCATTTGAAAATTTCGGGCTCAAAATAGGCCCCGCTCGGCCACGCCCATATTTTTAGTCCAATCAAAATTTCTTGAACAATTTAAGTAAAGGGTCACTCAAGGAACATTCTGTTAAAGTTTCATTGAAATCGGCCCAGTGGTTCAGGAGGAGATGTCGTTCAAAGATTTCGGGCTCAAAATAAGCCCCACCCTGCCACGCCCATATTTATGGGCTAATCAAAATTTCTTGAACAATTTAAGTAAAGGGTCACCCAAGGAACATCCATGCCAAGTTTCATTGAAATCAGCCCAATGGTTGTATATATATATGTTATATAGTGGAAACTTTGAAAATCATTTTCTCAGAAACTAATTGTTTGATATCAACCAATTTTCCCTTGAATGATCCTTGAGTGACCTTTTATCAGTCTACCAAAAATTATAATGATTGGATGAAAAATATGTTTTTTATGGGCGGAGGTCATTTCTCAATATGTTATATAGTGGAAACTTCGAAAATCATTTTCTCAGAATGAAAGTGATGGATATCAATCAAACATTTTTGGTATGATCTTTGGGTGACCTATTATCATGCAGCCTACCAAAAATTCTTTTGATTGGATGAAAAACATATCTTTTATGGGCGGAGGTCATTTCTCTATATGTTATATAGATGAAACTTTGAAAATCATTTTCAACATCAGTAGAACCAAAAACATCTAAAAAATCTAGTCAAAACTTTTATTTGCTTTTACAAGAATTTCAAGCCTGTTGAGATACTCAAGCCAGTCATGGCTTTCTAGTAATGTTCAACTGATGTTCAACTGATGACTTTATGGTTTACCGTATCTGTTTCTAGTAAAGCTATTGCTTGGAAACTTGGCAGATGCTTCAGTAACCATCATATCAGCCTGTAGACAAACATTCATTACCCCAATATTGAATTTAGTGGAATATTAACCCTTTTTGGACATAGATATTCTTGATTCAGTGCAACTGTTGTATATCAGTTATATCTCTGTTTCTTATGAAACTATTGCTTTGAATTTTACTCATACTTCTATGACCATCATTTTATCCTCTAGACAAAGATTCATTTCTCTGACTTTCCTTTGAATGGAACTTTACAATATTGATATAGATTTGCTGTTACTATCCAGCACTAGGAATAGTTGAGCTTTGATGTTCTCTGAAAGCTCTTGTTTAAACAAACTAGTCAGAATGTAAATTTTCATATTTAAGGATAACATTGTGTAAAAGGAGAAATTGCTACAACAGGGAATTTCTGCTTTTCCTCATAAATTCCTCCAAAATGATAATGTTTTTCTTTCAAAACAACTATGTGTATTTCATACAAGCATAATTTGAGGGGTCAGTGTAACACTATTGTAAGTGCCTATAGATATATAGGCACTTACAATGGTGTTGCACTGGCCCCTGGATATATTGATTGCAACAACTTTTGTATTGAGGAGTTCTGAAATTTAGACAAAAAGAGAAGGGTTAAAACTTAAGAAAATTCTGCAATTATTTGTTTGTGGAAATATTCTTTGAGTCTATTCAGCTCCTAACTTACAAGATAATGGGATCTTGCCTTCAAAATAAGGAGTCTTGGACTCCTGGACTTCCCTTTGCTCTAAATTCTTAACTTCAGCAGAGTATATTGTCACAATGGAACCCTTGTTTGGAAATGTGTAAACAGTTTTCACTTTTATGAAGCTTTTTTATTTTTTCGGGAATTTGACCTTGACTGATGACAGTGACTTTTGTCACATGACATTGAGCTTGGCAGCTGCATATGAAAGACAATTATGAAGATGTAAAATAAGAACAATGTATCATGAATATGCTTGAAGAAATTGGCAAATGTTAAAATTGTTTTGGTTTAGTGTTGAGACTTTTGACTAGGGTTCATGACCTTTACCTTATCACATGACCTTGACTTTAGCATCATTAGTTGTGTTTCATTAACATCTTTCACAAAGCAAAATATCAACATGAATATTCTGGAATAACTAGAAATACTTAGTATTTTGATTAAGTTTTACAAATGTTTGACATTGTTATATGACATAGACTTTATCACATGACCTTAACCTTGATTTCAGCAGATGTGTATCATTGAGATCTATCATCATGCCATGTATGAGCATTGTATCTTGAATTGGTTTGAAGTAATTTGGCAATGTTAAGTTTATTGGTCATAAATCATCAAGTTTAGTCCTTTTAATTACATACTCTTTAATAACTATAACTATAAAACAATCAGCATCTTGTATCTAGACAAACATGAATTTTTATCAAAATAATTTTTACAATAAAAAAATAAACCAGTCAATACTGTAAAACTGACAATAACAGTGGTGCTTAAACCAAGGTGTTAACACAAGACTATTGTAAGTGCCTATAAATCTATAGGCACTTACAATAGTTTTGTGATAACCCCTTGATTATAAGTATATTACAACTGACAATAATTTTGTGATACGCCCCTGATTATACATGTATTTATAGGCACTAACAATAATTATGTGATAACCCCTTGATTATAAATATGTTTATTTATAGGCACATACAATAATTATTTATTAACCACATTAAATAGTTATCATCTTTTATACATTTTTTGTAAGAAAACTTCATATAACACCAACAACCAACGACTGTCCATGTTTTACGAGATGTACCAGTTCCACTTTGTTTCATCATCTTGTTCATCTTCGCTGTCTTCTATATAACCTTCCTGACTTGACAGATTCACACGAGGCAGGCCACGTAAAGAGTTCACCTTCTTCCATATACGTCTAGAAAGTAAAAACAATACTACAATTAAGAAGAGCGATGCTTTTTTTTGAGGATTGTTGAAAAATATGGGTAGATTATCTATTGGTAATGTCACTTGTCAATCCAGTGAAATTTCCGTCCGTCATTTTATCACTAAACTTGTCCGGAGGACATCTCCCAAAGTATAAAACCTATCAACTTGAAACTTTATAGGTGGATAGATCTCATGGAGGAGAAGTGCAGTACACAAGAACTTCAACTCTTGCTTGCATAATTCTTCAGTTATTGTCCTCTGATAAGGCTTTAGTTTACTATCAAACTTTAATGGTGTGGGGTGGCCATGTCCCACATCTCTTGTTGTGTTCATTCAATGTGACACAATTGAAAAAACAATGTAACAAAGTGTCACATGATAATAGTAATGAGTTGCAAGATAGAGTTATGGTTCTTGTGCACTGCACCCTGTAATCATGAGCGAAATATAACTTCCAAGTTTTCAGTCAATCCAACTTAAGGTTACAGAGTTGTGCTCCAAACAAAGAACTCCACACGGCCTGGGCCCAGATACCATGATCAATGAATATGTCCTGTCTTTTGAAGGGAGTATAAAAATTCATCCGAAATTCTGCATTTTGTCTCATTTTTAGCTCACCTAAGCACATCATTCTCAAGGTGAGTTTTCGTGATCATTGAATGTCTGTCGTCTGTCATCAGACGTCAACAATTTTAAGTGTTTACACTCTAGAGGCCACAAATATGGACCAATCATCATGAAGCTTTGTCAGAATGTCTGTCAGGTCACAAGGATGAACCCTATTGAAAATGGAAAGGAACTGTGCCATATCACAGGAAAAGGAACCTTAATGACACTTTTCTTCTTTACACTCCAAAGGCCACAAGTATTGCTCAATCTTTATGAAACTTGGTCAGAAAGTTTGTCAGGTCACAAGGATGAACCCTATTGAGGCCACAAATCATAAATATGCAATTATGACTTTTGCTGGAAAATTTGATAACTATTATTTGGGACAAAGAAACGAAGGTGAGCGATATCTTGTTTTTGCTCACCTGAGCACATCCTGCTCAAGGAGAGCTTTTGTGATCATTGAATGTCCGTCGTTTGTTTTCCGTCATGTGTCGTCTGTCATGTGTCACCGGGTGTCAACAATTTCAGTGTTTACACTCTATATGCCACTAATATGATACAATCTTAATGAAACTTGGTCAGAATGTTGGTCAGGTCACAAGGATGACCCCTATCAAAAATGGGAAGGATCCATGCCAAATCATGGGAAAAGGGGCCTTATTGACAATTTTCTTGTTTACATTCTAGAGACCACAAATATTGACCAATCTCCATGAAACATAATCTGAATGTTGGCCAAGTAACAAGGATGAATCCTATCGAAAATTGGAAGGATCCATGCCATATTACAGGATAAGGGGTATTAATTATAATTTTCTTGTTAACACTCTAGTGGCCACAATTTTGGCCCAAACTTCATTAAACTTGGTTTTGAGTAGAAAATATCTCCTCTATGACATCTACCTATTTAATTTATGTGATGTCCAAGGGGTCAAAGAGACTCAGGTGAGCGATCTAGGACCATCTTGGTCCTCTTGTAATTAAAGAAATATGATATTTTTTTTTTTTTTTCATGTCAGACCAATAAATCTTTTATTTCACAAACAATAAAAGATAAATTTCCTTACGTACCTTGCATCTCTCTCACTTGTATCGGCATCCTGTATGGAGGCGTTCAACTCTGTCTCCATCTCATTGTTACTTCTCTCAAAATATTCATTCTGTTTTAATAACTTCTGCACTTCTATCTATAACAAAACAAGTATAAATCCTTCAAAAATCATACAAATACAATATCTGGTACCAAGCAAAATACTAAAACACAATACATGTAATTGAGCCTGTGCATGACATTTCAAAATATTCATTCTGTTTTAGTAACTTCTGCACTTCTATCTATATAAAGCAAGTATCAATCCTTCAAAAAGCACACAAATACAATATTTGGGTACCAAACACAAAATTTAAACACAATTGAGCATGCGTGTGACATTTCCAACAATTTGAAATTTTTCGTGAGGTGCAAACATTGGTAGTGTAGACAGCCATATGCTGTAACTAAAAAGTTACCTGATGGTCTACAGATGTTTTGAGACCTTAACTATCTACTAAACGCATAATGAAGACTCTGGTCAGGCTGTGTGGATGCACAGACTGGCAGAGTCTCTGCTTTGTGGTTATTTAAAATTGTTGGAAATCTCACACACAGGCTCAATTAGAATTTTTTGCAACAATGTGGGTCATAAAGTGACAGCAATTTTATCATATCCTTTATTGATGACCAAAATGTTGTAAATGCATCCTTATTGAAGTGATTGGCAACATTTTGATCTTCCAGCAACTATTTTGGGTTTCATCTTGAACTATAGCAGTAGTTATATTAAGGTAGTGGATCCTTTATAGTTCCACAACATTTTGTACACATGATCTTTCACAATTGTACCGAGGTTTCCTAATGAAATCATTAGGAAACCTTGATTAACACTGTCAAAGTTCATGACTTCCATAGCATTGCAGAATTATTACAGGTCCACTACCTTAACTAGTAATTTCCCCTTCATGTTGATTTGCTGTGATACAGCAAAAGTATGTAACACAGGCCACTCAAAATGAAATAGGACACAATAGATTATAAATGTTCTATGAAAATTTATTTAAATTTTGTCTATGAATGTAGATCATACATCTGCCTCTTTATTTACACTAAAGTCCAAAAGGAAACAAATGCATGTCCTTGTACTTTATTCTAAATTTATAAACTAATCTTTTTAATGTCATGCATTTAATGGAAAGCAAGTTGATGTCAACCATATAATTGACAAATTTTAATGTGAAAAGAATGGCATACTTTATTTTGAATTTGGAGTGTCTAGATTTGACAATTCCTTATGTATTGACCAACTGATACAAATGCAAAGATAACTATCTATCTTTGCCATGCTGGATAAAATGTCAATCTTCAGGTCCTGGATTTGATCCCCGACGTGGGCACTCATTCTCTCCCACTATTGTCTCTCATCAATGGGTTGATAATCATAAACCTATGAGAGATAGAAGCTGGAGGCTAGGAATGGATGTAATGGTAGTACTAGTGTGAGAAATACCAGGAAATCATTGTTAGGTGCTCCAGCCGCTGAGAAATAACTGAATGATTGTTCAAAGTGGCGTTAAACCGAATACAAATAAACATGCTGGAAAAAATCCTTGGCAAAATTACAATTAAAAAAACAAGATGTGTTTGTGAAACACAAATGCCCCCGTAACAGCAATTTTTTTCAAAGTTTGACCTTGATAGATGACCTTGACCTTATCACATGACCTTGACTTTGGTACCAGCAGATGCGGATCATTGAGATCTATCATCATGCCAAATATGAGCCTTGTATTTTGAAAAGGCTTGAAGATAAGGCAAAGGTTAAGTTTGGTTAAGTTTTAGGACAGACGGACGGACGGACGGACGGACCGACGGACAGACGGACAGAGTAAAACAATATGCCCCCGATCTCTCGATGTGGGGGCATAAAAAGTGCTGAAAGCAAGTGATTCAGTTATGTGTGTATTTATTTTAAACTGTTCAGGTTTAAAAAGGATAATCATGTGGTATAGACTAAGATCAGACTGCACATAAGTGCAGGCAGATCTTAGTCTATACCTTCTGCCTACCAAAGATTTTCTAGATTTGGCTTGACAAGAGTTAATATCTAGAACTCTTGTTCATCCTAAATAGGACAGAGCACCTACCTCCGTTTCTTTAATACACTGTTCAAGATGGGTACACACTGTAAGGGGTACATGTTCTTGTCGTAATTTACGTCGGAGATCTACAAGAGCATCAAACTTCTCCATGATTAATGCCTTCCTATGTTCAAGTTCGTCAGCCAACTCTACTGGGGTGTCATCTTTATGGTGGCTGAAACTCACAACCTGTTTGTGCTGAGGTTCTGAAAAAAAAAGTAAAATATACGGGCTATAAATCATATGAATTCTACATCTAAATATGAATTAAAGACAAGGCAAAACAAGGGTGCCATCACCACAAGATACACTGCCATAAATTTGAAGGGTAGAATATCACCCTGGTTCAAAGGTTAAACACAGGCCCTTGATAAGTGTCAGAGACACAGATACCTTGGCAAAGATGTATTTAAGTCCATAAGGCTGCATTGTCAACAATCCCAGATAGGAAGTCACCTTGTTAGCATTCTTTAAGTCAGTTAGACCTTTGCTGTTCAGTCCTTGAATTTTACTACCTTTTATAAATGAGAAAACATTTTGGAAAAAAATGGTTGTTTCCCTTTACAAGCAAAGCTTTACAAATTAGATATCCAAACTATGCTTAAAGACCCACCCAAATTGCCTATACAGAATATTAAAATGGCTACACAGAATATCATACAGGGAACTAACAGATTTTTAGTACCAGGACTTCAAGTTGGCCACTACAGTTCAGGCAGGGTCATTCAACTATAAATGACATCCTCACACTGTCCTGAGTGATTATTTTTTTTTGTCCAATTACATACTATCAATATGAAATAAATGCAATCAAATAAAATAAATAATTCTGATTGGTTTGAATCACATCATGTGCAGAAATCCATTGCACTTTATTTCTGTATAAATTGCTATAGGCCTTTCAGGACCCCCCCAACCTTCGATCTGCAAGTCCTGTGTTGTAGGAACTCGAATTAACATAGTTCCCGATCATCAACATTGCTATTTAACCAATTATAAATTCAGATATTTTAGAAAGAATTTACAATTATAAGCATGCAGTTCTGATTCTGAGCCGACTTATAAAACAGAGTCGACGAAGACCATCAAGCAACCCTATCAACTAAGACCGACTTCGCATTTTTTGTTCAGAAATACATACCAACCTGGCAGAAACAGGATTTTTGTCATAACTACCTCTATAAATTTCAAAGTTGTTGTTTATTTGTGTTTCGTTTCTTTTACTATATGACATTTCACTTTGACAGCAAGATAAAAAAAATTTAACACAATCTAAAAATAGATTGTGTAGTCTAGATGTGCAGAAAATTGACTTGAAGCCGAGTATTTTAATAGTTTCTTCGATCTAGAGGATTGCAAGTAAAAAGGGCCAAGTGCCCTTTTTACTTTCTTTATTGGGGTATAAAGTGCAATTGCCTTAGCAAATGGCTGAAACATAATGCCCTGTGGCATTATTTGCCATGTGCTAAGATTTTCCTCCCTGAAAATAATTTTGAGAACACAGCTATTTTTAAGCTTGTGTGAAAAGTAGTCCCGCAAGAAATTTGACTTATTATGGAGAAATGCTTTCATTTTTGCTTCATGATATTAATCATATGGAGTATTTTTAATTTCATGGAGGTATGAAACTAAAAACCTATTCACACTCTTGTATGAATAGGCTTCGCATATTCATACTATGTAATTAGGTCTTTTGTTTCATACCTCAATGAAATTAAAAAATACATGTTCTCTCTTAATCTCTTAAATGAAATACTTTTCTATTCATGTCACATACTTTTTAAATTCAACACCATTTATCTAGTAACAAATGATTAGTTCTAAAAACAATGTGCTATTCTGAATAAAGGAGTTTGAATTTAAGGTATTGGACCCTTAATAGTTCCTCAAAGTTTTGGCACTCATAAACTCTCACAGTGTCAACTGAGGTTTCCTAATGATTTTCATTAGGAAACCTCGGTCAACATTTTGAAAGATCATGGGTTCTGAAATGTTGCGCAACTATTATGGGTCCGCTACCTTAAAGACATACATACCAGGATCAGGGGCGCTAGCAAACCATTCCTCTTCTTCCTTTAACTGTTCTCTCAACCTGCAAACAAAACATAAACATATGTGGTCCGTCAAACAAAAAAGGAACATCTGGGAACTCCATAACATAAAAATTTAACAAGAGGACAAGAATGGCCCTGAAATTTATTGGTCCAGTGGAACTCATCCGAGTAACTCTCTGGCAAAGTTTCATTCACATTTGCCTAATTGTTGAATAGGAGATTTTATTCCAAGATTTTAAAGTGAGAATAGACACTGCCAACCCATTCATTACTGAGGAGACTCAAATAAGCCCCTCCCTGCCACATCCATATTTATGAGCCAATCAAACTTTTGTGAACAATTTTTGAAAAGGGTCACCCAAAGAACATTCTAGTAAAGTTTCATTGAAATCGGCCCACTGGTTAAGCAAGAGATGTCATTCAAAGATTTCGGGCTAAAAATAAGCCCCACCCTGCCATGCCCATAATAATGGGACAAACAAAATTTTGTGAAAAGTTATTGAAAATGGTCCCCTAAGGAACATTCTGGTAAAGTTTCATTCAAATTGGCCTAGTGGTTTAGGAGGTGATACTGTTCAAAGATTTGGGGCTAAAATAAGCCCTGACCTGCCACGCCCATATTTATGGGCCAATCAATATTTCACAAACAATTTTTAAAGAGGGTAACCCAAGAAACATTCTGGTAAAGCGTCATTGCAATTGGCCCAGTGGTTATATTTTCATGAGTGGTGGAGCAACAGGTGATAATATAGCTTTTGTTGTTCATGAAATGAACTATTAATTGATCTTAATCCCAAAACAAATGATTAATGTATTTCTTTATTGCAAAAATAAGACAAAATGTGAAATCTTTAAGACACATTGTCATAAAGCACGTCATTTTGGAAGTTATTGCATATGAGCGTTCATTGTATCGTCACTTATTTGCCCCGCATAGATGACGTAAGATAGGATGAAATGCACAAAAGCTGGGTATAAGTTTTTTGATAATTTCACTGCTTTAGCGGTGAAATTATCAAGTGATAATCTACCGTTATTTCTCAATAATCCACCAAAGCAATAAAGGAATTGTTTTCTTGTTTTGTAGCAGTATAAATAATACCTTCTTACTTTTGATTTTCTTCAAGTAAATTCCTAGCTTCACTCTCCAGTCTGTCCACCCTATTTTTAGCCTCACTCAAGTCTTCAGGTCTGGATGTCCCACGTGCTGACATTTGCTGGACTTGATCTCTCAATAATCGACTGTGCTGTGGTGTTTGACTATCCAACAACTTGGATATATAACTGTCATATTCAGTCTACATCAAAAACAGAAAAAAGGCCCTCTTGCAATAAAGCCAAACTCCTGTGATTAAGGAAATGGACCCATATTGTTCCCTAACATTTCCGAACTCATGATCTTTCACAATGTTAACCGAGGTTTCCTAATGAATTTCATTTGGAAACCTCGGTAAACACTGTTAAAGTTCATGAACATCAAAATGTTCGGAACTATTAAGGGTCCAATATCGCAATGCAAGATGCTTGGATTCTGACCATTAGCTTGTAAGATATTTGAACTAGAATGTATGAACAAAAAGGCCCAGTGTATCCAAAGGCTCAGTTTCAAACAAGCCAACTCCCAAAAGGCAGTTTTTGCTCACCGAATAAGTGCTTGACAATTAAGTATGCTTTAAATCAAAGTCAAAATTTACTTGGAAACAGTTTACCATGACATTTTTTTGTTTTTTGTATGTAGGTTATAGCATATGCTGAAGGGTTTCCAGGGTTGTGGAGAAAAGTTGAGGTCCTCTACATTTTAGCAGCCAACTTTTTCAAAGAGAGAAATTGCTATCACTTGTCAGTTGGAATTTGATCTTGACTTTGACCAAAAGCCTTGTCTTAATTATGTATTGAAAGGTCAAGTCAAAAGTAATAAACATATGAAATATGAAGGTTAATATACTTACCATTGCAAAATTTTGGCAATTTTTAAAGTTTGAAATTTCCATTTTTTTTACCTTGAAATGATCGCACACAGTATGGCCATTAAAGCAGTTTTAAATCTGTAGTTACTAGGTTTGAGAATCAACACTACTTAAGGTGTTGAATCATCAAATTATGGACTCGCTTTATGACAAAATGACAGGCATCTGACAGAGATGTGGAACGCCAGGACAAGCATCAGAATTCCATGTACCGGTATGTCCAGGAGAAATCAGGACATATGGTATGTCTGCTTAAGGTTTAAACCTATTTATTTTACATCGATTTGGAAACAAGTTTTTACAACTTAGATTAATCAATCTGGATTCTGCTTCCTGGAAAATTCACCAGTACTCGCGCTGAATGTGTGGGTCAATGAAAGAACCAAGATTGATAGCCGCTCCCGGGAATCGAACTCAGGACCTTTGGGTCAAGAGGCCAACGCTCTACCTCTAGACCACAGACACCATGTCTGCTATGTCTGTAGGTATGTCTGCTAATGATAATTGAACAAGTAAAAAGCCTTTCAATGTGCCACCAAAAAAATCTCTACCTACCTTAATACAGTTAAGTATATAGCCGAATGTAGAAGTGTCCTCTATAAGATCTTCAAAACTATTACTGAACACCTGTAACTTGTGAAAGTTAGGACCTATTCCATTCACATTCATCATCTGTAGATCCTACAGAACATTAAAACAGAAAATAAAATCACTAGTTGGTACATTTTGTACTAGAACGAGTTCAATTTCTGTCAAATCATAACTTCATTCTTTTGAACAAAACTAAATGATAATAAATCCCTTATTTTGGTTTATAATACAACCCACATCGGGGGAATGAAATGTAAAAACACTGCTGAATATTTTTCATATCAAATAGGTTTTATAAGTGCAGAGCTACAGATAGTGGGGGTATTTTGGATTTTAGATCAAAATAATAATAGTTCAAACCTTATGTTGTGGATACTCATTGGAATCATCTCAATGACATGATTCAAATAAGTACCCATAATATAGATTTTCATTGAGAAATAAAGATTTTAGACTGGCTTTACCACATCTTATCTGTTCATGTGCTAGTAGATTAACTATGCAAATGAGCTTAATTATTAGATAGAGGTTGACTTGTATATTATATTCTACACAATATAAACCCTCAACTGGAACAAGCACAGCTTAAGACATGAGAGTTTATTTCTTGTATAATGCACTATACAGACTCTATCTGACTAATGTTCAACAGACTTATGACTAATTAAGAGTCATTCCATGGTCATTTATAATGCACATTCACCCTTTCACTCATTCAATTCCTCTATATCTCTCACACAGTAGTGAACAACATTCTCTCATTTCTAAACAACATTTAGTTTGCATCCCTTAATTTGCAACATCAAATTCAAGTGCTATGAATAAGAACCCCTGATATCTTTTGCAAATCAGGTACATGTTGATGGCTCAGCATTAAACAGATGTAACTGTCTATAAGGTTATAGACAGTTACAACTGTCTTGCACTGAGCCATCGATGTAATGTAATACTAGTAAATAAATTTTAAGTTTTTTTATTCCTAGTGGAAAAAAGTGCTAAATTAGTCAATATCAAATTACCTCTTCCAACCTTCTCTCCAAATGCTCCACAGCTTTAACACCAGACAAAACCTTTTGTTCTCTACAATCCTGCTTCCTCAGCACCGAGTCTTCAAATTGTTTCATTCTATTAAACTGATCCTGCTTAGTTATACCTGCATTAAATGAGGGCAAGAAGGAATGTTTCACTGTTAAATAACCATCAGCATCCAGAGTTTGTTTAAGATCAGCCATAATGTCGTAACTAGGATCACGGGGAGAAAGTCTTTTTGTCATGATGTTTGGTGGATATTTCTGTCTTGGACTCCTTACCATCATTTCTTGTGTATCGAGCTCTTCCACTAATATTCCATCATTAAGCTGAGAATAGATTGACTTTGCTGATTCAGCTCTGTTGGCAGACTCGGATCTGTTCATAAGTACCCTGGAAAAATCGCTCGTTTGTGTTTGAGCTTTAAACTCTTCCAACTTTTCCCTGTTTGGTGGTGTCACCCTCCGTCTTGGAGGTACAGGCACACTACCAGTTGTCCCCACACTAAACTCAAACAATACATCTGTCATTTTATTTTCGACATTGTCACTATTGGACTGTCTTGGCCCGACATCAGGCAGTAAATCTTTATCTTTTACAGGAGTTCTTCTTTTCTTTGAACTTTTCCATATGTGACCGTGGGAGTCTGCAAGGCTTTGTTTGTACAGGTTTTTCTCATTAAGATGGCCCCAAGAGTAATCTTTGATGTCCTTCTTCTGTACAGTTTCTATGTTATTTAGTGCATCTCTCAAATGTCTGTGGGAAGTAAACTTGTAAGCCGTCATAATGCTGGGTTTCAGGCAGTAATTTTGATCAGAACTTACATCTTTATGACATCATCTAGAAATTTAAGAAGACATGATGTTAATCAAATATACTCAGATATTAAAGTGAATGTGTCATGTTTTCCACCTTATTTAATGTTATTTGAGTGTCTATGTGTTTGTTGTAATCTAACCACTTTTTGTGTCTACCTTTGGTTTGAAAACATAGCTACATGTATTTAGGGATCATGTTTGACCCTTAAACCTGACAGCATGACAAGGATTAATAAGATTACTTTTCCAGTTTTGTAAATGAACCTTAATTAATCATGATAAGAAATAAATAAATAAAAAAAAATCAAAAGCAGTTTTGGTAATAATTTTGGTAAAAAGTTGATAATAATTTTACATGTAAAAGAGATAAGAAGGCATTGGCACAATATGAAATTGTGGCCAATTAAAGTTTTTCATTGGGCCAAGTTGAAAATGGGCCAATTTGTCCTTTGACACTTTTTTCACTAACAATTTTATTTAGTGCTCCAGCTAGGATTTCAAACAGCAGGCTGCCAGTGCCCTTGAATGGCACTTTGCATAGTGGAGCCGGGGTTCTTCCAGGGAAGGCGCTCCCACTAAATGTCCTGCATGTAAGGTAAACACACATGTCATCAGTGAATGATGAAAATGTAAAAAACTACATTTCATTCAAGTTTTAGCTAAGTAGTTTTGATTGCCCACTAATGACGCAGGTCCATTGTGAAGTCATGCCTTTTTTTAATGCTGTTTTTGGGGGCCAAAATTTGACCCAATTTCCTGCTTAAAAACATATACTCTTTTTCCCTATTTCAGTAAAAAAATCCCACCCCCCCTATCTAATAGGCCATTATCACGGAAAAAGATCACTAATATGTTAAAACAATTATTCGAATGGGCTTCTTATATTCCTTAACATTTAATCACTGTTAAAAAGAAATTAAACCCTCAAAAATCAGCACTTTTGATTGATTAAATAGTGTTATGAAAATACCCTTCTCAATAAATTTATCGCACTTCAGCAAGGACCTACCTCCTTTCCCCTTAATTTCACAAAGAGGAAAATGGAAGTGAAAATTAAACAGAGGTTCTTTTATTAGAAAAAAAATACCAGCATTTCAGGATAATGGACTATTAGTCTTTAATTATAGTTGCACAACTTTTTTCTCCTGGCAGTTGGATCACCCTATCTCAAATCACGATAAAAATCAGGAATAGAGCTTTTAAAATGCCATTGGTTCTTACTAATGATAATATCATGTTTATCTTCAGTACAATTACTTTTGAATGAATGATTTTTAATTTTAATTCTTCTTACCAATCAACATTAAATATATATCGAGGTTGTTATTTTGCGCTTATCGACCCTATTTCATGAAAAAATTTCCAACCTGTTAATTTCTTATAATTAAACTTATTTGTGCAATATCTGCACAACTATCACTGTTTAAGGTGCATGAAAAAAGGGAGGTCTAAATTGATGAATTTCAAGTTGATATTGCTGAATTCATTTCATATGAGTTGATAAACATGTCCTGACCACTTTCCTAAAACAATTGTAGCATTTGGACTTAATAATTCTAATCTGTTGGGGTGGCATTAAATTTTGCTTAAACTATCAATTTCAAACAATGAACAAATACAGATTTAGACACTTGTGATAGTTTATGCCAAGCCCCTAATTTGCAGACTGATCACTGAAGGAAAGGCGCATTCTGACTCAATATCCAGCATCATGCATTCCACTAATTACCAGTGATTGATCTATTTATCTCTGTATGTATAAAGGAGACATTGATTGAATGGAGTTTAACGCCGCTTTCAACATTATTTCAGTTATATCGCGGCGGCTGGAGCACCTAACAATGGATTCCTGGTATTTCTATCACCAGTCGGGGATCAAACCCACGAACTCTAGATTGACAGTCCGACACGCTACCAACTGCGCTATGACGGCGGCTTATAAAGGAGACAACATTGAAGGATGATTGCTAGTAATGTTACACTTTATCTCTAAACCCTTTTTGGAGGATATGCTAGTAGCACCTGAATTTGAGAGCAGGTTGCCCTCTAGATATGATAATGTATCCCTCCTTTGATAATCTGATGTGGGAGGGATACGACGCGGTCCCTCTTTATTCTATGTTGCAGCGCCCGGAGTGATTCACTCCGGGCACTTTAAGGTCAATTTTTGGAATATGTGTTAATGCTAAAAACACTTTTTTACAATCTAAACCTTCCTTGGTAATTAATTTATAAGTCCCAATAAAAATTTATCGCCACAAATTTAAATATCCCAAGAATTTCACTTTTAATTAGTATCACTGTCTGAAAATCGTACTTTTTCCCTTCAAAGTCAGCCATTTTGTTTGATGTTATTGAAAATCACGTGAGCTCTCCCGTTTCCCGCCAAAATTCAGCTAATGAAAAATGAGGTAGCCATATTTGGGAGCTGTAGTCTTTTTTGTAAACAAACTTTCTTTGATCATAATAAAATATGAAAATTGAATGAAAAACATTGTAAAGTCACTTAAATTGGTAAGGTAGTAGACAGATACAGGCTACTAGATGCTTTAAATTCGCAAAGGTTTTGAAAGGTAGGTAAAAATAGCTACTATGCTTTTTACCCAGCACCTGTTTTGACAGCATGGAATAAGTAAACAAAGTGACGTCACAATAAATCACATGATCAACATAACTGTCATGGCCTCCGAACTTCGAAAATTTGAACAATTGAAAAAGAAAACACTTTTTTAAGAACAATACAAGTGATGTATTGGTTACTGTATCATTATTTGCTTTCAAAACTAAGGTAGGTATGACATTAGCTCTTAGATAACCTCTCAATTTGAAAAACAGAAATTTGATAACTGCAACAAAAAACAAATAGGGTGGAAATTGTAGCCCTCGACCGGCAGCATATCAGAAAGAGGGGTACGTTATTGCAGCTAGTTGCCCTCCTGAAAGAGCCTAGCTGGAGCACCGTTTTTGTCTGCTAAGCAAAGTGAATCCAGATTCGTCAAGGATTACAGGTTCAACAACGATATCTATTAATATAAAACTCAACTTAATAGGACACAAACACACAAAAGTCATAGCAGGGGGATATTTCTCACTTATTTCAGTTCTGCGCGACTATTGCTTACCTTCACTTTGTTTTAACTATTTTTCGCCGTTATGAAAGAAATAATGCAAAAAAGTGGAAGTTAGTTATACCAGGTAATCACATTATTCAAAATTACTTGGAATATCTTCTGATAGTGCCTTCGTGACAAAGGTTGTAGGGCAAGTGGTCATTTAAACATTTTTGTTTTGGTTGCCAATGAAACATTTGGAAGATATTGCAAGGGGAGCAACTCTTGCTTAATTAGACTGGAAAATATTACATTAATTATAGGGTGGGAGCTTCCCTTTATTTAACAATTTGAACTAGTCGTTTATTCGTCATCATTTCTTTTTTTTTTCTTAATTATGATGATGACAAATAAATGGGTAAATATTTTACCCATAAAAAAAATCTTCATCATTTTCATCTTTAATGCAGTTATACTTCGAGGCTGGTGCACCTATCCATGGTTTCACTGTTTTATAGTTTTACTGGTGCGGCCACCAACCAACAATATATGAATTTGTTCTGAAATTAATTGATTAGTTTTCAGTTTCATGGAGGTTACACTAAAACCTCATCATACTGTTTGGATACTGCAAATTGGAAACTTTGAGAAACCAATTACCACCTGGCTGGGAAAAAAAACAACCAAGGACACTTTTGAAAAAGACCTTGGATCCACATACACACCAATCTTGCATTTAAAGACCATATCAGCTTAAAGCCAATCTGCAAACAAACTGCTGGGAATGATAAAAAGAACCTTTACCTACATGGACAAATCCGTATGTTCCTAACCCTTTTTAAAAGTCTTATCCGTCCTCAACTCAAATATGGTTCGAATGAATGGTCAACAGCAGTTTACGGAAATGTCCGAGTGATCGGTTCCGAATGAGGTCAACAGCATTTAAAAAGAAGAAATTAAATTGGAGAACGTTCAAAGAAGAGCAACAAAGATCATGCATAGCATCAAAACCAAAAAACTACAATGAGAGATTACTGACTACACCTTGGGCTTCACATTGGATTCCCTACTCTACAATACAGAATACATGTACATGGATAAAGTAAATAAAAAAATGATTTTCCCTTTATCCAATTACAAAATACAACCAGAGGTCCGGCCGACTTCAAAGTCAAAAAAAAAAAAAAAAAAAAAAAAAAAAAAAAAAAAAAAAAAAAAAAACTGAGTAAAATGAACACAAGGAACTTCAATTTTACCCAAGACATGGAATAGATTGCCAAGGAATGTTGTTAACTGCAAAAATGTAAATAGTTTTAAAACTGCATTAAATAACCACTGGAGGAATATTCCAGTGAAGTTTATACCCGATTGTTATGGGCCGTATTTTTAGTAACCAAAGTAAAGAAAAGGGCTGTAGGGGCAACAACCTTACATTGGTCTCTCAACGTACAAGTAGTTCAGATAACTGGTAAAACTGTTTGGTATCAGAGCGGCGGCCTTTCTTAACGTAGCTCTGGTGCATGCATGCTATGCGATGCCCCATCTTAATTATGCGTTACTAAAAAAAACGTAAGTTTCACAAATGATTTTTTTGTCAATGATGTTTATTTCATACAATGAATGGATTTAGAGTCTGTAATCCTGCTATAGCTTCAAACCCACTGATTGCTGATAGCATGCGTGCCTGTGCCACAAAAATCACGGACGCAAAAACCCTAAAAACTCAGCCTTCGATAAGATGAAAATATGTTTTTTCGAAAATCGGTTTGTCACCGCGTACAAGATGTTGTTTCCGAGTTGAACTTAATCGTTTCATCAGACGGCCTCTGCACAACATCGCTTTATTCAAACTGTGTTGGCACTACACACGCGTTTCAAAAAAAAAAAAAAAATATATATATATATATATATATATATTTATAAACCGGCTTTAAACTCGTTCAAACAAAACATACTAAATCTTGACCAATTGCCTGGTTTTAAACTACCCGTGACCAAAGTCTCGCTGTTCGCAGACCGTTACCCTTACGTATCTTGCAGTACGGCTCAACAGGGGTCGAATTATTTTGATAATACTACAAAGACCGACAATCAAATGAAATCATTAGAATTTTTCTTTTAACGTACTGAAAGATTTAGAGATTTTACAACTAGTATATATGATCTAATGACCCTATACAAAAGTTATTGAAGTAATATACTGGATGGGGTCAAAATTGGATTCAGATGCATTTTTTTATTGATTAATGAAGGGTCTTTTATATATTGGTCGTGATAATATCATGTATGAGGTTTAGAACAGGTGTTAAGATTATACTCATTTGTCCCAGTTAAGACTTCCTAAAGACACACCTTTTAAAATAGACCGTGCACATAAGAAAATCTTTGAAATGTTCTTGTGACAAATCGTAAAGTATAAATGTTTTGTGTTTTACGTGAAGAATAATAAAAGGCGACGCCTTTTTAGTCCCATTATGACAGATTCTTCATCCTGGGCAGCCCTGAGATCAGAATCACCAAACGGTGCAAACAGTTTTCGAATTGTACCCCGCTTTGCACGCAAGTGAACGTTCAAAGCGGGATACAATTCGAAAACTGTTTGCACCGTTTGGTGATCCTGAACGCAGGGTAGATCTTATGCATCAACCTCATGACAGACAATTGATACAATAAAATTCAGGGATATGAGCCAGTGCATGATATTTCCAACAATTTCAAACGTGCGCAAAGTAAAGCTTCTGGCCAGCCTGTGTGGCTTTAGTGTTACTACTCGATTTTGAATGTACTTTTTCACAAAAGTTTATCTATCCATTACATCCTTTCTTAGCCCCCAGCTTCTATCCAACATAGGTCTACGATTACAACCCATTGGTGGAAGACAAATTGTCGGAAAGGATTAGTGCTGCTGTCGGGAATCGGATCAAGAACCTTATTAATGGTAGTCCGATGAGATATCAACTGCGTCATGACGGCGGCTATCTATAAACGAGTCTCAGTTGTGGAGGCTTAGGTAGGTTCTATTGTTGCATGTAGCCTGCTTTGTGTGCAGGATGACAGAACGATGCAAAATATCTGCAAGTTATAATCCCGATTTGCATGCAAAGCTGGATATAATTTTCAAAAAGTTTGCACCGCTTTGTCATCCTAAACGCAGGACTGTTCAAAGTAATGAGGTTTTTCTAAATGAGCCTGTGCGTGACATTTCCAACGATTTGAAATGTTCATGAGGTGCATACACTGAGCGGCGTAGGCTCCCGCAAACTGTAAATATAAAGTTAACTAATTGTCTACAGATACTTTGCGATCTTATCTATCTACAAAGTGCAAAGGAAAGACTCTGGTGAGACTGTGCGGATGCACAGGCTAGCCAAAGTCTTTACTTTGCGCAAATTCAAATTGTTGGAAATCTCACGCACAGGCTCATTAATTTGACCCGGCAGTCAGGCGAAACGGGTCATATTTTGCACTTTTCTGAATTTATGAATCAAGAATGATCATTCTACCTTCCTGTATACTATAGAGTTTTTTTTTTTAATTTGACACGTGGTTGACCTCTAGAGGTAATTTATCTCGCTTTCAAACTTTTGTTTCATGAAGTTTCCAGATGGTCCCTTTTCGCGCGACGGGTCACAAATGAAATATTTCTCTGCTCCGCTAAAAATTACATTTCCCACCGTTAAATATTATTTTATCTTATATTTTTTTCATATCCTATTTGGTTGAGGTGTGATTATAAAATATCATCTAATGCATGTTTCCTTTAGTGATTGTATACGATTCGCATAAGGCTATCATTCTTAAAGTAGCCACGGACCCTAAATGTATATTGATAGTCCCTGATGTAGCCTTTCTTTCTTTCTTTCTTTCTTTCTTTCTTTCTTTCTTTCTTTCTTTCTTTCTTTCTTTCTTTCTTTCTTTCTTTCTTTCTTTCTTTCTTTCTCACAGAAGGTCATTATTTTAGCGGATCGCTTTGCATTAGTGATAATTGGAGCATCCAAATATTGTAAACGCAGATTGAATTGCTTATATACATCTACAAGGGTGTGGGACATGGGTGTTACTAGGATTTGAAAATTATTCAGAAGGTGACCAGCAAATTTATAGGATAACGGCGACACGTGGACTGTGAGAAAAGTTAAATGCCTTCCAACCGCTCCCCCTTTTTATCATATGAGTGTTGGTGAATAATCAAAACCTCGTAACTTCAGCTTGAATAAGCTGTAGTTACGATGCTATGGCTATTCATCAACGATATTTTTGAAAAAGGATTTATTTGTATTACGTACTTGCGTAATGTGCATAATGGTAATTACGGCCTTGCTGGTGCCCGCCTACGTAGTGTTCTATATGGGTATTAGTGCTAATGAATTAAGCAATAATTCCCTATATAAGTATAGCAACAAATTGGACGCAGAATTACCATTATTTCGATTTTACTTTTGCTCTATTGTCGAAAAAGTGGAAACGTGTGTCGATTTCATTCTATTTTCAATGGAAAAGGTGTTAAAATTCCAACAAAAGCCGTGAGAAGCACTAATTGCACATCGACTACACAACAATCGCGACGTCATAATGGTATAACACGTATCTCACATTTAGTGATTAATAATACCGTCTATGTAATTCTAAAACCTCGTAACTGCAGCTTGATCAAAGCTGTAATTACGAGGTTTTAGAATAACGACGACGATATGTCTTCTGTTTTTGTTTAAATGGGGTTTAACAACGTATCAGTTCACCGTCTTTCAGTCATATCACGGCGGCTGGAGCACCTAACATTGGTTTTCTCGAATTTCTATCAGAATTAGGCCTACTGCCACGGCACCATTGGCTCTCATTCAAGCCTTTGTTTCAGAGATGAAGAGAGTATGAAATGTTGATTTCATTCAGGTTTGAAACTAAAGACCTAATCACACTGGTGACAACAACAAAAATAAAGGACACCGGACTGCAAAAAATGAGGTTCCGGGTTTGATTTCAGACACAGTCCCCAACCAGTGATAACACTGGTCCCACTGTCGACTATCATAAAAACCGTTAAAAGTATACCTTTAATTTGGGATGAGCAAGAAGAGGCTTAGAAGGAATATCCCGGTTTAGCACTCGGAACTGGCGGATCCAGGGGGGGGGGGGATTAACGAAGCCATCTCTGTATCAAAATTACTTCATTCTAGTCGTCAAATTCAATCAAAAAATTTTGTAACACAATGAAAACGACCTCTATTTGTAGTGTTGGGACAATATGATCTTGAAATTCTATAAATTTAAGATAACTGGTGTATGGAATTTGAGCAGTTACTCCCATAGTATCCCTATCTATATAGATAGGGATACTATGGGATTAATTAACTATGATTCTTTAGGCGAACATAGAACCGCCTTTTAAGAAACCTAAGTCCCTGGATCCGCCGCTGCACTGGTGAGAACCTACCAGTAATCTATGGTAAGGTGCTCCAACCGTGATATGCCTTAAAAACGTTTAAATAACAGCGTCATTTAAGGTAACTGCGGACACATAGAGTTCCATTTTAGGTCCAAATTTTTAATTGTCTGCAAATCATGCCTAATGCGATGAAACTGAACTGTGAAGTACCCGCTTTCATATTTCGGTCATAAAAAGGAATTTCATAACGTAAAGTTGACGTCATGACGTCATCAAGGGGCCGACCCCTTTTTTAGAGACCAAAATCAGTAATTATCCAATATTTTTGGAAAAAATAAACCAATTTTTATCCCGAAAACGCCATTTGCTTCGTATTAAGATACCCGATGTTATATTTTTATTCATATGAAGAAATAAATGTAAGAAATACAATAAAGTTTTACGTATTAAATGTTAATGTCTTCTGCGTTGCTGTTTTCGAATACAGTTATTTAAAATATTGCCTTTTTTTCTCGAGAATTTGTCCGGTGACCTATGCTGAAATTTAGATATGTTGTTGCGGAAACATTCCGCTGATTTTTGAAATAAAAACCATGTGTCTTCGGGTAAAATTTTTTGTAAAATTCGATTCCGCGAAGATATCGCAAATCAAAGGATACTTCAACGTCGCGTTAAATGTTCGCCAAAGATGTCTTTTAAAATGGATGAAAAATTAAGTGAATTTTTCAATTTCTTAAAAACATATTCAGATTTGATACTTCTAAATCCTACATTTCACAATAAACCCTAATTCCAAATATTTTAGAATGCGTTATTACACGGAGATTGGCGCCAAATAAGCAAAGGACCGATGCTTTTGGTGCGACGTCGAATTCCGCGAAAAATGTTGCAACAACTTCGGAAAATCGAATTTAATAAAAAATCTAACCCGAAGACATATCATTTTTATTTGATTAATGAAAAGGACATTCTTTTCGCTACAAAATAACAAAAATTTCAAATCAAATTTTAAAAATCGCGAAATAGATAGCGATTTGTGTCCATTTTTCTTATCAAATGTGCACGGAAATTAAACGACTAGCTCAAGCGTACTTGCACTTTCTTAATGAAACTTTTTTCGTAAAAATCGATCGATTAATTCATAATATATTTGCAAATAATGATTTTGGCGGGTCGAAAAGGGGATGGCCCCTTAATGACGTCACGACGTCAAATGAACGAGCTTCAGACCCTTTTCGTTGTTTGTTAGCTAATTCCCGCACTCCAAATATAAATCTCAGCAATTTTTGTGAGATTTAAAGAAATCGAAATTTCGACAATTTTATCTGTCCGCAGTTACCTTAAACTCCATTCAAATAATTGCAATAGATGTATTACAAAAGCAGCTCAAAAAACCTAGTCTTACCAAATATGCCAACTGTTTTCTTTAATAAATGGTTTCGTTTCATTAAGCCTTTGTTTGCGTTTCGCCAAATCACGGTTATTGACGTAAAGAGAGGCGTGTCTGAGGTAAAAGTTGTTGATTCCAATGATTAGGCAAATTGCAGACCAAATTAGCAGTTTCCCAGTTTAATAAACAACCATAGGGGAAGCAAAACGGAAGAAAACAGTGTTTGGTAAACGGAATACATCTATTTAATTACAGGTAATTGATACACTGTCAAGTTTAAAAAAAAAAAAAATGAATTAGAAATACCATTTTCTTTACTTACATTACAAGATGTATTGCTAGCCTGCGGATTGAAACGTCTCCTCTTCAAATGATGTTTATAAATATTTTTATTTAGAGCTTATCATGGAATTAATAATTTGTTATCTATATTTTCATATAAATTAATGTTTTTTTTTGTTTTTTTTTTTTAATAATTTATTTATTTACAGAATTGTGACTCTAGAAAGGAATATCTAGGAACTCCGTAAAATAGATATTTCAAAAAGAGACTGGTTCCAAAAAGGCTGACCAGAAGTCGCATTTCAAAGAGTCTTGAACAGCAAGGTAAAATGATCATTCTAGATTAAAAAAAATCAAAGTGCGAAAAGGTTCGACAGTTCACGCACTTCTTATTTGCCTGACGGGTCACATTTATTTATTATTTATTTATTTATTTATTTATTTATTTACTTATTTATCTATTTATTTATTTATTCATTTTATATATCTTATTTATTTTATTTATTTATTTATTTATTTAATTTTTATTTATTTATTTTCGTATGTTTGTGTTTTTCAGTGATCCGAGTTTTGACATGAATATCCCGCCCTTTAGGAAAATTAACCAACTGAACCAATTTATTACATTTTTCTTCCAATGAGGCTGAAAACGTGAACCCGAAATATCTAATATAAGTTTGTACCTCATCCATATTTTTGAAAAGCGATAGTCTTTTTTTTAAACTTGCACTCGTAATTTTGAAAGTGCGGGGCTGTGAAAAGACAGTCGAACGATCTCGTTCACTCTATCGTTACACAGATCACATTTAAGAACTAGCTTTGTGAACAAGATGAAAATACGCTCAAGAACGCTTTAAAATGTAATAATGCTTTGCACGTTCTGTATTTAAATGACTGATTAGAAATTTATTTAAGTTTATTTGGGTGAAATTTATGCAATTTTGAATTTCACGCGACATTCTACATGACACTGTTCTCTGAGCGTTTTCGATGTTCATAATTATTACAAGCACATACAAATCATTTGTAGACCAAAATATATTTATTATAAGCACATACAAATCATTTGTAGACCAAAATATAGCAAAATGCAATGGGTCAAGGAGATGGGACCGGGGTTCAGACCACTTGAATTTCAGTAAATATATAGACATTTATCTAGTTAAAAAATCTAAAACAATTAAATTATCATATGACCAGTTCGCGACCAAATGTCGTAGCTACAGCTTTTTTAAAGCTGTAGCTACGACATTTTTGCTCGCGCACTAGAGAATGTCATTAGAAAATTACAGAGAAAAAATTCGGATGGAATCACCAACACCCCTTCAATACGCCTTTCCCCGGTAAAAAAAAAAACTGCTTCTGTGTCCCACAAAATACGTATAACATTAAATAGCTAGTCTATTTTTTTTCAGTAGATATTACCAGAAAGGGAGAGTGATGGCCACGCTGGTGTGGTTTTAATTGAATAAATTGTTCATCCTTTCATCACGAAAATTAAACCATGGCGAGTTCAACAGACACAGACAGACAGACAAACAGTCTTCTAGGAAACAACTCGTTCGCGAACAGTGATATGCTGAATGTGTACAGAGTGACCAACCCAATATTGGTGGTTTTATCGGCCGTTACAGTGTTCGTCCATATCCCCCTGCTGGTTGTCCTAGCACGCTGTAAGAAGATGCCAACATCCCTCAAGTTACTATCCATCAACTTTGTCACGTGTAGTTTAATATACTTCGTATCAGCAATTGTGATGTCACTGTGCTTTTTACTCGTTAAAGAGGCCTTTACGCAGACTTTCTATGACATCCGAGTTCTATACGTTACCGCTATATACGCAGTCATGATATTCTCTACTTGCGGTTTGGCTTTGGAACGATACTTTAGGGTCACGCGTCCACTTGTGGCTTACAGAATCTTGAGGAAGAAGAATATTATATGCTATATTGTTATAGCTTGGGTGTTCGGGTTTATCGTACCCGTGTCTGTTTGGATGTACGTGCTTACGATGGAATGTCGGTTCCAATTATTGCAGTGTGACTTAACATACGCCTTGAATATCAATCGCAAGTTTTTCTTTTGCCTTTTTACAACTTCAGCTCTTCTCATATGCCTGTCATGCTACAAGATATCTAAAACAATCAATTCCCTTCAGTCTGTTCACCCTTACCCGTTTCAAAACCAAGTCGCGAATACAAACGGGATTTCCCATGGCAATAGCAGTCATGGCACAGCAAACACAGCTATCATTCAAGTTCAAACTAAAAAGAACCAAGGCCAAAGGTTTTTATCAACAAGATACATTATCAAAATAATGGTCTCCTATGTGATAATTCACATACCAGTCTCGACGCATTCAATCTTTTTCATCCTTTTTCCTGACTTTCTGAAGATTCCTAGATTAGTTTCCGCATTCCAAGTTTTAAGCTTCATTTGCACGTTTGTTAGTTTCTATATAACCCAACATTTCTATATTTGGAAATTTAAAGAATGTAAGCTTATATTCCTCCTCACGTTTGGTACGTGGACCGAGCGATATAAAGTGAAAATTCCTGAATTGAAAATAGATGTTTACGATATTCAAACCGCAATTAGAAAGAAAACGTCGCGAGCCGTGGTCTCTGAATAACTAAGTTGGCGTTTGTATGAGTTTAAGGCTACCGAAATGTTTTAAATACAGCACTGCGTTCAGTTTGTCAAAACGGTGCAAACATTTTCCCAATTTTACCCCGCTTTGCACGCGTGGTTTTGACATACTGAACGCAGGACAGCTTTACGGAATTTTGGTCGCTAATGGACGATTAGCTGGATACTTATAGGACAAGAGATTCAGGCATTCTAGAAGCAATATAAACCAAGAAGAAATGATTTTGTTTGAAAATCTTATGAAGCAATATGTTGTCAGAGCATATGTTATTCTGCGTAATTAATGAACTGGCAGGGCGGGGCTTAACCGTGACGTAATTTGGCGAGTTTACTTTTCAATAGTTTGGGTTCTTTCGAAATTTAGTCGGTAATCATCGTTAACGCGTGCAAATAACTGTAACCTAAAACTTAAGGATTCACGTGCTTTGAGAGAGTGAACATATTTTATCGCTTGGTTACCAAAAGCCTCGTAACTTCAGCTTGATTAAGCTGAAGTTACGAGGATTTTGTTACCAGTATACGATTTAAGGTCTCGAGTTATTTATGTCGACTCTCTTTAGAAGTAGGTTATTTAAGATAAAAGCTGGCTTCCCTTAACCTTAAGTGCAACGACCCGTTACTTAGGCTCCGCCCTGCCAGGGCATTAATCGTGGATAATATCCATGATTGATGCACTGGCGGCGCGGAGCCTAAGTAATGGGTCGTTGCACTTAAGGCTAAGGTAAATCAGCTTTTTTAAAGACTTTCTTACTTCTACAGAGAGTCGATATAAATAACTTGAGACCTTGAATCGCCGGTTGGTAACCAAAACCTTGTAACTTCAGCATGTCTTAGGTAACCAAACGACGAACTGTGTTCACCTACTGTAAGCACGTGGGTCCTTTAGGTTTTAGGATACAGTTATTTGCAAGCGTCAATGATAATTACCTACTATCTTTTGAAAGAATCCAAAGTGTTGAAAAGTAAACTCACCAAATTACGTCAAGGCTACGACACGGATACTGCCAGTTATATAAAAACGCAGAATACATATTTTTCTTAAAGTCGTGTTCATCAACTTTCTGCACATATTAACAATATGCCCATGATGGCCTGAGACGATCTACTTACTATCAATACAATACAATACAACTAGTTTATTGCTGTAAGGCCGTAGGCCCAATACAAATTACAAAGCATACATTTACAAAACGATCTATAAAAATCTATAAAAGTGGTGGTATTAATTAATAACCCATAAGAATAAATGTCTATTTAATAATCATGTTGAATATTAGCAATCTTGTATACAGTATAAATAATTCCAGTCATATTCTTTATCGTTTTATATAGTTTTCACTTGTAAAGATTCTTCAAAAATTCGTATATATATATATATATATGGAAACACTATTTGAAAGTAAGAAAATTGCGTAAAATCATAGTTTTCTGAAACTTGTGAATGACTAAATTTATAGTTAAATACAGAAAAATGTGAATTAATCGACCACATACGGGCGGGACCACTAAAAAGCGGTCTTTAAAGCGGATGGTCGCTTAGTACACGCTCAAGTTTTTCCTCGTCTTGATTAGACATTTACGGAACTTCATTGGTTTGAAAAAGTTGGTGCAATGTGAAAATAGACTTTCAGGTATTTCATTCATTGCTTGTATTTTTACAACTCGTAAATTTACGAGGGTGAATAAAAAATTACGTAGACTTGCGTTACAGAATTTTTTATTTCACAGACTTGGAAAGAAAACTACACTGTTATTAAATTCTGACAATTTTCTTTTTGTCGTGTAAATTTGGATGAAATCCAACGAGTTTGTCACCTGTAACAACCATTCTAAAACATGTAGTAATTTGGTACCGGCGCACGGTAATGACGTCAATATGACGCTACAGTATTGATTAATTCCGTCGAAAGTCAGCACTTTTCAAAATATTTAACTCAACAATAAACACAATTTCTGCAACGCCTATCCATTGGATAAGTACTAATTTCATATCCATCTGATCCAAAATGATGAACTCAAATGTGTAATGTGTCTTTAAGATACTGAACTGATGTTGATCTGTGACAATTACAGATCAAACATCGAGAAGACGTTTTGCATTATCCGGGTGTCATTCTTCAGAAACGATCTCCATTCTAAAACAAACCTTTTAAACCATCCAAAAAGAAGGTATCTGCTTACATTTGAACACCTTTTAGCATATTTTATCATTTTAACCCCTCGATTAGGGTTTCCATAGGTCCAGTAGAACTTTATTATTGCCCGGTTGTCCATGGCTGCACCGGTGTCGTCATTTTGAAATTCAAAAATTGACACGTGTCCTTAGCTTACTGACTTTGAATTCGAAAATACCGAATGGATTGTGTTTATATTTCAAACATCTTAACAGATTACGTCAACGCGTACAAAGGCGAAGTTTGGAAGGGCTTGGTCCAAATTGAGGGGACAAGCACGGGCAGTATAACTAGGAAATTACGTTACAATATGGGTTGCGCCGGTGGCGCGTACCCAGGAATATAAAATGTTTGATTTTTTTACATCATAGTCATAGCAAACTCTTGTAAATTTAGTATTATGTCAACATTAAATGGTTTGTCACATGTACAAAGTTTCATTTATTTCCGTCGAAAAATTCCAAAGTTTTAGTAAAATTCCACGTATTTTTTTATCCACCCTCGTATGCCGCCATCCTGGTTACTGATTGACTCTCTGTAAAAACTCAAATCATAGGTCGGTAAATCTTAACCGTGATACGCCTGGTAACGAGTTAAATACAACCGTGTTAAAAAATACGCCATGCTGTAACTATAATCCATATGTTCAACGACAATCTATTAGAATTATGTTATGTCTGAATTCATGAACGTTATTTTCCTTTCAAAATGTCTTTATGTAATAGAATTTCAAGCTGTTCACAACGGGATGTTTTTTTGTTTGTTTGTTTTTCTCGGTCCACCAAAATTTTAAATTCCATACCCATTTTACATTTTCCCCCATGGTCCACATTATGCATTCCCCGTTCCCATCCTTGTCGTTTCCTTTTGGCCAAGGAGGTATAAAAGGGGATATAGTTCAACTCCATAAAACACTGCTATTAACCAATTATATTAAAAAAAAAAAAAAAAAAAATAGGCTCCGGAAACCTATAGCCCGGCTTGCTAATGTGACTAGTCGGGGATGCTGATTCTCGGAGGCTATGTGAAGATGTAAGAACTGTCAAGATTCTATCCCTCAAAACACAAGAGAGAAAAAAAAAAAAAAAAAACAACCGAAATGTTGATATATGCTTATATATTTTCTCTATTTTGATAAACCGGTTGTATATATACTTAGCGTCATAAGTAAGTTACCACCATAAATACCCTTGGATCTTTCGAATAGTATTGTCCTATGCAAAATACTGTGTGCGATATTTATACTAGATATAAATGTGTATCACAAATTAACTATTGTGTTGATAAAATATTTTCAATATTAACACAATACGTCACGTGCAAATTGGGTAATTCTTACGTTATTGACGTGTATACAAATTTTAACACAAATTGTTTTTGGATTATGCTAGCCAGTAATCATGCCGAAATAAGGCCATTTTAATTCTCTAAAGTTTTACACAAATGAGACGTTTGACTAACGAACAATGAGCTTTCAGGAAAGTCGAAGCATAATTGTGTTTTTTTTTAAACTGAAGGCCGAATAGGCTGCCCTCATCAAAAAATAATAAGACTTGCCCGTGGCCATAAAAAACTTGGTCTGTAGATAAAAGGCCACACCAAGGACGCCAAAAGATGACGTCAACTCGAACTGTTGGTAAAATCATCCTATGACAGGTTGGCTATAAGTTCCATTCAGCTTTTAAGACGGCACGGGATACATACGGACCTCAAAAGGGATGGATGTTCGCATCTACTATACATCTTTGTTTAAAACTGGTCGGGTTACGCGCTTATTAATTTTTCCAGGAGAACGTTTCAACGCCAGACCGTCAACAAGATCGTGTTAATTCGTGTACTTTGTAGCGCAGATAAGGTAATCGACATTGGCATAGTGTTCTTTTCACAGAGGAACCAAGATCCTATATCAATATGATCGGTTTTGTCATTGTGAACGTTATGCGCTTTCTTGTGGTAGACAGGCAATGCGTTTGGTGGTGGGAGTATAACGGCATTTCATTGAGACATAAAATACAAAACTCATTTTGGCCGAATGATGTTTACAACATAACGTTATGTTGAGACCAGCTTAGCCGTTTGTTTGTCCATTCTCAATGAAACACGTTAACGTTGATGTTTTCCAACAGATCATTGCTCGGTTGCATTTTGCAATGCTTTTTAAGATTTAATTAGAGTCAATTATGTAAATTCCCTTCATTGTATTGATTTCTCTTCCGATCGCAATCCTGCAAAGCAAGTGTGGGCAAATTGGGACACACGGTGTTTGACGATTGACGTCATATCGGGAACCAGCAGTAGCTCATTAACGCTCTAACTGACGAATGGAAGGCAATTCTCTAATAACGTATACGGCGTGCGATAAGAATTTTTGGCGAAAAATAACTGCAGTTCTCCATGAAAACGGCCGCCATACTTGTTATTGGTGTTTGTGATTTTTCAATATAAAGTAAGTTTCTTCAAGCCAGAAAAATGAGATGATTGTTCCTAGCCACTGATAAAAAAAAAACACATTGTTTATGCTTTCGCATCACTTTATTATCAACGAATAAAAAACATTTTTTCTACAAATAAAATAATCAATGTTGTATGCGTGTTATTGTTGGTGGTAACTTTCTTTTGACGCTGAGTATAATTACTTTTCTCTTTCATGTATTTGTTTATATTTGTCTTTATTGTACAGTAATGTACTTAGATGTAAATAAAAGATTGTTCTGTTCTGTTCTGATTTTTTTTCACTGGAAGATAGATTGATCATTCTAGATCCAGAAAATAGACACATTTCGAAAAAGTTCGACCCTAGTCAGTCTGCGCCATCCGCGCAGTCTGACTAGGATCGATACTTTACGCACTACCCAGAGGGTCCCTTTTCGCGTTAAGAGTCACAATTATGTAGATTATTTGACCCACCAAAGGAATTCAAATCGATGCATGACGCGCAAGCGTAGAAAATTTCATTCGTCGTGAAAACTAATGGCTGCAATGTGCGTTATATAGATAAGTTATAAACAATAACTTCAAACATTTTTGAACGTTCGAACTTTACTGATACGGATTACAATAGTGATACAACATGACATCAAGATGTAATTCTCCTCATCTCCCCCAAGTAGCGCACTACCAGGCTATTTATATAATGCAAAGACAAAATGTCCATCAATCTACTCCCCTCATTCTCATAACAAATATCAATTCTTGAATCCGGGGTCAAATATTGGACCGCTCTCTATTCCTGGCTCCGCCTTCATCGACCCAAGGAAATATCGAAGAATCAGGGCCCGTTACCTCATAACATTACACATCAACCATCTATTCTCTATATACAATAAGCCATCTGCGTTTCTCACCGTTAATTTAGTTAAACACCAATTGCTCGAGATATATCACCAAATTGTCCTGTCTTCGGATTCTAAACAACACCCCTGTGGGATAGTTTATGATGTAGCAAAAATATTTGTTGGAGTTTGACATTAATGCCTTATCTTTGAATTACGACAACAAAGGTATAAGCTGATTCATTTGTGACCCGTCACGCAAAAAGGGACCATCTGGGAATTTTATAAAATGAATATTTGAAAAGGAGATTGGGCCCAGCATTGGTCAACCAGAGGTCGCATTTCAAAAACTCTTTCACTGGAAGGTAGGTTGAATATTCTAGATTCAGAAAATATGCCCATTGTGAAAAGTTTCGACCCTAGTCAGTCTGCGCAAACCGCGCAGTCTGACTAGGGTCGACACTTTACGCACTTCCCTGACGGTCCCTTTTCGCATGACGGGTCACATTTTTATTTAAAAACAGAAAAAAAATCAATTATTTAATACTGTTACGTCAAGGTAAATAAACGTTGGGGTACCGCAAGGCTCGGAACTTGGACCACTGCTGTTCTTGTTTTATGTAAATGGTATATACAGATAATCTTTAAAGCATTTCCAGGCTTTTGCCGCCGAAATTCATTAGCATGTGTAGCTATACACATTCCTAATATTCAAGGTAATTTAAATCATGAGCTAATCATTGTATCTAAATGGACATTACTATAGCTTGAAACTTTAAACAGTCGCTATGTTCTTCAATAACAAAAATGTCGATCCCCGTTCTGCTCAGGTGAGATAAAAATGCATCTTCATACACGTCTTAAATGCAATAGTGCGAAAAAGAGTTCTATTTTTGGGTCATTGTCTTTCGACTTGACCGCGGACTCCGACGTCAAATAGTTCTAATTGATCACTTACTCCAATAGTAATGATAAATTAAAAACAAAAACAAAAAAAAACAAAAAAAAAACCAAACAAACAAAAAAAAAAACTTTTGGAAGCATCTCAAAATGTGTTATTGCATGCATATGCTATGTGCGTTATTTCATCTAAGATTGTTTAGAAATGACATAGACATGGAAATGAGATAAATGGGGTATTGTATAAACAATTAAAGTCCCAAAACAGGACAGCTATAAAAAATCGTAAAAGTCCAAAAGTTTTGATCAACATTTTTAAATCGGGCTGTGAAGCCCGAATTTATATATACCGTTTTCCAGACATCCACTCTGTTGGACACACTATATTTTTACCTTTATCTTCTGAGCAATGTGTTCGAGCCAAACTGTGTGTTTTAAAACACCGAAGAAACGGCCTTTTCAGTCACAATCTACAAACTTTTTTTTATTTTATCTACTTTTGCGACAAATAAAGAAGAGGCTAATAGTAATTACCAGTTAGTATTTTCAGTGTTCATAACAAGATTTTTGGTTGAGTAAAGGAGTTGAAATGTACAATAGGTTATAGTCCGTTTGACTTCTATATGGACCGACCTTTTCATCAATAGCATAAAATCGAGTTTGAATGAAGAATTTGGATGTGGTAAAATCATAATTTTAGCTTAATACCATTCCAAAAAATATTTTTTGAAAATAAAATGACTTCAAAATAATGATTTTGTCTATCTAGTTAATGTTAATATTTTAGCATTTTCCACTCTTAAACACGAGGGGTGAAGAAGGCTGTTTAATCGTAACAAGATGTAAATATATCGTAAAAACACGTGGTTTTATACTAAACATTTGACAGAAGAAATGTCCATTATTCCTTATTTGGACATGCTTATTAGCATATTGACGGTCATGTCATCCTAAACTTAAATATCACGTGAATTGTACCGTTATTACTCGCCTGCTTATCTAGTTTTCCTCGTGAAATTCACAACGACTTGGTTAAACAATGCTTTCTGATTGGTCTAAATATGTGAATATGGGGTTCGTCTCAGAATAGATAAGAACAATTATCTTTATCTGGCTAAACGGTTTTTAGACAAGGAAGGAATACACTCAGATTTGATATCCAAAAGAATTAAAAATCTTCGATAAAATAAATTTTATAAAAATACTCGATTTCATACCAAAACGACTCACTTAAAATCATTCACTTTTGACTCGGTCCCTATGCAAATCAGAACTATTTTTGGTTGGGCAAGTCGCTGTTCCGTTTAATACAAACACAAGAAGGTATGAAAGGCTGGAAGTTAACATGTAGACGGACGGACAAAATCATTATTTTACATTCAAAAATTCCGAAAAAACATAATTCGTCATGGTATTAGATGGAAAATATGAAATGACAAGAAAAAAAAAACATTACATTTATTAATTTCTGAGATTTACGGCGAAATGTTGGTCCATATAGAAGTCAAACGGACTATAACTGTATTATAAATTTGTAGCACTAACAATATTACTGCTTTGATTTTTTTCTCGAACGGTCATTTACCAGTTGTAGGGCTCTGTTATGATTTTCACGTGGTCAAAACCCACGCTTACCGAGGCTGGACACTTATTAAGCTCACGCGATATTGTTTATAAACACTGGATCAATCCATGTTATTGAAAACAGTATTAATGTCAATTGGCTGCCTTAATTATACTGAAAAACATGAAGTAGTTTATCGGAGTGGTGTAGTCGAGTGGATAACGACGACAGAATTTCGACCAAGCGGACCGAGTTCGATTCTGCATTGCGACAAAAAAATTAACTTTTTCAATTTATACATTTGATGGCATACTTTTTTTAAAATTATGTTTAATGTTGTGCTTATTTGAAAAAAATGCTTCAAAGGCTATTTGTATTCTTTGGATTGAAAAGATATATACCATATTTACTTCATCGTGGGGATGAAGATAAAGGCGTGCTTAGATAGAGCCCGAAACTTCGATTTAACTATTCGAGGATTCAAAATTTAAATGATTTAACGCTGATGAATGGAATGCAATAGCCAAAACAATTGTAGACCAAAGGCGATTGTTTCATAATTCGACATTTTGTCGCATAGAATCGATAAAGCTTTCTCCGAACGGTATAATCCCGTATATTCAATCCTATGATACATATCTTAAACTAAAGAAACACATAGAAAAGAAATTCATCTGCATGTATTTGATGATGTAAAAGAACTGAATTTTCTCGAATTTTCTCGAAAAAAAGGAAAGAAAAAAAACAATAACAAAATCTGGCGATGACAGGATACGAACCGGGAGCGATTTGGTAACAATCAGTCGATAGTCTAGCATACGTATTTGATCAAGTTGTATATTAGACATGTTAAATATGTATTTTTTTTCTATATATTATATATAAATGTGATTATATTTTGTAACGATGATGTACTTTGTACAAATCTTTCAATAAACTTATCTGTCTGTCTGTCTGTCTGTCGTATCCACTGAGCCATCACAGTCATTTAAATACGTCACGGTATTTTAATTCTATTATACCAGGTTCTGTACAGGAAGTTAACAAATTGGATAAGTAACCTGCGCCACCTATAGAAAATATCGATACAACCGTCTAAATGTTAACATTATCGCGTGCAATTTTTACATTTTGCTTGTTATCCACTGAGCTATTTGTTCAAGACAATCAACGCAGTAACAGCCTTTTCAGTTACAATCTCCATTTTTTTCTATCTCTTTTACTTTTGTGACAAACAAAGGAAGAGGCTTATACATAATCTGATGTAATTTTCGTTTTTAGTAATTACCAATTAGTATTTTCAGCGTTTTTTACAAGCTTTTCGGTTGAGTAAAGGAATTGAAATTATCTTCGTGCTGTTCTAATTTGATAGGCGTAACTAGAATTATGAAATTTGTACGCACTCAGAAGGTGACCACCAAACAATATATATGATAGAGGCGATATTTGGACTGTGACAAAAGATGAATGTCATCCGTCCGCTCCCCATATTATGATTTGAGTGTTGGTGAATAATCAAAACATCGTATCTACAGCTTAAATAAGTTGTAGTTTCGATGTTATGATCATTCATAAACGTCATTTTTCGAAAGAAGATTTATTTCTTTTACGCTCCTGCGTAATGTGCGTAGTGGAAACTACGCCCTCGGTGCGAGTATGCGATTCAAATGCTGTTCCACCAAGAGCTCTACGGATGTCCCGTTCTCTGTCAAGTAGCCGCGGCAATAGCGCAGTTGGTAGCGCGCCGGACTTCTAATCCAGAGGTCTTTATTCGCACGGGTTCGATCCCCGGCCGCGGCACTTATCCTTTCCGACATTTGTCTCCCACCAATGGGTAGATAATCTTAAACCTATGTGGAATAGCAACTGGAGGCTAGGAAAGGGATGTGGTGGTAGTACTGGTACGAGAAATACCAGGAATCCATCGTTAGGTGCTCCTGTCGTCGCGATATAACTGAGAGATTGTTGAAAGCGACGTAAAACCCCAATTCAAATCAAATCAAGTTCTCTGTCAAGCGAATAAATTTGACACAAAAAGGGTTGTTAACATCAATTTATGTGACCCATCTAAGATCTCCGTAAAATAAATTAGATACAGTACAACTTGTATTAGGCGACCAGGAATTGGACCACCAAAAACGGTCGTTGAAGAAAATGGTCGCTTAATACACGTTTTGTTTAAAATTAAGAAACATAATTTTGATCGAATATATATACAGTGACTGGCCATAATTGAGTCATCAAAATGGCTGCTAATGAAGGGAGCAAACCATTGCATGAAAAATGATGGAGTAAAGTACTATTAATTTCCCTTTGCTGATTGGCCCTTTACACTTAATTTTATCCTTTGGGGTCATTCCTTTGGGTTTATATAAAAATAAACAAAAAAGATCTTCAAAATGGAAAGTAAATTGTCGTCTGCAGTCATGGCTGTCAAAAGAAAAGAAATGTCAACAGACCAGAAAAACATGGCAATTTCTTTGTCAAATGAAGGAATATCTCAACGAAAAATTGCACAGATATTAGGTATAAGTCAGTCTGGAATTTCAAAACTTTTAAGACGGGTTAATGAAAGAGGAACTATTGAAAATCAATCTCGAAGTGGTAGACGTTTGACAGCAGGGGAAAGAGGTGACAGACAGATTTTGAGATTAGCTAAGACCAATAGAAGGGCTCCATTGGCAGAATTGACAGCACTAGTGAATGATACAGTACCTATACCATTATCATCAAGGACTGTCAGGCGTCGTTTGAAGTTTTATGGTTATACTAGAAGAAAAGTTCGAAAGACCCTAACTATCAACACCACTAACAGAAAAAAGAGAGTTTCTTGGTGTAAACAAAAGTTACATTGGACCGTAGATAGACAGTGGAAAAGAGTGATTTTTAGTGATGAGACCCAGGTAAAAATCGATTCACAAAAGCGTGTAAGTGTATGGAGAAGGCCCAATGAAGTTTGGCGTCCTGAGTGTCTTGGTCAGAGAGGGGGCACCTGTTTTTCACTGATGTTCTGGGGGTGCCTTACTTTTAATGGTGTTTGAACACTGGAGGTCATTCAAGGTAATATTGACTCAAAAAAGTATATCGAGTGTCTTGACAGTAATCTTTGGCCTGTCATTGCCAAAAATTTTCCGAATGGAGACTTCATATTCCAAGAGGATAATGCACCAGTGCATACCTCAAGACAGACAAATTTATGGAAAACTCAAAATGATATTCCATGTATGACCTGGCCATCACAGAGCCCAGACATCAATGTTATTGAAAATGTATGGCGAACAATCAAAATAAAACTAGAGAAAAAGAGACACTTAATTAAATCCAAGCTAGACCTTGAGAGAGAAGTGAAGAAAATCTGGTATGATCTTCCTACACACTATATTCAGAGCCTATATACCTCAGTACCAAAAAGAATTCGAGAGGTAATTGTCAGAAAGGGTCATATTACCAAGTACTAGCAACAAAACAAGTAAGTCTCCACAGTTACAGTTACAGTTTTGTTAAAAAATCCTAGTTTGAAACTTTGTCGGCCATCTTGATTTTTGAAGTGATGACTCACTTATGGCCAATCACTATATATTATAACGAAATTCTCGACTTTCTCTTATTGAGACGATTCTGGTGAGTTTTAACAGCACATGATTCATTTACAATATTTTTATACCTTTGATGTCTATTTTTTTTCCAGATATGTCGATTTAAAGAAGGGGATTTTAAAATGGTCGCTTCATAAATGGTCGCTAAATAGAAGTGGTCGCTTGAACAAGATTGACTGTATTTGCAAAAGAGATTGGTTCAAGTTCAGGCCAGCCAGGGGTCGCATTTCGAAAATTCATTCACAGGAAGGTAGATTGATTGTTCTTGATTCAAAAAAATAAGTAGAGTGTCAAGAATTTCGACCCTTGTCAGTTTGCAGAGTACGTTCAGTCTGACTAGGATCGACACTTTTCGCACTTCCAAGAGGGTCCATTTTCGCGTGGCGGGTCACTAATAACAGTAAGTTTGTTGTGTAAACTTTGGGCTTAGGTAGATCTTGTGCGGTGAGCTGTTAAATCTTAATTCAAATTTTCAAATAGAAACCCGAGCTCAGTTTTGAAAATACACGTATATTTAATATGCGAAACCTTCATAAATATTCCTACTGTGAAATTGGAAACGATCAACGTCTAAATTTTGTTCCCCATGAAAAACATGTTTACTCTTTTCCCCGTTGGTGACGGTAAAATAATTTCAGTTTTTTTGTTTTTGTTTTTTTTTTTTTTTTTACCTCAAATCAATGTTTTTTATACCTGGTAAATACCATAATAAATGGTATCTATGAACGAACCATAAAAAAGTAGAGTAAACACTATCAACCTCGAAAAGTTTCTTAAAAATACCAGATAATATCATTTCAAACTTTATAAATTTATAAATATTTTTCTATGCGATGCTTATTCTAAAAACACAAATTCTTTAATCTATTTAGTAGAAGTGAGAATAAAATAACATTTCGCGTTGATAGGTATAGTTTTTTTGTTTTTTTTTCACAACTGAGCTCTGATGTAGGCGCTGAGTCCATTACCATAGGTAAATCGGGTATAATTAAAAAGCAAATGATAATAATTTAACCTGATCCCTTCACTGAAATTATTAAACTACTTATGTGCATTCACATATATAAATCTAGTTTCAAATTAAAGATCATTGAAAGTGGATTATTCTGATTTATCTGAAATTGATTATACGCCAAAGGAAAGTATTATAATAGTCAAAAGAATAAAAAAATATACACCAGAAATGACGCCGTCAGATGTAACAAAAAACACTAGATCGTTTCACTAAAATTGTAATATCTTAAAGAACAATAGCGCTAGAGGCATGAAAATTTGTCATTTTACGTGAATTACGCTAAATGGAATATTATGTAAGTCTTACGCCTATTTGATGGTCCAAACAAAAGATGACAACCACGTAAGAAGAATGTCAGTAGCGTCAGATTGCTAAAAAACGTCGTTTTTTCAATAGTCATTTTTTTCAAATGGCATTAATTCGGCTTTTCTTCGGACTAGATTAATAAGAAATTATTTTTGAAATACATCTGAACTGGAATTTTTGATGCTCATTTGTTTTTACAAACATAAACATATTATCTATTTAACTTCATATTCAAAATACGCCATTTGTTACAGTAGTGACCGTCAACTTTTGCCGTTACGTCTATACGATACGATATACAAAACGCTTATGAACACAATGGTCGCATAAGAATCCCGAACAAGGTGTAATTACGAAGTTTTACGAAGTCGTACAATACGGTATTTGAAAAGCTTAAAAAACACAATGGTCGCATAATTATCCTTAATGAACTCATTTTTTGCGATGTTTTCGATAGAGAAAAAGACAAACATTATAAATTAGCAAAGGTAACGTAAATATCGTCAATTATTTCTGAACGAAATGTATTTACGATGTTTTTGGTATCTTCTTATTTTTTGGACAAATATTTAGTGCACATGTATGTTTTTATCTTAGGTATAACAATTGCCCAGTACCAAGCCGCTGTCCGCGGAGACCGCGATATAGATTTCGTTTGTCTGGACTGTTTTGACAGCATTCCTACATATCCGGCAGCACCCGAAGATCAGGATGAAATCACTCCCGTGCCTGATGCTGATTCCACGCACTTGACACAGAACTCACCTGTACGACAGTTGTCTGAGATAGAAACAACAGACATAACCAACAATTCGCCGATAAGGGAATTGTTTGAAATGGAGACATCACATGTAAGTTGTTTTGGAAAAGATGTAACTCAAAAAGAATAAAAAATATTATACAATACGGAGGCTTATCTGTCACTAAATGCGAAAAAAAGTATCATGATAATAAATATTATAACTTGACTTTTGCAATAAATTCGATCACGTAAGTCAGATGTTAGTCAAGTCAGTAACACTGTCTTGGTGTACTAATAATAACTTATAGGAGATAAAAGATCATGCTTTTTTCATACATTGTGGTTACTTTTTTCAATCACAGGCTACTCTCTGAGTGAAATATACAGTCCTGGTGGTATTTAACTTAAAACCTAATAACTCATATGTCATAAACCGGTATTCGAATCAATACATACGGCTAGATTTGAAGTTACACACCCAATTAAATAAATATCCTACATTTTTAATTGGCAGGCCGACGCCTCCGTAGAAGTCGCCCAACCTCCACATGACGATAGTGTATTTGAAACATCGATGATATTCGACATTACAAACAGAGACTTGAACCCGGTAGAACCTATTACTGAAGAGTAAGTAGCTAACTATTTTTTTAATCATTGTTTGAGGATTTGGTTAACTATTTATATTATAAAATATTAAAATTTCTACGTTCAGGATGACAAAACGTCGCGAGCTGTTTTCAATTAAAACCCCGCTTTCCATATAAACTTGCGTGAAAAGCGGGGTATTATTTACAAATAGTTCGCAAAGTTTTGTCATCTGGAACGCTATGAACGCATGGGTTTATAAGAATCATTTAAGCGAATACCTTTCATTTGTAAATCACCGAACTGTTTTAACAAATGTGGACGTTAGATAAGGGGTCAATCAAGAAATATTAAAGCGAGTAGTTATTTTATGAGAAAATAAATCGTTTCAGGCCAGTAGCAGACCTGTCCCTCCATGACTCCATAGTTGAGGATGAGCCTCTGACATTCTCCGAATTGGATACTGGTAGCCAGAGAAAGCACCGACTATTGGTTGACAATCAATGATTCTCCTACGGCATAAAGGTGAGATAATAATAACTACTTCCATTATCATCAAGTTAATCTTTTCATATCTTTAAAATATTTTTAGAATCTCGTCGTCTATGCCGTATACATAAAGACGCACAATATTTTTTCAGGCGACGTACTCTTTGTCCGTCATATGGAGATGTAACGTTCGGTCAAAGAAGTTGCATTGTCCAGTTACCATCAAGCAAGTAGGGGAGTCGTACCAGCCCAGAGGAAGAGAACACATCCACCCTTCCAATCAAGGAAAATACTTGGAAGCTGATTGTATCTCCGAAGTAAGTTGTTTTTTTTTTCATGGAAAGTTAGGGTTTATTTTATAGTTGAAACCACAAAGCTGCGGTGGCGTGACACGTGAAAAGGTACCATCTGGAACTTGGGTTACCAAATATTTAGATACATTTCTCATATGTCTCATTTCAATAACTTATTAGTATTACATTCAACACTTTATAAAGTCCACACAGTCAGAATATATCATGGATGAAATGTTATGCGCATTTTTCAGGTGAAAACAGTGTCACTCTCAAATCCGCACAGACCTGCATCTGACGTCGTTGAAGATGTCATGTTAAGGAAGTGTACGCCTAACCACGTGGTCCTCCCGAAGAAAGAGTACCTTCTGAGAATCGCCAACAGATGTCGTGCGAAACTGAGACCATCAGAACCAAAGGATCTTGGCTTTGAGGTAATATGATATTTACACTATGAAGATTACCAAAAAATTGAAATTAAGATGATATCAATGGCTTGCAGTCAAAACGTACTGTGTCTCTTTACAATCTTAATATACTTATCTTAATATATGTTGTATGTACTTATCTTATTAATATCTTGTATGTGTGTTAATAAGTTTTATTTAGTCTAATATATTATTGCCATTACATCATTACTTGAATCATACTTATTTTGTAGATTAATAGAGACTACCTTTCATTACAGGAGCATACGACTACATGAAGCAGTTGATGGCACTTCCCTTTTTACCGGCTGCCCACATTGACCGTGCCTTCAGGCATTTAGAGACGCGGGCAAACAATCCTAAGTTGGTGGAGCTTGTGCAGTACATTGACAGACAGTGGATGAGACACTCGACGTTCGACATTCCGAGTTGGAGCGTGTTCCAAGAAGACGTCAGAACCAACAACGACGTGGAAGGTAAATATTTTTAAATGTGATATGGATTATTCAGATTGTTTTATTATTTGGTAACGAACGCATTAAATGTATACAGCATGTTTCTCATACAACGTGCGTAATTATAAATTATCGTAACTACAGTACGGTAGTTCCGAAAATTTATCATTACAACAAATTTTATTGATGATAGTACACATTACAATGGTAGAGATTTATTATCATTTATTCTGATCTTTATCCTTTTTTTTCATAGGTTGGCACCACCGCCTGAACAGGAAAGCCGAGAGTGGCATCGGCTTTTACAGACTGGTGCCCCTTCTACGCCGAGAAGCTAACCTTGTGGACCTGGCCATCAGAGGGACCGACCAACATCGACGAAGGAAGAAGAAGTACAGAGACATCGACGAGGAACTCACCAAAGTCTACCAGGACTACCTCAACCATGACATTACCACGACTGCCTACCTCCGAACTTGCGGCTCCTTATATACTATTACAGAGACCAGAGCTCCAGAACAGACAACAGACCAACCCACAGAATAGTTATAAAAAAGAGACATTATCCCCTTCCTGTGTAAATTAATATTTGTGCTATAATCCTAGTAAACCTGCCTTAATGACTTCATTACTCTGTTGTGTTTCGAGGGATAAAGAAGTTTAAGATTTCTTAAGATTTTTATTCGGAAAAATCTCGCGACGCGTCGTGCAAATGAATCTAAATGGCGCGAGATGCCCTGATAAATATCTCAAGATATCTTAAGTTTCTTCATCTTTAGAAACGCAACTCAGATCAATATACAACGAAATTTACATATTTGAATTGAGAGTCTTCACAAATGATATAAAATGAGATGGTTAAAATTCAGAAGAATTAATGCAGAAAATCGTGAGTAAAGGATAAATAGTTTGTATCAAGCAATTTATCGTTTACCCTCAAAATGTCTTAAATTAACTTAATCACCAGAATAAAAAGGAAATAATAATAATAATAATAAAAATAATAAAAATCTCTATTGTATGCTAATGTTTTGTTAACAAAATTATTGGATGAGTTGTAAATATGAGATAAAGGTGTTTAAAATTAAACACTTGATTTAACTGATGCTTTTTTATTTCAATTATTTCTAACGCATAAAAGAATGTGACAAATTATGGGTAAAATATACTAATGATCTTATTTTACACATCAATTGTCATATTCGCACCTACTTCAAGTATGCTTAACACCTTGATTAATTTTCCGATAAGTGTGCCAATACAAGCGTATACATAACACTATATATCCTATAAACAGGCCGAGTTGACGGGACGAGTTTTACACAGGCCGAGTTTTACACAGGCCGAGTTGACAGGACACCTTTTATTTAAGAAAAAATAAATTATTTTTTTCAAAGGGAGGTAACAATTGCATAACAATGTCTGACAATAAGTACAAGTATAATACAATGTTGTTTTTTCCCCCGACTTTTTTCCTAATAAGAATTGAGAATCCTTACAATTATTATTTTTTTTGCACGAGAACTTATTTTTTATCTTCAAGAGTTGGGATGCCAGTAAAGTCACTCTCTGTCGATCTCTTAATAAAATGATGTGGCTGATATTAGACTTTTCTTTTCTGCTCGGAGCTAGTTTTTGCTTAGACTTTAGTTAACAAATTTAAAACGCATTTTTGGAAAGCTGGAAGTATTTTTTATTCATCGGATAAGATTTTAATGATTTCTTTAAAAAACGTAATGACCTTACCAGAATTATTTAAAACGTCATACAAACTTAACAGAACTTGAATGCCAAATCAAAATTGACCAAACATCTACGGTGTGATAGAGACGTCGCAGCGAACTGAGGCTACAAAGCGAAACGCAATTTGACGTTATTTTTGAAGCGTAAAATTGGAGAAAAAACAAACGCGTTTCATTTGAAACAACCATACGACATATTCTGAATTTTATCAAAAGGGGTGATTAAAAATGTAAAGAACTATCATGTTCAGGTTTGTATAAACGATTTTCAGGATTTAGAATCTCTGTATTTACGTGACAAAATCAATTTTGTATAAACAAAAGCGTTGAATTTCCGAATAACTTAAAAGGTATAGAAAAAAGATAAAAGATTTCTTGTTTGAATTAAACCGGTTATTATATAATTTTTCTGCCAATAATTTCGAAATAATCTATTAAACGCGAAACTCGCAAAGTAACACGTCATCAAAATGAGGAAGCGTGACATTTTTTCAGACTTTTTCAGTATTCTCGCATTTAACGTTAAATTCGCAAAATAGAGATTGTTACATTTTTTTTAAAACAATGGACTGACCATTTTTTCTAGTTTAATTTTCATTTAATTTAATCAACATTTAATAAGAGTTTATTTATTCCTCGCGAAAATGGTATGATCAAAATGACGTTTTTTCAAAAAGCGTGACATTTTTTCAGACTTTTTCACGGGAAAAAATTGTATTTAATTAAGACACGCAAATAAACCAAATTCAAACTGAAGAAATAAAAATATGACCATTTTTCTTAAATGTTTTTAAATTTAACAATTTCCTTCATTTTGTGTGATTATTTTTACGTTGAAAATTCTTAGTCGTCATGTTTTGCTTCATTTTAGCAGCGTTACACTTTCCCCTTTTTTATTTACGTGAAGAGATTTTCGCAAAATTATATACTCTTCAAAAAAAGTTCTTTGACACTGTTTTAGCATACGATTTTTCTGAGTTCATGTAAAACTTCGATAAATTTTAATTGATTTGTGAACAATAATTAGGATGTAAGAATATAACATGTAATTACTAGACCACTTTTCTCAATAGGGACGTCAACGTCAAGTAACGTAAAATCTGAATTCTCATTCAGCACGGGCAGTTCCAGATTAATTGAAAAGTCCTGATGGCTCTACATTGTGTTGTGGATGAAATGCCATTGCTTGATTGCTTTTGAAATTGAACGTCTAGGCACACACCTGTAATGAAAACATGTCAAGCGAACAGCGGAACAACGTCACAAAGTTTTTGGTCGCCACAAAGCAGGCTCTCTAAGACAAGACGTTGCAAATGACTTTGTTGTTTCCGGATAAACTATCTTTTACCTCTTGCACCGCTATAACATGCCTCACAGCGTTATGTTTAGAACAAGATCAGTCTGACGCTGGATAACAACGTTCTTCCATGACGTCGAATGACGTAACGACATTTGGGATTTTTCAATCTAACAGCTTCGTCAACGAACACTTAGATCTCCAGTCTAAGTTGGATCTCTGGTGAGAAAGTGTGGAACCAGATAAGAGAGGTCAAGTTTGCCACTATTAGACACGTGCGAGGTAACGTCCTTAATCAACGTCTCTGTTACAAATCTGTGATCAAAAAAGTAATTTTGTTTAAATACAGTAAGATGATGCATTGACTTCACCTTCCTTGATTGACTTTTATCATACATATAGATATTTATGTCGAAATTATAATCTGCATATAAATCAAATGTCAAAGAACTTTTTTTGAAGAGTATATTTGAAACTTTCAAAATTTACACTGCATAAGAACTAGTATTCTAGGTATCTGAGTGTAAAGTTTGACGACGATAAAGAGAGTATCCACGATTTTATGGCATCTTGAACATCTATTAAAAGAGAAGCTTGTTACGCGTAACATGCGCTTTTTGCCGATTTTTATATAGTAAACTCGATATTACTTTTTTTTTGTTCACAGCCATGGGTATCAGAATTTAGTATCTATAAGATGGAGCTTTTCGAAAGCTTTGAAATGATGTACAATAATATGCTTTTTTAGGCTGTTCAGCGATTTTATTTCAAATCAAAACAAAAATATGACTGATTTTTTATAAAATAGCCCGACGTTACTGCGACGTCTCATACGTTTTAGACTAGCATGGCTGCCGTGGGTTACCATTAACAACGATTTCACAAATCGATTGATAGAGGCGAAACGTTTGTAACTGGCTATAAGTTTACTTGTATTTTCAACCGTTTCGCAATAGGCCGCCGAAATACGCTAAGTATAGAATCGGGATCAGACTGTTCAAACAAGCAATCTATTATCGCCGAAAATACTATCAATGAGTTCTGAAAGAAATCCGTCGTCACAGCGCAGTTGGTACAGCGATAGAGTTCCAATCAGGCGTCTCCAAGGTTTTTCCCAGGCGGACGGTGGCACGCAGTCTTTCTTACTTTTGTCTCCAATCAATGGGTTGATAATTGAAGACCTATATGTGGTGTGAGTAGCTGGAGCCTCGCAAAAACTGCCATGGTAGTAGTGGTGAGAGGAATACTCTATATAATTTACGGTTATAACTGAAAAAGAGCGCCTCGGGGGCCTAAGACGCTCTTCCTGTTAAAGAGATTTTCTTTAATCTTATATTCCAGGAACTCCGTTTCTTAACTTGGCTGTAGGTGCAGGATAGTGAAAAATCTAAAATAAAAAAAATACTATCAATTCAAACTTCTTGATAATATTTATGGACTCTATCGCTTGAATGATTTTTTTATGGACATACGATCTAACTGATAAACAGATGGACGGGCGGGAAACACGTCATCTTTACAGCTTTTCTGACTTGATGTCTGTGGAATTAAACGTTGCAAGCTCAGTAATTGCGCGGTATTAAAACGGTTATTATGATTCAGGAGTTTAAATATCAATCTTTTAAGAAGAATAAAACAAAACAAAAAACAACACAAAACAACAACAACAACAAAAACAAAAAAACCGAACTCAAGCTTTTGTTATAGATATAGCCAATTCATGCATGCCACATTGAAAAATACATCTGTGGAAAAACGTTCATTAAAGACTTAATCAAAAGGATGTCGATAAAATAAATTAACATCTATCTACCAAATATAAGCATCCGAGGTTTACAAAATAATATTCAGACGAATACAAATCATCCGTTCTTTTTAATGCAGAACTTTTAAAATAACAAGTGTTTCGACAGCTCTTAAGCTGCTTGTAAGGCACTCTTTGTCAAAAAAAAAAAAAAAAAAAAAAAAAGATCCATGGTGTCTCTTTTATCTTGAGGTAAAATGAAATAGATATGAATTTATATGAAGAAAAAGTTATACTTCTAATTGCACCTGTAAATGTTGAGAGTTACACGTTTTCAGAAAATGCATGTAGATAAATCACAGGCATACAGAGACAGAAAAAAATACAACAAGAGTAAGAGCGCTTTCTATTAATAGTGAAAAGAGTAATAGTGTTTTTCTGAGGGATCATTTCAGGAGATGGATAGATTTAAAACCATGCCAAGATGCCATCGTGACAAATCCACTCTAATTGAGCTTACGCACAGCTTAAAACACTAATCAATAAATCAACATTGGGCTGTACGCGAATGTTCCAAGTAGTGAGAGTTCACGAGATCACAACTGCCAGTATTTTATTAAAGCACAGAACATATTGAGTATTTTAGTATTTAGGCTTAGTTGACAGATTTTAAGCTTCGTTTACACTTCTATAACATGCGAAAGCGTCATTAAACGGGCGAAAAAAACCGGACCGAAGACCGCCTATAGCTCACCGGTAAATGTATACAAAAACAAGAGTGCGATAGTGACGAAAACAAAGAACAATAAGAATCAACTCTTACTACCATAATACTTTCGGTGGCCAATTCATTTTTGCAAACTGGCCAACCTTTGACTTGCACACAACAACTACTTCCGATTGGGTGACAAAAAATAGTAAATTCGGGATCAGGAGAAAGTCAACTCACCCGCGCTAAGCACAAGACATACTCGGTTTGGGTAAAACGTACTTGTCACAATTTTTGAAGATCGAGACTACAATTGAACCCCCTTTTTTACAAGCAAGAAACCGAAACAATTTTTTGTCTTCTTACTTACTAAACCTTGTTCCATGTTACCAACCCAAACAACATTTTGTACGTTTGTGTCTTTTTTATGTAAAACGATTTATTTGTTTGTATCTCCAGCTTGTTGGTGTAATTAAAGAGAATGAATGAATAAATAAATAAATAAAGGTGTACACCAAATAACTTTACCTGACTTTAAATTCAAAGATCGCAAGCGATAAATAATTTATGACGGATGGATCGGAAAAACAGAAAGGACCAATCAGGTTGGAAGGAGAAAGGATACACCGGAACGTACAAAATGGTCTGGAAAAAAATACGCAACAACATGTTTTTCTTACCTAAATGGTACCAGAGGTAATTTTTATACTAATAAACCGAAAATCAAGTTTAGAGTGCTCACTCAAAACAGCTCTTTACTATCAAGAATGGATGGAAATCTAATGTGATTAATTTTATGGTGGCATAAGAGGCCGGAGGTTTAAGCACCTTAATTGAATAAAGATCCGACCCAACACTTTTTTGGTGACTTTGTCTCATCAAAACGCAAAAAACCCTATTCAAATTTTCTTTTTTTTTTTTGAAACGTTATATGAAATATATTCAGAATAAATTATGAATATATACTGTTGTATAGATTTTGTTCACCCTTGTCAGGGGATTCTTCATATTTCATTGTCTTGTCCAAAAGACATATCTTACCAATTTCATTTTTTGTCTTCTGCTGGTACTTTCTAATCATTTTATGTCGTTTAAGAAATACAAAGTAACTGGTATAAAATTTCCGTTATTGTTCTTGGTATTAGAACAGCGTGTAATTAAAACAATACCTACAATAATTTTAATTTATTGCATATGCTATTCTTTTTTATAAACATCTTCAAGTTTTGGTACGAAAAAAGGGGGAAGCCTATCTACCGACTTTAATTTCCCCTATTTAATATGAAACACAGGCTTTCTTTTTTAGTGAGGGGGCTCAGCTCAAATACACCTTTGAGTCCAAGTCAAAATCAGCTGTTGACAACTAGGCCTGCAGCTTGACACAAAATCAGATGGTTATGGGTTTCTTTTTTGCCATGTTTTGTTATTTGACATGCTACATATGGGTAGGTTGCACAGAAGTGCAATCACTAACAAAATTATTATCTTTTTCTCATGGTAGCATAGAACTGCCACTACTTACCAGATAATTTATTGATCTGCCAACACTTGTTTCGTTATTAGACATGCTTATCTTAGGGTACACCGAAGTGCAGCCGAGAGGGATTAATCGAAGTTGTAAGAACTTGTTTCCAAATCGATGTAAAATAAATAGGTTTGAGCAAGATATTATTCGTGAAAACGGCCTTTTACACATTGAATCTAGCTTATGTGCCCTTCCTGCAATTGAACAGCATTCACAAGAAAATCACACAGTTCCCATTATTAGCAGAAAAAGGTCATATTTAATAATTTAGATCTAGTATATCCAATAGGGTTATGGTACGGGAGCCTTAGCCTGAAGTGGCTAAACATACACAAGTAAAACATTGTATGATTACAATGCAGTTTGTCTGTGAAGACTGTGTGGTGCAATGCCTTGTGATTAAAAAAAGAGTTACTATTAATTAAACAAAGTTAAATGGCAAAATCTATGACAGCCATAAAGATGAGCCACTTTTCCATAAACACCATAGGACGCAGCTTGGTTTTGGGTTAAATGCTCTGGTCATGGTACTGATTCTACTAGAGTTGGTGAGCTCTGAAAAGCTCGTCTTCTACGGCTCCATAAGAAAAATATCAACTTGGCATAAATATCACATACTAAAGTTTATTTTTCTAGGCTTTTTCTAATTTCATATTATGCGCGAAGGGGCTTACGGGTAAGAATGAAAGATATTGACATACCCAAACGACTTTGTTTCATTAGTTATTCTTCGGCCGTATCACAACAACTGCTTCCGCAACGCAACAATGTTGTAGAGAATGACCTTTTGCGTAAAATTCGTGAAATTTAAATGTCGACAACAGTGCTTCATTCCGAGTATTTCTCCATAAGTATTTCATTCCAATGCAAATTTGATTGAAGATAATTCTTTTTGACAGAACACTTGAACAGGAACTCATATGACATGCGTTCCGAATTCAACTTCCGGAAATACCGGCGACTTTTTAATCTAGAATACCTAGCTCTTTGGTTTTCGCCGATCACGAACTCATGAATTGCCTAAGGTTGGCAAATATTTTTCTCCTCCTAAAGGAATATAGAATTATCAATTAGGGTGAACGAAACTAATAACCAGAGTTTATTTTTTTGTTTTTATTTTCAATACTTTTTCTTTATTGATAAGAAGGGTTAGCTTTACAATTTCATTGTAAATGCCCATTTCAATAAAAGAGAAGTATTTGGTAGTATTTCTGGTTTGCGAGAAAAAAAAGTAGTTTGAACTATCTGGTTGGCAATATGGGGGTTAAATTAAAAACAATTTAGTGTGGTCAAAGTTGAAGAAAAGAAAGCGATTGCTTTCTATATTTCTATCAAAGCAAATTGATACTAATCAATGATAATAAGACAACTGTTTTAAACAATTTAAAAGTCCGTTTCTAAAGCTAAGTGGCTAGAGCATAGTTCTTGTGATCTGAAAATCAATAGGTTGAGTCCGTGTGAAGGCAAGTTGCATTCTTGGGAAAGAAACTTAATGGACATTGCCTCAGTCCACCCAGCTACAAATGGGTAGCAGTACTGGTTAAAATCTAGTTCCAATACTCTTCCACTGTTTCTGATATGTAGATTGTGAGCTCCTACATAAGACCATCAAAGGTGTGTGTGTGTGTGTGTGGTTGTGTGTATGTGTTTTTGTGTGTGCGCGCGCGCCTGTGTGTGTGTTTAGCTATCACAACTACTTTCAAAGCCATTGGCCTCCTGCACATAAGAAGTCTCGATTAGGTTAAAATGAAAGGTCAACGGTTGGCATAATTATTTTAATATAGTTAGACCATGCATAATGCATCATATAAGCGCGCCTCACAAACACAGGCAGAAATTTGAAAAAAAAAAATCAAAACAAAAAAACCCCAACACACACAACATTACATAACCTTTATTTTCTCCAAACCACATTTAAAATCAAGATTATAGAATATAAACAAGATTGGGCATTTTTTTATTTTAACTTTTATTGCTTTAATCCACCTAAAACGGGTTGTTGAATAATCGAATTACTATTACAATTTTGCCGAGATGCTGCCTTTTAGCAAATGATCATGAAAATCTTTCCGCTGTCCTTGTTAATAGGACTGTGGGTAGCAACCTAAGATAGCTTATTGAAATGATAATCCAGGGTACTCAAATGTATATCATTAAAAACTATTTTCATTAATAAATTATAAAGAAAACATCATCTTTAGACTGTTCCAAAATTGAAAGAGGAAGATAATTAAAAATATCTTTGAGTGTCTTAAATCTAGAAGTAAGAGTATAAAGAATAGAAACAAGAAAAATAGAAAATTGATCAATCGTTTCTGTCCTTCCTACTTTTTTATAACAAACAAAATATACCGGTACTTTGAAAATCACAGAACAATCAAAATCAGACAAGTAAGTAAGAATTTGACAAACTTTTTAAAGGCTGTTCTCGATCGTAAAATCAAAGGATTAATTAAAAGCACATATGAAAAACTTACTATACTTTTTATGTTTGCCATTTTTCATTTTTCTTTTAAGCTCTATTCCTTGTGAACTTGTGAACTTGTCCCCCCACGTTGAAAACTCAGTTTTCTTTTGGTATTAGCATTTTTGTTCTCGTTGCTGTAGGCTTCAGCCATGACAGTTTGTGATCTGCCGATACATAAAACATTCGCTTATAAAATGACATATATGTTCGCTATTTAAAAAAATAACTAACACTATCAAGGTGCGTTTATTAGATCAAGAATTCATTATTTCTCAAGCTGGACTTATTAATTGTTTTAAGATAGAGAACTAATACATAGGGAACTCTTTGTCACTTTTATGGTACATGTATATCCGTAGCTTCTACAAGTATGTATCCTCTTTAACGAAGATAACTTTTAAAAAAAATCTTCGATGGACTTAATGCTGCTAACAATCGGGGACTCTCAATACACCCTATCTAGGATCTATTTTTAAAGTTACAGTTTACAAACAAAAACCCTCTGTAGCCTACCAGATAATAGTTTTTAATGATTTTACCAGAGAAATCGTATCAAGGTTTTTAAACCGTTCGCTAAGAAATCGAACTGTCATCTTACTGGTTAAACTCTCTTAACAGAACTCATGGATTTATAACAGCACAATAAACCTTATAAATACTTTTTTCATTTTGGTTTATCAAGCATCAAACCCACGCACTTAATGATAAAGAAATCAATGCTTTACAACAACTTGAATGTAAAAGATCCTGTATAAATTAAGCTTTTGTATTACAGACATTATGAAATAATATTTTCCCGTTTCTAGGCTTTGCCTTATTTCATATAACACATTTTGTTTTCACAAGGTCACATCCTTCAATTGCCATATCAATTATGGACCTGGCTATTATCTCCCACGATGGCTTTGCAGTTATCTTTCTTTGGTTGACTTCGATCCGTACTCGGGTATATTTTCTAAAAATTGACTGCATTAATGTGGTCATATCTTCTTCCTCTACATCTTCCAGAAACATGAGCATAATAGGTTTGCTTTGGCCATATGCCTCTTTGATTTCAAACCGACACCAGTCACTCTCTATAAACGCTCTTGAAATAATAAATAATGCTACACATGATTCCGAAACGCATCTGTGAACTTCGTCGACTATGGCCATGCCAGGTCTAAAATGAAGGTCTCCGAAACAGAGAAAATCAAAATCAGTCGCCATTATTTTCTTTAGTTCAGTACCTAAATCTTGCCTTATCTTATTGTACACAACATTACCATCGGCTTTGCTGTGAGATATCAGAGCAAGGAACCGTTCTTTAGTTTTGCGTCTCACGAAGTCTTCAAGGAAACACTCTCTGGACCTTTTATAATTAACTTGTTTCCATTGGATGAGTATCACAATCAAAGAAAGAAATAAAATTCCTGCACTTGATGATGACATGACAATAATAAGCGTTTTCCTGCATAGAAAGTTGATAAAGTGTTGTGTTTTTAAAGCGTCTTTGTGATGTGGACAAATGTCAACATAGATGATCTTAGGTTTTGTTATTGCTCTGCCAGAAGCCCATTTTACGAACTCATAGTTTTCACAAGTACATTGTAGATCATTTCCACGAAAGTCTACAGAGAGAATGCTTGAAACGTTCGTCGTCTGTTGTTTCACTTGTAAATCATGTATCATTTGAATTGACATCGGGTCTATTATTTCGATCATATTGTTACTCAATATAAGTCTTTCAAGATTTATCAAATTTGATATACCAAAGAATAAGCCACTAAAGTCACTAAAGCAGTTGCCTGAAAGATTTAAAGCGTAAAGCTTGCTGTTGTTGGAGAATATGCCCTCAGGAAGAATCGATAAGCTATTAACTGACAGGTCCAATTCTTCTAATTCGGACAATGCTTTAAAGGAATCTTTGAAAGCAGAACCTTTCATTAAATATAATTGATTATTGGCAAGTTTAAGTTTGTGGATTGGGACAGCTCCAGTAATTTCGAAATACCCAATTTCGTTGTCTCTTAAATCTAACTCTAATTGAGGTGCATCTTTCGGCCAATAGAAAGTTCCGTTGAAACTTGTTAAGCCCATAGAGCGCATTTGAAACAAACGCAAATTCACGACACAGGTTGTTGCATTAAGAATAACACGTCGTGCTAACTCAACTCTTGGAATAATCCAATTTCTTAAATACAATTTCTGTAATCCAAAGAAAATCCTGAATGACTCCTCGTCGCATGATCCATATTCAACTCTTCTGAATAAGGCAGCCCTGTATTCAAATCCATCAATAATCAAGATCTTCAGATTTTCAAAAAAGATTATGTAATTATCGTCTTGCTGGTAGCCAATCATGCCTGACAAATTAAGCTCTTCTATGTACAATTTATTTATGAAATCGTTTACATTAAAATCAAAATGTAAGTTTGTGTCAGAAAGATCAAGTTTATTAATCTTTCTCAACTATAACATATTCAGAAAATCCAATCCAATGTCTAGGAATTTATTGGCGACACTTCCAACCTCTCTAAGTATAAGTGTTTGAAGTTTTGGTGCAATGGATGGCCTTTCCAATGCTCTAAAGATGGCGTCTGAAATAAGAAATGAACATCCAGAGAGATCCAGGACTTCCAAATATTTTAACCCCGATAATGCGTATTTTCCAATTGTTTGCAATTTACTACTACGAAACACTAATTTTCGGAGATTTGCCAATGAATTAAAGCATCCATTGTGAATATGCTTGAAGTTTACCATAACATCGTCAACATTGATTCGTAAATTTTCAACTGGTGACCAAGTTTCATTGAGGAATGCATTTTTCGAGATTGAATTGAGTTCATATTGATTTATTTCAACTTCTATAATACCCTTTGGAATAACTTCAGGAATAATTCCAACACATTCAATTTTGTAGTCTTCAGTAACACATCGACTAATGCTGGTTGATTTGTCTATTTGAGCAATTGCCAAGAGTGTAAGCGAAAAACTGTACAGAGACATTTTACGACGTTTCGTTTGTTTCAATCCACTTGTTTTCAGATCGCAATGATGAACTTAAGCAGCCTGCAATCACAAAGAAAAACGTATCACAAATAAGATAGAACGAGTATGAAGAAATACAGAACTAAATAGAGGATATTGCACGAGAGGTCACGGAATGCTTAATATCATTTAACGAGTCATCTATTAACAGATAAACATGACATTTTGTCTTTTCTCGTGTTTGCACACTAACAAAATAGTTGCCTTTTGTATGAGGCTTTAGAAAGAGGCCCGGGCTTTATCGAGCAAGCTAAAGAACTATGGCGACCAAAACCAAACAGAAATGATTCTTAGATCATGCGCTTTCTTAATACTATCCGAAATTGGATCGCAAAATAAATCTTATAGACATTTAATAAAACACTCGGTATTCAATATTTCGGCAAAAATTTCCTTTTTTTAAGAAAACGAAAAACATTCTTACACTACTACATAATAAATTAAATGATACAGCCATCTTAAATTTATCTCACAAACGATATGACGTCAACGTCGTTTTTCCACGTTCAGGCGACGTTGACGTTCCCGCGCATTATTAGACGTCAACTAACGTTATGTGGAACTGCGCGTCTTTTACGTTGCAACCCAATGGCTGCACAGTTTGAAGCCTTTTGATCCATGCTGACTCGTGGATTTGGCGCTCTGTCCGGTCTGCGGAGTACATCTTTTTTAAAACCTTTATTCTCAAATCAGAGCTTGTATGCTCGCCCATTTTAAAATGGAGATTTTATCGGTTTCTCGCACTTAAAGCATACATCCCTAAGATGCTCAGATGTTCTTTCATCCTTTCATTCAACTGTCTCTCTGTCTCTCCCACAGATACCACCTTATCACATCGTACACAACTTATTGCATACACCATATTAATATTGAATATTGTATATTCTATTAACCGTAGTATCCATGACCTGGTTACCTACCACTATATCACACATCGGACAACCAGCGTCACATGTACTACGACAATTTCGCACCACACTATTTGTTTTACCGTGCACCAGGGTGTCACTCAGATTTTTGTTCCGCCTAAATGCCACTATAGGGGGCTCTTTGAAAACTTCCTTCATTTTTTCAGACTCATACAACACCCTTGTGTGCTTATTTACTATCTTATGGATATCAGGCAGAAGATGCGAGTACTTCAGAACTAACGGTACGCGGGAACACTCCTTTTTAGTATCCCTACCCTTATTTCAAGCCAATAACACCTCTCGGTCAAGTTTGTCAACCCTCCCCAATTGCGCTTCAATACTCTTCCCACTGTACCCTCTCTGCCTAAGCTTATTTTTAAGACTTTTTCTTTGTTTTTCATAGTCGGAACTCTTCTAACAAATTCGTGTAAGACGTAGACCAAGACCATAGGCTAATCCTCTTTTTGTTGACATAGAGGTCCGTATGAATGTGGCCGTTTTCTATTTTAACCAGTGTATCTAGAAATTCTATCTGCCTTTGTGAGATAAATCTTAAAATGGCTGTATCAGTTAAAATTATTATGTAGTAGTCTAAGAATATTTTTCGTTTTCTTGAAAAAGGCACTTTTTGCCGAAATATTAAATGCTGAGTGTTTTATTAAATGTTTATTCTATTCCCTTCACAAAAAATTTGTGATATTAAATCTTATAGATATTGCAATAGAGAAAATATTAAAAAAAGCATGTCCAGATAAAAGGGGGACGGGGGCGGGTAAAGCCAGTCTTTTAATAGCAATTCTCTGTAAGCACTTACACTTTTAAATAGGGAGTGTGGCACGCTATGTCTCAAATTTTGATAAAATTTAACCTGAGGATAGGGCTGACCCAAAAGTAAAAATAAGAAAAAAAATCTTTAAATCACTTCTGGTTGCCATGGAAACAGATCTTAAAGATTGAAAAAGTCCGTTTTTGCGAGTTTAAAAAATATATCAGTAATTCAGCACAAACTAAAATAAAAATACATACGAAATAAGTTCCCCATCATGGTTCTCTCAAATGAATTAATAAAATTTTTGGGCAAAACCTTGTTTACTTATGTTTCCATAGCAACAAGACACATGCCCTACTTAAATATTGATTTTGCATATTTTCAAATGTTATGACAAAATACAGACATTGCTTTCTGTTTTACAAGGAAATACCACATTAACATTCACATAAAAATAACTTTTGTGTTCATTGCTATGGCAACGTGGATTCAAATCCCATAAATGAAGACAATTTCAGAACATCTTAAGAGTCCTCAATTGACTAGATAATTGAACTCCCATTCAATGTTATGATAATTTATAAAATTGCTCAGATAGACCTTTTAGGACAACAACTTGCAGGAATTAGCCTGTTGCTATTGGAACAATTATGTAAAAATGCACTTTAGCCTTTTTTTAGTCCTTGAATACGGGTATCCAACGCTAAGCAACCCGAATATTTCTTAATCCCAATAAAAGTTCAAACTTTCCTCTAACTTATATATCAAAAAAGTTGTGTAAAACAGGTTTCATTTTTTAGGAAAAAGGCTACAAAATCACCCAAAAAATGCTTAATTTTGGGTTGTTTCAGCAAATTACCATGGCAACTATTACAATTTTTGTTCTTTTTTCTTGTATTTTGATAGAGGCTTATTGGATCTCCTTTCTTATCACATGTAAACTTTCAGGGACTTAAATTGACTGATTTAAGAAAATAATAAAAATGGTTGCAATGGTAACAAAAATGCCCAAAGATTTTTTTGCGGTTTTTGAAAGAGCACTTTTTGTTAGATATGTCCCAAACATCATCATCGGTTCATCATGCTGCAAGAATTTAAGAAATAACTCAGAAGTAAGAAAAGCAGCCATATTTCGAGTCATAGTTACCGTTGTCAAGGTAACCAATGTACACAACAACAAAATAATTTGTATCTTAGTTGCTCCTTTTACATAATAAATTCCATCTAATCATCAAATGTAAGTCATAAGCGAAGAAAAACAGGAATTTATAAACAACATTTTCAGATCAATTTATCAAAATAAGCCACTTTTGTTGTCATGGTAACCAATTTTCTTGACACTAACTGCACAACAAAAAATCTAGTTCAAAATTTTAGGTCCTATTCTATCAAATACATACGGAAACAACCATCTTTTTCATATAAAGAGCAAATTATATAGCTTCGAAAAAGCTTAATTTTGCAAAATTCTGTGCTTTGAAGGTCGTTGCCATGGTAACCAGATGATCTGAAAACATTCTTTTAGTCAATTTCTTCTCTCATTATAAGTCCCTTCCTTTATGTTAAATTTCATCAAAATCGGAGACCATGTGTGCCAAAATTGTTAAAGTCGTTACAGAGAATGGGTATTAACAATTTAACAATGAGACCCTTTGTTATAGTACTCATTTGAATCGTCACGAGTTCATATGAGTACCAGAAACATAGGATTTAAGAAAGGAATAATTGGAAAATTAAATTTGAAAAATAAAATACCCTTTCTATATTTAGCTCTGTAAAAATAATAGGTGAATAATAACATTCACCTACTAAACTGTTAGTCAAATGTTTGACATTGGATAGTGTCTTTTTTTTTGTCAAAATAATCCAAATTATAATTTAACTTCATAATTGGCACTCTGTTGTTAGCTCTTGTGATGGAAATATTTTAAAAATAAATGCCCCTATCTTTTGCTTAGAAAATGAATAATTGGCAGGTGACACAGTCTTATGAACCTATACTAAAACCGCTTAAATATGACAGTTAATCTAGGAATTCGTATAGATTAATTGTGATCTGTCACGCGCAAAGAGATCATTTGAGGTTTTCGTAAAGTATTTAAAGACATAAGCTTATAACCCGAATTATCTATTTTGAGCATTATCGGAATCACAATATTATTGTAACTAAGATGTATATCGATGAACATACAGGGGTGTGAAATAGGTAAATTGCTGATGCATGAGATAGTATAACTATTTTACAGCAACTTACTATCGAATCGATTGGAAAGACGGCGAGGCACAGTAACTGATGACGTTGTGGACTTTGTTCAAACCCAAACAGCTACAAATTTTAAATTCTTCACGCACTTAAATATGAAAGAAGTCACACGATTTCATTGCTTTTGATGGGTTCTGCTTACAAGAATTTTACCAGCAGGGATTGTTATTCATATCTTCTTATCAATTAAAAATGACAGATAGCAGAAAATATGAAAAATAAAAGATATTAGGTCAAAGGGTTTCCCAATTATAAAAGCATCGACGGGCAATTTATGTACTTGCATACACAATCGCATTTTATGATAATCAAAGCACTGAAAGTACTGATGGTGAACGAACCTGATGGCATTCTAGAGTGATATAGTGAATTCAATGAGAAAAGATAAATTATGAATGTAAAAAATTTAAAAAAATAGGGAAATTGTCTCGACAAAATTTCCGTTATTCGGAAATTTCACTGAAAATTCAAAGAAAGGGAAAGAGAGGAAAATTCCTGTTAGAATAATATTTGTTAGAATATGAGTTGTTACTCTGTGAAAATTTCTTTTACACACTTGAAATAGGTACATTTATCAATTAAACATAAATGGAAAAAAAAGATTTAATCCTATCTAAAACAGTCTTCAACCTATGTTCAATGGTGTTTGTTTTTACAAAAGTAATTGTTATTATGTTTAAGCTTATTTCAATTAGATTAATTGTTGTATTTGTTTTAACTTTTTTTATCTATCTTTGTTTCTTCTCAGAGGATGAAAAGGTCTTTGTTAAACTGTACTCAATGTTTAAAGTTATGATTTGTTAACTTATTAATAGTATTTTAAACCATAACCTAAGAGATTCATTTTAATCATATCTGAAGCCAAATCCACTTCCGTTGTTGATACGTATGTCGTTCTTCAATTTTATAACACAACTATCTGCAGGATGAGAAGTATTTAGGTACAGATTGAATGATGATTTTGTAGTATTATAAGGTCCCTCCGTGCACAAGGCATTTAATGGTATGGACCCCAGTATGCAACCCTCACCCTGATAAATGTAATTGATTTTTTTTTTACCGTAATACAGGTTGAATTTTTCAGAATGCATCTGTTGGTTCCATATGCCAAATTGTTCTTATTTAGAAGGCAAAGATTTTTGCATGTGCAGTCGAGCTAATTTAGCAGGGTAGTATCTGCACAGGCAGCGTTGGTGGATGTGTAACAGATTGTTTGGATCTATTCTACGGGTGACTCTTTGGTCTTTTATCATAAAGAATTTAGGAAATAGGTTTGCCTGAGATCAGATTTATACACGATGTTCCGTTTGAAAAAAATATTGAAGCTATACAGGTTAAGTAAATAAAAGGTACAGATTGAAGGAGGTCTATTGCGCTATTAGTAAAATTCATAGATAATTTCTGTTTAAGGTTTAGAAATTAAAGTATAACATTTTATATTAATTAATTGCTTCATAGTAAATCTCATACTAAAAGTCTTTATAATTATTATTTTTGTTACCTAATTTCCACATCAAAAGCGAATAAGAATCTTATTTAGAAATTTATTTTTTTTATGTCTGACAAAAAGTATAAGTATAATGCAATGTTTTTTTCTTCCCGACTTTCTTCCCAATAAGAATTGAGAATCCTTACAATTGTTGGTTTATTTTTTTGCACGAGAACCTATTTTTTACCTTCAAGAGTTTGGATGCCAGTAAAATTACTCACTATTGATATCTTATTACAGTATTGCGGCTGATATTAGACTTTTCTGCTCGGGGCTAGTTTTTGCTTAAACTGTAGTTAACCAATTCTAAACGCATTTTGGGAAGGATGGAGCCTGTTTCTATTCATCGATTTTTTTTTATTTTTTTATTTTTTTGTAAAAAACGCAATGACTTTTCCAGAATAATTTAACAACTAAACCCGCCTGTCGAATTGTAAACAAGTGCATGACGGTCTGGTCTCCCTTGACCACGGCAATGTCTACTAGTCAATTGGAGTGGTATCTAGGGGTTAGCTATCATTTATTTAATTTTCAAATAAAATTTTTAATTGATATGGATTTACAGATTAAAAAATGCAAAGTAGAATAACCCAAATGAAATATCTCCCGTCTCTGTCGCATTTGGCATTCGCCAAAATTCGCTTCTGAGACAGACGAATACGAAACGTTTTCGCTGGGAATAAGATATTCGGTTCACCGAATATTCGAGTAAATCCTAACAGCCCTATTTCAGCCACAGCAATTTTACAGAAAAAATGTTAATAGCGGCGTTTATCCCTATTCAAAAAAAGGTACAAGAAAGGTTGTACATGCAAAACACGTGACGAATAATTCGCGTGTTGAAAAGTTATGTAAAACCGCGTTACCGTTTCTAATGACTCAATGTGTTTTGATGTGTCATTCGTTTCAGCTCGGCCGATTCTGTAACCTACATTTAAATCGGAGACGTCGAAGATCGCCCGAGTATTGCCGTATGTAAGTTCAAGAGGACACGACCTAAATAAACACATGTTTCCGGCTAATTACTACAAGTTGTACCAGCGAAGTCTTGGTTCAAAAACATAGTATCTGTCTCTACGGTGTTTAGACACAAACTTTGTTTTTGCTCTAAACTCTCGACAAGCTTACGCCGATCAAAAATTCCCTTGATAAACATTGCAAAATCATTTTGTGTTTTTCAAGGCGAATTTTCATTATCTTCACTTGATGAAGAATACTAGTATCACGCCATTAAGGAAATAAACAGTGATTTTGCGGAGAAATCTCTTGAAAGATACTAAATTGAATGTTAAGAGGCACTACTTTATTTCGAATGTATTAACATCCTACAGGATTTTCCTGACATGGTATAACATTTGTAAACGACGTTCGTTCACCAAAAATGATTAAAAAGAAGCAATAACAATGAAATAACAATATATCAATAAATAAAAATTTGATTGAGGACGACTCGAACCCATACGCATACGGTGCGCTAGCCATTAGGACACGGGAACTTTTGATTTAATTGGACAACGTGTGTTTAAATTCGATTTTTATCTTACCATAGGATAAGTCAGATTTATTAAGTGATAGTTAAGCTGCAACGTCTACAGGTAGATATTGGATTTTACCTAAAATCTTTGCAATAGAGTGTTGAGCTTATAACTGTGGGTGTATTTTCAAAACTGAGAGCTCTGATGTAGGCGCCGAGTCCATTACCATGGGTACATCGGTTATATATTTAAACAACATATGACCGAAACTTAATCTGACCCCTCCACTATCATAATAACAGTACATGTATGAGTTTAAGGGTTTACCGTGATTTGAATTCACAGAAACTGAGTCAATGGACATGAAATTAAAAACTCATACAAAGTAATCTATTGGACCAAAACTGATATAGTAGCTTTAAAATATTACTAAAGAATTCAAAATAGTTTGGATATGTAGAAAAAAATATCAAAAAGTGTCTTTAAAGCATGAAAATATGACACATTTACAACATTTTCTATTTGCGTTCAACTAAAGATTCAGTTGCACAATAGATAAAACAAGAAATGTCTACATGTAGAGGAAAAGCTAAAGAACAATGAAGGAGGCTTAAATTTTGCATAAACATTTCACAAAACTCACATTTTGCATCTGAAAATGATCAACTCCAGAAAAATAATTTGCAAATGGCACACATAGAGTTTGTTTACATTTACTATTCCCACGCCAAATGATATTTCATTCATAAAAAGAAAGTATGAAACATTTGTCTGAACGTTTCAAGTTGTTGAATTAATTTTTACCTGTTACCTGTGCGTCGGGACCATTAAATTTCACTTAAAAGAGGAAGATGAATATCAAAACTATATGATTAACTTTGATTTTTGATTGATATTTGCAAAATAAATAAAAAAATACCCATCAGAATATAGTGGAAATACGTATGGTTCCTTTTGGTCTCCATAGGTAAGATTATTTGAAAGATTTCTGTTGTAAAAACATCACGTGAAATCTACGTTTACCGTAAATTAACAAAATTGGCTGATTTTATTGATTTAACTTAAATTATTTGGTGTTTCCGTCTGCCTGCATATAAGGAATGATGCAATGAACAGAAAAATGGCAAAAACTACCTTGATCTATCGATTAAGCTTTTGATTTTCCAGGTTTTCTTCGATTTTCAACTTTCGCGGAAAAACCCAACTACACTTCCGTTTTTTGTTCTTGTGCAAAAAGTAGGCCCATTTTAATTTAGACTGGGTAGCCTGTCCTCATTTATCGATATTAGATCCTAAAGTAAGCATGGACACCATTGGTCCGTTGCTTCCTCTCGTTTCATTGGTCAAAATGTATTGAGGCCTTTGATTGGTCATCTCACGTACGAGCGTAGCGTGTTAAAACTGAAGAAAGGGAAAGAACGGAATTTATGACTTTCATGGTTTTTATTGGAGCTTAATAAATAAAGTATCATATGCTTAAGATTTTGAATACACAGTTTCTACCCAGATTTTTTTTAAAAAGGTTGACTTTTGATATTCAGATTAGTAATTATTATAATTTTGAAGAAACTTGACTCTCTCTCCTCTATTCTTCTTTCTCTCTCTATTTCCCTCTCAAAAATAATAAAACGCATAGTTTCTAATCCCAAAAACTTAGCTCTTCGTTTGTCAAGCGGAAAACGGTTTTGATAAAAGATAATTTATTACTGCATTTTCAAACATTATTTATAATCAAGACAACAGGCTAAAACGCTTGAAATACCGGATAATAAGATGACATTTGATAACAGTCAAAAAATTAATCCTAAAAAAACTTATTGTTAATAAAGTGTTTTATAAAAAGAGTACAGAGTTTATATAAACCTATTTTTAATAAAGTGTTTTATAAAAAGAGTACAGAGTATATATTTAGAGTGCATATATTATCATACGGAAAAGGTGTCCTCCAGGGAGTTGTATTAAGTGTCCTTCGATTATACAGAAGAAAATAGGAAACATGAACGAAATTAAGTGTTACTTTTTTTCCATTTTGAAAAAGTACAAATTAACGTTTTTGAATTGCCTCACCCTTTTAAACCTGTATTCTCTAAATAAATTTCTGGCGTTATAGAGAATATACCAATTAGATATGTAAAACAATCAATCTCTGCGAGCCTCCTTTTTGAATGACTCAACCATACCTGTCTTTGAATGTGGTCTGATTATTCGGTCATAAACCATTTACAACAGATAGCGAGCCGCTGGGCAGCGTGCCAATGTGTGGGTAGATCAGGTGACCTTGTTCTGTTAGGAATGTATACATACAAGAGGTATTTAAAGGCGCCCACAGAGCGGTGAGCGGGGAGAGACTTCTTTGGAAGATAAGAAGACAGACAAATTTTAGTTAAACGTTTATTAAAGAAGTGTAGTGTAGTAAATTTGACTTTGATTCATTTCACCAATATGAATATTGGTGTCACAGTCTTTCTTTATACGAATTGCTGCAAAATATAAAGTATGATTATGACCACATTATTATCAACATGTTCTTCACAATTCCTTGTAAATAGTAGGGCAAAATTTCACAATAGAGCTTGTGATGGTATCTCCTTTGTTCAATTGAAATTAATCAAAGGCTGAAGCTCAATAAAAGAAGTTCTATTTTCATTCTGATGTATGAAATCCCAATATTTTATTCGTGTTTGAATTGAAGTGGTAGATTTCGCAAACAAAACGTCAAAAAAGGGCCACCTACACTTGGATTACATTTGAACTCAATAACAATGATACAATATAATTAAAAGTAATTTTCAAGCGCAAATTTTGATTATCATTATATCTTTTTTTTCAATCTATTACCATGAAAAAATATGTTTTCAGGATTTTTGAAAGTAAAATAATGATTTTGTCTGTCCGTCTACATGAAACTCCTGGCCTATTACATCTTATTGTTTCTATAATAAGGGAAAAGTGAAGTGTCTTTCTCAAAATAGGTACCAATTTGCATCGAATCAAAAGAGGATGATTTTTAAGGAGCCCTTTTTTTTGTTTTTTTTTTATATATATATATATATATAATATCGAGTATTTCTATAAAATTAATTATGTTTGTGTAATTCACTAGTAAAGTATATTATAATGAGTGTGTCCTGTCTTTGTTCGTGAACCTTTTGACAAGATATTGATAATCGCCTATATCTTTTCATGGATGACCCCTGTACTCTCTAATTCGGACCAATCAAATCATGGATTATTTAACGAAATCGTTGCGTTTTTCACGAGATATAACAAGTAAACAGCGAGTTATGAACGGTAAAAAATACGTGATATTTTAGTTTTAAATTGGGTACCGTCGATATGAAAATACGCATATCCAAAAAAAGAAAATTGGTCATTTTATTGTGTCAAAAGTTTAGTATAAAAAGACAAGTTTTTAGTATATGTGTACATATTCTTACTACTTAGCAGCCTTAAGAGTGGAAAATGCGAAAAATTATCATTTACTAAGTAGACAAAAGCATCATTCTGGAACCATTTTATAGTCTAAAATTAATTTGGATTAAGCTAAAATTAAGATATTACTACATACAAAAGATTTTACCAACGTATTTTTGTGTAATTGGTGAAAACACCGGTCCTTATAAAAGTCAATCGGACTATAATAATAACACATTTATATGAATAAGGGTATTGGTCTTTAATTTGAAACAAACCTTTATAGATGTAATGTGAGAGACTGAAACAAGTAAATTGAGGTGTATTTGTATTGAAATAAACCAAAAAATAAAGCTATTTAATTTGTGATCTTATTAAAAAAAAGATGTATAAAATGTATAAATCGAGCCATTAATTGTATATATTCCTATATGACATAAAATAAATCATTTTTGCTTTTTTGACCAAATGAGTAAAAGTTTTGAGTTGGTATTGACTGGTTTTAGCGAATCTGGGGTCGTTTTGACTTTGGGCAGTTTTGACTTCAGGCCGTTTTAACCTGCTCTCAAATTAGTATGAAAGGTCCCATTCTATTTTTTTTAGAGGAGTGATATCTTTATCTCTTTTTCGGTGAAGCGGTTCATAACAAATTTCCCACGGCAGTTTTTTTATTTGACAGTTGAGAAAAACAGAACAAAAGCAAGGATTTCTAAGTAGAAATCAAGGTAAATTTAGTCTCATTTTTAAAGTAGAAATGCCCAAGAGTGATAATCGACGGTCTTCTTTGGCTTTCAAGGAATACGATCGTTGCAATTCCTTAAAACATCTTTGTTTACATGTTTTGTTGTTGTAAAAAAAAGGCTGCCATGTTCCCTTAAAAAATAAACACGTGTCTTTCAACGCTGAAATATCTTTCCCACAGGTATTTTAGCCAAAAGTAAGCCTCGTTGATTGTACTCTGGATATTCCAGTTGACATCTGCAAGTTTTTGTCCCAAATGCATCGGTACATTTTTCAAATGGATGCAAATGCGAAAGTGCAATGTGGAACTCTGTTTTCAGCTATAAAAGCATTCTTTGCAAATATTTTTATCAAAAACATCTTCATTTCCCCTTTTTAATACATTTTATAACATATTCAGTTGACTTTGCATAAAAAAGCCTTATTTTTGCATATAAAATTTTGGCCAAAAATACAAATGGCCTCCATTTATATTTGCGGCGAACCCTTAAACCTTACAATTTAGACATGCAATATCTTTCCTTTGAAAGGTAAATTGTTACTTGTAATGAGTTATTCAAACCCGCTTTATCTTTATCGGAAACAGGGCACTGGAATCTAATGGTTAAAAAGTAGATTTCGCGGCTCACCGCACAAAATCTACCTATATAGGTAAACCACGCGATTTGAATGTTTATAAACATACTTTCGACGAGTAAATATAGGTAGAATTTGCGCGGTGAGCCGTGACTTTTTTACTGTTATATTCTCGTGCCATTTGTTCGAAATAGATAAAACAGGTAAAAATTACGCATTAAGGTAGTTTAAAACCTACCTTTTGAATTCACGCTATCGCTTGTCCTAAAACGATGGTTCACTCAAACATGTATTTTCATAATTTCAGTGAAGGGATCAGGTTAAAATCATATCATTTTCCTTATTCCCGATTTACCTATGGTTATGGACTCAGCGCCTACGTCGGAGCTCAGTTTTGAAAATACACCTACATGTATATAGATAAATTTTGACCAACGAAATTTTTGCTGTTACGATCTCTAACTATACTGGAAGATCAAAGAAATGCAGAACTACTGGCATTTTACCATCCTTTGAATAACATCGGTTAACATCATGTGTCATAGCGTAAGAGTAACATGCTTTCGAAACCGACTTCATCATGAAGTAACTAAATTTGAACAACAAAAAGTTTTAAATATCAAGAGGGAGAAATAAAAGTTTATCGCGATGAGTTTCTCTATCAGTCTTTAGGCCACGCTTTAAGCGCATTGGCGAATCAGAGAACAGTATTTCAAAAGTAAAAATCACAGATACAACTCCGAGCCTTGTATTTACAGATATACGATTGTAGTATGTTGTGCATTTGAATCTCGACAGATTTGTTGTGTCGCGTCAGTGCAAAATGATGACGAATATATATTATCTGAGCACCTTTTTTCCAAAAAGACTTTTACAGTCGCGTTTTCTATCCTATTCATAGCTGATAACATTTGTAATCAGTGCCTGGAAAAAGTACCTCAGACTGCTAAAATTTAGCTCACACTTCAAGTCATTAAAACTGTTACCTGTCAAATAAATCTTGAAACAGGCAGTACTGTCATAGTCATCTCACACCAATTAGTAGGCCATTAGTTTCCATCTGTTTACATGAGGTCTGAGATTACCAACTTATTCCCAGTCCAATTTTAGAACCAGCAATTTAGCCATTCTTTTAAATTCTTACATTTGAAATTTGATTAATATCTGATGTGAAAAGACAGAAAAGTGATTTATAATATTATCCAGATAATGTGAAAAGACAAAGGACATAGCTTTATGAAAGTTGAGGCATGCAAAGAGTAAATTTTAAAAACAATATAATTTCACTTATATCAAAATGAATATATGTTTCATTATGCCCCCCCCCCCCCCTTTGAAGAAGAGAGGGTATATTGCACTTGTCAGTCGGTCCGTCCGTCCATAGACCGCTTTTGTCCAGAGCAGTTATTATTATTAGTTATTGCCCTTTGTTAATTGATAAAGAACGTAACATTGATCTGCTCTTTCTCTTGTTTGGAGGAATTTGAATTTGAGACAAAGGTGATATTGAGAAAACATTGCAACAAATGAATACATAGTAGAAAAGAAATAAATTGAAAGTTGCAAGAAATCTATTACTATACCCCCATCTACGAAGTAGATGGAGGGGTTATATTGGTTTCACGATTCTGTTGGTCCATCCCTCCGTTTTTCCGTAGGCCTTTTCGTTTTCGGACTCAAGAACAAAGCATCATGAAATTTCATGTAAATGCTGCTTATGACCAAGGGATGTGCTCAATTGTGTTTGAGTCACAAAGGTCAAATGCCAAGGTCACAGGTTTTTTTAATACGTTATTCTAGTTTCTAAATTAAGAACCAAAGGACCTAGAATCAACCACGGGCATATAACTTGAATTCTCAATATTTGTTACAAACATATCCTGCTCTAATAGCGCTTATGTTTTGACAAAGAGCTGGTGGCGGAGTGGGGGGGATGGGGGGTATAAGTCCTCTTTGCGACAGCTCTTGTTTCAATTTTGTTTTCTTCCGCATTATATAGTAAATGAACTTTTGTGAAAATTATATCCCTTGAATGTTATAAATGTCCTATCACCCAAAGTCAAGTGTATCATCAAATATTTTTGCTTTTTGAAATACCCAATAATTTGAAGTCAGTATGTTTGTATTGTGGTTTAACGCCGTTTTTACTAATGCTTATGACATATCGCAAGGGCAGGAGCACAATACAATAAATTCACGGCATTTCTCGCATCATTACTAGTTTTTCCTAGCCCCCCCAGCAGCTGGTATGGAGGTTGCCTTGCAGTCTGAAGATGGAATTGAATCACAATAAAAAAAGATTTCTACAAACCCTGGCAGTGATAGAGACATAGTTATCATAATAACAGTATGGTGTACGTGTGTCTGGTTGTCTGTCTAATTTTGTTCAGAAGATTTTTTCCAACATCTTAAGAACAATTTTGAAATAATTTGGCGCGCCTGTCATCCATCATGATTAAATGTGCTTTATGACAAAATTTTTAGATAGCTCAAAGATCAGCTAAAACTTAAATGGTACATTATGGGATCAACATCAGTGATCCTGTGAAAACCAACTAATTTGTCATTGAGGACAAAAAATGTAATTTAATAATTCTATGTGAACATATACAAGAGAACAAAATGTTAAGGAAAATGGATTTCTTTTTCTTTGTTATTCCAAAAAAAGTTTTTCTTTTTCTGTTACAAGCCCTAGCTGGCATTGTTATTGTAAACTTTACCATTATTCTGCACACAAATCCCGGGCGAACACATTCGGCACGAATACTGGTGAATTTTCCAGGAAGCAGAATCGACCAGGATTAATCTAAGTTTAATTGATTTAAAATGAATAGGTTTAAACCAACAAAACCCTTGCGAACACTCCATAAATGGTATTCATTATATATAGCGAAGCATTCTATCACATGTTTCAAGGCGTTTCAAGATGGAGTGCAAGTTAACTATGAACCTATTGCAGGTTTGAAGTTGCTTTCTAAAAAATTGTCAATCCAAAATTCCAACATTTCAAAATACTTCATATAATTTTATAAAACAAATTAGTGTAAGTACAAATAGGTACTAAAAGCAGGTAAAAGTAAAACGGTAACAATGTATGGGCTGATCTGAGCTCGATTCTCATAAATTTTAAACTGGTATAAAAGTCAGGCCCATAATGATAAAAACAATATTGATAAATAATCAATGCAGGAAACCCAAAGCTATTTTTCTGCACAACTCATGCCAGACCCTAAAACTTGGGTGAAAAACTCTGCCTGGTACTTTTTCCAGGGACTGTAATGCAGTACCGTTATCTCGCGCTTGTTTCAGGTCAGCCCATCCTACTCCTAGCTTTACCGCATTTTCGTTTATTCCGCGGTTTGACTACAGGACTTTGACATTAATACGCACTCTGAGGGCGACCAACATAGAATGTACACATTATATAGGATAAAGGCGATATGACCTTCGTCAGCCCCCCCCCCCTTTTCTATGATTTGAGCGTTGGCGAATAATCAAAATATCATTATGACAGCTTGAATAAACTTTGGTTTCGATGTTATAATCATTCATCAACGACACTTTTCGACAGAATATTTATTTATATAACGCACTTCCGTAATGTGCGTAATGGTAGTTACGTTCTTGAAAATAAAGATCGATTCCGGTGAAAGTCAACCGGAGGTTGCTTTTCAGATACAGTCGTGACGCGTTTATACGGACGGCATTAATCCGGAATATTCAAGATCCGGAAAAGAATTCACGGGAACGAATATTTTACTCATAAATTGTACACCTTAATCCGGAAACTCGCGTTCCGGAACCGGAATTTAAGAATCGGGAACGGAATATCAAAATTATACACAAATTTGTCTATGTAGTCCGGATTAAGGGTTGGTCGTCCGAATTCAAAGCTTTTGTAATTACTATCTGTCGTGTCTCATTGTGAAAAGATTAGCGCGTTTACCGTCACGACTGACTGATTGACACGTGTTGATAAACATTTAATACGGAGATACTTTAATGCAGACGATTTTCGCACCTTACAAACAATTCAATTAGGAAAGTGTGTCGAGATCACAACGTGACATTTAGTGTTCTACCCGCGCGTGCCAACACCTATTATGCTACTTTCTTTTAAGACTGATCTTTACTTTGAAGAACAATACTCTCCGTTGATTCTAAAATTAATTGAGAAATTATAATCGCTATCATTTTCCAATCATTTCCTGATTATCTATCGATCAAACATACAGAGCTAACACTCAACTAAAGATATCAACGCCGACGACCAAAAGACGTCGGAATAGTTGAAGTTTCAGCATCGCCGACCGTGAAGACTTCGACTTCTTTTCCAAGTGAACGCCAGAGACATACGAAACTACGAAAACAGTCCTTTTCAGGACTACCAAAATGCCCGAAATTTCGTCCTTTAAGATTGACATCTGATTGAAAGTTTGCCCTTATCGTTACATACGACTCGGGAAAGAAACTCATTTCCAAATTATCAAAGATAAGTCTAATCGTTGGTCCCGAAAGCCTACCCTGAAATTGTCCATAAAAGTGGCCTTTGTTCATAAGGCCACACCAGAGAATGATGTTTAATACGACGCTCGAAAGCTATTTCCGTCGCAATTGTCAAAATAAGCCAAAACCTCAGTCCCCGAAAGTATGTCCTTCAAAATTGTCTGTAATAATAAAACGGCCCTTCTGAGGGCCACAAATCTTGTTTTCTGACAACGAATTTTTTTTCGAAGATTGTCAAGAACAAGAATAATGCTCAAAAGCATTTAAACGAAATGGCCCTTCTAAGGGCCTTTAAATGGCTTGTTCTGCAAAAGGATTTTTTGAAAGTCAATTTCTCTCAAAATATCATAAGCCAAAAAAAAAAAAAAACGAGAAACGAGATGCATGTTATGAAATATTCATTTATCATGTTTTTATTATTATAAATATATTTTATTCCATTTTATAAATATGTACAGTACATTGCAAAATGCGTAATCTTCTTCTGTATGCATTCTCGGGATTCACCAAATTACACGTATTAGTAATTCTAACGACGCACCGCAAACCTGAAACAACAACAACATAGTGTCAAAATGGCGGACGAAACTAGGTTCGGATTGTAATAAAAAATTGTTTATCCGGAAAAATGGTTACTCCGGACATACTCGTAGGAAACCGAAGTGTCCGGATAAGCGCGTCACGACTGTAGATCCTTCTTGATTTAGAAAATGAGCAAAGTGCGAAAAACTTCTACCTAAGTCAGTCTGCGCTGTCAGCGCAGACTGACTAGGGTTTATTTTATGTACCTCCAAGGTGGTCTCTTTTCGCTTGATGGGACACGAGTAATGTATTATATTTTTTAAGAATACAATTTTCTTACCTGGGGCCGTATCCACGAAACATCTTAGTTTGAGATTTTTCTTAGTTTGGCATTTTTCACTAAGTTTTCCAATATTTTCTTAGTTTTTCATTTTTCACTAAGTATTTTTCTAAGATTTTGCTAAGTTGAAAATTTTCCACTAAGATAATTCCATTTTCTGCTAAGTCGAATTTTCCACTAAGTTTTTGACTAAGATCGGTGATTTTTCACTAACAATTTAAGATAGCTACCGAGCTGACTTAAATCCTGAGAAATTTCTTAAATATGGCGGTTTTCATCTTAAAAATGGCGACAATCACCGCTTCGGACAGAAATTCGACGGATTTGGAAGGAATTAGGCGAAAAATCTTGGAACTTTTTTCATTTCTTCGAGTTATTTATCGATTCTGTTAGTTTAATGGTAGAAATGAGTCATTCTAAGGGCGATAAGCGAAAAATCGACGATCGACCAAAAACGTTCGAAGCTACGATGAATTAATCGACATTTTGTCTATTTTCTCGACAAAATTCATGATAATCGATGAAATATACGCTCACGCTGATGGTGAAAAGGTTCGTTCAGTTGAAAACAAACTCACGATATGGACACAAATCGTTCAAAAAAAGGAATTCATCGTTACCCCACCCACCCAAAACCACAACAAACACTCGGAAATGTTGAACTTGAAGCTGATTTTCCTCGTTCGTGACAGTTACTAGATTTATCTGCTACAGACTTCAATTAATTTATTGCAAAAATAAACAAATGCAGAGATTCTCTGTCCATCTGACTGCCTTCTATTTAACTACCAACAAGGAGGAGCTCAGTTGAAAATGAACACTCTTAGACGTTACATGTTGGGATCAAGATAGGAGTTTTAAACACTTCTTCGCTCTCTTAGGAACTCCAAGAAATCAGTATAGACTCGGTCACAGGGAATGATTATGTGTCCAGACAAAACTGAGTGAATGTCCATTGAGATTAGCCAAAACAAACCGAAGTTGGTTTGAAAACTTGCAAAATAAATAGTGAAAATTATGGGAGTGATATGTTTTTACATTAAGATGAAAATTTTTGCTAAATAAGATTATTAAGAAGTCATAAGAAACGATTTTTGATATTTTGAGACTGAAAACATTCGACGTCGTCAAGGCTACTCGTTTTAAGCCATTGCAAAACCATCTTCGTTTCCCCGTTAAGATATATTAAGATTCTTATTAAGCCGCTTAAATATCTTAATATAAAAAATATCTTAAAAATCTTAATGAGACTCTTAAGAATTTTAATCTAAGAAATGCACCTAAGTTTGATACACATGTAGCCTATACTATAGATCTACTTTAAGTGCTTTAGAGTTACCGAATAAGTCATATTTTGAAGTGAATTCTGAAAGCTGAATGATAGACTGATGCAAAATTATACCATTTTGAAATACAGAATGAGATTTAAGGAAGATAAGGGTCTACAAAATGCAACCATTTCATTATGTACGATGCCTTAATAGTATTTTGAGATATTGAAAGATATCAAATTAAAATTGTTTAATGCTATCGAGATATGTTGGTAGATTCTCACTTGGTAATCTCACCGCCAAAACAGTGAAATAATCAAATTTGGTTTAAAACCAGTGAAATTATCAAAAAGAATTTTCCACAACTTTCTGATAAGTAGAAAATTATCTCATGTCTTTGGACAAGCAGAGATATTTTGCATTCTACAGCTTTGGCAGGAGCTATAGACAAACATCAGCCTGCACATATGTGCAGGCTGATGTTAGTCTACACCACCTGTTTCTCACTTCAAACCAGAATTGTAAATAGATTTAGTTTTTCAAACAAAAATTGACCTACAGTTAGTAATTTCAGTGCTTTTTGCCCTTTGATTTTGATGAAAATTTTTAGACAAATTCTATTCAGCATGACAAGGGTTAAAATCTGTCGACATTTGACCTAGGTGGAGTTTATTTCTTTTCACAATATTTACTCAAGAAGTTTATAGGCCTCTTTTTGTGTGACAGTACACAAAATGAAAAAGAAAAAGAAAATTACGAGTCATTCATTATCAGATTATGAACCTTTTATAACTAAAGTACATGTAGTGAGTAAAATTCTATATTGGCTGTGAACTTTTTATTTCATACTGAATCTGTACTAGAAGATGCGAAGAGTTACAATTCAGTAAGAAACTATGAAGGAATGGCTTAAGATAGTGGACCTGTAATCATTCTGTTACATTTTGGAACACATGCCCTTTCACAATGTTAGTCAAGGTTTCCTAATGAAAATCTTTAGGACACCTTGGTTAACACTGTTAAAGTGAATAATTTGGAATTACACAAATATACACTTGGTAACATTGTGAAATTGACTTTAAATTGACATTTACTTCTGTCAAAATCATTATGACTATCTTGCTCAGCACTCCATTCATTCAATCCTAGCACTCACTCAACCCATTCATAAACACTCTGAAATTATTCAAAAACACTTCAAAATTGTTCAAAAGGATCAATTTCATTCAAATTGATTAAATCTTTCTCTAAATTTATTGGCTGTTGAAGCAGGGATCATTTTTGGACGAGATATTGAGAGATTCTCTCATTTTTCTGTCAGAAATCTCATTGAAACTGGCTTAATGAGAGAAAAATCTCAAAGCAATGCGTAATTCAGTGAAGAATTTGGTAAATTTCGTTGATAAAAACTCATGATTTCTCACTTGGATGGGCAAAATGAGATGTTTTTGCACAAGATATTCTGAGCCAGAATTATCCCTGTTGAGGTTTTAAAAGTGTCTAATTGTCCTTAAAAACACCAAGACTCAAAAGTATGTAAAGGGAGAGAAAAATATTGTTACCTCCCTTTAATTTCATTAAAAACTCTCCTTCAACTCCATTTCATTTGGAAATCAATCCAAATTCATTCACATTTTGATTTCATGATGTTAACGGTACATGTATTATGACATATTCCTTCTGTTCTCAAAACTCTGGCAGACACTTTCTACTAAGATCAACCTGCACAGATGCGCATTCTGATCCTAGCACAGACTGCCTGCTCTCTGCTTAAACATTGTGGAAAAAACTATCTTTGACACATTCTAATTTCAGCAGGATAAGGTTGAATAAGGAAACACAAAGAATATTGAGATGATAATAATTATTCATTATTTATTTCACAAATTTAGACAATATCATGTAATCTGTGATTGTGAAAATAACAATTGAAATACAGTCCATGGAAAAATAAAAGATTTTGTTTTGTCTGTGTTGTATAGAAGAAGACCCATTACACAAGAAAAAAAAAACGACTGCATTTCTCTTAAATTGCATAGTCTTGGCAGTGTGATTAATTTTAACTAGTTAATATGGGAATTTTCATAAACATTCTTTTACAAGATAAAAAAATGTTTTTCAAATTCCTATATTTATGTTCACCCCATGCAGGGTTCCTGTTTGACCCTTAAACCAGGGTTTTGACCCTCAAAAATTTGAAAACATCTGATTTTGACCCCTCAATTTTCAGGAGCGGTCATTTTGCCCCTTTTGATTTTCAGTATTGCATATTGTAAATGTATTGGAATTAGTTGTCTCCTTCATATCTTTAATTATTTATAGGAGTTTCACATGAATCTCTTACATAAAGATATGAAGGAGATAATCAAAGAAATTCATCAGCAAAATCAAAAACAATTTACCAATTATATCCTCTCTTAAGACTGTTTTGACCCCTTCAACAGCAGTTTTGACCCCTACAATTACAGTTAAGGGTCAATGACTCCTGAATTTGAAAAGCTAGCACAAGCCCTGAACGGAAGATTAACTAGAAAATAAGTATTATCAATTGATTCTATTTTCAAAAATCTGTGAGGCCAATAACACAAGAGGCCAAAGAGGGCCCGTATTGCTCAACTGGCTTTAATAACCCCAGACTATTGCCCTGCCATGCCAATATTTGGGGATCAATTACAACTTCTTGAACAATTTAAGTAAAGGGTCATCCAAGGAAGATCCATGCCAAGTTTCATTAAAATCAGCCCAATGCTTTGGGAGGAGAAATTTTTTAAAGATTTTAACGTGAAAAATTCCCCCTCCATCCCACTGCCACGCCAATATTTGGGGATCAATCAAAATTTCTTGAACTATACTTAGCAAAAAAAGAACATTTACATGACTTACTGAGGGCTGTAGTATCGCTATGAAACCATAAAGAATACAGATGTTACTATTACATGAAACTTGAAGGGAATGTCCGTCGGTTTATGAAAGGGTCAGTAAAATGTTTGTAAAATGAGGTTTTTATTGGTGGTCTAAGGACAAAGGGGTCGATTTCAAAAATCACAGAAATGAAATCAAGATTGTCGGTGATGTTTTGAGTATAGGTCCTAGACGTTTTCGTGATTAGAGTCGTTCCAACATCATGATAGACCAACGTCTGAGCTAAATACGCAAACTTGTCTTGCAGTTATCTTTCCTTTGATGAAATGAATTGAGAAATATGCAATGGTAACAGGGCCTCTACATGACGTCAAAAGTGGCCTATCTCATCTCGGCCGACACTTCATGTGGTTGTAACTGTTTTTTTTGTTAATTTATATGGGTTTACATGTCACTTTCGATAGTTTTACATTAAAAATTCGACCGCAGGTGCACCTATCCATAGTTTCTTATGGTTTCTCACAGTACAGCTAGAGCTTTCATCTGAGGCACCAGTCGCCATTTTCTCCTAGGCATATCACTTGCCAATTGCGTGGGAGAGAAATGACACTTATCACAATGCTTTTTGTCAAATATGGGATGAAAGACGGCCGAGCCAGAGGTCGAACCCACAACCCTATGAATGAAAACCAGACGCGTAACAGATTGTCCTAACTGGGTGCGGCAGTTCTAAACAAAGATGTTAAAATGTGAATTGCCTGTCCCGAGTAGCCAAACTTTAGGGTTGCATTTTAAACAGACATTCAAGCTCTATGTATACCCATAGTCTGATTCCTGCCTTTATTCGATTGTTGTTACATACCTGTTTCAATAAGAATGTACAAACAATTTTGTTTTTTCGAGCTGATGCTAAGGAATGAGTGTGACTGTGTAACAAAAATCACTCAAAATGAACTTTGGGTAGCTCAACACGAGTATGTGACCAAAATCGGAAGTTACAGACGCATTACCTCAGACTCGCTTCAATTGCGCAAATTCCTGTGTCTGTGTAGTCTCTGTACCTAGTCCAACTAACACATGTGAATAAAGTTGGCCTATAGCCACTGTAGGTCATTCAAAAAAGACCAACAAGTATGTAACGTTTCTTTTTTTGCTAAGTATTTTTAAGTTTAGGGTAACCCAAGGAACTTCTATGCCGAGTTTAATTGATATGGTTTGGGAGGAGAAGATTTTTAAAGATTTTCACGTGAAAAAGTGCCCCATCCTGCCACGCCATTTATGGGGGTTAATCAAAATTTCTTGAACAATTTAAGTAAAGGGTCACCCAAGGATCATTTCTATCATGTTTCATTAAAATCCGCTCATTGGTTTGGGAGGAGAAGATGTCTAAAGAAAAAGTTTACGCACAGACGAACGCAAGACAGACACTCCGCCATGACAATAGCTCGTTGGCCTTCAGCCAGTGGAGATAATTATTCTGATTTTTACCTACTTTCAGTATTGGTGGCTTAGTCTCTCCAAAATCATTAGCTTGGCTGTATTTGGAGTAAACCAAAGGTATTGTCATCACCTTGGCGCCATTGTTAATTGTGTGACAAAATTTAATGTTAGTCCTATTTTATCTGTTGAAGATTTATTCATGAAACATGGCAAGTTTGTTCACTAACATAAGAGCTATCCAGACTATCAAGGGGGATAACTGAAAGAATTTCTTTAAGAGTTTTGCCTTTTTCCTGATTTAAATTGTTTGCACCTGCAGCCAAGCCTTGGCACATATAAAGAGGGGTCTTTTTCTGTTTATGAACACTAAATTGACCCTGAAGATAGCACAGTGGACTGCATATCAGGGGGCTCATAGGTTTAAACCCCTACTTTGCCAACATTCTTTTCAATATTTGTTTGTCACTAATAGTTGAATAGTAACCTATGAAGTGGATTGAGCTACCATTGGTTTGGATGTGATGTTGTGGTAGTATATGACTCATCGCACTCATTCTGATTCATTCTAAAATCATTTACCTTGTCAATTTCACAACACATTAACTGTAGCACTTATTGTGTAAGAGATATGCTCTGAACAAAATGTAAAGGTACAAAATTTTAATTACAAAGGGCATTAACTAGAAAATGGGCAGGCTAGAATTGTTCTTGTACATGACCCTTTCCACAATGTGATCTTTAAGTGTATAAAGTTGCCAGTTGCTAGCACTTAGGATTCTGGAGGAATGCTTGGGGAAAAAATGTAACAGAAAAAACAATAAAGGGAAATAACTCAATAAGTATGCAAGCTAGAGTTACCGTTCCTCTCCAAGACAGAAGGATGAAATCAAATCAACCTAACAATTAACCGGTGGGGACTAATAAAAGAAAAATTAAGAAGTGCCAAATGTAAAAATAATCTATCTTGACCCTCAAAATTGCTATCAGGAAGGTGTTACCGTTAAGAACATCATGAAATTGACAAAATGACTGATTTTGGAATGATTTCGGAATGAGATTGAATTAGTGTGTTGAGCAAGTTTTGGGTGAAATCCAAGGGAGGAAATCCAATTTCGCTAAATTTGTTCTGGTTGAACATAATTAGCGATATTAATAACCTCCCTTTTATAAAACATACATTCTATGCTGTTTGTGTATCTTCATCGATGAATCAGTAACTTTAAAATCCACAACAGCTAATAATATCTAATCGATTTGCATTAAAATTTGATCGTCTTCAACAATTCTGAAAGGATTCCAGATGATTTCTTAGCATTTTTGAGCAATTTAAGTGAGTGTTTGGAATGGTTGAACGGATCGCTGGGTGAATGATTTAGAAAGATTTTGATTGAAATGCATGTCAATTTCATGTTGTTGACTATACCCTGGTTTCAAATTTCTTTGCTGGATCACTAAAACTCTTAGAAATTTCGATGAAAACTTTCTTGAAATTCTTCAGAGATAATTTTATTTACCTATGAACATAATTAAATGGGGAAAATGGCTTGTTCAAGCAATTTCTTCATTTTCCACATTAATTTATCTAGAAGGCAGTTTTTGATAATAAGGAAGGGGGCCTCCCCTCTGCAGCCTATAGATTTCAGTTTCATGTAGAATTTCAATCAAAATGAATCATGATGTAATCCTTGGAAAAGAAATCATCCTATTTGTATGTTCGAACAGAAATCCTGAATCTGTGGATACCAATACCCCAGATACAGTAAATATAATAAAAATTACATAACAAATGATTCTGGAATGAAATTTAATGGGAATGATGAGTGAGTTTTGAGTGAAGTTCAAGAAAAATAATAAAATATCCCTAATTTCTCCAAAATAAGACAAAATCTATATGTTTACCTCACTTTAATAAAATAACATACTTTTCTGTTATCAGGGATATTCAGTATTCAGGGATAAATCAGACGCTTTGAAATTCACTCTAGCCAATAAAATCATGTTTTGATAGATAAATTTGAATGTAATGTTAATCGTTGAAACCGGATTTCAACTTATTTTTTGAACATTTTGGAGCATTTTTTAATGGTTTGAGTGTTTAGAATGAATGAATTGAGGGCTGAGCAAATGAATTTCGGATGTGTTTTATCAGAATGAATGTTTATTACATGATGTTACTAACTGTTTGCTCTGAAGTGTTTGAAAGTAAAATTGTGGTTCAGGAAAATGAAAACTACATGTAGGTCACAAAAATAACCAAAAATTATTAAGTCATTGTTTCCCATTATTGAGGAAATTTTTGAACAAGTCATTAATTAATCTATGGTTCAAAAGTTATTTCAGCATTGCTTAATATGATTATAAATATATATTTCAAAATTTGGTTATTTGTAATATCGATTCTATAATTGTGGATTAATGTCACAGTGTCTATTGGCCTAGCAGATAAAACACTGCTCACCTCAAGTTAAGAATATGTATATATGCATCTCCATCCTGTTATACAGTGTGTACCATGCTGTTCCTGCGTAAATGCATTTACAAGCTTTTAGCACTAGGATGTCAATTTATTAATTGTCACTACTGTAGAATATTAGCTGCACCCCAAGAAGAATATTTGTTAATACAGAGGATAATGATGGGATACCACTATGAAATCAGTGTTGAGATCTGCCTGTTTCTTCAACAAACTCCTTGTAAAGCACTGTCTGATATGGAGATTATGCTTACACTTGTCACCCAGAAAGCAATTAGTTTGTTAGTTGGCCAGCCTAGGGATCAAACCTGTGTTTTAACAGTTTTTAGCTATTCACACAATCAACTAAGCCTGCTTCTCGACCATAAATTGACAGAGATTCTCTTTAAATTGTGAATAAAAAGAATCTGTGGAAGTGTGTACTCTGTATTTTGCCATGTGACATGAACAGGCAGTCAAAACTCAGTTTCTGTCTTCTTGTAACTGTATCAAGGACATTACACTTCCCTAGGATGGATGTCCTTACATTAGAAAATGTGGAGATTTCATAATTCAGCATTCATTTGGGCTCCTGAAACAAAAATTTCAACTCATGAAGTTCTTCAACAACATTCCAACCAATCTCTTTCAAAACAAAATGGTAACTTTAAAATCTATTCAAATGAATTAGAAAAAAATGTTTATATATGTTAAATACAATTTATCTTGTTGCAGTTATGGAAAACAAAATTGTTTATTTTTCGTTTTGACACCAAAGCAACAACATTGAAGATGTATCTTGGCAGTTGGTAAATGAAAAATTGTTTCTTTTTGTTTCCCACACTGAAAAATCACAGGATTTCATCTTATCCAACAGCCACCCGCCAAATTTAGGGGTCCTACCTAGTATCAATCTTAATGTGGTAATAAAGACAACTGTCGACTGAGTAATGGCTTTTGTCAACAGATTTTAATTCACAGTGTTAACTGTCCAATGAGTAAGGCCTGCTGACCAAGTTAATTGAATTTTAATCCATTGAGATATGAAATTAAAACCACTCACAGCTAAGTATAACTGATTTGCATATTCATATAGTGTGATTTAATTTTTAGTTTCATATCTTCATGAAAAAAAAATCCATTCGTAAATTGATCATAGAATAATCATTGAAACCCAGGTAAAAGTATCAAACTTTTTTTTTAAAATTAGGATAATAAAAATAATTAGTAAACCTTCAAATAAGTAATTTTTTAGCTCCACTGGCTGAAAGCCACTGGGGCTATTGTCATGGCGTTGTGTCCGTCGTGCGTCCGTCCGTCCGTGCGTGCGTGCGTGCGTCCGTCCGGTCGTAAACTTTTCTTTAAAAATCTTCTCCTCAGAAACTACTGGATGGATTTCAACCAAACTTCACAGGAATAATCCTTGGGTGACCCTCTTTCAAAGTTGTTCAAGAAATTTTGATACAATGAAAAACATGGATTTTATGGGCGTGGCTAATTTCCAAATATGGTAAAAAGTGAGTTTTCTCAGATTCTAATCAATGGATACCAATTAAATTTTACATGAATGATCCTCAGGTGACCCTTTATCAGTCTACAAAAAATCATTGTAATCGGATGGAAAATATGCATTTTATGGGCAGAGGTCATTTCTCTATATGTTATATAGTGGAAACTTTGAAAATCATTTTCTCAGAATGTAACTGATGGATATCAACCAAATTTCACTGTAATGATCCTTGAGTGACCCTTTATCAGTCTACAAAAAATCATTGTGATCGGATGGAAAATATGCATTTTATGGGCAGAGGTCAATTCTCTATATGTTATATAGTGGAAACTTTGAAAATCATTTTCTCAGAATGTTACAGATGGATATCAACCAAATTTCACTGGAATGATCATTGAGTGGTCCTTTATCAGTCTACAAAAAATCTTTGTGATCAGATGGAAAATATACATTTTTTGGGCGGAGGTCATTTCTCTCTATGTTATATACTGGAAACTTTGAAAATCATTTTCTCAGAATGTCCACTGGGGCTATTGTCATGGCGTTGTGTCCGTCGTGTGTCCGTCCGTCCGCGCGTGCGTGCGTGCGTCCGTCCGGTCGTAAACTTTTCTTTAAAAATCTTCTCCTCAGAAACTACTGGATGGATTTCAACCAAACTTCACAGGAATAATCCTTGGGTGACCCTCTTTCAAAGTTGTTCAAGAAATTTTGATACAATGAAAAACATGGATTTTATGAGCGTGGCTAATTTCCAAATATGGTAAAAAGTGAGTTTTCTCAGATTCTAATCAATGGATACCAATTAAATTTTACATGAATGATCCTCAGGTGACCCTTTATCAGTCTACAAAAAATCATTGTAATCGGATGGAAAATATGCATTTTATGGGCAGAGGTCATTTCTCTATATGTTATATAGTGGAAACTTTGAAAATCATTTTCTCAGAATGTAACTGATGGATATCAACCAAATTTCACTGTAATGATCCTTGAGTGACCCTTTATCAGTCTACAAAAAATCATTGTGATCGGATGGAAAATATGCATTTTATGGGCAGAGGTCAATTCTCTATATGTTATATAGTGGAAACTTTGAAAATCATTTTCTCAGAATGTTACAGATGGACATCAACCAAATTTCACTGGAATGATCATTGAGTGGTCCTTTATCAGTCTACAAAAAATCTTTGTGATCAGATGGAAAATATACATTTTTTGGGCGGAGGTCATTTCTCTCTATGTTATATACTGGAAACTTTGAAAATCATTTTCTCAGAATGTAAGTGATGGATATCAACCAAATTTCACTGGAATGATCCTTGAGTGACCCTTTATCAGTCTACAAAAAATCATTGTGATCTGATGAAAAATATGCATTTTATGGGTGGAGGTCATTTCTCTATATATTATATAGTGGAAAATCTGCAAAACATTTTCTCAGAATCTTAATATTGAATATCAACCAAATTTCACTGGTATGATCCTTGAGTGACCCTTTATCAGTGTTCCAAAAATTATTTTGATTGGATGAAAAATATGCATTTTATGGGCAGAGGTCATTCCTCAATGTGTTATATAGTGGAAACTATGAAAATCATTTTTTCAGAATGTAACTGATGGAATCATTTTCAACATCAGTAGAACCCCAAATATCTAAAAATCTAGTCAAAACATTTATTTGCTTTTACAAGAATTTCAAGCCTGTGGAGCGACTCAAGCCATTCATGGCTTTCTAGTTAAAATATTTGGACACTTTCAACTGCATTTAAACACGCGGAATTTTTCACGACAGCCTCGGGGGGATGTTTTCCCATCTACATTGTACGTTGAGGACTAGGGCGGAATAATAAACTGGTAATTGGCGCTGGAACGGGTTAGCTAGTACTGCTTTCATTCTCAACAGTACATTGGTCGCACAGTAGCAGAACATAATCATCGATAGATTTTTCTTGAGAAAATTAAAGAGCCATACGTTCTCGGATGTCGAAAAATCGGACTAGACACGGAGATCAAAAACTAATAATATAGGCTATTTCCTACCTTTGTCAACGTAAAAATGGATGTGCCCTATTGTCTGTGTTTAATTAGAAAATTCAAAGGCATATTCTTGACGTTTCAACTTTATTTTGGCGAATCTTCTGCGTTTTAATTGATTTCGAAATTTTACTTCCGTGTTTATTGTTTACAGGCAAAGTCGCGCGCTAGGCAGGAAATACGTCATTAAAAAGCCAAACAAATGTATATTTGACTAAGAAAAAAACTAAGATTAAGTTTCAACTTAAACTTAGATATCCACTAAGAATTGGCTAAGTCGTTACTTAGTGAAAAACTAAGCAAATATTTTTCACTTAGTAGAAAATTTTTCAACTTAGAAAATTTCTTAGGAAAAATCTAAGATGTTTCGTGGATACGGCCCCTGATTTCTAAAATCACTATCCAATTCGATTCCAAACTTTCTAATACGCTAGACGAATTTGAATACTATTCACATTTATTTTTGCTTACAAATACACTACATTTATAGGCAGATATTGCGCGGTGAGCTGTGAAATCATTTTTTTACTGTTCGATTCTCGTGCCATTTGTTCGAAATAGATGAAACGGATTTAAAAATCGCATTAAGAAAGTTTACAATTTACCTTGTCAACTAACGTTATTGATTGTCTTAAAACGTAAGGTTCACTCAAACATGGCTTTCATAATTGCAGTGAAGGGGTCAGATTAAATACCTATTATTTGCTTTTTAATTATACCCGATTTACCTAGGATAATAGACTCAGTGCCTGTGTCAGAGCTCAGTTTACAAAATACACCTATACCTGTTTTGTTTCATGATTCGTAACCTTATCATATACATTCATTGGTTGATTTTTTACTCTCGTAACCGTGCTTATGTCTATTGTCTATTGATGTTTGCTGTAAATATTATAATAACATTAAAATTAAAGCGCTAAAAGCACTGAATGCCTGGTTTATAAAGATGCAAGCTGAGATTTGAAGGCATGCGCTCCAATTTTTGGTGAACGAACGTCGTTCACAAGTGTTATATACCATGTCAGGAAAATCCTGTAGGATGTTAATACATTCGAAATAAAGTAGTGCCTCTTAAGATTCAATTTTGTATCTTTCAAGATTTTTCAACGAAAAATCAATGTTTATTTCGTTAATGCCATGATACTAGTATTCTTCATCAAGTGAAGATAATGAAAATTCGCCTTGAAAAACACGATATGATCTTGCAATGTTTATCAAGGTAGTTTTTGATCGGCGTAAGTTTGTCGAGAGTTGAGAGAAAAAACAAAGTTTGTGTCTGAACACCGTAGACAGATACTATGTTTTTGACTCTAGCCTTCGCTGGTGTAACTTGTAGTAATTAGCCGGAAATTTGGGTTTATTTAGGTAGTGTCCTCATGAACTTACATTCGGCAATACTCGGGCGATCTCCGACGTCTCCGATTTAAATGTAGGTTACAGAATCGGCCGAGTTGAGACGAATGACGCACTCAAGACACTTTGTGTCATTAGAAACGGTAACGCGGTTTTACATAACTTTTCAACACGCGACAGTCAGTCTCGAGACGGGTTTAAGAATTATTCGACACGTGTTTTACACGCACAACCTTTCTTGTACCTTTTAATATAAAAGGGATAACGCCGCTATTAACATTTTTTCTGTTAAATTGTGGTGGCTGAAGTAAGGCTGTAAGGATACACTCGAATATTCGGTGAACCGAATATCTTATTCCCAGCGAAAACGTATCGTATTCGTCAGAAGCGAACATTGGCGAATACGAAATGCGACAGACACGGAAGATATTTCTTTTGGGCCATTCTACTTTGCATTTTTCAATCTGTAAAACCATATCATTTTCAAAATTTTATTTGAAAATTAAATAAATGATGGCTAAATATTCAACCCTACATACCACTCCAATTGACGAGTAGATATTGCCGCGGTCAAGGGGGGACCAGATCCGTCATGCACTTGTTTACAATTCGACAGGGGTTTAGTTGTTAAATTATTCTGGAAAAGTCATAACGTTTTATACAGAAATCATAAAAATCTTAATCGGTGAAAAAAAAAACTGGCTCCATCCTTCCCAAAATACGTTTGGATTGGTTAACTACAGTTTAAGCAAAAACTTGCTTCGAGCAGAAAGGTCTAATATCAGCCGCAATACTGTAATACGATATCGATATTGAGTGATTTTACTGGCATCCAAACTCTTGAAGGTAAATAATGGGTTCTCGTGCAAAAAATAAACCAACAATAGGATTGTCAATTCTTATTGGGAAGAAAGTCGGGAGGAAAAAAACACTGTATTATACTTAAACTATTTGTCAGACATAGCCATGCAATCGTTACCTCCCTTTCAAAAGATAAATTTCTTAGATACAATTCTTATTCGCTTTTGATGTGGAAATTAGGTTACAATAATAATAATTATAAAGACTTTTAGTATGCAATTTACTATGAAGCAATTTTTTAATATAAAAAAATATTTATACTTTAATTTCTAAACCTTAAACAGAAATTATCTATGAATTATACTAATAGGGCATTAGACCTCCTTTTATATATTCCTGAATAGACATCCTTTTATATATTCCTAAATATTTGTCATCCTGCAGATAGCCTGTATTTTTAAAATTGAATAACGACATAAGTGTCAACCTCGGAAGTGGTTTTGGCTTCAGATATGATAAAAATGAATCTCTTAGGTTATGGTTTAAAATACTATTAAAAAGTAAACAAATCATGACTTTAATCAATGAGCACAGTTAAGGACTGACTGATATTCATAGGTGTTTCTTTGGTTGGTACTCAAAGACCTTTTCATCCTCTGAGAAGAAACAAAGATAGATAAAAATAGTTGAAAAAAATACAACAATTTATCTAATTTGCGGGAGTGAAATAAACCCGTTGAATAAATTTGATATTACACGGGTTTTATTACACTAGTGGAATAACTATGCAAATGAGCTTAGGGCGAATAGCAACGATATTTTGTAACCGAGAAAATGACGTCATAATGTATATATTATGACGTCAGTTTTAAACGGCGTTATAAGTTTCGTGGAAAATTGAAATGTCGAATTTCAAGAATTTTGTCGATTTTTCGCGAAAATTCGGGTTATTTATAAATAGAATATCAAACTTGTGCTCATAAAATATTTATTGAACTCGTCATCTTACACAGATAAAAACTCGGCACATCCTCATTTTTATCTGTTTATAGATGACTCGTTTAATAAATTCGGTATTCATTGACCACTCATATCCTATATATATATTTTCAATACGTAGTATCCCACATCGAATTCCACCAACCGGTCCTTGTGGCAGCGGTACATAAATATATAATACATATCAAGTGATTTGTATGGGAAAAAATATCAAACGAGGTTGGGAGAATTGATCATTGTCGAAGCTCTGCCGAGACAATTATCAATTGTCACAATCGAGTTAGATATATTTTCATACAATATACTAAGTCTGTATTATATTTATCTTATAACCTCTATTTGTCTTGTTTTCGTTGATGTTTCTAACTAAAATACAGGTTTCTAAAAATGACCGCATTATAACATTGTTCTGAAAATAACTATGTCATAACATAAAAAATATCATACGGGATGTAATCACACGGATACTTGTATAGTTATAAGATAAAAGATTTTATCTGGCCATAAGATGGCATTTCTAATCCGCTATTGGACAGAGTAATATAAAACTAAACCAAAGCATGTGTGTAAAGTACATTTTATCAAAATACTAAACAAACTCAAATGCAAATGCATTAGAATCAAAAATAGCAAAATGATATATGAAGGTAGAAGAACTTTTCTGTTTTTGGTAAGCAGGGCATGCAAAGAAATCCTCGAAAACCCATGACGGGACATATTGAGGGGGGGGGAGTCGCTGCCCTGCATACATGTTGTCAAGAAAAGTTTTTTCCCCTCCTTACATATCAAATGATATTGTCAAGTGAAATCGATGATCTCAAAAGAAACTCGTGTTTCAAACTTTGAATAAAATATCTTTCTAAAATTTCATTCGTTAAAAAAATGTTTAAGTATAAACATGAAAAAGTTTGATATGACACAGATTTAGAAAAGAAAGTAATTCGGAGAAATTTGACGCAACTCGGTGCAATTCCGACTCCAGGCGCAATTTGGCTCCTACATATACCTTTATTATTATCATTACCTTGTGTTCTGAGTTTAATGAATTTTGAATTTCGTCTTAAGCCCTGAAATGTGCTTTGTTCTACATTGGCAAGGAAAGAAGAACAAAGGTGAAAGGGATTAAAAAAACATAAAAATAAATACAAAAGAAAGATTTAAGTGAATAAAAGCCTACATAATCTTTGTTAGTGTAAGGAGTCACTCGACACAGCATCTATGGCATGCCTTAAGTGTTGGTAGGCCATTTGGTTTAGGCCTCGCCAAGAAATGTCTGGTAATACCTGAGCATCGCATCGAAAAAAAAAAACTCCACGCCAACAACTTAAAATGATGTATGAGAGTAGGTACTCTCACTTCCGGAAAGCCAGCGTATTGAAAGAGTGGCTCTGTCCAGATTTAGGTGATAGTTTAGCGCTTCTACGGTTTTAATAAATGACCGGAGTTGACAAGAATTTCATTTGATCTAATCCTCTATTGGCGCTGCCATCTTGGATCAGGTGAACGCATCGCATGAAATTGGTTACGGAAATAGGTCACCAGAATGGATGGTTGTTCTTTTGGATATGCCAGATCGGCAAACAAATAAGGATGGTTTTTAAACTCAACTCGGAACGGACTCAGCATTAAAGATTTTTTGGAAGAAGTTAAAGTCCGTAAAGAATGCATGGTGGTAAAGATGCCGCCCTAAAATCCGGGAACTGATTAAAAATAGATGCTAAACAAAGACATTAAATATTCTGTTATTGCTTCGTTCCGAGAAAAAAACTAACAACAGGCCAAAGAGGGCCTTACCGCTCCACTGGCTTACATATTTTTAATGATTTGAAAGAGAGGTTTTGAAAATAGAAGGTAATGAAAGGCACCAGCATTCAGAAGAAATTCTGACTTTTTACCAAATTGAAAATGAGCTATTAGTAACTCATATAACTAATTTGTAAAAGTAAAATTACACGGAAGAAAACTATTTAGATATCACTTTAAAACAAGAGGACCAGAATTCACCTGAATTTTATTGATCCAGTAGATCGCATCCAAGTAACTTCCTGGCAAAGTTCCATTCACAAGTGCCTAATTTTTGAAGAGGAGATGTTATTCCAAGAATTTAAATTGATGATAGACCATGTCCTCCCATTCATAACTGAGGAGACTCAAAATAAGCCCTACCAAGCCAATTTTAATGGGCCAATCAAAATTTTGCAAACAATTTTTTTTAAAAGGGTCACACAAGGAACATTCTGGTGAAGTTTCATTGAAATCAGCACAGTGATTCATGAGGAGATGTTGTTTAAAGATTTCGGGCTCAAAATAAGCCCGCCCTGCCACGCCCATATTTATGGACCAAAAATAATTTCGCAAACATTTTTTTAAAAAAGGGTCACCCAAGGAACATTCTGGTAAGGTTTAATAAATGGGGTCAATCCAAATTTCTTGAACAATTAACTTAAGTAGAGGGTCACCCAAGGAACATTCTTGTAAAGTTTCATTGAAATCAGCTCAATGATTCAGGAGGAGATGTCGGGCTCAAAATAAGCCCCGCCCTGCCACGCCAATATTGGGTGTCAATCGAAATTTCTTGAACAACTTTAGAACAAGGTCACCCAAGGAACATTCTGGTAAGGCTCTCATTGAAATCGGCCCAATGATTCAAGAGGAGTTGTCGTTCAAAGATTTCGGGCTCAAAATAAGCCCCGCCCTGCCACGCCCCTATTTAGAGGTCAATCAAAATTTGTTGAACAACTTGAGAAGAGGGTCATCCAAGGAACATTCTGGTAAGGTTTCATTGAAATCGGCCCTATGGTTCAGGAGTAGATGTCGTTCAAAGATTCCGGGCTTATATTAAGTCCCGCCCTGCCACACTCCTATTCAAGGGTCAATCCAAATTTGTTGAACAACTTTAGAAGAGGGTCACCCAAGGAACATTCTGGCCAAGTTTCGCCAAAACCCACCCATTGGTAAAGGAGGAGAAGATGTTTAAGGGAAAGTTTGCGCACGCACGGACAAACGGACGGACGTACGACGGACATTCCGCCAAGACAATAGCTCGCTGGCCTTCGGCCAGTGGAGCAAATAATGGCTAGCTTGCCTGTGATTGGTCGGGTCCATCATGCGATGGAAAAACTGACCAGCCGTTGGCTAGCTCTCAAAATTACGGGGTCATGAAAAACAAGTAATAAGCGATCGAGTTATACAAGATATTTTTTCAATGGGCATTATCCGACAAACATGAGTGTGATAAGGCTTTTCGTTTCATACCTTTACGAAATTAATAAATATTATCTTCATATCTTATAATTTTATATTATGAAGCAAAATTGAAAAGATTTATCAGTTAAGAAACAGATTTATTACGACTTATTTTTGCGGAAGCACACAAAATTGTTTTCATTGGGGAATAAAACCAACATTTCGGCCAATCAGAGTGCACGAATATTGGTGAACATAAGTAAAATTAAATTTTTTAGATGATAAACAATGGTCATAATAAAATTCATTTGTTCATATAGATACATGTAGGCATAAGACTGAATAGAAGAGATAAAATCTAAATGATACAAATTTAGGTTACATGTAATAATATAAATTATATTGAATATGGAATATAGAAAATAAGGGATTCTTTTTTATTTGCTTTTGTTTTTGATAATTCTTTTTGTGATCATCAATTATGTAAAAAAAAACAACCAAAAGGATATTCGTTATAAACCATTTTGAATAGAATATACCGATCTTATTACAAACAAAAGTCAAACAGCATAATAACGATCAATCAACCTCGCCAACATTTCATTGACATAAACTTCGCAGTTTCTCGTCATAATATTTTCTAACAAAACCACAAATAATAATTCATATTACCAAAATATTAAAATTAAATATGTAATAGTTAAACGCTCATAATTGAAAATTAAACGATTTAAACAGCCGAAAGGAGGGAGCGTAGCGACCGACTGAGGCTGTTTAAATCGTTTAATTTTCAATTATTAGCGTTTAACTGACTTAGTCTTTTTCCCGCCTTTTATATTATTGACATCATTTTGCACGATTTAAACGGAATAAGCCGGATACATTTATCACAAGTAAACGCCCCTCTCTTTCCAAATATGGAGTTGTTGAAATATGCACGTACATATTGTGTCTTTATAAAGAGCCTTTATCGAAGATAGATATGAAGTATAATTTGGTTTTATTTACCTGACAATAAAGTTGAAGGATAATCTGATACCTTTACACTCATGATTAAATGTGCCAGTAATTGTCTACGAACTTATTTATGAAGGGCAATCTAAGGACTAACAACTCAGCAGATTATACTATTCTGTTGAGAAAAAAAAAAGATTTTATACAGTCCACCAAACCTTGGATATATGCATATGCAATTTCCCCACTTCGCAGGCGTTTTCTTGTGTCATCAACTAAATCAATTTGTCCATTTAAATTTTGCTGGACTATTATACGCCTCATCTAAAGCCGATCATGAAACGAGATTTGGCCAAGTTTAGAAAGGGACCAAAAGTAATTAAACGAGAAGTTTATTGGAATAAACGTTAAAAAGAAGTATAGGATCTATTGTACTTTCAATTAGATCTAGATTTTATTATAGCTAACAACATCGTGAAATTGACATGGTAAATGATTTTGGAATGCTTAAAGAATGAGATTGAATGAGTCTGTGGAGCGAGTTTTGAGTGAATGCATGTTCAGGATAAACAAAATTAGCAATATTGATTACCTCCCTTTAATAAAATGTGCTTACAAGTTCTATACATAGCTTTTTATCTATTCAAGAACCTATGAGACGCTAACAATTACAATTACATGTATTTCAGCGAAATTGCGATTTTTCCCTAGCAAAATTCATTTTGGATGACCTTATTGATTCTATATTTTTCAATGGCTTTTAGCGTTTTTGATGGTTTGAGTGAGTGTTTGGAATGAATGAATGGAACGCTTAGTGAGTGATTTAGAAAGGTTTTGATTGGAGTAAATGTCAATTTCACGATGTAAGTAACTGTAGTTAGCGTTAATTTCCTTGAATAAATATTCAGGCAAGTAGAAAAGTCCTCGTTCCATAACAGATTTGACATGGTAATCCATGCCATGCCAGATCAAAATCTGCATAGGATATTCGTTATACAACATGTGCACGAGTTTTACGATTTTCACCTGTACTTATCACGTGGTCTTTGCATATTCATGATGGGGTAGTTTCTAGTCTGTACGCATGCGTAGTATAACATATAAACCTCGACGTTTAAATGAAATAATGATCAAAATAAACCTTGGCTGGAAAGTTTATGGCAAATAAACCTTCAAAAAATTTGAAAATCCAGCCTTCTGATTGGATGATAAAGTAGGACAAAGACTAAAAATTTTTGGATCCATTGAAAACTATATTACACTATCAAATGATCTCAAATATACATGTAATTATGATAATAGATCAAACGCAAGAGAAGCAAGTTCTATATAAATACTTATGACCGACATATTTCGTTAAGTGGTTAAAATGCACATATTTTATAGGTATTAAACATTTTGAAAATCATTAATTGAATATCTTAACATCTGGTAAGATCTGGTCAACAAATGGTACTAACTGGTATCGTGTTTGGTACAAAATGGTAATTCGTTATATGGTACGAAATGGTTATGGTACGAACGTTTGTATACCATTTTGCATGCGTGCCCAATTCGCGACGAAGCGGGGTACAGTTTCCAAATTGTGTGTGTGGGGTGGGTGGGGGGGGATGCGTGTGTGTGTTTGTCTGTTTTGATTTTGAGTCCCTAAAGAAGTTATCTGCACGAGTCAATGAGTATCGAATCGAAAGACTTGATTAGATGCTGCCGTTTAGCAAATATGCATAAAACTTTTTTCGTTGTTGAAAAACCAAACGCTAGCAAATTGAGTAGCTAATGAAATAAACATTCAGGGTACATAAATACATACAATTTAATGATATTTCCGTTTAAAAATTTAAAACACACACACACACCCTCCCCACAATCATTAGACAGTTCCAAAATTAAAAGAAGGCGACCATTAAAATTGTCTTTTTGTGTTTTAAATGAAAAAGTAAATGTACCCACAGCAGAAAACATTGATAAATTATTACGACTTTCCTGCATTTTTCATCACACACGCAATATTCTGGTACATGTACTTCGAAAATTATAGAAAAATCTTAATCAGACAAGTAAGTAGAAATTTGACATAAACTTTTTATAGGCTTTTCTCCATGGTTAAATCGAATTATGGGTAATAAAAGGTAAAGACATATGAAAAAATGGCAAAACACCATAAGAATGGTGAGCTCCATTTCTTTGAAAAGTGTTCTCCTTTGTTGAAAACTCAAAGTATTCTTTGGGTATTAGCATTGTGGTCCTCGTTGTTGTAGACTTCAGCCATGCCAATTTGTGATCTCCCGATACATAATACAATCACTAAAAAATGACATGTGATCAAAATAATAACTTACACTATCATGGTGCGTTTTTTAGAAAAAAAAAATAATATTTGCTAATATCAAAAATCTTAAGAAATCTTATTTTTCTCAACTCTGTTCACAAAAGCTGCAGGTGGTACACTTGTTATCTTCTTTCTCGTGCATCTTCACTCTTAGTCAACTATAACAATTCGCAGTACTGACTATTTCTAATTGTAATCTAGGCAAAAGCTGGGCTTATTAATTGTGTTTAGATAGAGAATTGACGCCTCTTTGTCTCTTTTTGTCGTGCATGTTTATCCATAGCTTCTACAAGTAAGTGTCCTCTTTTAACAGATGACTTATAGAATTTCTTGCATGGATTTAAGGGTTCGCCGCAAATATAAATGGAGGCCATTTGTATTTTTGGCCAAAATTTTATATGCAAAATTAAGGCTTTTCTTAATGCAAAGTCAACTGAATATCTTATAAAATGTATTAAAAAGGGGAAATGAAGATGTTTTTGATAAAAATATTTGCAAAGAATGCTTTTGTAGCTGAAAACAGAGTTCCACATTGCACTTTCGCATTTGCATCCATTTGAAAAATGTACCGATGCATTTGGGACAAAAACTTGCAGACGTCAACTGGAATATCCAGAGTACAATCAACGAGGCTTACTTTTGGCTAAAATGCCTGTGGGACAGATATTTCAGCGTTGAAAGACACGTGTTTATTTTCAAGGAAACATGGCAGCCTTTTTTTACAACAACAAAACATGTAAACAAAGATGTTTTAAGGAATTGCAACGATCGTATTCCTTGAAAGCCAAAGGTGACCGTCGATTATCACTCTTGGGCATTTCTACTTTAAAAATGAGACTAAATTTACCTTGATTTCTACTTAGAAATCCTTGCTATTGTTCTGTTTTTCTCAGCTGTCAAATAAAAAAACTGCCGTTGGAAATTTGTTATGAACCGCTTCACCGAAAAAGAGATAAAAATATCACTCCTCTAAAAAAAATAGAGTGGGACCTTTCATACTTATTCGAGAGCAAGTTAAAACGGCCTCAAGTCAAAACGGCCCAAAGTCAAAACGACCCCAAATTCGCTAAAACCAGTCAATACCAAGTCAGAACTTATACTCATTTGGTCAAAAAAGCAAAAATTATTTTTTTTATGTCATATAAGAATATATACAATTAATGGCTCGATTTTTACATTTTATACAGTTTTTTTTAATAAGATGACAAATTAAATAGCTTTATTATTTGGTTTATTTCAATACAAATACACCTCAATTTACTTGTTTCACTCTCTCACATTACATCTATAAAGGTTTGTTTCAAATTAAAGACCAATACCCTTATTCATATAAATGTGATATTATTATAGTCCGATTGACTTGTATAAGGACCGGTGTTTTCACCAATTACACAAAAATACGTTGGTTTGTATGTAGTAATATCTTAATTTTAGCTTAATCCAAATTAATTTTAGACTATAAAATGGTTCCAGAATGATGCTTTTGTCTACTTAGTAAATGAGAATTTTTCGCATTTTCCACTCTTAAGGCTGCTAAGTAGTAAGAATATGTACACATATACTAAAAACTTGTGTTTTTATACTAAACTTTTGACACAATAAATGACCAATTTTCTTTTGTTGGATATGCGTATTTTCATATCGACGGTACCCAATTTTAAACTAAAATATCACGTATGTTTACCGTTCATAACTCGCTATTTACTTGTTATATCTCGTGAAAAACGCAACGATTTCGTTAAATAATCCATGATTTGATTGGTCCGAATTAGAGAGTACAGGGTTCATCCATGAAAAGATATAGGCGATTTTCAATATCTTATCAAAAGGTTCACGAACAAAGACAGGACACACTCATTCTAATATACTTTACGAGTGAATTACACAAACATAATTAATTTTATAGAAATACTCGATATCATATAAAAAAAAAAAAAAAAAAAAAAAAAAGAAAAAACAAACAAACAAAAAAACGACTCCTTTAAAATCATCCTCTTTTGCATCGATGCAAATTGGTACCTATTTTGAGAAAGACTCTTCACTTTTCCCTTATTATAGAAACAATAAGTTGTAATAGGCCAGGAGTTTCATGTAGACGGACAGACAAAATCATTATTTTACTTTCAAAAATCCTGAAAACATATTTTTTCATGGTAATAGATTGAAAAAAAGATATTATGATAAGCAAAATTTGCGCTTGAAAATTACTTTTAATTATATTGTATCATTGTTATTGAGTTCAAAAGACAATCCAAGTGTGGGTGGCCCTTTTTTGACGTTTCGTTTGCGAAATCTACCACTTTAATTTAAAGACGAATAAAATATTGGGATTTCATACATCAGAATGAAAATATGACTTCTTTTGTTGAGCTTCAGCCTTTGAGTAATTTCAATTGAACAAAAGAGATACCATCACAAGCTCTATTGTGAAATTTTGCCCTACTATTAACAGGGAATTGTGAAGAACATGTTGATAATAATGTGGTCATAATCATACTTTATATTTTGCAGCAATTCGTATAAAGAAAGACTGTGACACCAATATTTATATTGGTGAAATGAATCAAAGTCAAATTTACTACACTACACTTCTTTAATAAACGTTTAACTAAAATTTGTCTGCCTTCTTATCTTCGAAAGAAGTCTCTCCCCGCTCACCGCTCTGTGGGCGCCTTTATATACCTCTTGTTGTATACATTCCTAACAGAACAAGGTCACCTGATCTACCCACACATTGGCATGCTGCCCAGCGGCTCGCAATCTGTTGTAAATACTTTATGACCGAATAATCAGACCACATTCAAAGACAGGTATGGTTGAGTCATTCAAAAAGGAGGCTCGCGGAGATTGATTGTTTTACATATCTAATTGGTATATTCTCTATAATGCCAGAAATTTATTTAGAGAGTACAGGTTTAAAAGGGTGAGGCAATTCAAAAACGTTAATTTGTACTTTTTCAAAATGGAAAAAAAGTAACACTTAATTTCGTTAATGTTTCCTATTTTCTTCTGTATAATCGAAGGACACTTAATACAACTCCCTGGAGGACACCTTTTCCGTATGATAATATATGCACTCTAAATATATACTCTGTACTCTTTTTATAAAACACTTTATTAACAATAGGTTTATATAAACTCTGCACTCTTTTTATAAAACACTTTCTTAACAACAGGTTTTTTTAGGATTAGATTGACTGTTATCAAATGTCATCTTATTATCCGGTATTTCAAGCGTTTAAGCCTGTTGTCTTGATTATGAATAATGTTTGAAAATGCAGTAATAAATTATCTTTTATCAAAACCGTTTTCCGCTTGACAAACGAAGAGCTAAGTTTTTGGGATTAGAAACTATGCGTTTTATTAATTTTGAGAGGGAAATAGAGAGAGAAAGAAGAATAGAGGAGAGAGAGAGTCAAGTTTCTTCAAAATTATAATAATTACTAATCTGGATATCAAAAGTCAACCTTATTAAAAAAAATCTGGGTAGAAACTGTGTATTCAAAATCTTTAGCATATGATACTTTATTTATTAAGCTCCAATAAAAACCATGAAAGTCATAAATTCCGTTCTTTCCCTTTCTTCAGTTTAAACACGCTACGCTCGTACGTGAGATGACCAATCAAAGGACTCAATACATTTTGACCAATGAAACGAGAGGAAGCAACGGACCAATGGTGTCCATGCTTACTTTAGGAGCTAGTATCGATAAATGAGGACAGGCTAGCCAGTCTAAATTAAAATGGGCCTACTTTTTGCACAAGAACAAAAACCGGAAGTGTAGTTGGGTTTTCCGCGAAAAGTTGAAAATTGAAGAAAACCTGGAAAATCAAAAGCTTAATCGATAGATCAAGGTAGTTTTTGCCATTTTTTCTGTTCATTACATCATTCGTTATATGCAGGCTGACGGAAACGCCAAATAATTTAAGTTAAATCGATAAAATCAGCCAATTTTGTTAATTTACGCTAAACGTAGATTTCACGTGATGTTTTTACAACAGAAATCTTTCAAATAATCTTACCTATGGAGACCAAAAGGAACCATACGTATTTCCACTATATTTTGATGGGTATTTTTTATTTATTTTGCAAATATCAATAAAAAATCAAAGTAAATCATATAGTTTTGATATTCATCTTCCTCTTTAAAGTGAAATTTAATGGTCCCGACGCACAGGTTACAGGTAAAAATTAATTCAACAACTTGAAATGTTCAGACATAGTATTAACTTGGTCACCATATGTTATGAAGCGGTCTACTTTCTTTTTATGAATGAAATATCATTTGGCGTGGGAATAGTAAATGTAAACAAACTCTATGTCTGCCATTTGCAAATTATTTTTCTGGAGTTGGTCATTTTCAGATGCAAAATGTGAGTTATGTGAAATGTTAATGCAAAATTTAAGCCTCCTTCATTGTTCTTTAGCTTTTCCTCTACATGTAGACATTTCTTGTTTTGTCTATTGTGCAACTGAATCTTTAGTTGAACGCAAATAGAAAATGTTGTAAATGTGTCATATTTTCATGCTTTAAAGACACTTTTTGATATTTTTTTCTACATATCCAAACTATTTTGCATTCTTTAGTAATATTTTAAAGCTACTATATCAGTTTTGGTCCAATACATTACTTTGTATGAGTGTTTAATTTCATGTCCATTGACTCAGTTTCTGTGAATTCAAATCGCGGTAAACCCTTAATGCTGCTAACAATCGGAGACTCTCAATACACCCTATGTAGGGTTTAAGTTTCCAGTTAAAGTTAACAAACAATAACCTTTTTTACGTTTTTCTGATGGTTTTCCGAGATGAATCAAATCAAAAGTTTTTCAAACGTTCGCTAAAAAGGCCAATTCCAATCGTACTGGCTAAACTCATTTTACGGAAATCCTGTAGTCACCGTAGAACAATAAACTTTGTGAATACCTTATCAACTTTGGCTTATCAAGCATCAAACCCACGCCCCTTATGATAAAGAAATTATTTATGTTTTACGTAGTAAAAAACAAAAAAACTGGAAGGCCAAAGATCCTGTAAAGCCTTTTATTGCAGACATTGTGAAATCATCCTTCGTCCGTTTCTAGGCTTTGTCTAATTTCGTGTTACACGTTTTGTTTTCACGAGGTCACATCCTTCAATTGCCATGTCAATTATGGACCTGGCGATTATATCCCACGATGGTGTTGCAGTTATCTTTCCTTGGTTGACTTCGATCCTCACCCGGGTATATTTTCTAAAAATAGACTGCATTAATGTGGTCATATCTTCTTCCTCTATATCTTCCAGGAACATAAACAGTAAAGGTTTGTTTTGGCCATATGCCTCTTTTATTTCAAACCGACACCAGTCACTCTCTATAAACGCTTTTGATATAACAAACAATACTACACATGATTCTGAAACGCACCTGTGAACTTCGTCGACTATGGCCATGCCAGGTCTAAAGTGAAGGTCTCCGAAACAAAGAAAGTCAAAATCGCTTGGCAATATCTTCCTTAGTTCATTGTCTAAATCTTGCCTTATTTTATTGTACACAACATTATCATCAGCTTTGCTGTGCGATATCAGAGCAAGGAACCGTTCTTTAGTTTTGCGACTCAAGAAGTCTTTTAGAAAACACTCTCTGGACCTTTTATAAGAAACCTGTTTCCATTTGGTAATAAGCACAATCAAAGAAAGAAATAAAATCCCTGCACTTGATGATGACAGGACAATAAAAAGCGTTTTCCTGCATAAAAAAATATGTAGTGTTGTGTTTTTAAAGCGTCTTTAAGATGGGGACAAATGTCAAAATAGTTGATCTTAGGTTTTTTTATTGCTCTGCTAGAAGCCCATTTTACGAACTCATAGTTTTCACAAGTACATTGTAGATTATTCCCACGAAAGTCTACGGATAGAATGCTTGAAATGTTCGTCGTCTGTTGCTTCACTTGTAAATCATGTATCATTTGAAATGACATCGGGTCGATTATTTCGATCATATTGTTTCTCAATGTAAGTCTTTCAAGATTTATTAAATTTGATATACCAAAGAATAAGTCACTAAAGACATTAAAGCAGTTACTTGAAAGATTCAAAGCGTAAAGCTTGCTGTTGTTAGCGAATATGCCCTCACGAAGAATCGATAAGCAATTTTTTGACAGGTCCAATTGTTCTAATTCAGACAACGCTTTAAACGAATCTTTGAAATCAGAACCTTTCATTAAATGTAATTGATTATTGGCAAGTTTAAGTATATGTATAGGGACTGCTCCAGTAATTTTGAAATACCCAATTTTGTTGTCTCTTATATCTAACTCCAATTTAGTTGCAGCTTTCGGCCAATAGAAAGTTCCATTGAAACTTGTTAAGCCTATTGAGCGCATTTGAATCAAACACAAATTTACGACACACGTTGTTGCATTCAGAATAAAACCTTGTGTGAACTCGTATCCTGACAAAACCCAATTTCTTAAATACAATTTTTGTAATCCAACGAATTGCCTGATTAACACATCGTCGCATGATGTATATAAAACTCTTCTGATTCTGGAAGCCCTGTATTCAAATCCATCTATAAATAAGACCTTCAGATTTGTAAAAAAGATTATGTAATTATCGCTTTCAGAGTAAACATTTATCCGTGACAAATTAATCTCTTCTATGTATAATTTATTTTTGAAATCGTTTACATTAAGATCATAATGTATGTTTGTGTCAGAAAGATCAAGTTTGATAATCTTTCTCAACGCTAGCATATTCAGAAAATCCAATCCAACTTTTAGGAATCCATTGGCGAAACTTCCAACCTTGCTAAATATAAGTGTATGAAGTTTTGGTGCAATGGATGGCCTTTCTAATGCGCCTAAGATGTCGTCTGAATCAAGATATGAACATCCAGAGAGATCCAGTTCTTCCAAATGTTTTAATCCCAATAATGCGAATTTTCCAAATGTTTCCATATAACTGCTACGAAACACTAACCTTCGTAGGCTTGACAAGGAAATAAAGCATTCATTCTGTATACGTTTGAAGTTTACCATTTCGTCGTTTACATTTATTCGCAGAATTTCAACTTGTGACCAAGTTTCATTGAGGAATGCCTTATTCGAGATTGAATTGAGTTCATATTGATTTATTACAACTTCTATAATACCCTTTGGAATAACTTCAGGAATAATTCCAACACATTCAATTTTGTAGTCTTTAGTAACACATCGACTCATGCTGGTGGATTTGTCTATCTGAGCAACTGTCAAGAGTGTAAGCGAAAAACAGTACAGAAACATTTTACTTCGTTTCGTTTGTTTCAATCCATTGGTTTTCCGATCGCAATGATGAATAAAAGCAACCTGTAATGGCGAAGAAAAGTGTATCACTTAAAAAGGTAGAATGATAAGGAAGAAATACAAATCTATTTATAGGATAGAAAACGAGTTTCGTGGTATATGGGAAATAGACACGAGCGTCAGCGAGTGTCTATTTCCCATATTACGCGGCACGAGATTTTCTATCCGCCTAAGACCACGCTTTTCTTACATTGTCTGCATTTATTACCCGAACCTCTGAACAATAAAAAAAAGATTAAAACTTGCTTTGATATTACTGTAATTATGTGTAATTATGCTGAAATTACTAATCAATCTTATTCCGTTGCTAATTGAAGCTCTTTTGTATTTTAGCAACGATAAAAAGTCTTTTGGCAAGGGCGCTTATATAAAATGCTCGTTATCATTTTGAGGTGACGAGGAACACAAAACCTATCGAGATCCACGTGCAGAGCACACTACAATCGTTTATCTGTAAATACAACGCTCGGAGTTGAATCTGTGATTTATGTTTTTAAAATACTGTTTTTTGATTGGCCAATTCGCTTCAAGCGTGGTCTAATTGGAGAATATTGCATGAGAGGTAAGGGAAGGTAAATATATATATTATGCAAGTATAGGATAGAAAACGAGACTCGTGGTATATGGGAAATAGACACGAGCGTTATCGAGTGTCTATTTCCCATATACCGCGGCACGAGATTTTCTATCTGACTTAGACCACGCTTCTCTAACATTGTCTGCGTTTATTACCCGAACCTCTGAACAATAAAAAAGAGTAAAACTTGCATTGATATTACTGAAAATATGTGTAATTATACGGAAATCACTTATCAATCTAATTCCATTTCTATTTGAAGCTCTTTTGCATTTTTGCAAGGATAAAAAGTCTTTTGGCAAGGGCGCTAATATAAAATGCCCGTCATCTTTTTGAAATGACGCGGCACACAAAACCTATCGAGATCCACGTGCACGACACACTACAGTCAGTCGTACATGTATAGGATAGAAAACGAGAGCTGTGGTATATGGGAAATAAACACGAGCGTTAGCGAGTATCTATTTCCCATTTACCGCGGCACGAGATTTTCTATCTGACTTAGACCACGCTTTTCTGACACTTTCTTCATTTTTACCCGAACCTCTAAATAATGAAAAAGAGTAAATCTCGCTGTGATATTCCTCTAATCAGGTGAGGATATGCTGAAATCGCTTATGAATCTTTTTCTGTTACCATTTTAAGATCTTTTGCACTTTTGCTACTGTCGAAAGTCTTTAGGAAAAAAGAGCTGTATAAAATGCTCGTCATCTTTTTGAAATGACTTGGCCCCCAAAACATGTCGAGATTCACGTGCAAGATACACTACAACCGTTTATCTGTAAATACAACGCTCGGAGTTGTATCTGTAATATATAATTTTGAAATACTGTTCTCTGATTGGCCGATTCACTTCAAGCGTGGTCTATTGGCAGTTTTACCACCCTTTGAATTACATCGGTAAATGTCACGTGTCATAGCGTAAGAGTAACATGCTTTCGAAATCGACTTCATTATGAAGAAACTACAATGTAAATTGAAACAACAAAAAGCTTTGAATATCGATAGGGAAAAATAAGTGTTTATCGCGATGAGTTTCTTTACTCTATCAGACTATAGCTAATTACATTTGTAATTCAGTACCGTTATCTCTCGCTTGTTGAATTTCAGTTCAGCCCAACCTACTCCGGGCGTTACAACATTTTCCCGCATTTTTGAATACCGCGGTTAGACTAAAGGACTTTGACGATTAAACGCACTATGAAGGCGACGAACAAAGAACATGTAATAGTTAAACGCTAATAATTGAACATTAAACGCACTATGAAGGCGACGAACAAAGAACATGTAATAGTTAAACGCTAATAATTGAACATTAAACGATTTAAACAGCCGAAAGGAGGGAGCGTAGCGACCGACTGAGGCTGTTTAAATCGTTTAATTTTCAATTATTAGCGTTTAACTGACTTAGGCTTTTCCCCGCCTTTTGTATTATTGACATCATATTGCACGATTTAAACGGAATAAACCAGATACATTTATAACAAGTAAACGCCCCTCTTTTTCCAAATATGGAATTGTTGAAATATGCACGTAAATATCGAGGCTTTTTAAGAGCTATCACCGATGAAAAAAGATGCAGTATTGTTTGTTTTTATTGACCTGACTATGACCTCCGTTCTGACGATTAACGAAAATATGATATGTGTCCACTCTGTTTTACAAATACTTTCGCGAGAACACATGAATTACTGTATAAGATGTATTTAATAGATTGCATTTTGATATTATGTGCCAGTAGTTGTTAATCAACTAATTTGTTCATATTTAAGGACAAATTAACTTAACCTTACAAAACACCAACGCAAATATGGTCATCCCCGGAGAAGAACGTACTAGTATACTAATCTGTTTAAACAAAGACATTTTGTTTATGAAACGATAAAAAGTTTCTCGCTTCACACAAAAGCAAAAATGAACATAAAAGTTTAGTAAGCGAATCAACTATGGATAAATGTAGGTGCACCAGCCATTGCGATATTACTGCAATAGGGTTGAAATCGGGGATAAACCACATTCAACAAAATGACAGGCCATGTAACTCCAAACCAGCCCTGCGTTCAGGATCACCGAGCGGTGCAAACAGTTTTCCGATTGTACCCCGCTTTGCACGTGCACTTGCGTGCAAAGCGGGATACAATTGGAAAACTGTTTGCACCGTTTGTTGATCCTGAACGCAGGACTGGTCAAAATCAGTGAAGTATATAGGGAATGCAACATATGCACGTGTATTACGATTTTCTCCATTACTTTTCACATGCGCCTTGCTTATTCAAGAGGGGGCAGATTTTAGTATTTACGCATGCGTGGTATAACAAATAAACCTTGACGTTTAAATGAAATAATGATCAAAATAAACCTAAGTTGGGTAGATTATGGATAATAAACCATCAAAAATTTTAAAAATCCAGCATTCTGATTGGATGATAAAGTAGGACAAAGACTAAAAAAGGACGATATGCGGACTGTGACGCAACATGATTCTCCATCGTCCGCTACCCGTTTCTATGATTTGAGCGTTGTGAATAATTAAAATATCATAATTACAGCTTGAATTAACTGTAGTTTCGATGTTATGATCATTCATCGACGACATTTTTCGAAAGAGGATTCATTTATATCGCGCACTTGCGTAATGTGCGTTATGGTTGTTTCGTTCTTGAACAAAAAAGAGATCGATTCCGGTAAAGGTCAACCGGAGGCCGCTTTCAAGATATTCTCTTACAGTGGCGTGGTTTGATCATTCTTGATATAGAAAATGGGCAAAGTGCGAAAGATTTCTAACCAAGTCAGTCAGCGCAGTTTGACTAGGGTTGACATTTTATGCACCACCAAGGTGGTCCCTTTTCGCTTGATCGGGCACGATTAATGTATTAAATTCTTAAAGATTATAATTTTCGTACCTTTTGTCCTAAAATCTCTATTCAATTCGATTCCAAACTTCCTTGAACGCTAGACGAATTTAAAAACTTTTTAACATGTATTTTTGCTCACAAAAACAATACCTGTTTTGTTTCATGATTCGTTCCATTCATAATTCAAACGTAACCCTTATCATATGCATTTATTAGTTGATCCTTTAAATAAACGTGTTGCTCTATTATGTCTATTCTCTGTTGATGTTTACTGTAAACATTATTTATATTATCAAATGTTATATTTGTGTATGCGTTTTGAATTGTATGGTGTATTTACAAATATTGCAGTGATTTAAAAGTCGCTACTGCCAATTAAAACAAGGTGCTGATTGACACAAGTTACGCCTCTAAGATCGATCTCCAAGTATGAAAAACCACAGAGGGAAATAACTCAAAAATAGGATAAGTAAAGTTTTGGTTCTTGCGCAATGTACTCCTAAATAATAAATGGAACATAACTACCAGGTTTTGAGTCAATCGATCATAAGTTGACAGGCTTTTGCTTTGGACAAAGAAGTGGACGCCGCCCGCCCAGACGCCTCGGATGATCACAGTCATAATACGCTCCGATTTTCGATGTGCGTATTCAGAGAACGATTGACCAATCATATCAATGATTAATGCCGGGATGACTGTTGACCTCCGTCATATTCTGCAATTTGTTTCAAATATTTTCGTAGACGGAAGTTTTAAACGGCTAAATAAAAAGCTTACTCAAATCACAATGACTACATTTTGGTAGCCATTCAAACAATTTACTGTTTGTTTATTTCATTTATAAATGATTTAATATTAGTTGTGTCCGTCAGAGTTCGTACTGTATGATTGGCTGATAAGTTGTTTTCATTCCAAAATAAAAAATAATTGAACCTGTGCGTGAGATTTCCAACAATTTCAAATGTGCGCAAAGCAAAGACTCTGACCAGCCTGTGCATCCGCACAGTCTGACCAGAGTCTTCACTATGCATTTACTAGAAAGATAAGGTCTCAAAGTATCTGAAGACAATCAGGTAACTTTATATTTACATTTTTTTTGCTGTCTGGGCCTTTCAATGTTTACATGTCATGAACATTTCAAATTGTTGGAAATGTCACGCACAGGCTCAATTATGAGTACGCAGTTATTTATAAACTTCCGCATAAAATATATATAATACGTGCTTAGTGTATTATATGAAAAAAAATATCTAACGAGGTTGGGAGAATTAAAAATTGTCGAGGCTCTGCTGAGACAATTATCAATTCTCACAACCAACATAGATATTTTTTCATACAATACACTAAGTACGTATTATATTTATCTTAAAACCTCTATTTCGGTCCTGTTTTTGTCGATGTTTCTAACCGAAATGCAAGTTTCTAAAAATAACCAAATTATATCAATATTCTAAAAATAACTATGTGATATCATAAAAAAATCATATTGGATGTTATCACACAGACATTTGTATAGTTATAAGATAAATTTCTATATGTTTTTATTGATAAATCTTTAAATTTTTGCTCAGTGATATCAAAATATAAAACATGAAGGGAATATTTGTTGAATTCGTGAAGGTATGAAACTAAAGCCTTATCCCACTCATGTATGAATCCGTTTTTTTTTTGTTTTCTTATCTCTATGAATCCAACAAAAACCATCTTCATCTCTTTGATTACATGAAATAATATGAGTCTGTGCATGTCATTTCCAACAATTTCAAATTGCCCAAAGCAAAACCCGAGTCTTGACAGATATGCGCAGCTGCACAGATAGACAAGAGTCTTCACTTTGCGCTGTAAAGACAGATAAGATCTTGGTATGAAAAAAAAAATATGTGACCAGTTACGCGTAAAGGGACCATCTCGGAACTCCATCAAATGAATATTTTGTAAAAAAAAAAAAAGGTGGGATCAAGCACAGGTCAACCAGTAGGCGTATTTCGGAAGTGATTACTATTGGAGGTAGAAAAATCATTCAAGATGCAGAAAAATTGTTATTTCTGATAAGTTTCGACCATAGTCAGTCTGCCCAGATGACACCTTTTTGCGTGAAGAGTCATATATGCGATATATCTAAATTAACACTCTGATCTCCTTTTTAATTTATGAAAAACGGCATACCTTCCTTCTTTTCAATTATAGTGATATCTGCCTTACTTTCAGGATAAGAAAGCGCTCGCAAATGTTTATCATACGAAACCTTTACATGGTAGTCTAATCAATATCGTAAAACTTTTACCTGCTTTAAATGAAAGGGATCTTGTCAAGAAAGGGTAAGATTAAAATCCTCAAATCGAAATGGATTGAACATTCTCAAAATCATCGGTTTTAATCTCTTCTACAAATGACGGTGCTACGATTGTTCGCTCAGTATTTCTCCAATATGATTTTTTTGTTCAAATAAATCTACATCTGATGTTTTTTAAAAATATAATAAATGGGATCGTGGTGATTATTTTATACCTAGACCTGTTTACAAATGGGTACCATCAGCCAAGTGTGTTGTTTAGGTTGCTTTTGAAATTCTAAGGTAACTATAACACTGAAGTGAAATTATTTAAAAATATTTATGTAAGCACAAAAAGGTCCTGTTTCGCGTTTTGATTGAAAAAGGACACTAATTTGCATTTAAGTAAACGTTGGAAAAAAATCTTTATGCGGTATATATATAAAAAGTCAAACAAATCTTTTGAACTATCTCCGAGATTTATACAAAAAATATCAAATCAGGTAGCCATGCTGTGGTCTAAAATACTTTCTGAGAGGATAAACCCGCCGAATTACTATATGATTTAAAGTCTGTTAAATGTCAAGGGTTGTGAAAATTTCACCAATCATCATAAGGCCAATTTTCCATTTATTAGTATTCGCCGCCCTGAACTATTTTCAAAAGGAATAACGATTCCATTGGTACAATCTTTATTTAACGTTTGTAGAAAATAAGATTAAAACTGTGGACTCTATTGCGATAGCAGAGATGTTTTTAAACCAATTCCCAAAATGTCAATTTTCTCTTGGTACTTGACGGACCTGGCAAAACTTCGAAAGGACCAATTCTTATGTTGATGCAATCATTCTGTGAAAGCATGAAACAAATTGGACGAAAGCAGTGGTCTCTAATACTAAAACGAGTATATTGTTAATAATTTCCTTAATGCTCCTTTTCCTTTGATGATTTTCAAACTAATTTCGAACAAAAATATTCTGATGTTGGTATAATCAACATGTGAAAGTTTAAAGTAAATCGGATAGAGATTGTAGACTCTTTTGAGAAAGTAAGTGTAAGTTAACAGACGGGTGAATGGATAGACATACAGACAGACGGGAAATCGTAGCTAGAATAGCTAATAAATCCCATTCAATTAAATAAAACAAAAATAATGTATTCCGTAAGAATCTTTAACCTCTATCAGTGATGTAGTTACCATACTGTAACACTCTCTGTCATGCACCGTAACATATATCATATAATATTTTTTCGTTTTTTTTTTTTTTTTATTTTTAGTTGTAATAATAGAGAGAAGAACTATTACCAATTCCTTCAATTGGAATTGTTGTTTGAGATTGCATGAATTCCCAATATGAAACGCAATTTTAAAAGCTTTTATTGCCTTTACTTTAGAAAATGACACACAATACTTCTAATTTTCCTTTAATCTTCAAAGTTCTAGCTATTTGTATGATAAGATGTGAAAGTAAATGATTATGCGGAGTATCAGACTGTATAAGCTACACTTGTCTTTTTTTACATTCGATGTATAAAAGGTTACTTATTATTTTGAAAGGCGAAGCTTTATACAGAAATCATGACTGTTTTCATTGCGAATCCTTAGCATGTTTTCATGCAGAGGTAATTGTCCGATGTAACAGTGCTTAGGAGTGCTACCAAACGTTAGTTTTCATGGCATAAGCTACGGATGGAACAAATAGGGGCACAAGAGCTCACAAGACGCGAGATTTTAACGTTTTTCGTCAGCCTTATTTATATATTAGCTGCCGTTAAAGAGGGTTGTTGCCTGCAGTTTGTTTGCCCCGTTACTAGGCCGTGTTGCGTCACGGTAAATATCGATAATTGCCCGTATGTGTGGAAAACAAACTACGCACTTTCAAGGCGACCAACAAGGAATTTGTAGGATAATGGCGATATGTGGACTGTGACAAAACATAATTGTCCTCCGTCCGCTCCCCTTTTTATGATTTGAGCGTTGGTGAACAGGCAAAATATCATAATAACAGCTTGAATGAACTGTAGATTCCATGTTATGATCATTCATCGAAGACATTTTTCAAAAGAGGATTCATTTATATTCATATATATTGACTTGCGTAATGGTAGATCGATTCCGGTGAAAGTCAACCGGAGGTTGTTTTTCGGATTGATCTTTCTTGATTTAGAAAATGAGCAAAGTGCGAAAAAATTTCTACCTAAGTCAGGAATCGCTGTCAGTGCAGTCTGACTGGGAGTTTTTTTATGCACCACCCAGATGGTCCCTTTTCTCTTGATTGGACACGATTAATGTATTATATCTTTAAAGATTTTAATATTCTTACCTAATTTCTAAATTCACTGTCCAATCGATTCCAAACTTCCTTGTACGCTAGACGAAATTGTATACTATTTACTTGTATTTTTGCTCACAAATACAATACCTTTTTTGTTTCATGATTCGTTCCAATCATAATTCAAACATACCCATATCATAAGGAATTCATTAGTTGATATTTTGCTCTTGTAACCGTGATTCTCTATTATGTCTTTTCTCTATTGATGTTTGCTGTATACATAATAATATTATAAAATGTATTTTTTTAATGTGCGTTTTATATTGTATTTTATATTTACGAATAAAGTAGTAATTATAAAGTCGCCACTGCCAATTTAAACAAGGTGGCGCATTGACGCAAGATACGCCATTCGGAACACAACTCGGCCAATCTCACGATCAACCTCAGATGTACATAGACGGACCTTTTTTTAAAAAAATAACGGGAAAATCTGGGGAAAACTCGATGACGACAGTTAAAATGGCATTAGCGCACGTAAGTTTGTGTGAAAACATTGGACGTAGCCAACGTTTAAGTCACTGACGTGAAACAATCGTATCCTTTAACAAATATCTTTAGATTCTTTAATAACGGCTGCAAAATCTTAATTTTTCAGAATGGTTCGTCATTCTAAAAAATAATAAGATTATTCAGCCGTTATTTACTTTATAAGATATAAAACTAAATATAGCGCCGATTGTTTCTGTGCTAGATTTTCTAACACTGTTTCCGCCTAACAAAATGCACAATTTTGTTACATACCCATCCGCCTTATATACATCCGATGTCTGTCGCAGTTTACAAAAATGGCCGAGTGGTGTTCCAAATGTTAAAACAAGGTGGCGAATTGACGCAAGATACGCGTGTTACACTGATGGATCTCCTATGAAAAAACACAGAGGGAATTACAGTAACTCAAATTAGGCTAGGTATAGGTTTTGTTCTTGCGTAATGTACTCAGGAATGATAAATGGAACATAACTATAAGGTTTCAATTCAATCGGACATAAGGTGACAGGGTTATGCTTTGGACAAAGAGGTGAACGCCACTCGCCTGGACGCAACTCGCCTGGACGCTACGGGTGATCCTATAATACAACCCGTCTTTCGATGTGCGTATAAAAAACGATTGGCCGAACATATCAACAATTAATGCCGGGATGACTGTCGACCTCCGCCATTTTCTGCCATTTCGTTTCACACATTTTCGTAGACGGAAGTTTTAAACGGCTGAAACAAGGCGTGTTCAAATTAAAGACAAAATTTTGGTAGCCCTTAAACAATTTTCTTTTTGTCCTATTTCACTCATAAATAACAATAAATAACAAGAATCTGTGCGTGCTATTTCCAACAATTTCACATTGCGCCAAGCAAAGACACTTGCCAGACAAGCGCAGCTGCACAGTCAGGCTAGAGTTTTCCGACTTTGCGCCGTATAGATAAATCAGATCTCAGAATGTCACTAGACATTTAGAAAAAAAATCTGCTTGATACCAATAAAAAAATAATAAGAAACGAAGATCATATATTTTGCTCTATTGCTGGACAGAGAAATATACGCGTGTAACAAAGCCCAAGTTTGTGTGTATAGTACATTGAATCAAAATATCAAACTAACTCAAATGCATATACATGTACATTCGTTTCAAAATAAGCAATATAAGATATGAAGGCAAAAGATTTTGTTCTTTTTGTTTTTTTCTTTTTCTTTTGTTAGGCAGGACAAGCATATAGAACCGTCTACAAATGAGACAACAAATTAAAGGATATGGGTGGACGGGTGCTCGAGGACTAAACAAAGACATTAACAATCATCTATTGCTTAGAATGGAGAGGTCATGAAATATAGGTAATATGCGATGACGTAATCCAAATTGGCAATAAGCAGTATCCCACATACCTGCTTACAATCGGGGACTCTTAATACACCCTATGTAGGGTTTAGGTTTTCAGTTAAAGTTTACAAACAATTACCTTCTGTAGCCTACCGGACAACTCAGTATTTCTGATGGTTTACCCAAAGATCAAATCAAAGTTTTTCAAACGTTCGCTAAAAAGGCGAATTCCAATCGTACTGCAAAAACTCACTTTACTGAAACCCTAGATTCACCGTAGAACAATACACTTTATAAATGCCTTATGAACTTTGGCTTATTAAGCATCAAACCCACGCCCCTTATGATAAATAAATTATTTATGTTTTACATAGTAAAAAAACAACTGGAAGGCCAAAGTTTCTGAAAAGCATTTTATTGCAGACATTGTGAAATCATCCTTCGCCCGTTTCTAGGCTTTGCCTAATTTCGTGTTACACGTTTTGTTTTCACGAGGTCACATCCTTCAATTGCCATGTCAATTATGGACCTGGCTATTATCTCCCACGATGGTGTTGCATTTATCTTCTCTTTGTTGACTTCGATCCTTACTCGAGTATATTTTCTAAAAATAGACTGCATTAATGTGGTCATGGATTCTTCCTCTATATCTTCCAGGAACATAAACAGTAAAGGTTTGTTTTGGCCATATGCCTCTTTCATTTCAAACCGACACAAGTCACTCTCTATAAACGCTTTTGAAATAACAAACAATACTACACATGATTCCGACACGCACCTGTGAACTTCGTCGACTATGGCCATGCCAGGTCTAAAGTGAAGGTCTCCGAAACAAAGAAAGTCAAAATCGTTTGGTACTATCCTTTTTAGTTCATTGTCTATATCTTGCCTTATTTTATTGTACACAACATTACCATCAGCTTTGCTGTGCGATATCAGAGCAAGGAACCGTTCTTTAGTTTTGCGCCTCACGAAGTCTTTTAGAAAACACTCTCTGGACCTTTTATAAGTAACTTGTTTCCATTTGATAAGAAGCACAATCAAAGGAAGAAATAAAATTCCTGCACTTGATGATAACACGACAATTATAAGCGTTTTCCTGCATAAAAAATTGATAAAGTGTTGTGTTTCTGAAGCGTCTTTGAAATAGGGACAAATGTCAAAATAGTTGATCTTAGGTTTTTTTATTGCTCTGCCAGAAGCCCATTTTAAGAAATCGTAGTTATCACAAGTACATTGTAGATCATTCCCACGAAAGTCTATGAGAGAATTCTTGAAATGTTCGTCGTCTGTGGCTTCACTTGTAAATCATGTATCATTTGAAATGACATCGGGTCGATTATTTCGATCATATTGTTTCTCAATGTAAGTCTTTCAAGATTTATTCAATTTGAAATACCAAAGAATAAGTCACTAAAGACACTAAAGCAGTTACTTGAAAGATTCAAAGCGTAAAGCTTGCTGTTGTTAGCGAATATGCCCTCAAGAGGATTCGATAAGCAATTTTTGACAGGTCCAATTGTTCTAATTCAGACAATGCTTTAAACGAATCTTTGAAATCAGAACCTTTCATTAAACGTCATTGATTATTATCAAGTTTAAGTATATGTATAGGGACTGCTCCAATAGTTTTGCAAAACCCAATATTGTTATCTCTTATATCTAACTCCACTTTAGGTGCAGCTTTCGGCCAATAGAAAGTTCCATTGAAACTTGTTAAGCCTATTGAGCGCATTTGCATCAAACACAAATTTACGACACACGTTGTTGCATTCAGAATAAAACCTTGTCCGAACTCGTATCCTGACAAAACCCAATTTCTTAAATACAAATTCTGTAATCCAACAAACTGCCTGAATGACACCTTGTCGCATGATGAATATGGAACTCTTCTGATTGCGGAACCCTGTATTTGAATCCATCTCTAATCAAAACCTTCAGATTTTTTAAAAGGATTAAAAAATCATCGCCTTCAGAGTAACCAATCATCCGTGACAAATTAATCTCTTCTATGTTTAATTTGTTTTTGAAATCGTTTACATTAAGATCATAATGTATGTTTGTGTCAGAAAGATCAAGTTTAATAATCTTTCTCAACGATAACATATTCAGAAAATCCAATCCAACTTTTAGGAATCCATTGGCGAAAGTTCCAACCTCGCTAAGTATAAGTGTATGATGTTTTGGTGCAATGGATGGCCTTTCTAATGCGCTTAAGATGTCGTCTGAATCAAGAAATGAACATCCAGAGAGATCCACTTCTTCCAAATGTTTTAATCCCATTAATGCCTATTTTTCCAAATGTTTCCAAATTACTGCTACGAAACACTAACTTTCGGAGGTTTGACAATGAAATAAAGCATTCATTCTGTATATGTTTGAAGTTTACCATTTCGTCGTTCACATTGATTCGCAGAATTTCAACTGGTGACCAAGTTTCATTGAGGAATGCATTATTTGAGATTGAATTGAGTTCATATTGATTTATTACAACTTCTATAATACCCTTTGGAATAACTACAGGAACAATTCCAACACATTAAATTTTGTAGCCTTCAGTAACACATCGACTAATGCTGGTGGATTTGTCTTTTTGAGCAACTGCCAAGAGTGTAAGCGAAAAACAGTACATAGACATTTTACGACGTTTCGCTTGTTTTAATCCACTTGTTTTCAGCTCGCAATGATGAACAAATGCAACCTGCAATCACGAATAAAAGTGCATCACTAAATAAGATAGAATGAGTAGTAAGAAAAATAAAACTAAATAGAGGATATTGCATGATAGGTCACCGAATGCTAGATATTATCCAACGAGTCATATATGAACAGAAAAACATGATATTTTGTCTATTCTCAAGTTGGCACACTAACAAACTAATTGCCTTTTGTATGAGGCGTCTGAACGAGGCCCCGTGCTTTATCGGTCAAGTTAAAAAAACATGGCGACGAAAACCAAACATAAATGATTCCTAGATCATGCACTTTCTAAATACTATTCGAAATTATCGCAATAAAGGGCTGATAGATATTGCAATAGAGGGGGTCCAGATAAGAGGGGGGGGGGGGGGGGGGTTAAAGTTAGTCTTACACAGTAATTTCTCAATGAAACCCTTTGTTATAGTACTAATTTGAATCGTCTCGATGGGAAGTTTCATATGAGTACCAGAAACACAGGGTTTAAGTAAGGAATAATTGAAAATTTAAATTTGAAAACTTAAATACCCCTTCTATATTTAGCTCTGTAAAAATAATGAAGAACATTCACCTCCTAAATTGTGAGTCATATATTTGGCATTTCACGGTGTCTAATTTATTTTGTGCGAAATAATCCAAATAATAATTTAACTTCATAATAAGACCTCAGTTGTGAGCTCTTGTGGTGGAAATATTGTACAAATAAATGCCCATATCTTTTGCTTAGGAAATGTGGCAGGTGACACTTTCTAATGAACCTAAAGCGGCTCAAAAATATTAGGTAATGATTGGCCTACACCTAGGAATTTGTATAGTTAATTGTGACCTGTCACGCGAAAAGAATCTGAATACATAGGCGTAACTATAGGTATAGATCCACAAGTTTGAGTGAGTGATCAAAGGTCAATTTTGTCTACACACTGTATAGACAAAATTGACCTTTGATCACTCACTTGAAATTATGGATGTATAAGTAGAATTCGCTTTTGTGACTCGTCGATTGCATACAAATGTACTGTAATCACAAGTCACAATAGCGTATTCGAGTTATATAAACCACGCTATTTGAATATTTATAAAACGGAGTTTCGATAAGTTTATATAGAGCGGTTTCGGGTATATCCGGATACCTAAGACATTGCGCGAAAAAAAGATGCAGATAGGCAATATTGCTTTTGATCTTGAGGCGTTTTTAATAGTTCTATTCATTCTTAAATGGATTGTATTATAAAAAGTTATTTAAACAAAACAATGATGTGTGCAAACCAGATAAAAGAAACCCATGTTGAGTCATCTCATCTTGTTTGGTGTCGCGTATTCTCAGATACTTTAGAATTAAGTGAAATTAATGTATATCTTCACTGGATTCAAACATCTTTGAAACTGATTTTCTTTATCTCTAAAAACAAAAGGCAAATAATTAGATGTAATACATCTATAATTTCTGTATTAAGAGTTATATTTTGGAAGACTTTATGCAGATATAAAATTTTCTACCAAAAAATTTATAAAGACACTTAGAATCTAGATCTCTTCTTAAATACCTTGAGCGTATTTCATTTTATTTCTACCGTTTACTGAGTATTAAGTAATGTTTTCAGATACTATATAGTAGGCACATTTTTAAAAAAATCAATGATTATGCTTCAACTTTTTGGTACATTTTTTAAATAGGATCGTGCTGGAAAACTGTCACCAAGTTTCAAAACTACGTGCAATCATTAATTATCTGAGCCGTAATTATTAAAATAAATTCAAATTTCACATACAATATTAATAGATGTGTGTTGATTTGAGTACTGGCATCGTTCAGTTCCTACCTATAAGAGTAGAAGTATACGTTTATTTCAGATTTGCTTTAATCAATATATATAAATCACTTAATATTTAAACGCTACATATCATTTCTTATTGTTTAGTTTGAGAATATTCGATGGCGAAACGTCGTCCATATCTCATTTTCTTTAAAATCACAGATATTCTGCAATTTTTGAAGCACAAATTTTGTTGGAAATTGTTGTCTAACAAGCATTCATCGTTTAATTAATTTTTAAAACCTCAGGATGCGCATTCTACAATTAGAAGACGGCTTAAATATTGGTATAGTTGCTAGGTAGCCGGAAGACCCTAACGTAGCATATTAGTTATTTTATACTAATGTATTTTAGTTCGATTGCGACGAAAGCATAAGCTTATAGAATCGCTCTCGAACACCTAATCCTGATGTTTTCACGTCTCTGAGAGAGATGAAGTGCTTTAAACCCACTGCTACCCATTTTTACAGCTGGGTAAACTGGGGCTGGCTATTAAGTGTTTTGTCCATAAACACAATCCGGCGACAGTGGGGCTCGAACCACGGACCTCCAGGTCACGGGTAGGCCACCAAGGCAGTCAGGATCTCCCGGATATCCATGATATGTTCAACTATAAGATCATTTCATCTAAAAAGGTTTGTGTTTAAGGTAGTAAATGTTTCCACGTCTGAAATGTTTCTCTGTTATGTTTCGATATCCGAAAACAAGGAGCGAAAGAAAAATATTTGGAAAGACAAAAAATTAACAGGTATCTTAAATCAAAAGCTTTTCGTACAATTTCTTTTTTAATAATTGTTACCTTCCTCATTCATAAGATTTTGCAGATTTGGGACATAAGTGTGTCGCTGTGAAAACACGACGCGTTAAAGTCATCGGCCAGAATCTTGAAGTGACGTCATTTAGAAACTCGGACACGAATATTATCATGATACTGGGTTTCTCGTGTCAACTTATATCAGTATAACTTTCCATTCGGATGTATTTGTACTCAGATTTAATTTAATATTTAAAATAGGTAAAATGATTTAAGAATTCTTTCTCGAAACAACGTGAAGGAAGAGGAACTCAAACGATTTCATTTACGTCGATGAAGTAATTTAAAAAGTTATGGAATAAAATCGGATTGATATCATCACACTTACTCTCCGATGATTGTTTTAAGAAAAGAAAAAGACCTTCTGTTTAAACTTTTCTCCTTTTATGCATTCCGAAAAATGCGCTATTTTTACGGGCTATTTTACAGAAGTCGACCGATCTTTGGAAGATGTAGATGAATTATTTAATCGCGCTTAACCGGAAAGGGATTAACGATAGTTAAAGCGTGAATTTTTTAAAAGTTTGGTAAAGTTAAATTCGAGACCGGGGGTCTTTCAAAACAGACCATGTTAGTTTGGGTGTTGGTGGGGTAGTTCAGAGACTTGTTTTTTGTATTTGTATGAGGGGCGCGTTTATTAGGGAAGGCGCGTTTATTAGGTGAAATACGGTATTTCCATGAATTGTCTATTGTTTTTATATACATTAAAGAGGTTACAATTCAAGTTATTCCATGCACCAAGTTTGCATAAGTGACCTCCCATATATCATTGGGACAAAAAGGGGCAAATTACTCACTCTGCCTGAAAAGTAGCTCTACGCAACCAACCACCCGATCTCATAAATGCATATGATTCCGCACTCAAAAGATGTCTTTTATGTTTCAAAAAGTTATGTAGAATCCTTGTTTCACTCGATTTTTAAAATGCATAGTTGTCAGACGGATACAATTCTTGAAAAAGAGTAAATTGCATGAATCTTAGAGAGCACTACTGTTTTCAAAACCTATTAGTATCTGACAGCGGTATTAACACTGGTGAACGTAAACGTGCACCAAAAAGACAAAAAGAAAACGCAACGAAATCACAGTCAGCTTTTATTTAAGTCTTTTACTGCGAAATACGAGGTAGATGGGTGAAAAGTCCCAAAACTTCGTTTAATGCGATATATCTAAAGTAACACTCTGATCTCCTTTTTAATTCATGAAAAACCGGTATACCTTCCTTCTTTTCAATTAAAGTGCTATCTGCCTTACTTTCAGGATAAGAAAGCGCTCGCAAATGTTTATCATACGAATGCCTATACATGGTAGTCTAATCAATATCGTAAAACCTTTACTTGCTTTAAATGAAAGGGATCTTGTCAAGAAAGGGTAAGATTAAAATCCTCAAATCGAAATGGGTTGAACATTCTCAAAATCATCGGGTTTAATCTCTTCTACAAATGACGGTGCTACTATTGTTCGCTCAGTTTTTCTCCAATATGAACTTTTTGTTCAAATAAATCTACATCTGATGTTTTTTTTATAAAATATAATAAATGGGATCGTGGTGAATATTTTATACCTAGACCTGTTTACAAATGGGTACCATCAGCCAAGTGTGTTGTTTAGGTTGCTTTTGAAATTCTAAGGTAACTATAACACTGAAGTGAAATTATTTAAAAATATTTAAGTAAGCACAAAAAGGTCCTGTTTCGCGTTTTGATTGAAAAAGGACACTAATTTGCATTTAAGTAAACGTTGGAAAAAAATCTTTATGCGGTATATATATAAAAAGTCAAACAAATCTTTTGAACTATCTCCGAGATTTATACAAAAAGATCAAAACAGGTAGCTATGCTCTGATCTAAAATACTTTCTGAGAGGATAGACCCGCCGAATTACTATATGATCTTAGGTCTATTAAATGTCAAGGGTTGTGATAATTTCGCCAATCATCATTAGGCCCCTTTTCCATTTATTAGTATTCACCGTCCTGAACTATTTTCAAAAGGAATAACGATTTCATTGGTACAATCTTTATTTAACGTTTGTAGCAAATTAGATTAAAACTGTGGACTCTATTGCGATAGCAGAGATGTTTTTAAACCAATTCCCAAAATGTCAATTTTCTCGTGGTACTTGACGGACCTGGCATAACTTCGAAAGGACCAATTTTTATGTTGATTCAATCATCCTGTGAAAGCATGAAACAAATTGGACGAAAGCAGTGGTCTCTCATACTAAAACGCGTATATTGTAATTAATTTCCTTAATGCTCCTTTTCCTTTGATGATTTTCGAACTTATTTCGAACAAAAATATTCTGATGTTGGTATAATCAACATGTGAAAGTTTAAAGTAAATCGGATAGAGATTGTGGACTCTTTTGAGAAAGTAAGTGTAAGTTAACAGACGGGTGAATGGATAGACATACAGACAGACGGAAAATCATAGCTAGAATAGCTTATAAATCCAATTCAATTAAATAAAACAAAAGTAATGTATTCCATAAGAATCTGTAACCTCTATCAGTGATGTAGTTACCATACTGTAACACTCTCTGTCATGCACCGTAACATATTATATTATATAACATTATATTTTTCGACTTTTTTTTCATTTTAGTTGTGATTAAAGAGAGAACTATTACCAATTCCTTCAATTGGAATTGTTGTTTGAGATTGCATGAATTCCCAATATGAAACGCAATTTTAAAAGCTTTTGTTGCCTTTACTTTAGAAAATGACACACAATACTTCTAATTTTCCTTTAATCTTCAAAGTTCTAGCTATTTGTAGGATAAGATGTGAAAGTAAATGATTATGCGGAGTATCAGACTGTATAAGCTACACTTGTCTTTTTTACATTCGATGGATAAAAGGTCACTTATTATTTTGAAAGGCGTAGCGTTGTACAGAAATCGTGATTGTTTTCATTGCGAATCCTTAGCATGTTTTCATGCAGAGATATTTGTCCGATGTAACAGTTCTTAGAGGTGCTACCGAACGTTAGTTTTCTTGGCATAAGCTACGGATGGAACAAATAGGGGCACAACAGCTCATAAGCAGCGAGATTTTAACGTTTTTCGTCAGCCTTATTTATATATTAGCTGCCGTTAAAGAGGGTTGTTGCCTTCAGTTTGTTTGCCCCGTTACTAGGACTTGTTGCATCACGGTAAATTTCGATAATTGCCAGGATGTGTTGAAAAAAGAATACGCACTTTGAAGGCGACCAACAAGGAATATATAGAATAATGGCGATATGTGGACTGTGACAAAACATAATTGCCCTCCGTCCGCTCCCCTTTTTTATGATTTGAGCGTTGGTGAACAGTCAAAATATCATAATAACAGCTTGAATGAACTGTAGATTCCATGTTATGATCATTCATCGACGACATTTTTCAAAAAAGGATTCATTTATATTCATATATATTCACTTGCGTAATGGTAGATCGATTCCGATGAAAGTCTACCGGATATTGTTTTTCAGATTGATCATTCTTGATTTAGAAAATGAGCAAAATGCAAAAAATTTCTACCCAAGTCAGTGCAGTCTGACTAGGTGCTTTTTATGCACCACCCAGGTGGTCCCTTTTCTCTTGGTTTGACACGATTAATGTATTATATCTTTAAAGATTTTAATATTCTTACCTAATTTCTAAAATCACTGTCCAATTCGATTCCAAACTTCCTTGTACGCTAGACGAAATTGTATACTAATTACTTGTATTTTTGCTCACAAATACAATACCTGTTTTGTTTCATGATTCGTTCCAATCATAATTCAAACGTACCCTTATCATGTGCATTCATAAGTTGATCTTTTGCTCTTGTAACCGTGATTCATTATTATTTCTTTTCTCTATTGATGTTTGCTGCATAATAATATTATAAAATGTTTTTTTTAATGTGCGTTTTATATTGTATTTTTTATTTACAAATAAAGTAGTAATTATAAAGTCGCTACTGCCAATTCAAACAAGGTGGCGCATTGATGCAAGATACGCCATTCGGAACACAACTCGGCCAATCTCACGATCAACCTCAGATGTACATAGACGGACCTTTTTTTAAAAAAAAGAATAACGGAAAAACCTGGGGAAAACTCGATGACGTCAGTTAAAATGGCGTTAGCGCTCGGAAGTTTGTGTGAAAACATTGGACGTCGCCACTCGTTTAAGTCACTGACGTGAAACAATCGTATGGACTTCCGCTTCCGGTTATGGAGTAACAAAAAAATAGACCGGAGTTTTAAAAAGTAGAAATAAGCAAGTTATATCTGAGGTATGTCAAGCTGCGATGTATAGATGTATCTTAAATAGTCACCACTCGTATGGAATGATATATATCGTATAGATAGAATAGACTGTATTTGTGATTCTCGCTTTATTTGCTGTTCATATTTTGACTCTTTAAGTGTAAAGGAGTAAAGGGAAAAAATCACTCACTATTAAACTCTCACGTCAAAAGGGTAAACAAGTATACTACCCAAAATTGAAAAGGCATGAATAAAAACTCTACACCCTTAAAATCAGAACTAAACGTAAACAATAAGAGAAAACCGTCATCACCTGTGGACCTCTTAGATACAAAGAAAAGTAAACCAGTTATGTCTCACGAAGGCGTAGCCGAAGGTATAGCCGGAGTTTCTCAGGTGACTGAGACCCAGGAAACCGAGGTACATTCTGAACATTCCACGACAACTCTTACACTATCTGACGCCAATATAGCAGTAATAACAAGCCTTGTAACACACGCACTCCAATGACATATTTCTACTATGGTTCATGGGGTCGTTAAAGACGTCGTCGATGGAGTTTTACACGGACTTAACAATAAAATCACTGAACTAGAAACAGAAAACAAAAATCTGAAGGAGAGAGTTGTTTTGTTAGAGACCAAGGCAGATCGGGCTGAGCAATACAGTAGACGGAATTGCTTGCGCCTGTCAGGTGTCCCAGAGAGTAAAGACGAATCTGTGGATGACATAGTCATTGATCTGGCGCAAACTATCGATGTTGATTTAAATATTGACGAGATTGATCGTGCACATCGTCTGAGAAAGCCCAAGAATGACACAAACAAATCCAAGCCAAGAGATATCATAATAAAGTTTGCGACATGTCGATCTAGGCAGAAACCAATGGCCAACAAAAAGAAACTTAAGGATCGTGATGAAGACCAACCCCGCGTATATCTGAACGAGGACTTAACTGCCATTAGAGACAAGATTTATTACCAAACACGAAAATTGGCACGAGATGAATTGACGGTACGTGGACAAACGACGGGGCGATCTTTGTGAAGGATTTTAAAACCAAAATTCATAGAATTGAAACATATGCAGATCTAGACAATGTGAAGTACATTATTGGTATTCCCTAAACATTTTGTGCAGTATACAACCTCAATTGAACTGCAATGGATACCTGTAAAAATATTTTCACGTGATAAAACTACACTGTAACTTAACTTGTATTTTCTTCTGTCTTCCTATTTTTTTTATCTGGTTTAAACCATTTAACAAAGAGTGGAAACATTTTGAAATAAGGAATCTTAAACCTTTATCTATAAACGCTGGAAATTGAAATGTGGTGTTATAATCTATCTAGATTTATGTAAGATGTATTTCGAATTATTGAATAGCATTTTATTAACAGCCTTGGGATCTAACTGTTGAATAAGGCAAACTATGAACAACTCACATCTACTGACGTTGAAAAGCTACAAATGCATTATGAGTGCGTTTAGATGTTATATACAGGTATAGGCTTATGAACTTTAATTGCGTAATATCAATTGATTTCCAAAGCGTCGTAACTACCTTAGTTTTAACGAGGTATAATGTATTTATAAAAAAAAATCCTTTGATTATGAGAGCTTAAAAGATAGAAAATGTTTTTATCATTTTTGGATTATAACGTTTGCTGGGTCATTTAACTTCTGCTCTATTGAATTGAACAATTTGCATTTTAGAATTTATCGTCAAATAGTTGTTTGCATGTTATTGCTATTTATTAAATATACATTCTGTAAATATTGTTGGTTTTCTTCTAGAACCTCTTAACTACAGCCTTTTAAAGCTGTGGTTGTGGGGTTTTGGAAGAAAATCGACGCTTAAAAATCGACGATAAAATGTTTCAAAATTCTCAACTAGCGGTAAATATTTATTGCTATGCATTGGATCTTACTAAATTTTCCTTTATTTATCTGTTCTTCATATGGAACTTATCATTACTACACGCAAGTTTTGACTGAGTATGGTGTTTAAATTGATAAGAGTCCAACATCGCACCGTCTTGAGCCCAACCTACACTTGTATTTCATTCATCGATCTTAGGGCTACATATAAAATCGCTATTTTGACAAGAGAGTTGAAAACAAATGTATTGTGACCACATTTAAGGTTCATGTAAAGAGTTTGAGACCCAATTTTTAGGGCACTTCATAAGCTAAGAAAAAGCACTATGTCCAGGTATATTATATATCAAAATGAAGCTATTCGTGAGCGCAAGCAGTAAGGCAACATAAGACCGCCATAGCTATAGCTGTATAGCCAAAACATTGTGGAAAAGGGTTATTTTGTACAGAACAAGCAACTGCGTGACGGTTGCATAAAATTGCCCCGTATTTTAACAAAGTACAGTCTGAAGTACCATCCAGGTAGTGCTACAACCTTAGATATAAAACTCAGTCTCAAAAGGCTACTTTGAAACATTCAATTTCCATTTATTTTGTCAACACACATGTCATACCGGTTTGGTCTGTTTTCAAAATAGATGTAAGGTATGGTGCAACATCACACCATAACATTGTGAAATACTTTCTGCGATTTATTTCAAATTATATTTTATTTAATTCAATGATCTACAATATTACTATATATTTATCATTCTGTGAAGTAGAAATTGATATATTGCTAAACAACCTTACAGGTATATAAACAATAAATGTCTATTTATGTTGTGATAACACACCATACCCTAAAAAGATCTACACGTTTACAAAATTAGAATGACATATATGACATATGTGTTTATAAAATAAGTCAAAATAAATTGCTTGCATAACTACGTTTTGGGGCTGAGTTTTATACCAATGGTTGTAGCACTACCTGGATGGTACTTTAGCCTAGATTTTGTTAAAATATAAGCCAATTTTATCCAACAGTCATGCAGTTGCTTGTTCTGTACAAAATGACCCTTTTCCACAATGTTTTGGCTATACCGCTATAGTTATAAGAGTCTTATATTTTTCAACTGCTTGTGCTCATAAATAGCTTCATTTTGATATATAATATTCCTGGACATACTGCTTTTTCTTGGCAAATGAATGCCCTTGAAATTCGGTCTCAAACACTTTACATGAACCTTAAGAGAGCGTATTTAAGTTGTCAATCAATTAAAAAGTATTTACTTGTCAGTTGAGTAGTACGATTTAAGACTAATTCTAATTTTGAATTTTGTACCTTAAGTTTTTATGAAAAACCTTTTTCTATCCAAATCAATCAAAGAAGTTCCGCATTTGATTGTTATTTTAAACATTTTGTTCTTAATCAAACCATTTATAGCATAGATTCCGAGAGTACATGGTATTCAAAAGTTGAGATTGAAATTTTGTAGAATTTCTAGAACGGCTAGAATTTTCATATATTTTGAAACCAAATTAATTAAAATTTCCCCCACGAGAAGTAGATTAGTTCGTACATTACTGTATTGAATGAATTAGTATTTCATCACCCCCTGTCATAATTAAAATAAGCAAAGTTCATTATCTGCCATCAGTTGTAAATACAGTAAAAAGATTCTCAATCAATAATTGCTTTTCTCTAAACTTGATTTTGCTGTGTTTTCTTTTCGTTTCACTCTAAAACTCGTAATTGTAATGAACATTTTTTATTACCATGTTTACATAAATTACACAATGTTATAACAGCAGCGACTTTGTATATCAAAACTGATTTTTAAAATAGCCCACCTTCAAATGGCATATATATTTGTCAAATCTTGCTTAAATCTTTTTCTGTATATTTTTTCCTCATTTATGCATAATTACATTTTTTTGAAAACTTCAATTTTTTTCATGGGAAATGTTAGTGTCAGTCGGAACGTCGGGCCAGATTTTTTCCGTTTTATGGTCTTTTTAACACTAATGTCGACGCGTCGTAACTTCGGAGAAAATTTTGATCCACCATAGGTACTGACGAAGAGTCTTGGCGCGCCGCCATTGGTATGTTTTACTCAAGGACCCATAGCAGCAGTAGGCGAATCCGGTTTATATTGAATCTTTTTGGTTTGTTTTTAGAATTGTTAACTCAGCTTTTTATAAAGAGTAGAAATTTTATACACGATAAAACAATATTACTTGCGCTTCAAAGCATCTTCCAACTATACATCTCCTTTTCATTAATATTGATCTTATCTGGTGATATTGAGACCAATCCAGGACCAGCCACGCAGCAATTCTTACCAAATAACGGGTGTCTTTCAATCTTGCACTTAAATATTAGAAGCATACGGAACAAACTTGACTTCATAAAGGATCATCTCTCTGACTTCGAAATACTTTGCTTTACAGAAACCTATTTAAGTAATACAATATTAGATTCTGACTTGACCATAGACAATCACGACAGCACTATGTACAGAAGAGAGTTAACAAATCATTCTAGTGGTATTCTTGTTTATGTTTCAAATTCTCTGTTCTCAGCTAGAAGACAAGATTTAGAACAAGACTCTTTACATTCTGTTTGGGTCGAAATCAAATCACAATATTCATCTTTTATAATCTGTACTGTTTATCGATCACCCGGAACTACATTTCTTTTTTTTTTTTTTTGGACAACTTCAATATTTCTCTCGAAAAGGCCTTTGAATCGAATGAAAACATAATTATACTCGGAGATCTTAATTGTGATTTATTGAACGTTTCTAACAACCATCTTGTCAATATAATGACTATCAATTCTCTGACTAATGTTATAACCAAGCCTACCAGAATTTCGAGTAATACCGCTACACTTATTGATCCAATCATGGTTTCTGATTCAATAAAAGTGATACAAACTGATACGATCGACGTCCAACCGGATATCAGTGACCATAAAGCAACGTCCATCTTATTCCAATTCTATAATTCGCCAATTGCATGTACAAGACGAAAAGTATGGTATTATGAACGCGCTGACTCTGAGCAACTAGACCAACTAATACGGAATAAAAATTTGGACTTTATTGACACATTAAACATCGATGATGCTTGCGATCGTTTTACATCAGAACTAATTCAAATTATGTCAGCGTGTATACCGTCCAAATATGTTACAATACGACCGAACGACCGACCTTGGTATGACTCTAAAATAAGACAAATGAGTAGACAGCGTGACAGACTGAAGAAAAGTTTTGCGAGACATGTTCGACCTTCTGACTGGAATAAGTATAAATTAATAAGAAATAAGGTAAATAACCTTATAAAAGAGGCAAAACAAAGATATTTCAAGAACATTGATGAAACACTATCTGCATATCGTAATGAATGTCCTAAAACATTCTGGAAGCATATACGAACATTAGTAAATAAAAACAAACAAAGTGATACTATACCAACTTTGAAAACATCTGACTTACTTTTAGCAGTAATGCGAAATGGACTGATCATATAAATAATATATCCAAGTCTGCATCGAAACTTCTTGGCATGATGAGAAATTTGAAATTTAAAGTTAAGAGAGAATCATTGCAACAAATTTACATATCATTTTTAAGACCATTGCTCGAACACGCTTCTATAGTTTGGGACAATTGCACTGTTCGTGAAAAGGAATCCATAGATAGAATACAAAACGAGGCTGCAAGATTGGTTACAGGTATCACCAGGTCTGCATCACTTGATAATCTCTATAAAGAAATTGGCTGGATTTCTCTTGAAAACAGGCGTAAATATCAAAAACTCATTTGCATTTACAAAATTGTAAATGGCCTTACTCCTAATTACCTACAAGATATTTTCCCGCAGAATGTAAATGTTAGAACCACCTATCCTTTAAGAAATTCTCAAAATATTGATTCAGTCAGATGTCGCACTGAACTGTTTGCAAATTCTTTTATTCCATCCGCTGTAAGCCTTTGGAATGGTTTGCCTGAAGATATCAGATCGATACAATCTTTATCGCTATTTAAAGAACAAATTCTAAGACGCTTTGCTGCCCCATCTGTACCCCAGCATTACCTCATTGGACCACAAAAACTATCTGTTCTACATACTAGACTTAGAAATAATTGTAGCAATTTGAATGCTGATCTGTTTTCAAACCATATAAATACAACTTCAATATGCAGCTGCGGATATCCAGTCGAAAACTCAGAGCATTTCCTATTTCGATGTCCCAATTTTAATCAACAACGTATTCAAATGTTTCGAGAGTTACGTCGATTCCATCCCCTGTCAGTAGAGCTTCTCTTATTTGGATCGGATAATCTTGAGTTTCATGAAAATTGTACTATTTTTAATGCCGTTCAGAATTTCATTAAAGAATCAAAAAGATTCGATTAATGATGATTTTTGCAGCAGGTGTAGATTTAAAACGGAACCAGCGCTCAATTCCCGACTGACACAGACTCCCAAACCCCAATCTCAATCATATTCCTTCTTGTCACGGTTTTTTTTCATATATATTTATCTTTTTCATTCATTCTTTTTTGTTTACTTCAAAATTTATCACCTTTTCCCTATATGATATTTCTTGAATTATTTCATTCACATGAATTTCGTCTCTGTAATAGAAATTTCTCTTCTCTTTTTTTTTGTATTTTTTCTAGTAAATAATAATTAAATTATATTGCCATGAAAATGATTTCTCTATAATCGGTAAATAACTGTCTTCTGTTATCGATGATGTTTGAATTCGTTAAGAATGACTTTGTTTCTTAAACATTTGGAGACTGGTATTATGCATGTTCCTCTTGGGACTGGCCAACTACTAAGTTGTGAGAACTTGTGGCCAAACCCATTTGCTCATTTTGTATGTATTTATGTAAAATGTATATTATGTAAATGTTTTAAAAATGGCAATAAAATATGTTTAAACTAAAAAATCGTATCCTTTAAAAAATATCTTTAGATTCTTTAATAACGGCTGAAAAATTTTAATTTTTCAGAATGATTCGTCTTTCTAAAAAATTAAGATTATTCAGCCGTTATTTACTTTATAAGATATAAATCTAAATATAGCGCCGGTTGTTTCCGTGCTAGATTTTCTTACACTGTTTCCGCCTAACAAAATGCACAATTTTGTTACATACCCATTTGCCTTATATACATCCGATGACTGTCGCAGTCTATGAAAAATGGCCGAGTGATGTTACGAATGTTTAAACAAGGTGGCGAATTGACGCAATATACGCGTGTTACACTGATGGATCTCCTATGACAAAACACAAAGGGAATTACAGTAACTCAAAATTAGACTAGGTTTAGGTTTGGTTCTTGCGTACTGTACTCCGGAATGATAAATGGGACATAACTATCAGGTTTCAATTCAATCGGACATAAGGTGACAGGGCTATGCTTTGGACAAAGAGGTGAACGCCACTCGCCTGCCTGGACGCCACGGGTGATCCCATAATACAACCCGTCTTTCGATGTGCGAATAAAGAAGAACGACTGACCCATTATATCAACAATTAATGCCGGGATGATTGTTGACCTCCGCTATTTTCTGCCAATTCGTTCAAACATTTTCGCAGACGAAAGTTTTAAAGTGCTGAAACACGGCCTATTCAAATTAAAGACAAAATTTTGGTAGCCCTTGAAACAATTTCCTTTTTGTTCCATTTCACTCATACATAACAATAAATAATAAGAATCTGTGCGTGCTATTTCCAACAATTTCAAATTGCGCCAAGCAAAGACTCTTGCCAGACAAGCGCAGCTGCACAGTCAGACCAGAGTTTTCCGACTTTGCGCTGTGTAGAGAGATAAGATCTCAGAGTGTCACTAGACATTTAGAAAAAAAAAATCTGCTTGAAACCGATAAAAAAAATGATATTTTTGCTCCATTGCTGGACAGAGAAATATACATGTGTAACAAAGACCAAGCTTGTGTGTATAGGACATTGAATCAAAATATCAAACAAACTCAAATGCATATACAAGTACATTCGTTTCAAATAAGCAATATAAGATATGAAGGCAAAAGATTTTGTTCGTTTTTTTTTTTTTGTTTTTTTCCCCTTTTTCTTTTGTTTGTTAGGCATGACAAGCATATAGAACCGTCCACAAATGAGACAACAAATTAAAGGATATGGGTGGACGGGTGCAGAGGACTAAACAAAGACATTAAAAAATCATCTATTGCTTAAAATGGCGAGATCATGAAATATAGGTAATAAGCGATGAAGAAATCCATGTTATAATATGACCGAGGTCGCGGGAGTGAAATAAACCCGTTCAATATACTTGATATGACACGGGGTTTATTACACTAGTGGAATAACTATGCAAATGAGCTTAGGGCGAATAGCAACGATATTTTGTAACCGAGAAAATGACATCATAATGTATATATTATTACGTCAGTTTTAAACGGCGTTATAAGTTTCGTGGAAAATTGAAAAGTCGAATTTCAAGAATTTTGTCGATTTTTCGCGAAAATTCGGGTCATATTATTAAAAGAATATCAAACTTGTGCTCATAAAATATTTATTAAACTCGTCATCTTACACAGATAAAAACTCGGCACAGCCTCGTTTTTATCTGTTTATAGCTGGCTCGTTTAATAAATTCGGTATTCAATGACCACTCATTCAATATCCTATGTATATATTTTCAATAAGTAGAATCCAACATCGAATTCCACCAACCAGTCCTTGTGGCAGCGGTACATAAATATATAATACATACTTAGTGTTTTGTATGAGAAGAAATATCTAACGAGGTTGGGAGAATTGATCATTGTCGAGGCCCTGCATACATGTTGGCAAGAAAAGTTATTCCACCTCCTTACATATGAAATGATATTGTCAAGTGAAATCGATGATCTCAAAAGAAACTCGTGTTTCAAACTTTGAATAAAATATCTTCCTTAAATTTCATTCGTTAAAAAATGTTTAAGTATTAATAAGAAAAAGTTTAATATGACACAGATTTAGAAAAGAGAGTAATTCGGAGAAATTTGACGTAACTCTGTACAATTCCGACTCCAGGCGCAATTTGGCTCCTATATATACCGTTATTATTATCATGACCGTGTGTTCTGAGTTTAATGGATTTTGAATTTCGTCTTAAGCCCCGTGCTTTGTTCTACATTGGCAAGGAAAGAAGAACAAAGGTGAAAGGGATTAAAAAAACATAAAAATAAATACAAAAGAAAGTATTAAGTGAATAAAGGCCTACATAATCTTTGTTAGTGTAAGGAGTCATTCGACACAACATCTATGGCAGGCCTTAAGTGTTGGTAGGCCTTTTTGTTTATGTCTCGCCAAGAAATGGCAGCCGTCTGGTAATACCTGGGCATTGCATCGGAAAAAAACACTCCACGCAACAACTTAAAATGATGTATGAGAGTAGGTACTCTCGCTTCCGGAAAGCCAGCGTATTGAAAGAGTGGCTCTGTCCAGATTAAGGTGATAGTTTAGCGCTCCTACGGTTTTAACGAAAGACCGGAGTTGACAAGAATTTCATTTGATCTTATCCTCTATTAGCGCTGCCATCTTGGATCAGGTGAACGCATCGAATGAAATTGGTTACAGAAATAGGTCACAAGAATGGATGGTTGTCCTTTAGGATATGCCAGATCGGTAAACAAATAACGATGGTTTTTAAACTCAACTCGGAACGGACTCGGCATTTAAAATGACGGGGTCACGAAAAACAAGTAATAAGCGATGGAGTAATACATGATATATTTTTAATGGGCATTATCCGACAAACATGAGTGTGATAAGGCTTTGCGTTTATACCTTTACGAAATTGATAAATATTATCTTCATATCTTATTATTTTATATTATGAAGCAAAAATGTAAAGATTTGTCAGTTAAAAAAACAGATTTCTTACGACTTATTTTTGCGGAAGCACACAAAATTGTTTTCATCCTGTCTGATTGTGCCATGAAATTGTTAATGAAAAATCCCCAAGGTTGAATCAAGTTGTGTTGACATTTTCTATATAGCAGCAAAGAAGATGCTTGAATTACTTTGGAATCCCTGTGCAAAACATTGCTTCACATTTAAACTCATTTTTAGGACCAGACACCTATATTTAGCGTTTTAGCTACCGTTTTATCAGTTAATGTCGAAATTGAAATCCGTAAAATACGGATTTTTACACATGAAATTCATTCGGGGGGGGGGGGGGGGACTGAAAAAGATTTATCAAATTAATTGTTCACTAGACCCTCCGAGATAGAATCATGTATTAATATGAATACTCGGTATCTTTGGTTTCATACCTTCTATTGAACGTTTTCAAACTGAAAGGGAAACACATTTGATTTTTTGAAATTTTCTTCTTGGTTATCTAGGGCTAATTTTCCCGAAATTCTAAAAGCGAGATGGCAGCCATATATTAATATGTATATTCCATATTCATTTAGTTCGATGTAGGAATACTTTCAAATGGCGACTGAAAATGTCCACCAAATTAAATAAATGTAAAAGACTCTGAAATAATTCCACCAATTATGCTTATTTCAATTTCTTAAATTTGCTTTATTCATATTCCTCTTGAAGGGCTCAGCAGTGCTAATCCCTACGTGGCTGATACATTTAGAAATTCATATATGATTTTTTTAGGACGTGTCACCTGGCATTAATTTATTTTTTTTTTTCAAAAACTTGACCGACATTTGACCATATGGAAGTTTTTCTTTTTCGAATAATTCCAAAACATAACTTTATTATTGTATGGTAATGTAAATCTGTATCTATTTGTTTTAAATGAAAAAAGCATGCTCCCTGTTTGACAAAATCAAAATAAACGCCTCACTAAAACATTCTTAGAATAATTGAATACTTTTTGTTACGCAGCATTATATATGGACAAACGTTGAATATATGCTAATATTTATATAATGAAGTATACTTTGAAAGTGTCATCAAAAGCCACCCTTAAAGAGAGTGGCTATATAGCGTGGACAATTATGTGCTATGATTGTCCCATGATCAGGAACATTATGTGAAACCTTCTTACAAATCTATCAATATCTTGATGAAATCCAAACATTGATGTAGAAGGAGTAACATTTACAAGACGATTGATAAAAATACAGCTTTTTCGTGATTTGGAATGATGTCATCTAACGGAGTTGATAAGCACACATGGTCACATGATGAGGAACATGCAATCCCATCCTTAAATGCAAGACGAATGTGTTGACAAGAAATTTTACACCAAGCCCCCTTTTTTCCGTTACTCGGCATTATATCAGCAATCATCAACAAAATGAGTTTTGTCATATTCTGTGAAAGTTTCATAAGATTATGTCTATAAATGAAGGAAATGTTTTGCAGTCAAAAAACACTGTGTACTTGACACTAAGTCTGGCCAAAACCATTCTGAATCATTTACTCAGCGTTCCACTCATAGCATTTTGAAAACTAACTCAAATGCCCCCAAATCACCCAAACAGCATTGAATCGACCAAAACCACCCCGAAAGCATTCAAAATTTTTCAATCATTCAATAATTCTATCAGCTGGAGTTGATTTGGAAGCTTCTGATTGGTCCTTGTAGGCATACATATCTTCTAATAGAATAATACTACATTATAGCGATAAAAAAACCCAATCAAATCATTAAAAAGTCGCTTATGCTACTAACCCTTGTCAATTTCACGATGTTCTTAATCGAAACAAGAAATTAACTAATCTATGTACAATGTATAAACACACGGACTGACAAATGGAGAAAATGATACCAATATGCATCCATATTGACAGAAACACATACACATAAAAATATATTTTACAGAAATGAGATGCATTTAAACTATTTTCAGACTGCCATCTCATATTTCAAATTTCATTTTTCATGCAATTTCTCGGAGACAATTTAAAACTACCCTTACCCTTAAGGTGAAACGAGAAAGACAGAATATTGACATCAGGGATATATGGTGAACAATTTGATACACGCCTCTTCCGCAGGAGTGACATGCCCACCAAACTAGTTTCAGAGACTATAATACTCAAATAAGCAAAATAACCTGTTTAAAATTTGCTATCATCTTCATTTCGGTATGTTTGTTTTTCAAATAAGACACTTAATTTAAAAAAAAAATAAGAGATACGCTAAACTTAGGTGATTTTGAAAAGGACATTAGTTATTTCAGCATGTAGCACGAACACTTAATATTTATGTTTTTTGTCATTGAATATTATTTAAAAATAAAGTTTGATCATTTACAAGTTGTTCCAATTTATTTTCTTGTATTTGCATTGGCTGCCAATTAGAAAAACACCCCAAAAAGGCAGTCAGAACTCTAACCACCTACTGTAAACAACTTGATTCAACCTTGAGAATGTTGAATTAACAATTTTGTGGTACAACCAGACAGAATTGTTTGACAAAGTACATGGTGACCCCTCGTCTTTCACAGATTGCAACAAAAAATAACAAAATTCCTATCCTAAACTGGCTGCCATCTCTAATAGAGGATGGTTGGATATCCAAATTAACATAAACTAATAGATTTTGTACCAAGAACGAAAAGGAAACACGTTTTTGTCTTTAAATATGAATGAAATTCAAGTAATATCCTTATAGTGTCTCCGGGTGAATTTGTATTTTTAGTGGCTGCCATTTAGAAAAATACCGAGAAAGGTAGTCAGGACCCAAAATATCGACTGCTAACAACTTGTTTGAACTCAAGAGGGTCAAATCAACAATATCATAGTACTTAATGATATTATCTATGGTGTAGTACATGGTAAACACTTTTATCTCATGTCATTCATCGAAAAAAAATCTTTTCTTAAACCCATTTCTGAAGTTGGGATCTTCAAAATCATTTTAAGTAATAAAGGGTTTTACCAGATCGCAAAATATACATGTTTTTGACTCTCAAAAAATATTTAAAATGAAAAGGATCCCTCTATAGTATGCCAAAGGTAAAATGAATTTATATTGGCTGCCATCTTGAAAACCACTCGGAATGGCAGTGAGGACCCAAATTACCACCTGTTAACATCTTGATTCTCACTCAGGGAGGTCCTATTAACATTTTCATACCACTCTCGGAGAGCCCTTAGGGGGTGCATGGTGACACCTCCTGGCCCACGGACTAATTAGACTGTTCAAAAATTGAAAGAAAGCGACAATTCAAAGTGTATTTTTGTGTTTTAAATAAAAAAGTAATAGTACCCTCAGTAGAAAGCATTGATAAATTATTCCGACTTTTCTGCATTTTTCATCACACACGCAATATTCTGGCACGTGTACTTCGAAAATTACAGAAAAATCTTAATCAGACAAGTAAGTAGAAATTTGACATAAACTTTTTAAAGGCTGTTCTCCATGGTTAAATCGAATTATGGGTAATAAAAGGTAAACACATCTGAAAAAATGCCAAAACACCATTAGAATGGTGAGCTCCATTTCTTTGAAACGTGTTCTCCTTTGTTGAAAACTCAAAGTATTCTTTGGGTATTAGCATTATGGTCCTCGTTGTTTTAGACTTCAGCCATGACAATTTGTGATCTCCCGATACATAATACAATCACGAAAAATGACATGTGTTCAAAAATAATAACTTACACTATCATGGTGCGTTTTTTAGATAAAATAATTTAATATTTGCTAATATCAAAAATCTTAAGAAATCGTATTTTTCTCAACTCTGTTGACAAAAGCTGCAGGTAGTACACTTGTTATCTTCTTTCTCGTGCATCTTCACTCTTAGTCAACTATAACAATTCGCAGTACTGACTATTTCTAATTGTAATCAAGGCAAAAGCTGGACTTATTAATTGTGTTAAGATAGAGTATTGACGCCTCTCTGTCTCTTTTGTGGTACATGTTTACCCGTAGCGTCTACAAGTAAGTATCCTCTTTTAACAGATGACTTATAGAATTTCTTGTATGGATTTAATGCTGCTTACAATCGGAGACTCTCAATACACCCTATGTAGGGTTTAAGTTTCCAGTCAAAGTTAACAAACAATTACCTTTTTTACGTTTTTTGATGGTTTTCCGAGATGAATCAAATCAAAAGTTTTTCAAACGTTCGCTTAAAAGGCGAATTCCAATCGTACTGGTTAAACTAACTTTACGGAAATCCTGGAGTCAACGTAGAACAATAAACTTTGTGAATACCTTATGAACTTTGGCTTATCAAGCATCAAACCCACGCCCCTTATGATAAAGAAATTATTTATGTTTTACGTAGGAAAAAACAAAAAACTGGAAGGCCAAAGATTCTGTAAAGCCTTTTATTGCGGACATTGTGGAATCATCCTTCGTCCGTTTCTAGGCTTTGCCTAATTTCGTGTTACACGTTTTGTTTTCACGAGGTCACATCCTTCAATTGCCATGTCAATTATGGATCTGGCTATTATCTCCCACGATGGTGTTGCAGTTATCTTTCCTTGGTTGACTTCGATCCTCACCCGGGTATATTTTCTAAAAATAAACTGCATTAATGTGGTCATGGATTCTTCCTCTATATCTTCCAGGAACATAAACAGTATAGGTTTGCTTTGGCCATTTGCCTCTTTTATTTCAAACCGACACCAGTCACTCTCTATAAACGCTTTTGATATAACAAACAATACTATATATGATTCTGAAACGCACCTGTGAACTTCGTCGACTATGGCCATGCCAGGTCTAAAGTGAAGGTCTCCGAAACAAAGAAAGTCAAAATCGCTTGGCAATATCTTCTTTAGTTCATTGTCTAAATCTTGCCTTATTTTATTGTACACAACATTACCATCAGCTTTGCTGTGCGATATCAGAGCAAGGAAACGTTCTTTAGTTTTGCGACTCAAGAAGTCTTTTAGAAAACACTCCCTGGACCTTTTATAAGAAACCTGTTTCCATTTGATAATAAGCACAATCAAAGAAATGAATAAAATCTCTGCACTTGATGATGACAAGACAATAATAAGCGTTTTCCTGCATGAAAAAAATATGTAGTGTTGTGTTTTTAAAGCGTCTTTAAGATGTGGACAAATGTCAAAATAGTTGATCTTAGGATTTTTTTTATTGCTCTGCTAGAAGCCCATTTTACGAACTCATAGTTTTCACACGTACAATGCAGATAATTCCCACGAAAGTCTACAGAGAGAATGCTTGAAATGATCGTCGTCTGTTGCTTCACTTGTAAATCATGTATCATTTGAAATGACATCGGGTCGATTATTTCGATCATATTGTTTCTCAATGTAAGTCTTTCAAGATTTATTAAATTTGATATATCAAAGAATAAGTCACTAAAGACACTAAAGCAGTTACTTGAAAGATTCAAAGCGTAAAGCTTGCTGTTGTTAGCGAATATGCCCTCAAGAAGAATCGATAAGCAATTTTTTGACAGGTCCAATTGTTCTAATTCAGACAACGCTTTAAACGAATCTTTGAAATCAGAACCTTTCATTAAATGTAATTGATTATTGGCAAGTTTAAGTATATGTATAGGGACTGCTCCAGTAATTTTGAAATACCCAATATTGTTGTCTCTTATATCTAACTCCAATTTAGGTGCAGCTTTCGGCCAATAGAAAGTTCCATTGAAACTCGTTAAGCCTACTGAGCGCATTTGCATCAAACACATATTTACGACACACGTTGTTGCATTCAGAATAAAACCTTGTCCGAACTCGTATCCTGACAAAACCCAATTGCTAAAATACAATTTTTGTAATCCAACGATTTGCCTGATTGGCACTTCGTCGCATGACGCATATGAAACTCTTCTGATTGCGGAAGCCCTGTATTCAAATCCATCTATAATTAAGACCTTCAGATTTGTTAAAAACATTATGTAATCATCGCTTTCAGAGTAAACATTTATCCGTGACAAATTTATCTCTTCTATGTATAATTTGTTTTTGAAATCGTTTACATTACGATCATAATATATGTTTGTGTCAGAAAGATCAAGATTGATAATCTTTCTCAACGATAACATATTCAGAAAATCAAATCCAACTTTTAGGAATCCATTGGCGGCGAAAGTTCCGACCTCTCTAAGTATAAGTGTATGATGTTTTGGTGCAATGAATGGCCTTTCTAATGCGCTTGAGATGTCGTCTGAATCAAGATTTGAACATCCAGAGAGGTCCAGTTCTTCCAAATGTTTTAATCCCAATAATGCGAATTTTCCAAATGTTTCCATATAACTGCTACGAAACACTAACTTTCGTAGGTTTGACAAGGAAATAAAGCATTCATTATGTATACGTTTGAAGTTTACCATTTCGTCGTTTACATTTATTCGCAGAATTTCAACTTGTGACCAAGTTTCATTGAGGAATGCCTTATTCGAGATTGAATTGAGTTCATATTGATTTATTACAACTTCTATAATACCCTTTGGAATAACTTCAGGAATAATTCCAACACATTCAATTTTGTAGTCTTCAGTAACACATCGACTAATGCTGGTGGATTTGTCTATCTGAGCAACTGTCAAGAGTGTAAGCGAAAAACAGTACAGAAACATTTTACTTCGTTTCGTTTGTTTCAATCCATTGGCTTTCAGATCGCAATAATGAATAAAAGCAACCTGTAATGGCGAAAAAAAGTGTATCACTAAATAAGGTAGAATGATAAGGAAGAAATACAGATCTAAGTATAGGATAGAAAACGAGTTTCGTGGTATATGGGAAATAGACACGAGCGTCAGCGAGTGTCTATTTCCCATATAACGCGGCACGAGATTTTCTATCCGACTTTGACCACGCTTTTCTTACATTTTCTGCATTTATTACCCGAACCTCTGAACAATAAAAAAAGATAAAAACTTGCTTTGATATTACTGTAATTATGTGTAATTATGCTGAAATTACTAATCAATCTAATTGCGTTGCTAATTGAAGCTCTTTTGTATTTTAGCAACGATAAAAAGTCTTTTGGCAAGGGCGCTTATATAAAATGCTCGTTATCATTTTGAGGTGACGGGGAACACAAAACCTATCGAGATCCACGTGCAGAGCACACTACAATCGTTTATCTGTAAATACAACGCTCGGAGTTGTTTCTGTGATTTATATTTTTAGAATACTGTTTTCTGATTGGCCAATTCGCTTCAAGCGTGGTCTAATTGGAGAATATTGCATGAGAGGTAAGGGAAGGTAAATATATATACACTGAAACGAACTTCTAAACGGCCACCTTGCATTTGCCACATTTTAACATATTTATAGTAATCTAATGAATTATCTTTTATTTCCACATGAAAAGCCGTTCAATTTGGCGTATTCAGTAAGAAAATTGATTCGAAATTTTATCCTTGGTGTCTGTAGCAAACGATCAAACACAAGAACCCTCCATCACGAAAGTCACAAAAAGTGCAAATTTACGAAGAATTTTAAATTTTCGGTCTCAGAAATACTCGACGATTAATCCTATAAATGACAAAGTTCGATGGCTTTTGCATAAAAGATACCAAATCACTGAAGAAAATTACATTCAGGTCCTTTTGTTTTTCACACAAGGATAAAATGCTAAAATTACCCCACCCTACAATGTTAATTTTGAAATCAGGGGTACCCTTGCAATCCCGTCAAATTCGCTGCTTTTCTCATTTTTTTTCAAGTCGGTGTTTATTGAAGATTCTCCCTAAATGATTTTTCTGATATAATTCAACTACTTCCTATTTCAGATACCAAAGAAAATATTACTTTTTCAACAAAAACCAAGTGGCCGTTTAGAAGTTTGTTTCAGTGTATTATGCAAGTATAGGATAGAAAACGAGACTCGTGGTATATGGGAAATAGACACGAGCGTTAGCGAGTGTCTATTTCCCATATACCGCGGCACGAGATTTTCTATCTGACTTAGACCACGCTTCTCTAACATTGTCTGCGTTTATTACCCGAACCTCTGAACAATAAAAAAGAGTAAAACTTGCATTGATATTACTAAAAATATGTGTAATTATACGGAAATCACTTATCAATCTAATTCCATTTCTATTTGAAGCTCTTTTGCATTTTTGCAAGGATAAAAAGTCTTTTGGCAAGGGCGCTAATATAAAATGCCCGTCATCTTTTTGAAATGACGCGGCACACAAAACCTATCGAGATCCACGTGCACGACACACTACAGTCGTTTATGTATAGGATAGACCACCCTTTGAATTACATCGGTAAATGTCACGTGTCATAGCGTAAGAGTAACATGCTTTCGAAATCGACTTCATTATGAAGAAACTACAATGTAAATTGAAACAACAAAAAGCTTTGAATATCGATAGGGAAAAATAAGTGTTTATCGCGATGAGTTTCTTTACTCTATCAGACTATAGCTAATTATTATTTATCTACAATGACCTGGCACACATTAAATATTCCTTTTGACCCCTATTTATAGTCGCGAATATGTTTCTTAATTTAGAATCAAACTAGCGACGTTTAGATTTAATTACATGTATCACATCTAATCGTACACACGGGAATTTAGCGGTGGTAGTAAGGCTGTTGTCCCATAACTGGGGGGTCATGAGTTCAAGCCGAATCTCTACAAAATATATTCCTATTTTTTTTTCAAGACAACAGTGTTTTAAGTACCTTTTTGATGCAACATTATTGCATTAGGCTATAGGTATTCTACTCAGAAATCTCTCCACCAAGCTTTTATTTGATTGATATAAAATCTGATCATTGCAAAGTGTTTTCCATTCATTACTGTAAATTTAAACTGTGCATTGAGAGGTCGTACTGGAAACGCAATGAATTGTGAATCTCGTTTTCGTTGTTCAAACGCATCTCAAGCCTAACTAAATAATTGAAAAATTGAAATGTATCTAAATTTAAAGGTATGAAGAGGCAGGTTTTTTTCCCATTCTTCGACTGTATGAAATTAATAACCTATACGGGGTTTAAAATACGTTTAACGAATTTCTGTTCAATTGTGATTAGGTTATCAATATCAGAAAGTTAAATATCTTCATATCTTAAAATTATATATCATGAAGCAAATAAGATCTGTATTGGGAATACTTTTTAGTGCAATTTAACAAATTACTTAATTATGTTTTCATTCAGGTATGAAACCAATTTTCAGCCGATCAGAATACAAAAGTCTTATTTGGCGCAAAGAACTAAAATTGAGTGATATAGAATGATACAATTTAAATTGAAACTCACAAAAAACTAATAGCAATTTATAAGACAATAGAAAAAAGCACAAAACCATCATGATAATCACAAGTTTAAAATACATCCCTGTCGGGATTTGAACTCGATCCGCCACTTTACCGCTGCACAGGATGGCGGCTGTACCCACTGTACTACAGCGACTCTAATAATTGATGTGACGTAATACAAATAAAACGGTGATATGAAACTGAATTACGCTGCGGGAATACTCGAACTCTTACGGGAGTTAATGAGTGCCAGTTCATTTTAGATAAATAATACATTTGTAATTCAGTACCGTTATCTCTCGCTTGTTGAATTTCAGTTCAGCCCAACCTACTCCGGGCGTTACAACATTTTCCCGCATTTTTGAATACCGCGGTTAGACTAAAGGACTTTGACGATTAAACGCACTATGAAGGCGACGAACAAAGAACATGTAATAGTTATACGCTAATGATTGAAAATTAAACGATTTAAACAGCCGAAAGGAGGGAGCGTAGCGACCGACTGAGGCTGTTTAAATCGTTTAATTTTCAATTATTAGCGTTTAACTGACTTAGTCTTTTTCCCGCCTTTTGTATTATTGACATCATATTGCACGATTTAAACGGAATAAACCAGATACATTTATAACAAGTAAACGCCCCTCTTTTTCCAAATATGGAATTGTTGAAATATGCACGTAAATATCGAGGCTTTTTAAGAGCTATCACCGATGAAAAAAGATGCAGTATTGTTTGTTTTTATTGACCTGACTATGACCTCCGTTCTGACGATTAACGAAAATATGATATGTGTCCACTCTGTTTTACAAATACTTTCGCGAGAACACATGAATTACTGTATAAGATGTATTTAATAGATTGCATTTTGATATTATGTGCCAGTAGTTGTTAATCAACTAATTTGTTCATATTTAAGGACAAATTAACTTAACCTTACAAAACACCAACGCAAATATGGTCATTCCCGGAGAAGAACGTACTAGTATACTAATCTGTTTAAACAAAGACATTTTGTTTATGAAACGATAAAAAGTTTCTCGCTTCACACAAAAGCAAAAATGAACATAAAAGTTTAGTAAGCGAATCAACTATGGATACATGTAGGTGCACCAGCCATTGCGATATTACTGCAATAGGGTTGAAATCGGGGATAAACCACATTCAAACAAAATGACAGGCCATGTAACTCCAAACCAGCCCTGCGTTCAGGATCACCGAGCGGTGCAAATAGTTTTCCGATTGTACCCCGCTTTGCACGTGCACTTGCGTGCAAAGCGGGATACAATTGGAAAACTGTTTGCACCGTTTGGTGATCCTGAACGCAGGACTGGTCAAAATCAGTGAAGTATATAGGGAATGCAACATATGCACGTGTATTACGATTTTCTCCATTACTTTTCACATGCGCCTTGCTTATTCAAGAGGGGGCAGATTTTAGTATTTACGCATGCGTGGTATAACAAATAAACCTTGACGTTTAAATGAAATAATGATCAAAATAAACCTAAGTTGGGTAGATTATGGATAATAAACCATCAAAAATTTTAAAAATCCAGCATTCTGATTGGATGATAAAGTAGGACAAAGACTAAAAAAGGACGATATGCGGACTGTGACGCAACATGATTCTCCATCGTCCGCTACCCGTTTCTATGATTTGAGCGTTGTGAATAATTAAAATATCATAATTACAGCTTGAATTAACTGTAGTTTCGATGTTATGATCATTCATCGACGACATTTTTCGAAAGAGGATTCATTTATATCGCGCACTTGCGTAATGTGCGTTATGGTTGTTTCGTTCTTGAACAAAAAAGAGATCGATTCCGGTAAAGGTCAACCGGAGGCCGCTTTCAAGATATTCTCTTACAGTGGCGTGGTTTGATCATTCTTGATATAGAAAATGGGCAAAGTGCGAAAGATTTCTAACCAAGTCAGTCAGCGCAGTCTGACTAGGGTTGACATTTTATGCACCACCAAGGTGGTCCCTTTTCGCTTGATCGGGCACGATTAATGTATTAAATTCTTAAAGATTATAATTTTCGTACCTTTTGTCCTAAAATCTCTATTCAATTCGATTCCAAACTTCCTTGAACGCTAGACGAATTTAAAAACTTTTTAACATGTATTTTTGCTCACAAAACAATACCTGTTTTGTTTCATGATTCGTTCCATTCATAATTCAAACGTAACCCTTATCATATGCATTTATTAGTTGATCCTTTAAATAAACGTGTTGCTCTATTATGTCTATTCTCTGTTGATGTTTGCTGTAAACATTATTTATATTATCAAATGTAATATTTGTGTATGCGTTTTGAATTGTATGTTGTATTTACAAATATTGTAGTGATTTAAAAGTCGCTACTGCCAATTAAAACAATGTGCTGATTGACACAAGTTACGCCTCTAAGATCGATCTCCAAGTATGAAAAACCACAGAGGGAAATAACTCAAAAATAGGATAGGTAAAGTTTTGGTTCTTGCGCAATGTACTCCTAAATAATAAATGGAACATAATTACCAGGTTTTGAGTCAATCGGTCATAAGTTGACAGGCTTTTGCTTTGGACAAAGAAGTGGACGCCGCCCGCCCAGACGCCACGGATGATCACAGTCATACAGTAATACGCTCCGATTTTCGATGTACGTATTCAGAGAACGATTGACCAATCATATCAATGATTAATGCCGGGATGACTGTTGACCTCCGTCATATTTTGCAATTTGTTTCAAATATTTTCGTAGACGGAAGTTTTAAACGGCTAAATAAAAAGCTTACTCAAATTATAATGACTACATTTTGATAGCCATTCAAACAATTTACTGTTTGTTTATTTCATTTATTAATGATTTAATATTAGTTGTGTCCGTCAGAGTTCGTACTGTATGATTGGCTGATAAGTTGTTTTCATTCCCAAATAAAAAATAATTGAACCTGTGCGTGAGATTTCCAACAATTTCAAATGTGCGCAAAGCAACGACTCTGACCAGCCTGTGCATCCGCACAGTCTGACCAGAGTCTTCACTATGCATTTACTAGAAAGATAAGGTCTCAAAGTATCTGAAAACAATCAGGTAACTTTATATTTACATTTTTGCTGTCTGGGCCTTTCAATGTTTACATGTCATGAACATTTCAAATTGTTGGAAATGTCACGCACAGGCTCAATTATGAGTACGCAGTTATTTATAAACTTCCGCATAAAATATATATAATACGTGCTTAGGGTATTATATGAAAAAAATATCTAACGAGGTTGGGAGAATTGAAAATTGTCGAGGCTCTGCTGAGACAATTATCAATTCTCACAACCAAGTTAGATATTTTTTCATACAATACACTAAGTACGTATTATATTTATCTTATAACCTCTATTTCGGTCTTGTTTTTGTCGATGTTTCTAACTGAAATGCAAGTTTCTAAAAATAACCACATTATATCATTATTCTAAAAATAACTATGTGATATCATAAAAAAAATCATATTGGATGTTATCACACAGACATTTGTATAGTTATAAGATAAATTTCTATACGAAATATGTGTTTTTATTGATAAATCTTTAAATTTTTGCTCCGTGATATCAAAATATAAAACATGAAGAGAATATTTGTTGAATTCGTGAAGGTATGAAACTAAAGCCTTATCCCACTCATGAATGAATCCGTTTTTAACATATGGGCGTGGCAGGGCGGAGCTTATTTTGAGCCCGAAATCTTTGAACGACATCTCCTCCTGAACAACTGGGCCGATTTCAATGAAACTTTAACAGAATGTTTCTTGGGTGACCCTTTACTTAAATTGTTCAAGAAATTTTGTTTGGTCCATAAATATGGGTGTTTCAGGGCGGGGCTTATTTTTAGCCCGAAATCTTTGAATGACATCTCCTCCCGAACCAAAGGGCCGATTTCAATGAAACTTTAACAGAATGTTTCTTGGGTGACCCCTTAATTTAATTGTTCAAGAAATTTTGTTTGGTCCATTAATATGGGCTTGGCAGGGCGGGGCTTATTTTGAGCCCTAAATTTTCGAATGACATCTCCTTCTGAACCTTATGTTTTAATAAGATGGGTGAAGGGTTGCAGGTTCATTGGGATTGAGTATTTTTGTGCAATATGGACCAGAACCAGTTAATCATTATTAAATAGGTCTTATGAGATTTCGGAGTGTTAATGTATTCATTGAAAGTAAGCTTTATTTAATGAAAGTCTAAACATTTTAAAGCCAGTGGAGCGATACAGGCCCTCTTTGGCCTCTTGTTTAGTTTCTTATCTCTATGAATCCAACAAAAACCATCTTCATCTCTTTGATTACATGAAATAATATGAGTCTGTGCATGCCTTTTCCAACAATTTCAAATTGCCCCTAGCAAAAACCGAGTCTTGACAGATATGCGCAGCTGCACATAGGCAGCTGCACATACAGACAAGAGTCTTAACTTTGCGCTGTAAAGACAGATAAAATCTCAGTATGAAAGAAAATATGTGACCAGTTACGCGTAAAGGGATCATCTGGGAACTCCGTCAAATGAATATTTTTGTAAAAAGGGTGGGATCCAGCACAGGTAAACCAGTAGGCGTATTTCGGAAGTGATTACTATTGGAGGTAGAAAAATCATTCTAGATGCAGAAAAATTGTTATATCTGAAAAGTTTCGACCATAGTCAGTCTGCCCAGATGGCACCTTTTTGCGTGAAGAGTCATATATGCGATATATCTAAAATAACACTCTGATCTCCTTTTTAATTTATGAAAAACGGCATACCTTCCTTCTTTTCAATTATAGTGCTATCTGCCTTCCTTTCAGGATAAGAAAACGCTCGCAAATGTTTATCATACGAATGCCTACACATGGTAGTCTAATCAATATCGTAAAACTTTTACCTGCTTTAAATGAAAGGGATCTTGTCAAGAAAGGGTAAGATTAAAATCCTCAAATCAAAATGGATTGAACATTCTCAAAATCATTGGTTTTAATCTCTTCTACAAATGACAGTGCTACGATTGTTCGCTCAGTATTTCTCCAATATGAATTTTTGTTCAAATAAATCTACATCTGATGTTTTTTTCAAAATATAATAAATGGGATCGTGGTGATTATTTTATACCTAGACCTGTTTACAAATGGGAACCATCAGCCAAGTGTGTTGTTAAGGTTGCTTTTGAAATTCTAAGGTAACTATAATACTGAAGCGAAATTATTTAAAAAAAATTATGTAAGCACAAAAAGGTCCTGTTTCGCGTTTTGATTGAAAAAGGACACTAATTTGCATTTAAGTAAACATGGTAAAAAATCTTTATGCGGTATATATAAAAAGTCAAACAAACCTTTTGAACTATCTCCGAGATTTATACAAAAAAGATCAAAACAGGTAGCCATGCTCTGATCTAAAATACTTTCTGAGAGGATAAACCCGCCGAATTAAATTACTATATGATTTAAAGTTTTTTTTAATGTCAAGGGTTGTAATAATTTCACTTATCATCATAAGGCCCCTTTTCCATTTATAAGCATTCGCCGCCCTGAACTATTTTCAAAAGGAATAACGATTTCATTGGTACAATCTTTATTTAACGTTTGTAGCAAATTAGATTAAAACTGTGGACTCTATTGCGATAGCAGAGATGTTTTTAAACCAATTCCCCAAATGTCAATTTTCTCGTGGTACTTGACGGACCTGGCATAACTTCGAAAGGACTAATTCTTATGTTGATTCAACCATTCTGTAAAAGCATGAAACAAATTGGACGAAAGCAGTGGTCTCTAATACTATAACGAGTATTGTGTAATTAATTTCCTTAATGCTCCTTTTCCTTTGATGATTTTCGAACAAAAATATTCTGATGTTGGTATAATCAACATGTGAAAGTTTAAAGTAAATCGGATAGAGATTATGGACTCTTTTTAGAAAGTAAGTGTAAGTTAACAGACGGGTGAATGGATAGACATACAGAAAGACGGAAAATCATAGCTAGAATAGCTTATAAATCCCATTCAATTAAATAAAACAAAAGTAATGTATTCCATAGGAATCTGTAACCTCTATCAGTGATGTAGTTACCATACTGTAACACTCTCTGTCATGCACCGTAACATATATTATATTATATTTTTTCGTTTTTTTTTTTTTTTTTTTTTTTTTTTTATTTATTTTTAGATGTGATAATAGAGAGAAGAACTATTACGAATTCCTTCAATTGGAATTGTTGTTTGAGATTGCATGAATTCCCAATATGAAACGCAATTTTAAAAGCTTTTATTGCCTTTACTTTAGAAAATGACACACAATACTTCTAATTTTCCTTTAATCTTCAAAGTTCTAGCTATTTGTAGGATAAGATGTGCAAGTAAATGATTATGCGGAGTATCAGACTGTATAAGCTTCACTTGTCTTTTTTTAAATTCGATGGATAAAAGGTCACTTATTATTTTGAAAGGCATAGCGTTGTACAGAAATCGTGACTGTTTTCATTGCGAATCCTTAGCATGTTTTCATGCAGAGGTATTTGTCCGATGAAACAGTTCTTAGGGGTGCTACCAAACGTTAGTTTTCTTGGCATAAGCTACGGATGGAACAAATAGGGGCACAACAGCTCATAAGCAGGGAGATTTTAACGTTTTTCGTCAGCCTTATTTATATATTAACTGCCGTTAAAGAGGGTTGTTGCCTTCAGTTTGTTTGCCCCGTTACTAGGCCGTGTTGCATCACGGTAAATATCGATAATTGCCCGGATGTGTGGAAAACAGAATACGCACTATGAAGGCGACCAACAAGGAATATGTAGGATAATGGCGATATGTGGACTGTGACAAAACATGATTGTCCTCCGTCCGCTCCCCTTTTTTATGATTTGAGCGTTAGTGAACAGTCAAAATATCATAATAACAGCTTGAATGAACTGTAGATTCCATGTTATGATCATTCATCGACGACATTTTTCAAAAGAGGATTCATTTATATTCATATATATTCACTTGCGTAATGGTAGATCGATTCCGGTGAAAGTCAGCAGGAGGTTTTTTTCAGATTGATCATTCTTGATTTAGAAAATGAGCAAAGTGCGTAATAATTTCTACCCAAGTCAGGAGCCGCTGTCAGTGCAGTCTGACTAGGGTTTTTTTTATGCACCACCAAGGTGGTCCCTTTTCACTTGATGGGACATGATTAATGTATTATACTTTTAAAGATTTTAATTTTCTTACCTAATTTCAAAAATCACTGTCCGATTCGATTCCAAACTTCCTTGTACGCTACACGAAATTGTATACTATTTACTTTTATTTTTGCTCACAAATACAATACCTGTTTTGTTTCCTGATTCGTTCCATTCATTATTCAAACGTACCCTTATCATATGCATTCATTAGTTGATCTTTTGCTCTTGTAACCATGATTCTTTATTATGTCTTTTTTCTCTATTGACGTTTGCTGTATACATATAATAAAATTATATTAAAAAAGGATTTTTTTAATGTGCGTTTTGAATTGTATTTTATATTTACAAATAAAGTAGTAATTATAAAGTCGCTACTGCCAATTTAAACAAGGTGGCGCACTGACGCAAGATACGCCATTCGGAACACAACTCGGCCAATCTCACGATCAACCTTGGATGTACATAGACGGACCTTAAAAAAAAAATAACGGGAAAACCTAGAAAAACTCGATGACGTCAGTTAAAATGGCGTTAGCGCTCGGAAGTTTGTGTGAAAACATTGGACGTCGCCAACGCAACTCGTTTAAGACACTGACGTGAAACAATCATATCCTATGACAAATATCTTTAGATTCTTTAATAACGGCTAAAAAAAAATTTAATTTTTCAGAATGATTCGTCATTCTAAAAAATTAAGATTATTCAGCCGTTATTTACTTTATTAGATATGAATCTAAATATAGCGCCGGTTGTTTCCGTTCTAGATTTTCTTACAGCGTTTCCGCCTAACAAAATGCACAATTTTGTTACATACCAATCCGCCTTAAATACATCCGATGTCTGTCGCAGTTTACGAAAATGGCCGAGTGATGTTCCGAATGTTTAAACAAGGTGGCGAATTGACGCAAGATATGCGTGTTACACTGATGGATCTCCTATGAAAAAATACAGAGGGAATAACAGTTACTCAAAATTAGGCTAGGAATAGGTTTGGTTATTTCGTACCGTACTCCGGCATGATAAATGGAACAAAACTATCAGGTTTCAACTTAATCGGACATAAGGTGAGAGGGTTATGCTTTGGACAAAGAGGTAAACGCCACCTGCCTGGACGCCAAGAGTGATCCCATTATACAACCCGTCTTTCGATGTGCGTATCAAAAAAAAAAACGATTTGCCGATCATATAAAAAATTAATGCCGGGATGACCATTTTCTGCCATTTCGTTTTAAACATTTTCGTAGACGGAAGTTTTAAACGGCTGAAACAGGGCCTATTCAAATTTAAGACAAAATTTTGGTAGCCCTTGAACAATTTTCTTTTTGTTCTATTTCACTCATAAATAACAATAAATAACAAGAATCTGTGCGTGCTATTTCCAACAATTTCAAATTGCGCCAAGCAAAGACACTTGCCAGACAAGCGCAGTCAGGCCAGAGTTTTCCGACTTTGCGCCGTGTAGAAAGATCAGATCTCAGAATGTCACTAGACATTAAGAAAAAAAAATGTTCTTGATACCAATGAAAAAATAATAAGAAATGAAGATCATATATTATTGTTCCATTGCTGTACAGAGAAATATACATTTGTAACAAAGCCCAAGCCTGTGTGCTTAGGACATTGAATCAAAATATCACACTCAAATGCATATACACTGTACATGTACATTCGTTTCAAATTAAGCAATATAAGATATGAATGCAAAAGATTTTGTTCTTTTTGTTTTTTCTTTTTCTCTTGTTTGTTAGGCAGGACAAGTATATAGAACCGTCCACAAATTCAAGGATGAGGTAATGAAATATAGGTAATACGCGATGACGTAATCCAAAATATATTGGCAATTAGCAGTGTCCCACATACCCGCTTACAATCGGGGACTCTAAATACACCCTATGTAGGGTTTAGAGTTTCAGTTAAAGTTTACAAACAATTACCTTATGTAGCCTTCCGGATAACTAAGTATTTCTGATGGTTTTCCCAAAGATAAAATCAAAGTTTTTCAAACGTTCGCTAAAAAGGCGAATTCCAATTATACTGCTTAAACTCACTTTACTGAAATCCTAGATTCACCGTAGAACGATACGCTTTGTAAATGCCTTATGAACTTTGGCTTATCAAGCGTCAAACCCACGCCCCTTATAATAAAGAAATTATTTATGTTTTACATAGGAAAAAACACTTCAAGGCAAGAGTAACTGTAAAATTAGGCCTTTAATTGCAGACATTGTGAAATCATCCTTTGCCCGATTCTAGGCTTTGCCTAATTTTGTTTTCTGTTCAAGGGGTCACATCCTTCAATTGCCATGTCAATTATGGACCTGGCTATTATCTCCCACGATGGTGTTGCAGTTATCTTCTCTTTGTTGACTTCGATCCGTACTCGGGTATATTTTCTAAAAATAGACTGCATCAATGTGGTCATGGATTCTTCCTCTATATCTTCCAGGAACATAAACAGTAAAGGTTTGCTTTGGCCATATGCCTCTTTTATTTCAAACCGACACCAGTCACTCTCTATAAACGCTTTTGAAATAACAAACAATACTTCACATGATTCCGAAACGCACCTGTGAACTTCGTCGACTATGGCCATGCCAGGTCTAAAGTGAAGGTCTCCGAAACAAAGAAAGTCAAAATCGCCTGGTAATATCTTTTTTAGTTCATTGTCTAAATCTTGCCTTATTTTATTGTACACAACATTACCATCGGCTTTGCTGTGCGATATCAGAGCAAGGAACCGTTCTTTAGTTTTGCGTCTCACGAAGTCTTTTAGAAAACACTCTCTGGACCTTTTATAAGAAACTTGTTTCCATTTGATAAGAAGCACAATCAAAGAAAGAAATAAAATTCCTGCACTTGATGATAACACGACAATTATAAGCGTTTTCCTGCATAAAAAAATTGATAAAGTGTTGTGTTTCTGAAGCGTCTTTGAAATAGGGACAAATGTCAAAATAGTTGATCTTAGGTTTTTTTATTGCTCTGTCAGAAGCCCATTTTACGAACTCGTAGTTTTCACAAGTACATTGTAGATCATTCCCACGAAAGTCTACAGAGAGAATTCTTGAAATGTTCGTTGTGTGTTGCTTCTCTTGTAAATCATGTATCATTTGAAATGACATCTGGTCGATTATTTCGATCATATTGTTTCTCAATGTAAGTCTTTCAAGATTTATTAAATTTGATATACCAAGGAATAAGTCACTAAAGACACTAAAGCAGTTACCTGAAAGATTCAAAACGTAAAGCTTGCTGTTGTTAGCGAATATGCCCTCAGGAAGAATCGATAAGCAATTTTTTGACAGGTCCAATTGTTCTTATTCAGACAATGCTTTAAACGAATCTTTAAAATCAGAACCTTTCATTAAATGTAATTGGTTATTAGCAATATTAAGTATATGTATAGGGACTGCTCCAGTAATTTTGAAAAACGCAATATTGTTGTCTCTTATATCTAACTCCAATTTAGGTGCAGCTTTCGGCCAATAGAAAGTTCCATTGAAACTTGTTAAGCCTATTGAGCGCATTTGCACCAAACACAAATTTACGACACACGTTGTTGCATTCAGAATAAAACCTTGTCCGAACTCGTATCCTGACAAAACCCAATTTCTTAAATACAATTTCTGTAATCCAACGATTTGCCTGAATGACAACTTGTCGCATGATGAATATGAAACTCTTCTGATTGCGGAAGCCCTGTATTCAAATCCATCTATAATTAAAACCTTCAGATTTTTTAAAAGGGCTAAAAAATCATCGCCTTCAGAGTAACCAAACATACGTGACAAATCAACCTCTTCTATGTATAATTTAAAATCGTTTACATCATAATGTATGTTTGTGTCAGAAAGATCAAGTTTGATAATCTTTCTCAACGCTAACATATTCAGAAAATCCAATCCAACTTTTAGGAATCCATTGGCGAAACTTCCAACCTCGCTAAGTATAAGTGTATGAAGTTTTGGTGCAATGGATGGCCTTTCTAATGCGCCTAAGATGTCGTCTGAATCAAGATATGAACATCCAGAGAGATCCAGTTCTTCCAAATGTTTTAATCCCAATAATGCGTATTTTCCAAATGTTTCCAAATTACTGCTACGAAAAACTAACTTTCAGAGGTTTGACAATGAAATAAAGCATTCATTCTGTATATGTTTGAAGTTTACCATTTCGTCGTTTACATTTATTCGCAGAATTTCAACTGGTGACCATGTTTCATTGAGGAATGCATTATTTGAGATTGAATTGAGTTCATATTGATTTATTACAACTTCTACAATACCCTTTGGAATTACTTCAGGAATAATTTCAACACATTCAATTTTGGAGTCTTCAGTAACACATTGGCTACTGCTGGTGTATTTGTCTATCTGAGCAATTGCCAAGAGAACGAGCGAAAACCAGTACAGAGACATTCTACGACGTTCTGTTTGTTTCAATCCATTGGTTTTCCGATTGCAATGATGAATAAAAGCAACCTGCAATGACGAAGAAAAGTGTATCACTTAAAAAGGGTAGAATGATTATGAAGAAATACAGAACTAATTGGAGGATATTGCATTAGAGGTAAGGGAATGCTAAATATATGTAATATCCAACGAGTAATCTATCAACAGATAAACATATTTTGTCTATTCTCGGGTTGGCACACTTAGAAACTAATCGTCTTGTGTATGAGACCCCGTGCTTTATCGAGCAAGTTAAAGAACCATGCGACCAACTAAACAGAAATAACACTTAAATCATGCACTTTTTAATACTACCCGGCATTGGAGTATTTTAAAAAAGGGAACCATATATTATAGTACAGATTTGAAACGTTTCATATGAGTGCCAGAAACATAGGGTTCAAGTAAGGAATAATTGAAAACTTAAATTTGAAAACTTGAAAACCCTTCTAAAAAATAATGAATAACATTCACCTCCTATACTGTTAGTCAAATGTTTGACATTTAATAGTGTCTTATTTGGTTTTTATGTAGAAATAATCCAAAATATAATTTTAACTTCATGATTAGCCCTCTGTTGTGCGCTCTTGTGATGGAAGTATTGTAAAAAAAATCGCTTCTATCTTTTGCTTAGAAAATGAATGATTGGTAGGTGACACAGTCTTAAACGCTAAAAAATGTTAGGTAATCTAGGAATTCGTATAGAATTATTGTGACCTGTCACGCGCAAAGAGATCATTTTGGGTTTTAAAGTATTTAAATACATAGGCGTTACTATAGGTTTTTAAACCACGCCATTTTGATTTTTTATAAACATACTTTCAAAGAGTTAATATAGATATAGTTCCGCAAGCAAGAGTAGGGTTTGAGAAACCATTAGCTCCTATCATTTTCAATGTAGAATTAATCTTTGATCACTCACTTGAAATTGCTGGTCTATAAATTGGGACCAACGAAATATTTGTCTCTAACTTTACTGAAAGATCAAAGAAACGAAAATCTACTGGCATTTTACCACCCTTTAAATTACATCGGTAAATGTCATAGGGTAAGAGTAACATGCTTTCGAAATCGACTTCATCACCTAGAAACTACAACATAAATTGAAAGAACAACAACCTTTGAATATCGATAGGGAAAAATAAGTGTTTTTCGCGATGACTTTCTTTACTCTATCAGACTATAGCTTATTACATTTGTAATTCAGTACCGTTATCTCTCGCTTGTTAAATTTCAGTTCAGCCCACCCTACTCCGGGCTATACCAGATTTTCCCGCATTATCGAATATCGCGGTTGGACTATAGGACTTTGACGTTTAAACGCACTATGAAGGCGATGAACATAGAACATATAGGATAAAGACGATATGCGGACTGTGACACAACATGATTGTCCTCCGTCCGCTTCCCTTTTCTATGATTTGAGCGTTGTGAATAATCAAAATATCATAATTACAGCTTGAATAAACTGAAGTTCCGATGATATTGTCATTCATCGACGACATTTTTCCGAAAGAGGATTCATTTATATTACGCACTTGCGTAATGTGCGTAATGGTAGTTTCGTTCTTTAAAAAAACATCGATTCCGGTGAAAGTCAACCGGAAGTCGCTTTCAAGATATTCTCTTACAGTAGCGTAGATTGATCATTCTTGATTTAGAAAATGAGCAAAGCGCGAAAGATTTCTAACCAGGTGGTCACTTTTCGCTTGATGGGACACGATTAATGTATTATATTCTTAAAGATTATAATTTTCCCACCTTTTTTCCTAAAATCTCTATCAAATTCGATTCCAAACTTCCTTGAACGCTAGACGAATTTAAAAACTATTTATCATGTATTTTGATCACAAAAACAATACCTGTTTAGTTTCATGATTCGTTCCAATCATAATTCAAACGTAACCCTTATCATATGCATTTATTAGTTGATCCTTTACATAAACGTGGTTCTCTATTATGTCTATTCTCTGTTGATGTTTGCTGTAAACATTATTTATATTGTCAAATGTAATATTTGTGTATGCGTTTTGAATTGTATGGTGTATTTACAAATATTGCAGTGATTTAAAAGTCGCTACTGCGAATTAAAACAAGGTGCTGATTGATAAAAGTTACGCCTTTAAGATCGATCTCCAAGTATGAAAAACCACAGAGGGAAATAACACAAAAATAGGATAGGTAAAATTTTGGTTCTTGCGCAATGTTCTCCGAAATAATAAATGGAACATAACTACCAGGTTTTGAGTCAATCGATCATAAGTTGACAGGCTTTTGCTTTGGACAAAGAAGTGGACGCCGCCCGCCCAGACGCCACGGGTGATCACATAATACGCTCCGATTTTCGATGTGCGTATTAAGAGAACGATTGACCAATCATGCCAATGATTTATGCCGGGATGACTGTTGACCTCCGTCATTTTCTGCCATTTGTTTCAAACATTTTCGTAGACAGAAATTTTAAACGGCATTAAAAAAAGCTTACTCAAATTATAATGACTACATTTTGGTAGCCATTCAAACAATTTACTGTTTGTTTTATTTCATTTATGAATGATTTAATAATAGTTGTGTCCGTCAGAGTTCGGACTCTATGATTGGCTGATAAGTTGTTTTCATTCCCAAATAAATCAAAGCACTGAAGTACTGTTGGTGGACGTTTCTGTTGGCATACTAGAGTGATTCTTCCATTTGTTGAGAAAAGATAATATTTACATGTAAAATTACAATAAAGGGAAAATAACCTGACCCAAGTTCGCATCTTGCTTCAGATAAACATTTCTCAACATATATCGTCGATCGTCAACCAAAGTCCTGTAATTACAAGGTTTTGATAACTTTCGGCATAATGCCGGGTGTAGTTAAAAGAGTGATTGTCTGATCCATTGGGCATTAAAGGAAAGAAATGAAAATTAGATTATCTAGGTATCATTATTTTTTGAAACACTAATCGATTCTCCTTGGTCACAATCAAAATTCTCTTGTTTTCTGCTTGAAAAATTCAATAAAGGGATAATCAATCAATGTTCCGCGATTTTCATTTTCAAATGAAAATAAAAGAAAGGATAAGCACGTAAAATAATTGCAGACACTCTCGAGATTGAATGTCGTGTGTTGAACAGTACACTGAAACGAACTTCTAAACGGCCACTTGGTTTTTACTGAAAAAAAAGTATTTTCTTTTTTATCTGAAAAAGCAAGTAGCCGGATTCTATAAGAAAAATCATTAAGGGAGAATCTTCAATAAACTTCGTCTTGAAAAGATATGAGGAAAGCAGTGAATTTGATTGGAATTCAAGGGTACCCCTGATTTCAAAATTAACATTGGTGGGTGGGGTAATTCTAGCATTTTATCCTTATGTGAAAAACAAAAGAGCCCAAATGTTATTTTCTTTAATGATTTGATATCTTACACGCACTAGCCATCGAATGGTGTCCTTTATAAGATTAATTGCAGAGTAATTCTCAAACCGAAAATTTGAAACTTCGCTAAAAAAATGCAACTTTTGTGACTTTTGTGATGGAGGGTTCTTGTGTTTGATCGTTTGTTTGCTACAGACACCAAGGACAGCAATTCAAACCCATTTTTCTTTTAGAATACGCCAAATTGAGCGGCCTTTTATATGAAAATAAAAGATAGTTCGTTTAATGACTATAAATATGTTAAAATGTGGAAAATGCAAGGTGGCCGTTTAGAAGTTCGTTTCAGTGTAGTGTAAAACCCCATTGTATTAACCTTTATCGCACGACCTAACTGCTTTACACCTGCTCGCGCTGTATTCGTATTCATGTGTGTGATCTAGGTTATTATTCTATTATCATTAGTAGTGTCAGGGGAGGTTACCATTCCAGTAATTCCATTTACCAAGTGACCTCCCATTGACCATTGGGAAACAAGGGGCAACTTACTCACTCTGCCTGAAAATGTAGTTCTACGCAAGCAAAAAAATCACCCGATCCGAGAATTGCATATGATGTCGCACTAAAAAGATGTCTTTGGGGTTTCAACAAGTTATGTAGAATCCTTGTTTCACTACATTTTTAAAATGCATAGTTGTCAGACGGACACAATTCTTGAAAAATAGTAAATTGAAACAAAGTGAGCACTACTGTTTCGAAAACCTATTAACATCTGACAGGATTGTTCAAACGTGGTATTAACACTGGTGTACGTAAACGTCCACCAAAATAATTATGAGTACGCAGCTTTTTGTAAACTTATGCATAAAATATTTCTATACGAAATATGATTTTATTGATAAATCTTTAAATTTTTGCTCCGTGATATCAAAATATAAAACATGAAGAGAATATTTGTTGAATTAGTGAAGGTATGAAACTTAAGCCTTATCCTACTCATGTATGAATCCGTTTTTTTAGTTTCTTATCTCTATGATTCCAACAAAAACCATCTTCATCTCTTTGATAACATGAAATAATGTGAAACTGTGCATGGCATTTCCAACAATTTCAAATTGCCCAGAGCAAAACCCGAGTCTTTACAGATATGCGCAGCTGCACATACAGACAAGAGTCTTCACTTTGCGCTGTAAAGACAGATAAGATCTCAGTATGAAAAAAAATATGTGACCAGTTACGCGTAAAGGGATCATCTGGGAACGCCGTCAAATGAATATTTTGTAAAAAGGGAGGGACCCAGCATAGGTAAACCAGTAGGCGTATTTCGGAAGTGATTACTATTGGAGGTAGATAAAATCATTCTAGATGCAGCAAAATTGTTATATCTGAAAAGTTTCGACCATATTCAGTCTGCCCAGAAGGCACCTTTTGCGTGAAGAGTCATATATATGTTTTCCTTCTGGATACCAAAGGGGGGCAAAATATGGGAAACCATCTCAACCAAAATTGCGTTTTGGGATGACGATCAATGTATTTCAAGATCAACTCACAGTTCAAAATGGTTCCTCACTCATACAACAATATGCTTTTTATGCTAGATGTAGATAAAAATCCTGTAAACCGTCAGATCATATATATTAAATATTGCCAAATCTGTAATTTAATCAATTTTCATTCCAGAATCACATGAAGTAATTGATAGACTTAACTCAAGGGGGCAACACGAATGCCTGGCAGATTCCCTACTACAGTCGCAACTTTTGTAAAAGCCAAGACTTAAATGTTTATAATATGACCTATGTCGAGGGAGTGAAATTGCGCCGTTAAGTATTTTTGATAATACACGGGTATTATTACACTAGTGTAATAACTATGCAATTGAGCTCAGAGCGAATAGCAACGATATTATGAAACTGGCGAAAATGGCGTCAAAATGTATATATTGTGATGTCAATTATAAACGGCGTAATAAATTACGCGGCAAATGTTGATTTAAAGAATTTTGACGATTTTTCGAAAAAAAAGCGGGTCATATGGGCCTTTCCGAAAATATAGAAATGGAGTTATCGAACTTGAATACTCTCCGGTGCATTGAAACAACGAACGGTCATAACTCTCCGATAAATCCATTTCCGGGAAGCAAATTTCAGATCGATAATATGGCTGATATAGGAGCGTCTTTGAAATCAAAGCGAAAAAAAGTGTTTATAGGACTTTCCGAAAATACAGAAAAAGAGTAATCGGGCCTAACTACTCTCCAGTGTATTTGAACATGGAGACTGTCGTCCTTCTATTTCTGGGTAACCAATTTCTGATTCAAAATGGCTGAGAAAAAAATCTTTCGGGTCAGGATTAAACAGGGACACTCAATACTGCATAATTAGGGTCCGTGTACAAAGCCATTACCAGACAACAAAATTTTAAAGTAAGTCTAAATCCAAAGAGTATGCGAACGATATTTTTTAGCAGATAAAACTTTGAATGAAGAACAATTACTCTTTTTTATTTCATTTAAGTATATCTTGATAATTCAGTCTATTTTGACATTCAATGGATTAGATTATCGAACCTTTATATCTTAATTAATTGTCCCTAGAAATTAAATTTGACTTTTTGAATTTTTATTTGATAAAGAAAAAAACGAAGAAAGGCGACTTTTGATTTATAAGGTGAAATGTAATATTGTGTTTTTTCTTCTTGATAAAGTGTCGATGTCCGTCCATGAAAATTATTTGACACGTCTTTTGAAAACGACTTTGATTTTATTGTTTATTGATGACTATTCATTCTCATTATTTCAATAAAAGCCCTGGCATAATCGTTTGTAACAAAACGAACGCGCTCATTAGCAATAAACCAGACGACAAAAATAAAAGGCGACCAAATTTAATTCTATACAGATATAAACTTAAAGTGTGGAAATAAAAGACAAATGCAGTTAGGTGTAATTTCAAAAATGTAGAAATAATTCCTCGGAGTTGGTATTTCATGTCTTAATGATCCAAATTAATATATGTTCTTAAATCAAAATTGGCTTTTAAGTACATGTAAAAATGTACTCACAATTTCCGTAAAGACTTTTCTATTTTTTTAAAACGCCAATAATTATGCATGTCATGTTACATGCATGCATTTCGAGGGTTAACCATAAATATTCAAGTTGAATAGTTAAATAAAGATTCTTTTCTGATCTGTTCAGATTTTAGTTTAACACTTACCACATACGAATCCATAATATTATCCGAATTCTAGTATTATCGAAACGCAGGAATTTTCTTTTAAATAAATTTTTGTTTTATCTATCTCCTTGTTAAAATCGGATTTAAAAAAAAACAATAACGATTACGTAATGTCATATGCCACGTGCGCCGCTTCATTGTCAACAGTGCGGTGTTTATTTAACACACGTGTTGTAACTTATGTCTGCTACTGTCGTGGTTTACCGCTCTTTGATCCCGATGGGGTCCTTGGCCCATCGAAAACCCTTTGTACAAAGTAACATGTTTGTACGCATACATACAAAAAAAAGATATGATCGTACTTTTTTTTTTTTTTTGAATTATTATTTATTTTCAGTCACTACAGCCAAATTTCATGAGTGCCTAATCATTTAAAATAAGCAGGGCATGTCATTTGCATTCATTGCCAAATGCAGCTCATAGCTCAACCCTGTTGATTCTAAATAAATATTTCATACATGCCCCCTATACCGAAAAGATCGTGAAACCAACTTTAACCTAGTCTGACGTATCTATGCAATTAACAGACTGCGCTGACATTTTCTTTGTTCCATACGCGGTGTGAACATTTATTGTGCCTAAACAAATCACTGCTGTGAAAATAACTTTGCACATAAAGAAATGAAAATTGTATGGTAAAAATATCGCAAACGCTAACATATCCATAAACATGCTTCATTAACTGAAAGATCGCCTATATGACGGTTTGAGTTCCCTTTTTGCCACGAAGTTTCAATATCGATATACCACTATTTCTTCAACATATTTTTAAATTGCAATTAGATTAAGCGCCAAGTGATAAATTATTTTTTTTTTTTAAATCTGTCTCAAGCATATATTTAAACTTTTTGTTTTCTAATCGAAAAAGAAACACCATAGTTATTTTTATTTCGTGATTGGACAATTCTAAAAATACAAAAATGGGTTAGTTTGAACCGCGATTACGACGTTTGTAGCGACTCGAACAATGATTTATATAGATGAACAATAATTTACTATTGAGCCGGCTACATATTGTAGGATTTAAGATTATTTGATTACAATTGGATTTTTATCGAAAAATACTTGACTAAATAAATAAAGGATCTAATACAAGAAATTTACAAACAATGAACTATCTGTAAAATAACTTCAATGAAAACGAAAATTTCAAAAATAAAACGCTTTTAAACAATTATTAGCGGCATTATCGTCTGCAAACGGACTTTCATCCGTAATCTTTCAATGCTTTCTGTAAAGATTTGCTACCCGAACAAGGGAAGTCACTCTAGCGGATTATAGGGGAAAAGGGGGATAAACCACTTTTTCGGAAAGGCCCATTGTAAATAGAATATCAAATTATGCTAAAGAAATACAGAATTTATTAAACTCGTCATCTAAAACAGAGGCACAAAGTATGAAGTGGGATTTTTCAATCGGAATAAAAAAAAAATAAAAAAATAATAAAAAAAAATAACATATACATGTATCGCTCTTCTGTACATGCCACCTGTATTTAATCGAGGTACAATGGAAAAATGTGGTATTCTGATCGTATTTCGTTGCAAAAAAATATGCGCTTGTATAACTGAAGAATAATACTGCTTTACAATATACAAGACCACGAATGTTGAGCAGTGTTGGCATGTGGGTTTATCTTGACTAAAAGTTAGAAATAAACGGGTTTTGTTTCACATAACTCTGCTTGTTCTCAATTATACGCAATATATAAAGAAATTAAAATGTTCTTAACTATACCCACTTTTGCAGAATTATGGACGTTTCGTACCATAACCATTTCGTTCTAGACGTGTCGCACCATAGGATAAGTCGTTTCGTACCACAGGTGAAGTTGTTTCGTACCATGCATGAGGACCTTTCGTACCATGAAATCACCTTTCCTTACCATAGGATAAGTCTATTGATGCCAAGTTGATGCATAACTTGTAGCCTACAACACAGGTGATCAGTTTGCTCAAGAACTAAAAGGAAAAACTTTTTTTATTTAACTAACATGGAGACAAAATGAAATTCACTTGATCAAATAGATAGTCGCATGTCTGATAAGAAAAGACTAAAATTAAGATAACAAAAATTAGGGTCAAAATATATAATGTAAGGAATAGTATATAATGAATGATATAAGATTTATATCTATTTTATTTGTTTTAGTTCTTGATTATTCCTTTTTTAATCGTCAATATAAAAAAAAGCCAAAATATATTCGTTGTAAACCATTTTTAATGGTATTGACACGCAGATCTTATTACAAACAAAAATCAAACAGCATTACAACCAATCATCATTATCAATAGACATTATTTTATTGAATCAAACTTTACAGTTTCTCGTCATAATATGTTTTAACAAAACCACAAATAATCAGTCACATTAGCAAAGTATAAGATTTCAATCATCGTGGCATTTTTGGATCCATCAAAAACTAGATTACATTATCAAATGATCTCAAATATAAGTATACTAATAGATCAATTGGAAGAGATAAATACAACTGACTGCACTGTTCAATATGTTATTGACCAATGATTGACTTTTTTGTCAATTGGTTAAAATGAACATACTTTGTCGATATCAAAGGCAAATACAACATATAAATCTACCATTTTTTAACTTCATTCATGTGACAGATGGCAAAATTATCGACTTGTCTAAATTCAATGCCGATGCAAATAAAAAAATTATTTGATAACATTTTCAATTTATTCTCAAAGAAAACATTAGGGAGATGAAGAAATTGCTTGGAACAAGCAATTTCTTCATTTTCTACACTGTTTGCCGAAACGAAACTTTTTCTCCGGGGGCATCAAAATGTGGTTGTGTGTGAGTTAGAGGTCGCTTTTTGTGAGTCGGTAAAGAAGTTATCTTCACGAGTCACGAGTATCGAATCGAAAGAGTTCTTCTCGATAAGCAAAACGTTCCCAATCCTTGATACAATAAGATTTAAATAGCTTCTTTCGTGTTTTAATGCATGAAAGCCTTGTAAATAGGACAGAGAAGGCGTTAATTCATGATTGATATTGTTTAATTACAAAGAAACCTTTTGTTAAAACGATTCCCATTCTGTTGTCATGTAATTTTCTTGGATGAGACAGAGTTTTTGACAAACGGTTTAGACTAAGATCAGCGTTCAAAGACTTTCGTTCTGATTTTAGCTAAAACCGCACGATTTCGACTTAATCATTGTGGTTATTACTGAAGCTGACTGGACGAAATGCCCTAAAAAAAGCCTTTCGTTTTAAACAAAATTTATATCCAGCAGGATAACGATTAAGTAGAAAATAATAATTATCTAATCACAGTTTAATAAATATCTACTAGAGCGGCTCGTTTTCGTCTCTTTCCCCACCAGCCACCCCCTCCACCAGAACTGTCACTACTCTTACTGCCCCCACCCCCAGAATTACTACTTCCGCCACTGTTAGAACCAGTATCCTTCTTCTCATTAAACCGCACTTTGTCAGTGATCCTGTCTTTTCCCTTTTTGGTGTCTGTTTTAAAGGATTCTATTGTTGGGCGACCACTGTCGCTTTTATCTCTTACAGTAAAGGTTCTGTCTCCGACTTTACTGGTAAACCCTTTGGCCTGAAATAGACATTTTTTCTTTCAAAATCTCTGGCTTAAGATTTTAAGAATAAAGAGAGAGAAAATGAGAATGCGATTGATATTGGCAGTCTGCACAGAATGTTCAGGCTTTTGGTCATAGATGCCATCCGGTAATTGAATTTGTTGTTGCCGATGGTAGCGAATTCAGCTGTTTATTCTGAAGATGTGAGTTTGAACCCCGACCTGGCCAAGGTTTATCCGATATTTGACAAAAGTCAGTGTGACATGGGTCATTTGCCCCCAACCAATGACTGTATGGTTAGTAGTACGCTAAAGCTGGATTGTCAGCTGGTGGCTTGGATGAAATTTTGTGGTTGCACCGGCGTGAGAATGACAGGAACGAATTGGTAGGTGCACTAGCCGCCGCATGATATAACTGCGATAATGTTGATAGTTGTGTTAAACCGTATACAATCAAACCAAGAAAGTATTTTAGATTGCAGATCATAATGAACATATAAATAAACATATTTTAGATATTCAAAAAATCGACATACGATAAATGTAAATATTCTGATCAGGCTGTCACCCAAATAGTCTGATCATAGGCTTCACCTTGTTTCATGTAAACTATATATTTTGCATTCCGCGGTTCATTTCCAAAACCTTGTTATTTTATTCGCGTTGAAGTTGCTAGATTTTGCAGAGCACCGTCGAAATATAACGGCATTCAATTTTGAATTAAATGTTTCATTACAGCATGTCATTTAACAACATCACTTACCTTGCTTCCACCGATAGCTTTAGGGTCTCCACCGAGAGACTTGTGTAGATCGACAGCGTCATTAAAGTCCCCCTCAGTATGGTGTTCTTTTGTTGTCTTACTTGGTTTGTTTTTACCAGGCTTAGTACCCTTCAGCATCTTGTTTAGAGCTTTAGTTCCTGTTATAAAAATGTACGGATATTTGAAAGACATTACAGAGGGTTAAATTCAAAAACTTTAGTAAGTGTCTATTTTAACGGGTTTATTCACGTTTTAGAGGGCGTTAACATTTGCTGAGACCCGAAAATGGTTTAACGCCCGTGTGCGAAGCACGGGGTCTTTTAAGCAACCGCTTTGTACTTGTTATTACGTTCAAAGAGAGGAAGTTTTCTTTTCAATCAACCAAATGTATTTGCAAATGTGTGTGTTTGATTTTTCGTCTATAAACTTACCCTTTAGAGCTGCTATTCCACGGGCCACTAGAGCAACCCATCGTTTTTTGTCTGTGTTTACTTCTTTCTGTAATTTAAATAGTACAAGTGGTAGTAATAACACACGTAATATTATGTGCGTGACATTTCCAACAATTTCTGTGTGAGGCATGGACAGATATTAAGGTAGTGGACCCGTAATAGATCTGCAAACTTTTGGAAGTAATGAACTTTAACAGTGTTAACCGAGGTTTCCTAATGATTTTCATTAGGAAACATCGGTCATCATTGTGAAAGATCATGGGTTCAAAAATGTTGCGGAACTATTACGGGTTAAATACCTTAATCTGTCAGTACAGCCCTGTGCGTGATTGGGATAACTGGCTGATTGGTCACAGAAACCGTTGGCCAATAGCAATCTACAGAGTGCAGAATGTACAGTCTGGTCTGAGTCTTCATCTTGCAAAAATGTGAAATTGTTAGAAATGCCATGCCTAGGTTCAATTCGTAAAAGCATATGGATGCTTTACGAAAAGAAAAAGTTGTACGGGGTTGCAAATTAAAATGAATAATAAAATATGTATAGTTATGAAAAAAATTGAATAATTTAGTTGAGAAGATATACGCCGGTAACAAGATACACTGTTGGCTATTGAATATTGGTTGAAAAGTCTTTAGTCCTAAAAGAGCCAAAGAACTCGTACAAAAATCAGTTAGATCTAGGCCGTATGCTAGCTATCCCATTAATAGATTTCGATATTGTTACTTATATCATAGTGAATAATACCCGGAATTTCGAATGAATGACTTGATTTGTACCAGAGGTATAGTGCTGTGTCTAAATTTCAAAATCTTCGAGCGACAATGTCCTAGGCGCAGACGATTGTAATAGGACGATAAAAACTCCATCGGGTTTGTAAAACTTGGAAAACAGCGGAACTAAAAAAAGTGAATCTTACCATAATTGAATACATCTAAAAGCAGTTGGTCCGGTCTATCATCCAGATATATTTGATTGTTGTCCGTCTCTATATTGTAAGGATCTGAAACCGTAAAATACACGTTAAAGATTTTGTGGTATCCCTAACCATGTCAAATGTGTATGAAGGATCCCCTTTGAGACAAGGGCGCAACTACCATTACGTATATTACGCAAGTGCATAATACAAATGAATTTTCTTGCAAAATATATCGTTGTTAATTGATAAAACAAGAGAACCATGATGCTCCTAGATCGCTTACCTGAGTCTCTTTGACCCCTGGGACATCACATTAATTAAATAGGCAGGTGTCAACAAGGAGATAAATTCTACATAAAATCAAAACCATTGAATTGTTTCAGCCTAGATCAAGAAGGATTATGCCTTTTTGCTCTTTGATTTTATGTAAAAAGGAATGCACCCGGTGGAGCCCAAATATGACCCCAGGGTCTTGAAATGAACAAAAGTGGTAAGGGCCCACTAGATTATGCTACATACCAACTATGAAAGCTGTGTGCCCTCTGGTTTAGAAAAGAACATTTTTTTAGATTTTTTCCCTCTTTGAAACTATGTTAAAAGGGTTGTGCCCGGGTGCCCAAATATGATTATAAGGACTTGATATGAACAAACTTGGTAGAGGTCTACTAAATGGTGCTACATACCAAATATGAAAGCTGTCTGCCTTCTGGTTCAGAGAAGAAGATTGGAAGATTTTCCTTTCTTTACCCTTTGTGCTCAGAAAAGATAAAAGAGATGCACCTGAGCAAAGCCCAAACATGACCCCAGGGCCTTGATGAACAAATTTGGTAGGGGCCTACTAGATGATGCTACATACCAAATATGAAAGCTGTCTGCCACCTGGTTTCAGGGAAGGAGATCTTTAAAGATTTTCGCTCTTTGATTCTATGTAAAAAAGGTTGTGCTAGTGTGGAGCCCAAATATGACCCCATGGTCTTGATATGAACAAACACGGTAGAGGTCCATTAGATGATACTACATATCAAATATGAATGCTGTATGTCTTCTGGTTTCAGAGAAGAAGATTTTTGAAGATTTTCCTATTTTCACCCTTTTTGTTAAGAGTAAGGGGAAAGCTAAAGGTGGATTTCATTCATATGAACAACTTTGGTAGAGCTTGACCCAAGGAACATCTCTGCCAAGTTTCATCAAGATTGGCCCACCGATTTAGGAGGAGAAGATGTTTAAATAAATTGTGGACGACAGACCACGGACGACGGACGATGGACATTTGACGATCACAATAGCTCACGAAGTGCTCAGGTGAGCTTAAATTCGTAACTTCACCTTATTCAAGCTGTAGTAACGATTTTTTGATACAGTGGAATGTTTCAGCCAAAGGCAAAAATGATATGTCTGGGCACAGCCCTTATATGAACATAGGACATGAATAATTAATAAACTTGATGAAATTCAATTAAATGAAACTATTAAGAAAAGTCCCTGCCTTTGTGTTTCAGAGAACAAGTTTCTAAGATTTCCTCACTGATATCCATGTAAAATAAGGGTGGGGGAGCCGTTCAGAGTCCGGAGGAGGGAACAAAAATGAAATGCCTTAAATCTTGTAGTCGGATTAGAAAAAAAGATGAAACAGAAAAAATGACATTTTTAATTCTTAAATCAGATCAGAATAAAAATTTCTTTGTATTTCTTCCTAGATTTTTCATCCAACAACACTGTCTTGCAGAAACTGTTGATGTGTCAAAAAAAATCAATCAGCCTATTCTTGAGTCATACTTGATTATTTTTTAAAGAACCTAACCACTTCTTGAGGATTTGGGTCTTTGGAAATGGTTATGTATCACCCATATTTTATATTGATACCAGACAAAAGCAGTCTATCGGTGGAAATACATGTAAAAAAATGATGGTCATTTTATTTATTTTATATCCAATTTTGTGAAAAATTGGGTCGGCTCTCCCGAGAACCAAGAAATAAAAAAAATGGCCTATTAGGCGAGAATCTTGGCCCTTGCTATCCTGTTTTTCAGCCAAGTTTTATTTAGGATCGGAGCCGCCACCATAGCGCAGTTGGTTAGGCATATGACTTCCAATCCTTAAGTCGTGGGTTTGATCCCCGGTGGCGGCAAATATCCTTTCCGACGTTTGTCTCTCACCAATGGGTAGATAATCGTAAACCTTTGTGAGAGAGCAGTCGAAGGCTAGGAAATTGTGTAATGGTAGTACAGGTGAAAGAAATACCAGGAATCCATTGTTAGGTGCTCCGGCCTCCGCGATATAACTGCGAAATTGTTGAAAGCGGCGTAAAACTCATTCAAACAAACAATTTATTTCGGATCGAGTATCACATTTCATAAACGTTCCCTTTCGCGTGACGGGTCACAGATAATCCATTTAGATATTTAAAGAGTGTTTATTGATTTCATTGAGGCATGAAACTAAAAACCTAATCACACTGTATGAATACACGAAGCGGATTCACACATGAGTGTGATTAGATATTACGTTTCACAACCCTATGAAATCAATATATTCTCCCTTTATATCTTATTATTTAATATGATGAGCCACTAAAAGTTGTTGGAAAAATCATAATAAATTCGACACCGTGAAACAGTTGTAACTGCCTATATGTTTTAGGCAGTTATGCATGTTTCGCGTTGAGCCATCGAAAAATACTTCCGTACGAAAGGTTATTGCGTAAAATGCTTATCTTAAATTGACACGTTTTGTAAATTTGCCAGTTATATTTCAAAAAGAAGAATATGATAGATGATCATGGAGATAACATTTTCGAAACATTTTATACCTGAATGAATAAAAAAAGAAAAACAAAAATAAACAAATGTAAACGAGCTAGGCTTGACAACCATAGATTGCGTTTTTACCGAAACTTTAAATTCATCTACAGGGTGGATCATAAAGACTCTAGTCAGACTGAGCATTCATAGGCTGATCCCGGTCCTTACCTGCTCATCAGTGTAATTTGAAGAAATGTTACTATCGAGTTCAAATAGGGGGTGAATTCTTAAATACGCGTAATACGTTTTGCGTAATAATGTAAGGCATATTGGAGTTTGCAGACCTATATCTACGTACTCAAATTTTGGAATTGAGGGAAAGTTTCAATGGGCGACTGCATAAAACCCTAGTTGCAGAAAATGTTGTTGTTGCTGTTGCTTTTGTTTTTTAGGGGTGAAAAAAAATAGACGCGGAGACCCTTCTTTGAAACTAATTGTTTAAAAGAAAGACACAAAATTTTGATGATTTCTTTTTTCATTCGGGTTTAACCCTTTTCTGTTTTAGAAAATTTTGGACCTGTCTAAACTCAAAGGTTTTGCAGACGAAAATCTAAAGTGGATTTAATTTGAAAAATACCCATAATGTAGGGTAGAAAATAGTGTGAAAAAAAAAAGAAATTGCTTGTCAGAAGCAATTTCTTCTTTTTTCACAATCTTTTCTCAATCATAAAATCACAGGCACGTAAAAAGCAGGGATGAAACAGCAAAGGGTTAAAGATCCTGTCATCCAGAACATGAAATTATTGCTTGCAATAAAATAAAAACACTTACCATAGATAGTATACGTATTTGGGTATTTTATGCCTAATTCTGTTCCAGTATCCTTATGGGGCTCATCCGATCTTGCTGAGCAGATCGCACTACAAAGTATTACAATAACCAGCAAACGCATCATCATTGCTTAGCTGGAACATCAAAACATTAACGTTTATCATTTCATAAAATGTATGTTTTCGGGTCGTTAAAGGCATATGTTAACGGGAGAAAAACGTGGATTAATCAAATTATGTGACGTCATAAATTTATCGGGCCACGTCGGTATAAACAAAATTGGCGATTTAGTGCATGACGTTATTGTTCCGACATATTCCGACATATTCGTAAGTTTGTAACTTGTTTTATATCGTTTCTATGAAATTATTTCGGAATTTCTGTTTTAATTTTATTCTCTAATCCATCATACCGTCAAATCACATTTTTTCGGGCGTTAACATTTGCAGAGACCCTCAAAATTACTTTAACGCCCTCGTGCTTCGCACTCGGGCGTCAAACCATTTTTAGGGTCTCTGCAAATGTTAACGCCCTCAAAAACATGAATTAACCCTATAATATATTAAAAAATTTACTAGAAGATAAAATAAAAAAAAACATAAATAGAGCTAAGCGATTGTTGTTGACATATGTGACCCGTCACGCAAAGTAGGACAATCTATTTGTGCGTAAAAGGTCGACCCTAGTCAGATGGCGCGGACTGACTTGTTTGAAGATTTTTGCACTCTACTTTTTTCTGAATCAAGGTTAATCAATCTACCTTCCTAAGAATGCATTTTTTGAAATGGGACCTCTTGTTAGCTTGTGCTAGAGTAATCTCTTGTTAGCCGTACTAGAGCAGCCTCTGGTAAGCATGTACTAGAGCATAATTATTTTTCAAATATTTAATTGGTTGTCTCTTTTCGTGTAAGGGGGGCACACATTTGTAACCACTGTAATGAAAAGGGACTGCATGTAGTTAGGAAGTGCGAAATATTGTTGGCATTGAACAGAATACGCATAGAGCTGGGCCTACTAAGGAATTTTACTCCCTTTTCCGTGTTATTTATTTGTTTATTTATTTATTTACTTATTTTTACAAAAAAAAAACACTGATTGTAGCTTTATTTTCTACACGGGTTAGATTTATTTTTTAGGCATTGGAAATGGAATAAATCATGCATTTGAAAATAAGATCGTATCCGGCAATGGTTTAGAAAATCTACTAAGTAAAATAGTATTAAGAAATACATGTGTAAATGGATCATCTTAGTCGATTTTAGGTGATTTACTAAATCCTTTGGCATATGTAATTACATTTGAGCCAGTGCGTGAGATTCCCAACATTTTTTGATATGCGCAAAGTAAAGACTCTGGCCAGCCTTAGCATCCGCACAGTCTAACCAGAGTCCTCATTATGCGCTTAGTAGATAGATAAGGTCTCAAAGTAACTGTACACCATCACTTGGCTTAATATTTACAGTATGTGGCTGCCTACGCTACTCAGTGTTTGCACCTACGGGACATCTCAAATTGTTGGAAATGTCACGCACAGGCTCATTTGTATTTACATTTTAATCAAAATTAAGGTTGACCTGCGTCATTTATCCTTAGAATGCGACCTAAAATTCACAACTACATCGCTTTCATGATGCATTTACGTCGGTTTTTCTTTTCTCTTTTTTTTTTTTTTTTTTTTTTTTTATTTTCTTTGAACGATTTTCGGTTTATTTCATTTCCATGGCTAAAAAACGATCATTAATATTATAAATTTCAGATAAACCTCGATAAACCTTAAAGTATAAACCAGGCAACCAGACAATTGGTATAATGTATCAAGTAATATTAAGCTTGTCTTGCATTCAGAAGTTCAAAAGAACCCTTCAATTTCATTTCAAATGCGTCTCTCAAGACGAAGGGGTTTGCAAAATTTTTGTTACCCCTTACACTGGAATCTTTTTATCCTACCTTTGATCAAGATACGCAAGTCCTAATATATAAACTCATCTTTGATGAATCTTCCTTTTATATTGAAGAAACAGGAGGTTGGGGGAAGACCCTTAGTGTTTTTGTCCAGGGTTTCGTGGAAATCAAAAATACACAACAGACTGATAATTGCCCTAATTACAGGATAATTACCTGTAAACCAATTGTTTATATAATAAAACGCGCGTTTTAGCTGTCATTTACATCTTACGTCATTCACACCTTTGCGGTTTAAGAATCACATGCATTTTAGTTCAGGTAAACCGGCAGTATTTTCCGAAAATGGGGAAAAGGTTAACAGGTAACTGTCTTTTAAGGTAGTGGACCCTTAATATTTCCGTAGCATTTCGTAACTCGTGATCTTTCACAATTTTAACCGAGGTTTCCTAATGAAATCATTAGGCAACCGCGCTTAACACTGTTAAAGTCCATGACTTCCGAAACGGTTCGGAACTATAACGGGTCCACTACCTTAAAACCCCACCATACTATTCAGATTTTTTTCTTCTGTGCAGAAGGATTTGGTAGATAGTATTGACTAAGATAAGCCTGCACATACTTACAGTCTGATCTGAACTCCTACTCAAATGTTAAAGGAAAATATGAGCCAAGCTAGATGAAATGTCTCGAAAGAAAATTTCATGTTATTTGCATTTAGCTGAATAAAAGACCTTAGCTCAATCATTGTCTTTTTCACTTTGGTTACTTATTTTATCTGTCTATCTTTAAATGTCACAAATTAAAGGATGCAATAAAGCCCTGTGTTCCGGATAAAGGAGTACAGTTAAGAACATTGTGAAATTGACAAGGTGAATAATTTCGGAATGATTTTAAACGAAATTGAATGAGTATTTTTATGTGACAATAACGAAAGGTAATCCAGTATCGTTAATTTTGTTCAGGATGAACAAAATTAGGAATTTTTATTACGTCCCTTTAATGAAATATTCATACAATTTCTAGAAATACGTGTAGCTTCCTATATATTCTAGAAACAATCAGACGTTTATATTTTCTATTATGTCGGTTGGATCGCGATTTTTTTCTAACCAAATTTATTTGAATGAAGGTGATAATCTTATCCCTTTTAGTAATTTTGAAGCGTTTTTGAATGTTTTTTTTTTTTTTTTTTTTTTTTTTTTTAATGTTTGGATTGAATGAATGGAGCGCAGAGTGAGCGATTTAGAATGGTTTTGATTGAGATGAATGTCAATTTCACGAATATTAACTGTACGAGCGTGCGCCAAAAATTTGAAATAAACACTAGATACAGTTAATGATGGTGTGGGACCCGGAAATTGATATATTCATCTCGATAAAAATTATTCAAATTCAGTCGCTCAGCGCTCCAACCATTCATTCTTATAACTCAAACTATTCAAAATGGTCCTGGAATCACTAAAAAGATTAATCAAAGACTGCATTCAAAATAAATTTAGCTAGACAAAATTACTATTTCACCAGCAAAATTGTAAAAGATTGATTGATTTCTGAAGAAGTGGATTGCTATTTTTAGAATTTATATGCATATCTTATTAAAGCGAGGGGCTGGAGGTAACAAATATCGCTGATTTTGTTAATGAAATTTATCGATATTGGATAACTTCCATTTAATTTCACTCGAAACTTATTCATAGCATTCATTCAAATTTATTCCAAAATAATTACATAATCATCCAACTTGTAAATTTCACAATTTTGATTACTGTTCATACGCTGAGTTATGCAATGAACAATTAAAAATATCGTGAAACTGATATTGTAATGAAATTGAATGAGTGTGGCGATGAACGAATTTTGAGTGATATAATACATTCGCTTTATTCGTCCAAATTTTTAATTCCTCTTAATAAATAGAGGATAATCGTTTGTTTCAGTGTAAGATCGATTTATATTTCATTGAGCGAACAACAAAAGCTATATGTTCACGAGTAGCCGGGGCACGAGTGAATATAGCTTTTGTTGTTCACGAAATGAAATATTAATCGATATTACGCGAAAAAGAAACGATTATTCTATTTCTTTATTGCAAAAAAAACGAGACAAAATGTGAAATTTCTAGGACATATTTTCGTAAAGCGCGTTATTTTGCGCGTGGTTGCTATGCAACGTTCATTGTGACGTCACTTATTTCGCCCCGCATAGATGACGTCAGATAGGATGAAATGCACAAAAGCAGAGTATAAGTTTTTGATACCTATATCCTAGCCATTCGGCATTTATCTTTGTCTATTTGATTATTGTACATGTATACTACTTTTTGTTGTTTACCTGTATAGGTCTGTTTATATGGTAATCTTCATTTATTTGGAGGAATTAAAGATATATATATATATATATATATATATATATATATATATATATATATATATATATATATATATATATATATATATATATATATATATATATATATATATATATATATATATATATATATATATATATATATATATATATATATATATATATATATATATTGGTCATTGAAGATATACAAATAGAAAAGTACGTATAATTTATTGAATAGACTGGCTCCCGTCCAACTGATCTGAAGTATTGTGAAAAAATAAGCAAAATTCAACTAGAGAAAGATAATTTCTTATCAGTTTATATTCTCTGACTGACCGATCAGTGTCAGTTTTTGAGAATATTGGAGGTTATTTGAGATAAAATAGTTAAATATGAGTGGTCTACCTTACTGATTTTAACTGACAGCCTAGGGGCCAGGCTAATTATTGAAGGGAGGTAGAATATCGCTAATTTCGTCCAATTTCAACCAAAACCAGCAGATAAGATGTACAGTTATATATAATACATACTTAGTGTATTATATGAAAATAAATATATAACGAGGTTGGGAGAATTGAAAATTGTCGAGGCTCTGCCGAGACAATTGTTAATTCTCACAACCGAGTTAGATATTTTTTTCATACAATACACTAAGTATGTATAATATTTATCTTATAACCTATATTTGTCTTGTTTTAGTCGGTGTTTATAAGAGAAATGCAAGTTTCTAAAAAAAAAACATTATATCATTGTTCTAAAAATAACTATGTGATATCATAAGAAAATATCATACGGGATGTTATCACACGGATATTTGTATAGCTATAGGATAAAAATGATAAACTGCCCAGCCTGTATCTTAAAAACAATAAATTCTTAAAAACACACTTGCAGATTACCTCCCATATTCTCAAAAACTGACAGCCTGGTCAACTCTGAAGAGCTTACTCCCAGAAATTCCTGGAAGAATTTGACCCCTCGGTCAGGTCACAGTTTTGTATACTGATGTAAGATATCGATAAGCGAACCCTAGTGGGACGCTTATGACTCCTTAATGACCCTTATCAAATAAGTCAGACTGTACCTGGTCAGATATTTATTGCTAGAAAAAAATTTAGAAAGACTAAAATAGTTGATGAAATCAAAGTACTGTAAGCACTTAAATCGGTCATCACTGAATGGTTTGACAGACTGTTGCATTTCAAACTTTAGAAATTTGATAAACATCTTTAAAAAAAATGAAAAATCGAAACAATAAAAACCTAGCATAATCTTTTTCAAATAGCACAAGATGGCTCACCAGAATGCAAAGTTAAGATACTGGTTAAAACATGAAATCTATAAATATCAATATCTATAATATCTATAAAGTGTCTTCTTTTCAGACAACTGACGGTCAAATTTTGAATTTGAAATATATGTTACATAAATCTTCTTTTTTTAGGATTCATGTAACGCACATAAAAAATGGCCTGGTGAGCGGATAAGGATATTGTCATTACCCGTGTTTTTAATAGATCCTTTCCAAGTTTAATCGGTGACTTACATTTGAGCAGAAAAAAATCTAAACAAGTTGCATGCAGATTGAACTAAATTTTGGCCCTTAGAGTGTTAACAAAGATATTATCATTTAGGCCTCCATCCCACTCTTTTCAATGCAACCTCCCAATTTTCAAATAGGGTTCATCCATGTGAGCTACAAAATATTATAATTTAGAATCATGGATATTGAACCAATATTGTGGCCTCTTTAGTGTTCACAAAGAAATAACCGTTCTCCTTATCTGGTGTTTTCAGTTGGTACCTTACCACTTTTGACATTCTAGCCTTGTGACGGGACAAACAATCTGACCAAGTTTCATTAAGATTGGGATAAAATTGTGCCCCACCCCCCTGAGTGTTTACGAGGACATTTTCAAAAAGGCCCCTTTACCGTGTTTTCCAATGGAACCTTTCTCTTTTTCAATATGTTTTATGTTTGTGACCTTACTAACTCTCTGACCAAGTTTCATGAAGAATGGGCAATTAGAAGGACCTCTAGAGTGCTAGTGAAGAAATTTTCAACTAAAGCTGACAACAGACACTCAATCATCACAAAAACCACATTTAGCATAATGTACTCAGATGAGCTGAAAATATCCCAGTTGCAATGGTGCATAGAATATTTTTATACGCCCGAAGGGTCGTATTATGTTATCATCTGCATCGTCTGTCTGTCTGTCCGTCTGTCTGTCTATCTGTCTGTCTGTCTGTTAGCAAATTGGTGTCCGGTCCATAACTTTGAAACTATAAGGCATATGGTCTTGAAACTTCACAGGTGTATAGATCTCATAGCTAGTGTGTGCAGAGCGCAACAACCACAACTCTACCATTAGTAATTTTTGAGTTATAACCCTTTGTTTGATTCAGCTAGCAAATTCGTGTCCGGTCCATAACTTTGAAACTGTAAGGCCTATGGTCTTGAAACTTCACAGGTGTATAGATCTCATAGCTAGGATGTGCAGAGCGCAATAACCCTAACTCTACCATTTATAATTTTTGAGTTATTGATCTTTGCTTGATTCAGTTTGCAAATTTGTGTCTGGTCCATAACTTTGAAACTGTAAGGCCTATGGCCTTGAAACTTCACAGGTGTATAGATCTCATAGATAGGATGTGCAGAGCGCAATAACGCTAACTCTACCATTTGTAATTTTTGAGTTATTGATCTTTGTTTGATTCAGTTTGCAAATTCGTGTCCGGTCCATAACTTTTGAAATAAAAGGACTACGATGTTGAAACTTCACATGTATGTATAAATGCAATATACTATGGTGTTTGCTAGTAAATACATCGTAACGATCAATAAAAAGTTTAAAACATCACCCATTTATTTCTGAGCTTCGGGCGTATAATGCTACGCCCAGCGTTGCTCTTGTTTGGCTTTTCTGTTGGTGTTTTAAAAGTTAATGCCAAAGAATAATTTTGGCCAAGATTGATTATCTAAAACCTACATCCTACACTGGGAATAGTCGGGATTTGATGTCCTGTGACAGCCCTCTATATATCACGATTGGAAGAATATTTAATATATATATGTATAAGAATGTTCACCATTTGTTGATTTTTATACGCCGCCGGAGGCGGACGTATATTGGCGTCATCTTCTCCGTCTGTCCGTCCGCCTGTCCATCCGTCCATCCATCCGTCCGTCCATCCATCCGTCCGTACGTCCGTCCACTTTTCTTGTCAACGCAACTCCTCCTAAGTTTCTGGCTGGATCTTCTTGAAACTTGGTCAATGTGATCATCTCAATTGGTAGATGTGCATGAAGGAAGGATTTTACGGTTCGATGATTTTTGCCTGAGTTATGCCCCTTGATAACTTAGTCTCTGGGTCCACTTTTCTTGTCAACACAACTCCTCCTAAGTTTATGGCTGGATCTTCTTGAAACTTGGTCAATGTTAATACCTCAATTGGTAGATGTGCATGAAGGAAGGATTTTATGGTTCGTTGATTTTTGCATAAGTAATGCCCCTTAAAAACTTAGTCTCTGGAGCTTATTGCCTCAGTTATGCCCCCTGAAAATTTAGTCTCTGTGGCTTATTGAAATTGCAGCCTTGTGAATGCAACTCTTCCTAAGTTTCTGGCTGGATCTAAATGAAACTTGGTGGATGTTATAACCGAAATTGGTAGATGAGCATGAAGTAAGGATTTTATGGTTCATTAATTTTACCCTAAATTATGCCCCCTTAAAACTTAGTATCTAGGGCTTATTGAAATTGCAGCCTTTTGAACACAACTCCTCCTTACTTTTTGTCTTTATTTAAATGAAACTTGGTCAATGTCATCACCATAATTTGTAGATGTACATGGATCAAGGATTTTATGGCTCAATTATTTCCCTGAATTATGCCCCCTTAAAACTTAGTGCCTAGGGATTATTGAAATTGCAGCCTTGTGAGGCAACTCCTCCTAACTTTTTGTCTTGATTTAAATGAAACTTGGTCATTTTCAATTTGGTTCTGTCAAAATAAGTAGTGTCTACAATTATTTTCGTGAAACAGCAGCAAAGTGGCGGCGTATTGTGTGACGATGGCACTCTTGTTAACCAATGTGATGATAACATAAATATGCACAACGAAGAGTTACAAACGCATAAATACAGCAATCCTCAAAATCAAAATTTGGATATATATTGCACTCAAAGAACACCAGATCTTACATCAGATATTCATGAAGCATGAGGTTTGAAGTATCAAGAGTATATACGATATAAAATGTTATGTATGTTGCATCTAGTAGTGCCTTTAACTCTATACAAAAATATTGTTAGAGTAATGTCATTTCTATTGGTTATCATGCAAATGCATTGCTTTAAAAAACTTAAGCAATAGACTCAAGTGACTTCGAGCGAGTAGGAAAATTGTCAGAATAGACTTGTCATCAATCAGAGATGTACATATCATATTGTTATTACAGTTTTTAACATTTTTTTTTAAATCTTTTGTCCTTTGATGGCATTTCTATTTGGGGAATTTAAATTTAGTTGGTACTCAGCAGAGAGACATTTTTTGTGTGATTCATCATTTTTGTGACAAATATATGTGATGGTTGCTTTTCTCGTTGTCGCTAATTTAACAAGCCTGATGTCACAACAGTTCCAGAAATCGTAACTTTTTAAAAGAATATTGTATTAGTAGTTTTTTATGGAGATTTCTCTGTCCAAAGTTTAACATGAACATATTAGTGAAACATTTGAAACTTGGTTTCCTACTTTGTACAAACATTTGCGTAAAAGGGGAATTCTTTAAATGTCCTCTACTATTTATTTGTATGTTTATAGAGACAGTCATTAATTTTGATAACTGCGCCTTAGTTTGAAACAATATGTTTCTCTCATTGCATAATAAAGATTAAATAAATTTTGAAGTCTTCAGACCTTCATGCCAGGTTAGCGCTTCAGATTTATTTTCACCTGGTTTAGACTATTTATTAAACTAGAAAGCCATGAATGACTCGAGTCGCTCAAAAGGCTTGAAATTCTTGTTATAGCAAATCAAAGTTTTGACTAGATTTTTAGATATTTTGGGTTCTACTGATGTTGAAAATGATTTTCAAAGTTTCAAATATATAACATATAGAGAAATTACCTCCACCAATAAAAGACCTATTTTTCATCCAATGACAATAATTTAGGCTCTGAGAAAATGATTTTCAAAGTTTCCACTATATAACATTTAGAGAAAGGCCTCCGCCCATAAAATACGTATTTTCATCCGATCACAATATTTTTTTGGTAGACTGATAAAGGGTCACTCAAGGATCATTCCAGTGAAATTTGTTTGATATCCATCAGTTACATTCTGAGAAATAGTTTTGAAAGTTTCCACTATATAACATATAGAGAAATGACCTCTGCTCATTGTTTCATAGGCATAATAAGACTAAGGGGCCAAGTGCAGACTACTAGGTAATTTCGGACTTGAGTTGGTGGGGTGCAGGACAACGAAACTTGTAGGGTCTGCCCTTGGTCCCCGCCTAACTTTGCTGAACTAAGTCAAGACCATAATAATGTTACATATTTTTATTCTACTCATTTGCACATAATGCTTAAGTTTGGCATAATGTTGGGCGTGACCCTACGATAAATTTCACAAATAAAAGCCAATAAAATCAATAAATGTTTTACCATTATATATACATTTTGTGCTCAGTTAGATCGAAACAAATAGCTCAGATGGAGCTGAAGCAAAAAATGCCCAGATGGGGCCGAACAAATAATTCTCAGATGGAGCGGAACGAATAATGCTCAGATAGAACCAAACAAATAATGATCAGATTGAGCAGAATAAATAACGCTCAGATGGAGCGGAACAAATAATGCTCAGGTGGAGCGGAGCTAAATTAAGCTCAAATAGAGCGACAATCAACTTCGACTCAATTGGAGCCCAAAGAATGATACTCCTAAGCACTGTTATCATTAATTCTATGACTCGTATGGCACCGACAAATCGTCGTAGGGCGCCGAATTGAACACACACAAAAATACTGGCCCCGAAAAACGTGGTGACCCCTAACGTGGTTGAATATATACATGAGATATATAAAAATGATAGATTATTTCAGAGAATTTTGGCTGCTGGTTGGCCACATGAAAGGAAACCAATGGCCTCCATGGGGACAGGGGTTTCGTTTCACCGCCAAAATAGAATTTTGCGCCAGCAAGCCAAAATCTGGTTCACGCCCACACTTAATTATCCATAATATAAGGGCCTGGTTGCCTGTAAAAAAATGACTTAGGCTAAATTGCCAATTGGCAAGTGGCCTTGGACACTGTCCTTGTCATATGTATGTAGATTGAAAGACACTAGTCTGAGGTGCTTACTATAAAAGCTGCGCTTAAGCTCTGGTAACCTTATTGCAATTGTGTGAATCTGCTTTCTGGCAGATTTGAGACCCTTGCTAATTAGCACATAAGTTTCAATATGGGATAAAGGCAATTTAAAAAAATTCGTCAGTGATCGGTAGGAATTATTTGCAATGGGACAATGACCTCTTAGGTAGCAAATTGAGTATTACGATTTGAATGCCCATGTGATGATATTGTCACTTTCAACACCGTCTGGCTTTGTTTAGTTTTATTCGATTGAAGCACTGTGCTATGAAAATGCATAAATGGATCAATCAGAGCAAGACGAAAAACACGCTAAATAAAATTTAAGAGACGCCATAGTAAATGATTTCCGAAAAAAATTAAGTGAAAGTGTTTACATTGTGATGACTGCTGCTTTTAAGCCAATGTAAACGGTGTTCATTTCGTCATGTGATTAAATATCTTAAGATCCTTATTAAGCCGCTTAACAATGTCGCTCTATAAAACACCATCCCAGAAAGCTAATTAGAATCCTGAGAAACTTGCTCCAACGAAGGCACCAAAATTAACATGCACCCATACATATATATCTTCATATATGGATACATGCTTTATTTTCTATCTTGAAACGAAGCCAAACTTAATCATTGACTAGCCATCTTGGTCTTTCATAGTGGTATCCTTACAATGAACAAATTAATGTTCACTCCATGCCATTGAACAATACGTGAAATTGGTTCTACATAATAGAAATGTAAATATTTGTATATATGATAAAATAATGCACTGAAGTTAGAGGAGGAGAAATGTAAAAATCCCTTTAGCATTCAATATATATATAATTTTTTTGTTTGTGTTTTTATTTTTTTTTTTTTTTTTTTTTTTTTTTTTTTTAGAAATTTGTAAAACTTTTTTCTATAAATCCAGATGAAAATACTGAACGTTTCTATTTTGTGACTTACTGGTGCCCGCTATATTTCAAGTGCATCATTACCTCAAACTTTATTACCAAGGATGTGGTCGCGAAAACTCATTCCATTTCAAGAAGATTATTTTCCTCTAGTAATTTTGACTTTACGTAAATTGTAAAAGTGTTTTCTGTAGAAATGTGCAAGATGAAATTCAATGTTCGTGTCATTATTTCTTTTTAAGGACAAGACAGCTCCAAATAAAGGCAAATAAACATGTAATTAGAACTTGTCAATTAGCAACAGCCAGTTCTAGGCCGTCATCTATTTCTAATGTTCTTAATAGGCAGATGTTAATTAACGTTTTACTTAATATGGTTGAGTAAATCTCTGTGATTCAAGATTAGTAAGCATTGTCTTTGATAATTGTAAGTGATGTTTTGTCAGTCTGAGATAACAATAGATTTTTGATTACGCCTTTTTGTACCAGTTCGACATAGGACATCGAATAGGATAAGGGTGCATACTATCAGTGGATTAGAAGGTAGCTATAGCATCTTGCACGCCTTTTCCAGTTACTGATCCTTTGAGGTTTTCAATTCATTGCGGTTTTGAGCCCATGAATTGTTTGGCCCGACTCTTGGGAATTAGTGTTTGGGCAGAAATTGGTGAGTTGATTGGGACTGCAATGGAGACATAAATTAATTTTTGTAAGAACAGGCAAGATTTTAGCAAAAGCCATAGAATTAATCATAGCATTTTCTTTCTGTCCTTTCTGGCTGGAAGAAGGAGGCACCCATACATAAAAGCCACAACATTTGATCTATCTCCCTGGAGGACCTGCTAGGTGAATTGCTCTACCTCAGAGCTCAGATTTCAGCTCGCATATAGATTGTGCCAACTACAAATTGCAAATAGTGCCAACTACAAATTGAAAATCCGCAGTAAAGATAATAGTTTATACTGTAGCAAAGTTTTTCGTGACTAAATCTTGCATTTTTCAATTCTTAGACACCTGCATAAATGCACAGGAATTCTTTTGTAGCTTCTCTTTTTGTGTACATGTTTTGAGTGATTGACAAGGGCTTGTCAGCGTTTAAGAAAACATGGTTATGGAGAAAAAGGATCATTTTTTGACAGGCTTATTTAACAAAGAAAATTATTCATTATCTAGAAATTCGGAATATAGCTTAGAATAACTGCAAATTTGTTCGAACAAGACTAGGGAAAGCTCCTGTCAAAAGCCGAACTTTACCAGTTACAGGACAAGCATGAAAATAGGATACATACTTGCTATTTAGCTAGACACCAAAATTTCGATTTAACTGGAGGGAAGAATATTACTTTGGGTAAAAAGGCTCAAGAGTTTGCCAGCATAAATACCTTTTTTTTTTCTTTTATATATATATATATATATATATATATATATATATATATATATATAAATATATATATATATGTATTTAGTTTCATATTAATAATAATATTATTATTATTATTATTTATTTTATTATTATTTTTTTAAATATATTTTATTTTTTTTATTTTTATTATTTTTTTTTTTTTATTTAATGTACTGCCAAAAAAAACACTAGTTTACTTACTGTTTATTTGAGGTATTTCTATAATTATTTATTTTATATATTTTTTATAGAATTTAAGTTGATGTTAACAGTTATAAAGCTGAAGCAAATAACGCCCAGATGGGGCTGAACAAATAATTCTCAGATGGAGCAGAATGATTAATGCTCAGATGGAGCGGAACGAATAATGCTCAGATAGAAACAAATAAATAATGCTCAGATGGAGTAGAATAAATAACACTCAGATGGAGCAGAACAATAGCCTAACACAATGATTTCAAACAAATAGATGTTTTATGTTTGTTAAAATTGAAATGTCAATGGGACATAAGCCATGTCAAACAAAGATTCTCAAATCTTGTAAAATACAAAGTATAAGAATATCTCTTTAATTCTTTTAAAATTGGATGTAAACTTTGAGTAAGTCTGCCATTTTGGATATATTTGAGACCTGAACCTCAACCGAACCTGGATATCATAGGTTCTCGAGCATGAAACAAGGAGGCGTTTGGCTACTGGTCTAATGATTTATTTGAGTTGAACTTGAATTTGGTCAGGATGTGCAATCAAGTTAATGTTTACCAAAATAAGAAAGACATTGGCCATTCGTTTCATGAGGTGATCTATTTGTGTAGTTAGTGCACAACATTATCTTCCAAGTCGAACCCTAAAGGGTTCTTCCCTTTATCTGTTTATCATCCCTTTTTTCGGATGGTAAAAGTGAAGTGAGATCCATATGGGGCCCTGGATGTATTTTGACCTGTGTTGCTTTACTTATGTACTCCGGAGGGCACAATGGATTCTTTGAATTTGGGATAAATCATGTATTTTGACCTTGATGCACCCAGGGATAATTCTAGCTAAGAATATCATGGGGAAAAAACAAAAAATATATATCTCTTTTAGCCAACCATAATGAGACATTCAGGGATTTGTGGCAAGAAATTCCAGTTACCTTTTAAATGAATTACAAATTCCCTTATTTTGTATTTATTTACTTATTTATTTATTTTTTCTATTTTTCCCTCATCATCTTGCCCCAAATTGATCCCTGAGCAACATACACATCACCTGATGCACTTGAGGATGGTATTTGGATCAGCCACTTTCCTTGTTATAAACCAAATAATCTGCTCTGCCAGGTATAAAATACGAACTAGATCATCTTGTGCCTCATTTGCTAGATTAGACTTGTCGCTTGTGAATGGGTACGGTGCTGGTACTCAGCATGGATATGGGGCACAGCATTCTTTTCACAGTCTCTTTTGGATGTCTTGTGCTCTCAGGTTCCAGTGGACATGGTGGATAATGAAAAGAAATTAAAGGAGATTTCCATGAACAAGTATTCTTAAAATAAGATGAAAAACAACAAAGCCAAATGCGAAATAGAATTCATTGAACTGGGGTTATAGGTTGCAAAAATGTTCTGTAATAAGTACAAGAGAAGAAATGCTTTATGCAGCCTGTCAAGATATGGATTCACGGTTTCCAAAAAGTTAACTAAATACGAAAAATGAGATGGGATTTACGTAGTTTATACGAAAGATAAGCATCAATTTGCGGGGTGCTGTACAGTACAGTAGACGTAGCGAGACGCATTGCCTCAGCAATATCTGCCTATTTGTCATTGAATGCGAGGCCATCCGAGATAATCGTTACGGTTAAACCTTCGAAACGAACATCTATTTAACTGTGTGGAACAATATTTAACTAGAAAACTTCTTTAAAAACTTATTATTAGCTGAAATGTGGTAACAAAAACATTTACCTTTGTTCTATAGCAAAAATGGAGGTGAGTGACGTCACACTTAGACTTGGAGTTTTACTAAACCATCTTATAGACTGGAAGATGCCATGGAAACAACGAGGACTATTAACTAGTAATAGTCCCTATTAAATACATATTTTACATCCGATATAAATAATTTTTGAAGATTAATTAAGGGTCTTCCAAGGATCATTCATGTAAAATTTAGCCCATTAAATCCATGTTTTTCATTGGGTCAAATTTTCTTGAAAAACTTTTGAAAGAGGGTCATCCAAGGATCATTTCTGTGAAATTTGGTTGAAATTCATACAGAAGTTTCTGAGGAGAAAATTTTTTAAAGAGAAAGTTTACGACCGGATGCACGGGTGGACAGACTGACAGACGGGTGCACACACGACGGACACAACGCCATGACAATAGCCCCAGTGGCCTTAAGCCAGTGGAGCTAAAAAACATTCTCTCAAAATGTTATTTTCCATGACATGGGCCAGGGACTGTATTGATAATTTTCTTTGATAGCTTTGTAATATTTTTTTTATTTTAATTTCATTATTTTGTATTGGAATCAAGATAAGATTGAATTATAATGCATTCAAATCAAAGTCCTGGTAAATTTCCTTCCTAGAGTCCTGTCTAGAGTTTTACATCAAGATGACCTGTCAGATTAAATAATCCAATAGAAAATAGAAAATCAGACCAGAAAATGATAACAATCTTGTTATTGTAAGACATTCCATGTCCCTATATTGACCCTTGAATAACCTGCTAACTGTAAACCTGTGCATGGGGCGCTGCAGAGTTTACCAGTCCCACTGATCGGCCAGTCAGAGAATATAAGCTGATAAGAAATTTTCTTTCTCTAGTTGATTTTTGCTTATTTTTAGTCCCCTACCGGTGTTCACACCGGAGGGGACTATAGGTTTGCCCTCCGTCTGTCCGTCCGTCTGTCCGTCTGTCCGTCCGTCCGTCTGTCCGCTCAAATCTTGATCCCGCGATAACTTAATAACTAAGCAAGCGTTTTTGATGAAAGTTGGTATATGACTAGATGGCAATGTGTAGATTATGCACATCATTTTATTTTTGTTTTTCGACTTAAATTGAGGTTGCTATGGTTACAGAAATAGTGAAAATATGGCCAAAAATGGGATCCTGCGATAAGATAATAACTAAGCAAGCTAGTTTGATGAGACTTGGTATATGACTATATGGCAATGTGTAGATTATGCACATCATTTTATTTTTGTTTTAGACTAAAATTGTTGTTGCTATGGTTACGGAAATAGTGAAAATATGATAAAAAATATTGGATCCTGCGATAAGTTAATAAGTAAGCAAGCTAATTTGATGAGACTTGGTATATGACTAGATGGCAATGTGTAGATTATGCACATCATTTTATCTTTGTTCTTTGACAAAAAGTGTGGTTGCTATGGTAACAGAAATAGTGTAAATATGGCAAAAAATGGATCCTGTAAAAATTTAATAACTAAGCAAGCTAACTTGATGAAACCTGTTTTAAAATGTAAAAAAAATTATAAGCCATGTTAGTCAGGGTGGTGATGCAGCAGTATTAATCACCTCCAGTGAAAGTTCTCATTTCTTACCAACAAGACTGAAGAAAAACATCTTGGATCAGACAAGGTAACTGTTATTGATACTATTTCTTGCATCTGTCTATTGCTTCCATGAATTGTATAGTGGGCACAGCAGAGACAACAACTCATGTAAGTCTTGTTTAACCCTTTAACAACACCTGGTTTTGACGTCCCTGATAGAATTGGCGTGGGAAAACATTGAGACAAACAAAGCCGGTAGGGGACTTATGCCCATGTCCAAAATGGCTCTTGTTTCACAATACTTCAGACGGGAGCCAGTCTAACTGATCTATCGTTTACTCAATTTGAGTATGAAACTCGGGTTGAAAGTCTGACTGATTGTGTACTTGGTCCTCAGGCGATCTTAGAATAACGTTGAGATTATCCAAGAAAAACAAAACGACAAAACAACAAAATTTTAAAAGAAAAATTTATTGTTGCATTATTATTTGAAGCAAAGCACAGAGTACCTATAATATGTGACCCGTCATGCGATAAATAGAGGATATTGAATGAGTGGTCATCGAATACCGAATTTATTAAACGAGTCATCTATAAACAGATACAAACGAGGCTGTGCCGAGTCTTTACATGTTTTAGATGACGAGTTTAATAAATTCTGTATTTTATGAGCACAAATTCTATATTCCATTTATAATATGACCCGATTTTTTTGCAAAAATCCTTGAAATTCAGCATTTCAATTTCCCGCGAAACTTATAACGCCGTTTAAATTGACGTCACAATATGTACATTATGACGTCATTTTCGCGGTTACAAAACAGCGTTGCTATTCGCTCTGGGCTCAATAGCATAGTTATTCCACTAGTATAATAACAGCCGTGTTATATCAAAAATATTCAACGGGGTTATTTCACTCCCGCGACGTAGGTCATATTATAAGTGAATGTCTTGGCACCGTTGAATAGATATTTGAAAAGGGCATGGTTTCAGCAGATATCAACATGATGGTGAAATTCGAAATTAATTTTATGCAAATGTAGAAAAAAAATCATTCTCGGTTTCCGAAAATCTCTCACTTACAAAAAGTTTCGACCCTGATCAGACAGCATATTGCGCAGTGTCACCATGGTTCTCATTTTCTCATCCTTTTTGCATGACACTTTACGTATGCATTAAAGAATAAGAAGATTATGATGGTAGAAAATTACTAACTTGAGTATGCTTTTCGACGCAAAAAGTGTAATTTATCTATGAATATTTAAATCAGCTTTATTAAAATGCGAAGAATGATAGGACAAACGATGCACTTACGATCTAAACGGGACAAATTAACCAATACTATCTTTTCTTTTTTCTTAAAGGGGTGGGGTGGGTGGGTGCTGGGGGGGTGGGGGGGGGGCTCTTGCGTTTTCATAATTCACCCTTTTCACTCCTGTACATGTGCAAACTTGTGACAAGCAATTTGTCACTGTCAAGAAAGACTCCATAGCTTTTTCCTTCAAATGCACCTTAAACAGCTAGTGCGTTAAGGATGATTAAACAGTGTAAACTGTTTGTCAATTTTACTTCGCTTTGCACGTGCACCAATACCAGGAATCCATTGTTAGGTGCTCCGGCCGCCGCGATATAACTGCGAAATTGTTGAAAGCGGCGTAAACCCCATTCAAAGAAAAAGAAAAGAATGCACGTGCACCTCCGAGCAAAGTGAGGTAAAATAGGCAAACAGTTTGCACCGTTAGGTCATTCTTATCGCAGAACAGGGAATGATGTGGAAAAGTGTTAATCTATACACTACCATGCGTTCAGGATGACAAAACAGCGCAAACTGTTCTCAAATTATACCCCGCTTTGCATATAAACTTGCGTGAAATGCATGACTTTGCACCGTTTGTCATCCTGAACGCAGGGTATGCCTTTCTTTATAGATGATAAAAATGCCAAATTTAAGAGTAATTCAAAATACATGTACTATATGAAAGGAACTTCGAGTTAAAGAACCTTCTCATTTAAACATACATGTACACTAGGGCAAAAAAGAAACACAGAGCTTGTTAAATATACCAATTGCTGTCTGCTTGTTTTTGAACAACGAAGAATCATGGGCTTATTTTAAATCACGGAATATCGAAGTTTTTTGAGAAACACGGGCTACAAAAACATAATCATATAAGCTGTTTTGTATGATCTAGTATATTTAAAATATACGACGTTAATACAACAGTAATGGTCTTAAACTTCCTTTTTCAACCTAACCAGTAGCGTAAAATTGCAAACATAAAGTAAAGATAAAACTGCTTTATCATGTAATGAAGACTTTTTTGGCCTGATATCACCTACCTGATAACATAAAATGATATCGGGCAGTCTATTTTTAGAAACAATTTGCATACACTTTCAACAGGTTTTCTTTGGTATTAAAGGGTTTATTATAATTCAGCACTGAAAAAATGATTACATAATGCAAAGAATAATAAGTAAGTGTCTTAAAATATCAACTTATCTGGTCTCGGCTGCGAGAAATTATCCTGACTCGGCAGAGCCTCGTCACGATAAATTCTCCAAACCTCGAACAGGAAACAATGATATTTAAAGACACTAACAAGTTTGGTATTTCATTCGTCCATAAAGCGCAGCTTGTCTATTGGTCCTGTCTTACGACCTCTGTCTGTTATCTTGTGGGAATGTAAAGTTGGAACACCTCTGCTGGAGCTATCCTTTCGAACGGTAAACCTTCGATTGCCAATCTTGCTGGAATAGCCTTCCGTCTGTAAAATTCAAAAGTAAAACATATTTGACTCATTTGGTGTATAGAGACCATCTTGGAAATTGGTAAAAATAGTTTTTAAATAGGTTGATAGAAGATGTACATGTATAATAACTTCGGTCGCCTCCGACCATACAGATAATCGTAGGGTGAAATTAACATTCATCTCGATCAAAAACATTCAAAAGCACTCTCTCAGCGCTCCAATCTTTTGTTACAATAACTCACTCATACTATACCAAAACGCTCCAAAAACATTTCAAAGATATAATCAACAACTGCATTCAAAATAAATAAAGCTAGACGAAATCGCGATTTCACTGGCATAATTGAAAGTATAAGCGTCTGGTCGATTTTGAGGTATGTTTATTAAGAGGGGGTGGGGGTAATAAACATTGCTAATTTTGTCCATCCTGAACAAATTTAGCGATTGTGGTTTATCTCCCTTTAATTTCACTCAAAACTTACCTATCGCACTCATTTTATTTCATTCCAAAGTCATTCCAAATTCATTCACCTTGTCTGATTCACGATGTTGCTAACTGTAGCTAGATTTTGTCTGAATGCGACCATTTACAAGTATTGATACGAGGGTTTGATATAGGTGTATTTTCAAAACTGAGCTCTGCCGTAGACTCCGAGTCCATTTCATGGGTATATCGGGTATATTTAAAAAGCATCTTTGTTAATAGGCTTTGAACCTCATCATTTCACTTCAATTATTAAAGTACATGTTTGTGTTAACATTGCGATTTAAGGCAATCAAAACTTTCGTTTGAAAAGCAAATTTTAATTTCTTTAATGTGTTGTTTCAACCTACTCTATCTATTTTGGATAAATGGCACGAGAAAATTACCGTTAAAGGTAGATTTCACGGCTCAGTGGTCAAAATCTACCTATATCTGGGAGTTACCATTCCGATACCTCAAGGAGCGTTACCTGATCAGCAATCAGTAAATTACATTCTTCCATAAGATTATAGTCCATCTTGCTCGAGCAACCAAGTCTATTTAGCGACCATTTAAAATCAAAGTACTGAAAGTACTGATAAGTTGGAATGCGTTCAATAGACGGTGACCTCAAACCACTTACGAAGCGTACGCCTCCCGCCCACCACAGGTGATCATATGTACGCATCGTCTTTTGACGGGCGTATTTAAATCAATGTATTTCGCCAAAACCCCTGAGTCGCTATACAGGCATGAATCTGATGAAAGGAAAATGACAAAAAGGAAGAAAATGATATGGACCATACAGCCGACTAATGGACTCAAATGGACACTTATACACTCAAAACAGTTTCAGTGTTATTTTTCAAATGACTTCTGCTCCATTTGAGTTAGTTATCAATTATATTTTTAATTAGAATTATCGTAAAGTGAACCTCAACAAGCGCTTTGTCTTTGATGAAAAACTATTTTCGTATGGAATTCTTTTTCTTCATGAGTTGGAATCTCAAAACAATTTTTGACGAAGTTCAATTGTGACTTCGACCTTCGTAAATCCAAAATCGGGCACTTTCTTGTGTCATTGACAACATTTATGTCAAGTTTTATGATATGGGTCAATTGGTTGTTCAGTTAGAGTGGAAACTGTTAACAGTTAGGGTTTTTACTTATGACCTTGACATGTATGACCACGAAACAATAAGACATTTCTTTAGGTCATGGGCAACATTTTTCTAAAGTTTCATTATTGCAGGTCAATTGCTTCTCCTTTTAGCTAGCGAAAGCAAAAGATCAATGGACTGACAGACATACATGATGAAATCAATAAATGCTCCTCTACTTCTGAGTTGGGGGTATGATGGTGCTGTTAAACGTGTTCATGTGCAAGAATGTGAAGAAAACAAGTTGAACTAGTTCAAAGTTTTCACAGAAGTAAGAGTCAAACCATTTTGAAATTTAGCTGTTTGTAGAGCAAAGGAAATCATTTTTCATCTGAAAAATTCAATAAGTTAAGCGGCTTTAGCAGGTGATTAGCTTCACAGGCCTTAGATTTGGATGATATCCATGTTTTAGGTTCTTAGAAAATGATTTTGAACTCTCCACTATATCACATACAGAGAAAATGATTAAGTTTAAATTATTTTAGATATAGAGATATAACCTGAGCCTATAAAAGACATATTTTTCATCTAATAATAATATTTATTGTAGTGTGATAAAACATTACTTAAAGTATGCCAAAAGAATATGATATACAATTATAGTAAACCTAGAAAATATATTGGTGCTCACTTTAAATCAATGCACAGGAGAAAAGAGCATAATTGCTCATGAGCAGTGTAGGTATTCCGGTGGGAGTAGAACAGACTGGACCTGAAGGCAAAACACGTTGGGTTGGTATACTCGTTCAGATACTTGATAAAAACAAAGGCTGTATTTAACTTGTGTTAAACTTGTATTTAACTTAAATCTTCAATGATACTTAAAGGATTGCGCACGTGCGTTTTTTATTTGCACAAGTGAAACATCGCAGCTACATGTTAAGTATGCTAGTTATATATTATGTTTTTAATTGACATTAGATCTATTGTTTTGGGATAATTATTTAATTTTTTTTTAATTTGTACGAGTTCAAAATAACAACGGCATGCATATAAATTTAAAGTAAATCGTGCCGAGATGGCTATTTCCCCTTGTTTCCGTCCATGTCCGAAACGAAAAAACAAGGAATGGGATTTGGGGAATATGATACAAAAATAATCGTAACCGAAACAAAATATTTATATTACACAAGAATGTAAAAACAAAGTTCGAGATATAGACGAGAGGTGTAAATTGCCGGGGCATTTGAGAACATAAGTCGTCTGGTAATGGGTTAAATTTTACTTCATATCAAGGTTGGTCACGGTCAATTGGTGCGCGTTTACAAAGATTTCCGGAAAGTTCGTAGATATCGTCTAGTACATAGAAACAGTATATCCAGGGCTTTATTTAACAATGCACATTAATATTCAATTTTATTCAAAGAACCATAATGCAAATTTTCAAGGAGATTCTCTAGTAAATAATGAAATTACATGGAATTTTGTAAAGGCATGTTAGTTGTCGCGGAGCACAAAAGGACGTAACGCACAATCTGGCGTCGACGTAAAACTACGGCTACTTTTAGCCGAATCTATTTAAGTACCAATTAAAGTTATTTTCGACGTTTTGTCTAAATTTCAACCTACCCGTTGTACAATGTCATGATTGACAAAGAGCAAGCCTTGTCCACTTTTAGAAAAAAATGTGTATTGCTTGTAACCAATGAAAAAAAATGAACACTAATAGTCCGTGGGCCAGGAGGGGTCACCATGCACCCCCCTAAGGGCTCTCCGAGAGTGGTATGGAAATGTTCATAGGACCTCCCAGAGTGAGAATCACGATGTTAACAGGTGATTATTTGGGTCCCGACTGCCATTCCGAGTGGTTTTCTAGATGACAGCCAAGAATAAATTCATTTTACCTTTGGTACACTATAGAAGGATTTTGATTATTTTAAATATTTTTTGAGAGTCTAAAACACATATATTTTGCGTCCCAGTAAAACCCTTAATTACTTAAAATGATTGAAAAGATCCTAATTTCCGAAATAGGAGATGGCAGCCAGTTCTTGATAAGATTTTTGCTATTTATTTGATGAATGCAGCGAGATAAAAGTGTTCACCATGTACTACACAATATATCATAATGCAAAGTGCTATCATATTGTTGATATGACCTTCCCGAGTTCAACTCAAGTTGTTAACAGTCGATATTTTGGGTCCTGACTGCCTTTTTCGGTGTTTTTCTAAATGGCAGCCACTAAAAATACAAATTAACCAGGAGGCTTTTCATGGGCCCCCTTTAATTTTGTATCAGATTTAAAGACCAAAACATGTATATTTTTCGTTCTTGTTACGATAACTATAAGTTAAAGATAATATGGATATCCAAACATCCTTTATGAGAGATGGCAGCCAGTTTAAGAAAGAAATTTTGCTATTTACTGTTGCATTCTATGAAAGATGAATGGTCACCATGTACTTAACCAAAAATCCCCTCTGATTGTGCCATGAATTTGTTAATGCCACATCCCCAAGGCTGAATCAAGTTGTTTATAGTTGATATTTTGAGGTGTCTACATGGCAGCCAATGCAAATACAAGTAAATAAATTGGAACAACTTGTATACGAGCAACCTTTTTTATCTTTAAGGGGCAAAAAACCCATAAATAATTAGTGTTCTTGCTACATGCTGAAATAGCTAATGTCTATTTGAAGATCAAGCATCCTGAATGGTAGATGGCAGCTAATCTTGAATATGGAATATGGAGCATAAGACAGGAGACGAACCATCCTAAAAACCCTCTATGAGAGTGCAAAGGAATGTTTCACCGACCTCACTGAGTGAGAATCAAAAATCTTTTAATCGTTATTTTGTGTCCCGACTGCCTTTACGGACATTTTCTAGATGGCAGCCAAGAAGATGCTTGAATTACAGAATCCCTATGCAAACATTGCTTTACATTTTAATTCATTGTTAGGACCAGGCACCTATATTTAGCGTTTAAGCTACCGTTCTATCAACTAATGTCGAAATTGAAATCCCCAAAATACTGAATTTTAAACATGAAGTTAATTCGGATGGGGTGTGTGTGTGTGTGTGGGGGGGGGGGGGTGTCTGAAAAAGATTTACCAAATTTATTGTCCACAAGACCACTCCGCGGTAAAATAATGTATTATAATATTAGCATTTGGTATCTTTGGTTTCACCTTCTAACAAACGTTTTCAAACTGAAAGGGAAACATATTTGAATTTTTGAAATTTCCTTCTTGGTTATCTAGGGCTAATTTGATGTTCCCGAAATTTTCAAAGCGAGATGGCAGCCAGATATTTATACAAATACGCCATATTTATATAGTTCGATATAGGAATACTTTCAAATTGCGACCGAAAGTGTCCGCCAAATCAAATAAATGTAAAAGAATCCGAAATAATCCACCAATTTTGCTTATTTCAATATCTTAAATTCTTGAAGGGCACGGCAGTGCTAATCCCTACGTAGCTGATACATTTAGAAATTCATATATCAATTTGTTTAGGACGTTTAACATAGCATGAATTTATTTAATTTTTTTAAAAAAAAAACTTGGCCGCCATTTGACCATATTTGGAGTTTTCCTTTATTGACTTTTCAAAATTATATCTTTATTATTGTATAGAAATGTAAATCTGGATTTATCTGTTTTAAATTAAAAACATGCGTCCTGTTGGACAAAATAAACGCCTCACTAAAGCAATGACTCCTTTTTTGTGACGCAGCATTATATATGGACAAACGTTTAATGTATGCTCATATTCATATCATGAAGTATACTTCGAAAGTGACATAAAAAAAACACCCTCAAAGACAGTGACTATATACTGTAGCGTGGACAATTATGTGCTATCAGGAACATTATGTGAAACTTTCTTACAAATCCATTAAATGTTTGATGAAATCCATGCACTGACTGATGTAGAAGGAGTAACATTTACAAGACAAATAATAATTATGCAGCTTTTTCGTGATTTGGAATGATGTCATCCAACGGAGTTCAAAAGCACACATGGTCACACGATGAGGAACATTCTGTGAAAGTTTCACACAAACCCATCAATAAATGCAAGACGAATGTGTGCACAAGAAGTTTTACATCAAGCCAAATTTTCCGTTACTCGACATTATATCAGCAATCATCAACAAAATGAGTTTTATTATATTCTGTGAAAGTTTCATGAAAGTATGTCTATAAATGAAGTAAATGTTTTGCGGTAAGAAACATTGTGTACTTGCTACTAAGTCTAGTCAAAACCATTCTTTATCATTTACTCAGCGTTGCATTCCAGGCATTTTTGAAGAACTAATTCTAAATGCCCCAAAATCATTAAAGATAACATTGAATCGACCAATTTTAACCACTCCTAAATCATTCAATTTATCCAATCATTCAATAATTCCATTAGCTTGAGTTGATTTCGAAGCTTCTGATTGGTCCCGAAGACAATAATATCATCTAATAGAACAATACGTCATTATATTGCATAATTATGTTCAAGTTCGATAAAAAAGAAAACATTCAAATCATTCAAAAGTCGCTTATGCTACTAACCTTTCTCTATCCACAATGTTCTTAATCGAAACAAGAAATTAACTAACCTATGTTTAAACACACGGACTGACAGATGGAGAAAATGATACCAATATGCATCCATCTTCGACAGAAACATGTACACATAAAGATTTTTTTACAGAAATAAGATTAATTCGAATTGTGACCTGACTGCCATCTCATATTTCAGATTTCATTTTATCATGTATTTTCTCGGAGACAATTTAAAACTACCCTAATCCGTCAGGTGGGACGAAAGAGACAAAATATTGATATCAGGGATATATGGTGAACAACTTGATACATCTCCCCTTCCACAGGAGTGACATGCCCACCCAACTAGTTTCAGAGACTATTACATTTAGGTAAGCAAATTTATGTATTTAACAATGGCTGCCATCTTCATTTCAGTATGTTTGGTTTTTAGATTAGATACTAAATTGAAGAAATAATAAGAGCTGCACTTAACTTAGGTGATTTGGTCCTGAAAATAAGATAAAAAATAGACCAATGTTAGCAAAAGGATTATTATGTGATCTATACTTTTTCTTGGCTGCCATCTAGAAATAACATTCGGAAAGGCAGTCGGTACACAAAAAACATCTGTTGATACTTTTTTGCTTCTCACTGAGTAATATCGGTTAAACTTTTCCTTTGTCCTATCAGAGATAACTTTAATGATGATGATGGACTGAAAAAAAACAGGCAAATTTCATATTCAAAACTTGCTGCCATCTACCATTCAGGATGATTAATCTTCAAAAAGACATTAGCTATTTCAGCATTTAGCAAGAACTTTCAATATTTATGTTTTTTTGTCATTAATGATAATTAAAAAACATAGGTTGCTCATATATAAGTTTTTCCAATGTATTTCCTTGTATGTGCATTGGCTGCCATCTAGAAAAAACATCCCATATAAGCAGTTGGGACTCAAAACATCTATTGCAAACAACTTGATTCAACCTTTTGAATGTTGAAGTAACAATTTTGTTTCAAAGATATAATCAACAACTGCATTCAAAATAAATAAAGCTAGACGAAATCGCGATTTCACTGGCATAATTGAAAGTATAAGCGTCTGGTCGATTTTGAGGTATGTTTATTAAGAGGGGGTGGGGGTAATAAACATTGCTAATTTTGTCCATCCTGAACAAATTTAGCGATTGTGGTTTATCTCCCTTTAATTTCACTCAAAACTTACCTATCGCACTCATTTTATTTCATTCCAAAGTCATTCCAAATTCATTCACCTTGTCTGATTCACGATGTTGCTAACTGTAGCTAGATTTTGTCTGAATGCGACCATTTACAAGTATTGATACGAGGGTTTGATATAGGTGTATTTTCAAAACTGAGCTCTGCCGTAGACTCCGAGTCCATTTCATGGGTATATCGGGTATATTTAAAAAGCATCTTTGTTAATAGGCTTTGAACCTCATCATTTCACTTCAATTATTAAAGTACATGTTTGTGTTAACATTGCGATTTAAGGCAATCAAAACTTTCGTTTGAAAAGCAAATTTTAATTTCTTTAATGTGTTGTTTCAACCTACTCTATCTATTTTGGATAAATGGCACGAGAAAATTACCGTTAAAGGTAGATTTCACGGCTCAGTGGTCAAAATCTACCTATATCTGGGAGTTACCATTCCGATACCTCAAGGAGCGTTACCTGATCAGCAATCAGTAAATTACATTCTTCCATAAGATTATAGTCCATCTTGCTCGAGCAACCAAGTCTATTTAGCGACCATTTAAAATCAAAGTACTGAAAGTACTGATAAGTTGGAATGCGTTCAATAGACGGTGACCTCAAACCACTAACGAAGCGTACGCCTCCCGCCCACCACAGGTGATCATATGTACGCATCGTCTTTTGACGGGCGTATTTTAAACAAAGTATTTCGCCAAAACCCCTGAGTCGCTATACAGGCATGAATCTGATGAAAGGAAAATGACAAAAAGGAAGAAAATGATATGGACCATACAGCCGACTAATGGACTCAAATGGACACTTATACACTCAAAACAGTTTCAGTGTTATTTTTCAAATGACTTCTGCTCCATTTGAGTTAGTTATCAATTATATTTTTAATTAGAATTATCGTAAAGTGAACCTCAACAAGCGCTTTGTCTTTGATGAAAAACTATTTTCGTATGGAATTCTTTTTCTTCATGAGTTGGAATCTCAAAACAATTTTTGACGAAGTTCAATTGTGACTTCGACCTTCGTAAATCCAAAATCGGGCACTTTCTTGTGTCATTGACAACATTTATGTCAAGTTTTATGATATGGGTCAATTGGTTGTTCAGTTAGAGTGGAAACTGTTAACAGTTAGGGTTTTTACTTATGACCTTGACATGTATGACCACGAAACAATAAGACATTTCTTTAGGTCATGGGCAACATTTTTCTAAAGTTTCATTATTGCAGGTCAATTGCTTCTCCTTTTAGCTAGCGAAAGCAAAAGATCAATGGACTGACAGACATACATGATGAAATCAATAAATGCTCCTCTACTTCTGAGTTGGGGGTATGATGGTGCTGTTAAACGTGTTCATGTGCAAGAATGTGAAGAAAACAAGTTGAACTAGTTCAAAGTTTTCACAGAAGTAAGAGTCAAACCATTTTGAAATTTAGCTGTTTGTAGAGCAAAGGAAATCATTTTTCATCTGAAAAATTCAATAAGTTAAGCGGCTTTAGCAGGTGATTAGCTTCACAGGCCTTAGATTTGGATGATATCCATGTTTTAGGTTCTTAGAAAATGATTTTGAACTCTCCACTATATCACATACAGAGAAAATGATTAAGTTTAAATTATTTTAGATATAGAGATATAACCTGAGCCTATAAAAGACATATTTTTCATCTAATAATAATATTTATTGTAGTGTGATAAAACATTACTTAAAGTATGCCAAGAGAATATGATATACAATTATAGTAAACCTAGAAAATATATTGGTGCTCACTTTAAATCAATGCACAGGAGAAAAGAGCATAATTGCTCATGAGCAGTGTAGGTATTCCGGTGGGAGTAGAACAGACTGGACCTGAAGGCAAAACACGTTGGGTTGGTATACTCGTTCAGATACTTGATAAAAACAAAGGCTGTATTTAACTTGTGTTAAACTTGTATTTAACTTAAATCTTCAATGATACTTAAAGGATTGCGCACGTGCGTTTTTTATTTGCACAAGTGAAACATCGCAGCTACATGTTAAGTATGCTAGTTATATATTATGTTTTTAATTGACATTAGATCTATTGTTTTGGGATAATTATTTAATTTTTTTTTTAATTTGTACGAGTTCAAAATAACAACGGCATGCATATAAATTTAAAGTAAATCGTGCCGAGATGGCTATTTCCCCTTGTTTCCGTCCATGTCCGAAACGAAAAAACAAGGAATGGGATTTGGGGAATATGATACAAAAATAATCGTAACCGAAACAAAATATTTATATTACACAAGAATGTAAAAACAAAGTTCGAGATATAGACGAGAGGTGTAAATTGCCGGGGCATTTGAGAACATAAGTCGTCTGGTAATGGGTTAAATTTTACTTCATATCAAGGTTGGTCACGGTCAATTGGTGCGCGTTTACAAAGATTTCCGGAAAGTTCGTAGATATCGTCTAGTACATAGAAACAGTATATCCAGGGCTTTATTTAACAATGCACATTAATATTCAATTTTATTCAAAGAACCATAATGCAAATTTTCAAGGAGATTCTCTAGTAAATAATGAAATTACATGGAATTTTGTAAAGGCATGTTAGTTGTCGCGGAGCACAAAAGGACGTAACGCACAATCTGGCGTCGACGTAAAACTACGGCTACTTTTAGCCGAATCTATTTAAGTACCAATTAAAGTTATTTTCGACGTTTTGTCTAAATTTCAACCTACCCGTTGTACAATGTCATGATTGACAAAGAGCAAGCCTTGTCCACTTTTAGAAAAAAATGTGTATTGCTTGTAACCAATGAAAAAAAATGAACACTAATAGTCCGTGGGCCAGGAGGGGTCACCATGCACCCCCCTAAGGGCTCTCCGAGAGTGGTATGGAAATGTTCATAGGACCTCCCAGAGTGAGAATCACGATGTTAACAGGTGATTATTTGGGTCCCGACTGCCATTCCGAGTGGTTTTCTAGATGACAGCCAAGAATAAATTCATTTTACCTTTGGTACACTATAGAAGGATTTTGATTATTTTAAATATTTTTTGAGAGTCTAAAACACATATATTTTGCGTCCCAGTAAAACCCTTAATTACTTAAAATGATTGAAAAGATCCTAATTTCCGAAATAGGAGATGGCAGCCAGTTCTTGATAAGATTTTTGCTATTTATTTGATGAATGCAGCGAGATAAAAGTGTTCACCATGTACTACACAATATATCATAATGCAAAGTGCTATCATATTGTTGATATGACCTTCCCGAGTTCAACTCAAGTTGTTAACAGTCGATATTTTGGGTCCTGACTGCCTTTTTCGGTGTTTTTCTAAATGGCAGCCACTAAAAATACAAATTAACCAGGAGGCTTTTCATGGGCCCCCTTTAATTTTGTATCAGATTTAAAGACCAAAACATGTATATTTTTCGTTCTTGTTACGATAACTATAAGTTAAAGATAATATGGATATCCAAACATCCTTTATGAGAGATGGCAGCCAGTTTAAGAAAGAAATTTTGCTATTTACTGTTGCATTCTATGAAAGATGAATGGTCACCATGTACTTAACCAAAAATCCCCTCTGATTGTGCCATGAATTTGTTAATGCCACATCCCCAAGGCTGAATCAAGTTGTTTATAGTTGATATTTTGAGGTGTCTACAAGGCAGCCAATGCAAATACAAGTAAATAAATTGGAACAACTTGTATACGAGCAACCTTTTTTATCTTTAAGGGGCAAAAAACCCATAAATAATTAGTGTTCTTGCTACATGCTGAAATAGCTAATGTCTATTTGAAGATCAAGCATCCTGAATGGTAGATGGCAGCTAATCTTGAATATGGAATATGGAGCATAAGACAGGAGACGAACCATCCTAAAAACCCTCTATGAGAGTGCAAAGGAATGTTTCACCGACCTCACTGAGTGAGAATCAAAAATCTTTTAATCGTTATTTTGTGTCCCGACTGCCTTTACGGACATTTTCTAGATGGCAGCCAAGAAGATGCTTGAATTACAGAATCCCTATGCAAACATTGCTTTACATTTTAATTCATTGTTAGGACCAGGCACCTATATTTAGCGTTTAAGCTACCGTTCTATCAACTAATGTCGAAATTGAAATCCCCAAAATACTGAATTTTAAACATGAAGTTAATTCGGATGGGGTGTGTGTGTGTGGGGGGGGGGGGTGTCTGATAAAGATTTACCAAATTTATTGTCCACAAGACCACTCCGCGGTAAAATAATGTATTATAATATTAGCATTTGGTATCTTTGGTTTCACCTTCTAACAAACGTTTTCAAACTGAAAGGGAAACATATTTGAATTTTTGAAATTTCCTTCTTGGTTATCTAGGGCTAATTTGATGTTCCCGAAATTTTCAAAGCGAGATGGCAGCCAGATATTTATACAAATACGCCATATTTATATAGTTCGATATAGGAATACTTTCAAATTGCGACCGAAAGTGTCCGCCAAATCAGATAAATGTAAAAGAATCCGAAATAATCCACCAATTTTGCTTATTTCAATATCTTAAATTCTTGAAGGGCACGGCAGTGCTAATCCCTACGTAGCTGATACATTTAGAAATTCATATATCAATTTGTTTAGGACGTTTAACATAGCATGAATTTATTTAATTTTTTAAAAAAAAAACTTGGCCGCCATTTGACCATATTTGGAGTTTTCCTATATTGACTTTTCAAAATTATATCTTTATTATTGTATAGAAATGTAAATCTGGATTTATCTGTTTTAAATTAAAAACATGCGTCCTGTTGGACAAAATAAACGCCTCACTAAAGCAATGACTCCTTTTTTGTGACGCAGCATTATATATGGACAAACGTTTAATGTATGCTCATATTCATATCATGAAGTATACTTCGAAAGTGACATAAAAAAAACACCCTCAAAGACAGTGACTATATACTGTAGCGTGGACAATTATGTGCTATCAGGAACATTATGTGAAACCTTCTTACAAATCCATTAAATGTTTGATGAAATCCATGCACTGACTGATGTAGAAGGAGTAACATTTACAAGACAAATAATAATTATGCAGCTTTTTCGTGATTTGGAATGATGTCATCCAACGGAGTTCAAAAGCACACATGGTCACACGATGAGGAACATTCTGTGAAAGTTTCACACAAACCCATCAATAAATGCAAGACGAATGTGTGCACAAGAAGTTTTACATCAAGCCAAATTTTCCGTTACTCGACATTATATCAGCAATCATCAACAAAATGAGTTTTATTATATTCTGTGAAAGTTTCATGAAAGTATGTCTATAAATGAAGTAAATGTTTTGCGGTAAGAAACATTGTGTACTTGCTACTAAGTCTAGTCAAAACCATTCTTTATCATTTACTCAGCGTTGCATTCCAGGCATTTTTGAAGAACTAATTCTAAATGCCCCAAAATCATTAAAGATAACATTGAATCGACCAATTTTAACCACTCCTAAATCATTCAATTTATCCAATCATTCAATAATTCCATTAGCTTGAGTTGATTTCGAAGCTTCTGATTGGTCCCGAAGACAATAATATCATCTAATAGAACAATACGTCATTATATTGCATAATTATGTTCAAGTTCGATAAAAAAGAAAACATTCAAATCATTCAAAAGTCGCTTATGCTACTAACCTTTCTCTATCCACAATGTTCTTAATCGAAACAAGAAATTAACTAACCTATGTTTAAACACACGGACTGACAGATGGAGAAAATGATACCAATATGCATCCATCTTCGACAGAAACATGTACACATAAAGATTTTTTTACAGAAATAAGATTAATTCGAATTGTGACCTGACTGCCATCTCATATTTCAGATTTCATTTTATCATGTATTTTCTCGGAGACAATTTAAAACTACCCTAATCCGTCAGGTGGGACGAAAGAGACAAAATATTGATATCAGGGATATATGGTGAACAACTTGATACATCTCCCCTTCCACAGGAGTGACATGCCCACCCAACTAGTTTCAGAGACTATTACATTTAGGTAAGCAAATTTATGTATTTAACAATGGCTGCCATCTTCATTTCAGTATGTTTGGTTTTTAGATTAGATACTAAATTGAAGAAATAATAAGAGCTGCACTTAACTTAGGTGATTTGGTCCTGAAAATAAGATAAAAAATAGACCAATGTTAGCAAAAGGATTATTATGTGATCTATACTTTTTCTTGGCTGCCATCTAGAAATAACATTCGGAAAGGCAGTTGGTACACAAAAAACATCTGTTGATACTTTTTTGCTTCTCACTGAGTAATATCGGTTAAACTTTTCCTTTGTCCTATCAGAGATAACTTTAATGATGATGATGGACTGAAAAAAAAAACAGGCAAATTTCATATTCAAAACTTGCTGCCATCTACCATTCAGGATGATTAATCTTCAAAAAGACATTAGCTATTTCAGCATTTAGCAAGAACTTTCAATATTTATGTTTTTTTGTCATTAATGATAATTAAAAAACATAGGTTGCTCATATATAAGTTTTTCCAATGTATTTCCTTGTATGTGCATTGGCTGCCATCTAGAAAAAACATCCCATATAAGCAGTTGGGACTCAAAACATCTATTGCAAACAACTTGATTCAACCTTTTGAATGTTGAAGTAACAATTTTGTGGTACAATCAGAGAGGATTGATCGGCAAAGTACACGGTCACCCCTCATCTTTCACAGATTACAGCAAAAATAACAAAATTCCTATCTTAAACTGGCTGCCATCACGAAAAGAGGATGTTTGGATATCCAATTTAACATTGCCTAATAGATATTGTACCAAGAACGTAAAAAATACACGTTTTGCTCCTTAAATATGATTTGAAATCAAGTGATATCCGTTTAGTGTCTCCTGGTTAATTTTTATTTTTAGTGGCTACCATTTAGAAAAACACCGAGAAAGGCAGCCAGGACCCAAACTATCGACTGTTAACAACTTGATTTGAACTCAGGAAGGTCATATCAACAATGCCATAGCACTTTGCAGTATGATCTATGGTGTAGTACATGGTGAACACTTTTATCTCACTGCATTCGTCGAAAAAATAGTAAAAATCTTATCAAGAACTGGCTACCATCTCCCATTTTGGAAGTTGGGATCTTTACAATCATTTTAAGTAATGAAGGGTTTTACCAGAACGCAAAATATACTTGTTTCAGACTCTCAAAAAATATTCAAAATGAACAAAATCCCTCTATAGTGTATCAAAGGGGAAATGAATTTATTCTTGGCTGCCATCTAGAAAACCACTCGGAATGGCAGTCGGGACCCAAATTACCACCTGTTAACATCGTGATTCTCACTCAGGGAGGTCCTATGGACATTTCCATACCACTCTCGGAGAGCCCTTAGGGGGGTGCACGGTGACCCCTCCTGGCCCACGGACTATAGATTTTGCCGCTTTGTTATTCAACTTATTACATTAATCCAAGATCAAAGGAATTCAACTGAATTTCAAGATGCCACCAATTAACAATAAATGTTTCAAAGAATGCTGGTTGGTTGCTGAGGCAAATCAAGGTCATTTGTATCCCGGATAACAGTAATCTTGTAACGTTTGTTTAAGCCATACCAAAAAAAATGCGCAAAACTCATTTATTTGTATTGTTCAGATGTATATTTCTTCGCGTTTCTCATATTCTTAAGAAATATGCAGATTAGACGCTGCCCAGGCCGCCGCAACGTGTTACGGCGTCATTTTCCGTTAAATTTGGCGCATGGTTTGCTATGATATTCTTCATTCATTCGAGTATTAATGAAGCGATCATCTTGAAAATATTAAAAGATAAAACTCATAAAATGTGCACAAGAAATACATGTTAATTTTGTTATTCTCAAACGATATAACCCCTGAAAAAGTTGTTTTAGTATTCAATCGTTATCAGTAAACGTTTATAATTTCGACGTGCTCCATGTACCGCTAGGTGGGGCTGTTTAGGCAACTGACATATACATGTCAATTAAAATGTTGAACATTTTTCTTCGGGTATGAAGCCAGTGATAGGGTAGCGATTAACATATAATTATGAATAAAAAGGAAGTAATTGATGAGAATTTCAGACTGTCTACGAACTTTCCGGACAGCCCTCGTATGTTTGTATGAGATTTTGGGCTATATAGGAACATTCCATTCGTTTGTAAACTTGACCTTTCCTCACTTATGAGTACAGATTTCATTCATAAAAGGGCATATAAAATCGTAGTAGGTCATCACTTGTGGTATAACCAATCAGAAAACGGCTTTTGTTTACACACGCGTGAGGTCAACTCGTGTCATAGGGGAGTACACGGGGAAAAAGATTTTACGGTGCATAGAGAACTAAAAAGAGAACATTTGCTGGATCGGGTTTTTAGTACTGATAAATAATCTGTAGATGTTGCGCGTTTCTAATGATGGTTTACGAAATTATAAGGTACACAGCATTTTATCTATTTTGTTGCGTGATAAGGTCGTTCAGAAAGAGAAACTAGACCTCTAAAAGAAGCTATAATTCTACGAAAAACAAGTTGCGATATTACCAAATAAGTAGATCACGTGATTGGCTTGTGCTATTGTCAATAGCTGACTTTTTTGGACTTGACTTATCACATGATTACCAAATATAGTAATGCAAACATGTGAAACTAGAAAATTCGTACGCAACTTTTAATAAATATCATTTAAAACATAAATAAGCGTGTAAATGATATACATGAAGTGAAAGTTGTGTAATTGTACAACATTATTACTTTTTGGTGTAAATAACTATGTCTATGTCAAGTTGAGATATACAAAGTAGGCCGAAGTGTATTCACATCCTGCTCACGTGATATGTGTTATCAAAAAACCCGAAATGAAATTATCTTGTGTTCATTTTGCGGTTTTGTTAAATCTAAGTTGGAATTGCTCCGCATTCCAACTTAAAAACAACCTCGCATTCTTTACGTCAATATATCTTTTACAGTAGAAAGTTTTGGTCCGAAAGTTATAGTAAACGATCCTTTGTTGTTAAAACTCATTAGATTCGCCTAAATGAGACGATTCAACTGAATTTAAACAACATAGGATTATTGAGAAATCCCAAATAACATACATTTTTTATCCAAATTATAATTTGTAACTTGTAAACAAAACGTATACCAACCGACCATTCTCAAAAGCGACCGGTTTTCAGTGGTCCAGTTAGTGATCATTAAAATCACTCTTCACTCTTATTTTTTAAATAAGGACTTTTACAGTTCTTGAAATTCAGCTTCTCTAAAACAGCAAAGGAGAACTACTGAAAAGACTACCGGACGGATTAAAGTTCTCCTTTTGGTTTTTTTTTTTTTTTTTTTTTTTTTTTTTTTCAATTATGTGCCGTACAAAGGGCCCCGAATTTAATCCCCTTCCATTCCACAGACCGATTTACTAAATAAAATTGGTCTAAATTGATTGTAAGGGGTTAAAATTGGGACTCCCATGGTTTTGAATAGGTATCCAGAGTTATTTAACCTAAAAATGTTATAAATGCATCTTATAAAATTTGAACAAGTAAAATTGATTGATTGGTTGAATGGAGTTTAACGCCGCTTTCAACAATTTTTTACATTACAGACTCAATTCGTTTTCCTGAAATTCTAGACTTCCACAACTTGAGTTTGCTTGTTTTGTTTGAATGGGGTTTTATGCCGATTTCAACAATCCTTCAGTAATATCTCGGCGGCTGGAGCACCTAACAATGGATTCCTGGTATTTCTCTCACTAGTACAACCATCACATCCTTTACTAGCCTCCATCTGCTATCTCACATAGGTCTACGATTATCAACCCATTATTGAGAGACATTTGAACAAGACAAATAGTGTTCAATAGAAAGTAATTTCCTTATTAATTAAAAACAAGTAAGCAAGACGTTTTATTTAATGCAGTTTCGTTCTGATTGTTTCGAATTCAAAAACGATTTTTTAATCCCGACACAAATATACCTTAAATTTCTGAGGAATACACTTATGTCTAAAGCTGTAATTACCGTAAACGGGGTAATTTTGGCGGTGGTTTTATTTTGGCTATATTGGTGGTCAAGCTAAAATGCGCCAAAATTTATCCACCGCCAATATTTGTCATTATTAAATAAGAAATTTCTTTATTATGATAGATATGAAATCTATATATTTTTTGAAATGTCAAAGATATGCAGACCATACTTATTATTATGCTGACAACGTTGACATTTCGACGGATCAGCGCAATACTATTGTATGTGCCCATAAATTATAGGCACTTACAATAGTATTGCACTGATCCCTCAATTCCAAGATTCAAGATCCAAGTTGGCTGATACATTTTTATGGAATCACACTGAAAAAAATGTGAACAACTTTTACACGCGTTATAACTATAAAAAGGGTGTGAAAACAAACTATTGTCAAGTTTGTAGACATTACTCTAGAAATTGTCTTTCTTTTAATTACGTTGTTTCAAACGAGGAAAAATGTAAAATATAGATAAAGCGTTTAATTTTGACGTTAAAGTAAGATGCGCCAAAATAAAACACCGCCAATAAATCGTAATCGAAAAACCGCCAAATGTGGACACCGCCAATATAAAGCCGTTTACAGTATGAGTTTTTGACCTCCCACTGACGATATTCTCCTAAAGAAATTTTTTAAAGAAAGATCCGAAGTTAAGACTTCGTTCGGGGTTTATTACAACAATAATAACCTGTGCATAACATTTCCAACAATTTCATGTGTGCGCGACATTAAGACTTTGACCGGTCTATGCAGTCACATAGTCTAAACACAGTCGCACGCTCAACAGATAATTACCCATTTAAGGTGGCAATTGACACATGGCGTCACTTTTTTTTCCGTCCAATGATTTTTTTTCTTGTTCACATATTTTGTAGCTTAACATCATATGGTCATTATATCAAAATTTGAAGGTACCTTTCCATGCCTGTTTTCATGCTAGAGTTATCTGCCCTTGAGTGGTAAAAGCCATTTTTCAGTAAAACGTTTAAATTCGTTTTACGTCTAGTATAAACTCGGTACCCGCTATGAAACATGTACACAATGCCTGTTGCCAAGAAACTTTCTCTTTGATCAATTTGCATTTGCATAATGTGCCTTCAAATTAATAATGCTGCATTTTTGTAATTTTTCAGGGAGGAAAATGTCACAAAAACTTATATTTTTTTAAAATTACTCGATGAATTCTTCTTATTTTCCGGTACGTTTAAACCACATATTTTTCCTTTATTTGTTGTTAAAAAATTCAGCATACCTTTCCATGCAAATAAATTTATCGTTATTTTATAGTGACCCCAACTTAATTGAAGGGACTTATAACGCATTCTCATTGTTAAACTCGATGATTCAGTCATTCAATTGATATCAAATATCGAAAAGAAGTTGAGTTATAAAATTTTACCATTATTATTTTACGTTATTTCCATTAGCAGCATCTTATGAAAACCGGTCTTTTTAAACAACGCGCAAAAAGAGCCGAAAAATAAACGAAAACCCATTTCCGGTTTACAGAGTCGGAAGGCCGCTGTCCATTGTTACCTTAAAGTTTCTCTTCTGGACTACAGAATATTTCTGATATTCTGTGAAGCTGTCCAGGGACCAAGGGTATAAAACTTCTTAGTGTTCAACTGAGAATTTTCTCAAATAAATATATGAACATAGATAATATTAAAAAGTTGTTATTTATAACAACTTTTTATGATTATACATTTTGTTCTTGATCTTTACCAGTATTATAAAAAAAATACGGCTTTAACCTTAAGTTGAAATGTGAGAAAATCTTGAGTTGAGATTGAGGAAAGTCTTTATTATCTCTGATCCTGATTGCTTATTCTCATTTCATCATCCATTGCTGAAATTGTTGGAAATGTCACAAACATGATCTAATGAAGTTGCATATAGACACATGATATTTATATGCAAATCTTACCGCGTAGTTTTTGAATGGTTTCATCTTTCCACCAAGGTCCTGGTACCTTTTGACAGCATCATCATAGTTCCCTTTAGTGAAGTGTTCACGTACGTTATTCCTCAGTCTGTTTGACTGGACACGTGAGAGCATTCTCCTTTGGGCTAACCATCCTGAAACAAATGCGGTAAAAATGGTCTACAAATCATTAGAAGTAATGGGTGTAGGCATAAAAAAAACGAAGTTTCCCCAAAAAGTAAGATCACATAATTTTCTGTAATTAATTTTGAATTGAGTTGATACTTGTTTTATTTTTTGTGAACGTGAGTGCGCGTACAAAGCGGGGCATTATTAATTTTATCAAACTTTGACATCGTGAACGTTTTCAGAAAGAATTAAAGATCATAAAGATCATATTCCCTGTAACAAATATTAAAACGGAAGTTGTGAAAAGAAGTTGTGGAAATTTTCGTTATTGTTATTTTTGATATTTTTCATTGTTTTTAAAACTGTGGTTAAGAACTTACGAAATTACAATTACGAAATGTGACCATCAAACTAAAAACAAACAAACAAAAAAACCACACGTCATCTCGAAAAGCTATCTGGGTGAAAGCTTACCTCTTAAGGCATTGTATCCCGTCCTTCCAATCCGAAAGATAGTCGAAATCGAGCGCTTTTGACGACTGTGAGGTGTTTCTGAAAGAATGAATAAATAAATAAAGTCCTTGATACGGGCCAGAGATTATGAGACTTTTCTTATTCTTAACTAAAAATTTCTCAAATTTCAACTTGCTCATTTAATTTAGTAATTTCGTTATGATACTAACATAAACGTTTGCACATTAAAGATGATATTGAAGTATATATATAATATTCTAATTATAAACGTTGTCCTGTTATTTCAATTAAGAGAAAAAAAATAAATATCACAAATGTATATGATTGGTTTTCTCGAAGCGGGGTACTCGTCGTCATTGTAATTCTAATACCCCGTAACTAGAGCGGACGATTTTCTTCTTTTAACCATGTTTCGACACAATTAGGATGGAATATCATTGTTAAAAAGACTCTTATCCTATTTTCATTAAACTATTGCAACCCCTTTGCCCAAAGATGCTATCATCTTTAAATAATAGCGTTTGGAAAACACCCACCCTCTCAAACCAACGGTACGGGATAGTACCTTATGTCGATTTTTTTCACTGTACGAATAGTTCATTATAATGATTCACTTGAGGAATTTAATTTACACAGTCAAATACCTCTTATATATAATTGAAAATTCTAATTCATGACCATTACGAAAGTCTTCCTTTACATTAGTCTGTTAACTCAGCTTTATAAGAAAAAGGAGTCCGCGGTGAAGGTGTCTGAGTTGGTTTTTGCTGGTGCGGCAAACTTATATCCTGTTCATAACTTTGTTTCTACTGATGACATTGAAAATTGACATGTTTGGTCAGTGTCACAAATGAAAGAAGATGGATATATATTTGTGTGTTTTGCATGTGCATTACGTGCTACGTATTCTTTTCTCAAAATTTTTATTCAATCTGTTGCGACTTCCCTATACATAAGATAAGATCTACATAAACACATGCTTAAGAGAAATTACAATTCATTCGGCGAGCAGTATGAAACCTTATGAATTAAAAATTTCAAAAAATTATATAGCCAATTAACATTCCAATAAACCCCGAACTTAATCACTTGTGTGACTTTTGTAAGCAATACAATATATTGAAGAAAATCGTGGCATCGCTCGAATACAACTACATGTCTAGCAGCAGTACAACGTACTGACATTGACTGACATTGACGCACAAGTTACGCACAAGACGAAATTTTACATGCATGTACATTATTTTCTTCTGCATTTATTTTTCACATCAGCCAGTATGTTGCCATAACGTCATGTTGATGACGTCACAAAGAATGACGTCATGACGTTAGCCATGGCCAGATGAATATCAAAATAACAAAAATGCTACGTCTTTTAAGAGTTAACTTTCAGAAAATTGAAGAAGATGGAAACACTTTTTCGCTATGAACATAATGCGGGCATACAGTACTTTCTCACTATACCTCATTTTTACTTATTATTATTATTATTATTATTATTATTATTATTATTATTTCCTCCATGGGAAAATTCGATTTTAGCAAAAAAACTTCCTTTTTGCATGATTTTGATTACCAAGATATTATTTTCCAAAGAAAATATTTGCATTTTTCAATATGAAAAAAAAATCAAATCAAAATCTTTTGTTAAAACTTTCGAGTACATTAAAGTGGAATTCCATTCGGATACCCTCTCATTTTTCAGAACGACGTTGTCAGATAATTTCTCAAAAATAATATACAACCATTACCTACCACTTAGATGTAATAACAGAAAACATTTATCAGTGTAATTTGGTTAAAAAAACACAACCGGGTGGTTTAATATGGCGTTTTTTAAACATTTAAACATTGATGGGTTGATGTGGCCATTACGACATATGGCCCCTCCTTCTGTTGCCTAGCAACAGGGGTTCCATGGAAAGTATGTAGGTAAGAGTCTGCCAAACATTGAAATGAATTTTGCTCTAAACAATGGTGTAACAATAATCACATATTTATGAAGTAGTTAGGCATTATAGCACAAGTCTCACTATTCATTGGATGACCCACGTACAACGTTACTTATTCGTTTATTCAAATATCTAAGAATGCCTATTTAAATCTCAATTCAATATTAGCAAATAGCGTTTTGGGATAAAGGGAATGGCTGATTTTCCGTTGGAACTCAGCGCTCAACCATGTGCCGAATTATTCAACGTAAAAGGGTCATTGGAGTTGTGGATGCTGTAGACTAACCCTTCGTTAATTACAGTAAAATGATCGCGAGCTCCCCCGATCTAGATGCGCGCATACTTACAAGATAATCTTCTCTGGGTAATGCAGAAAACAATTTTTGAAGCTCATGAGTGCTTTTCTGTCGGAACAAAAAAAAAACCTTTGGTGAAGATGAAAAAAAAATGCAACCGTTTTCAAATGAGTCATTGGTTTGTGTTAATATGCACAAAGCACGGTATCACTGAATAATATTTATATTTTTACCGCAGGTCTCAATTTTCATTGACCAGTGAATATCAAAAATGTTGCAAACAGGAAACTTGTATTCGTGAGGGCCTAACATCATCGGTGTGGTCGGTCTCGTAACTGAACCAGTACCAACAGAAGAAGTTTGTCCATCTGCTGTCCGGTGAACATCCGCAAATCGTCGTTTTGATGCCAAAACCTCATATTTACAGGTATTTCAAGCTGTTTTCACAAGATTTTAGCCCGATGTGTAAATTTTGAAATTACTGTCACGATTTCTGTCATAAGGCATTTTGCTAGATGCTAGATTGTCGAGTACTTCAAATGTTGATAGTCAGCAAATTGCTCGTTTTTTGTTATGCTATTTAGAAACGAAAGAAAGCAATACTACAAGACTCGTAAATATTCAAAAATTATAGAAATTCGAAATAGAACATTAGCATTTCGATATTGACTCGAAAGCATCTACAATGTCGTTACAATCCACACTGTAATTGTTAAAGGAAGGTTCTCACCTACGAAAGTTTCTAATGATTTCATACGGATTTGTCTTTTCCGTAAAACTTGGCGGATCCTCATATTCTTAACGCCCGTCTTACAATTAATTTACGTGCATTTACGTTGCAGGTTGTTACGATATATTCACGATAAATTCCTAGATTCGATCCAAGTTCTTTTAGACAAACCTGGAAAATGCAAACTTTCAAGAGTTATTTATACATCATTTAGGTTCGTACGATAACTATTTTTCGACAGCTTACGTGTAAATTGCAACTTCTTAACGATCTTTTCTGAATTCTTACGATAAAGTTTAGACTTTATTCGAGTCTTGTGTTTAATATATCATTGACAATGATGATATTATTATCATAAACCATGTTGAAGAAAAGGACTGCATAGATTTAACAGTGTTTCTGCGCTTCGTTTTCCAGGACCTCATACTCGTAACTATAGCTCGAATAACATTGAAATGTGATCTTTTGCTGACCTTTTGTTCCTTTAACCACGTGACCGTTAGATGCACATCAGGGAGCGTTTCGGCATGTCGAATTTAGCTTTCTGTTGTTGCTGCTGACGTCCGTTTTGTAGTAGTTTGGACATTTATGTCATTTTCTTTCGAATCAATGTTTGCTATTTATAAGATTATATATATCTTATATATATATATATATATACTACTCAACTCTTGCTATGGATTAAATTGAAATTCCATGTAGTTTCATATTCTGGCTTTTGTCGACACCAGTTCAATAATATGCTAATGAAAAGGCACAAAAGTGAGTATGCCAATATGGAAAGCGAACTATTCGTACATTAATTTCACTTGTGTTGGTAGCTATTAATACCGTACGGTTGTAACTATCACGTGCACTCAAAAGAAGAAGGTCTTCACTTTAAAGACCAATTCTAGGATAGTTCGTAGTTTACTTGAAATTATTTTATACATGTTATCAAGAATAAAGATTTTCTAACCTTCAGAAGGTAATAAAGAAAAAATAATGTTTTCCTTTATGCATTACAATGTTGGTAAAGTCAATTCTGCGTATACGATCGGTCTCAACTCATTGATTGGCATTAAAAATAAGGGGGAAATATCCACTGCATGATCAAACGAACGCATATACGTAACAAAGGTCGAACCGCCTTTGCGACACCGTAAAACGGCTTTGAATAGAGAGCGTGGATTTTACATAATTGCTTTAAATTACTATTTTGCTTCAATATTTTTGGTGTCACCCCTGATATTTTAAAAAAATTGTAGATATCACTTCCGGTTTACTCTCCTGTACGGTTATACACTGTGAATAAATTAAGTTTAACTCCGTGTATCTATGTTCAAATAATTTGATTAGCATGTTAATATTGAAACCTACAAAATCAACATTTTGCGTATGCAACTATTTATCATCCTTATCATGCCGTTAGACAAATGTCTCTATAGCTTGAAAAAATGGTTTCCTTTTTAATTCACTTTACAGTCTACAATTATGAAAAATGAATTATTTGTTTTCTTTCAGTAATGAAGTAGCCATTTACGCAAGTAAGGGGAAATCGAGAGTTTCTGAAACACCGAAAACTATATTTAAAGAGAATATTCGCTTCTCTTGACACGGTAAGATTTCAAAGTGGCCTCTTAAGGTAGTGGACCCGTAATAATTCCGCTGTGTTTCGGATGTCATGCACTTTAACATTGTTAACCGAGGTTTCCCAATGCTTTCATTGGGAAACCTCAGTTAACATTGTGAAAGATTATGTGTTATATGACGGGTCCACTAGCTTCAATAAACCATTAACTTAAGGTAGTGGACCCGTAATAGTTCCGCAAATTTTCGGAATATATGATCTTTCACAATGTTGACCGAGGTTTCCTAATGAAAGTTATTAGGAAACCTTGGTTAACACTGTTTAAGTTCATAATTTTTGAGACAAAGCGAAACTATTACGGGTCCACTAACTTAAAATGCGTTTTTATTTAAGTATCGATTTTATCATGAAATACACTACTTTTGTCTCACTTTTATATGTTCGTTACTAACCTTTTGCTGTATGTAAATTCTAATCATTTACAAGACCAACAAAATTCATTATTTAGAAACATAGAATTAAAAAAAAAATGCCAAGTCCGTAAACTTACGAACTTTGCTATTTCTAATTCTGTATTTCTTCTGTATTCCTTTGCTTTTCAATAAGTTATATTTCTGAGTATAATTGTACTATATATCAACGAATAAAAATGGTATAAATAATGTATTTTGTTCGCCCTGCGATTATTAGGTTTTTCATACAGCAAAAAGTTAGTATCGAACCGACAAAAGTGAGACAATTTCATGATAAAATCATTTAAATTTAAACACGTTTTGAGTAATAATCGGCGTTTAGTTTAAGATTTCAACTGTATTACCAAAAGAAACAACAGAAACGCACCTTACAAAAATCTCTCTTCTTCTGTTCAATGAAAGTAGACAATTAACCCGTCAAACAGTATTGCTCCATTTATAACTTCTCAAACTACCAAGACGATTCCATTTCATTTTTTGGTCATGAAGAGTACATGCGAGTTATACATGAACGCGTGGTTAAGACTGAGATCAGCCTGTGCATCCGCACAGTCTGATCAGAGTCTTCATTTCCTGCTCCATAGATAGCTTCGGACTCATATTCCCTGTTCACAATTGAAGAATAATATGTGACCCGTCATGCGAAAGGGGACCATCTGGGTAGTGCGTAAAGTGTCGACCATTGCCAGGCTTCCCGGACTGTGCAGTTTGACCAGGATTCAAACTTTCTGAGGTCAAGCTGATTTTCTGAATCTAGAATTATCATTCTACATTCCTGTATAAGGTTTTTGGCCTGGTTTAGCAGGCCATAGGGAACAACCCTGTATCCTGGAAATCGCATAGGAAAAAGATAATCGAGTCAAAAACCGAACAACATGTGTACTACGTAGGCTTTTTGTGCTGATGCGCGCTAAAAAAATAGGTCTAGTAAACGTCATCAACTTTTGTGCGACATGAAGTTCTTTGTGTGTTGAAAGCAGTGCTTGCATATCACTACGTTGTAATAAAATCAAAGTACTGATTGTACTGAAGGTGAGCGAACTGAATAGACGAAACAACACGAAATCAATTTTCTTGAATAAAAACTTGATTATTCACCTTGTCCTTAGTATGTATACCGGATATTTTTTTTACTTATCACTGCCAAAATCACTGCTGTGTCAAAGATACATAGCTTTTATATTTGATCTTGACGGATGACCTTGCTAATAGGGAAAATAACAAGTCTGGCGCTGCTAACAAACACTTTCTACCTAACATTATCTATCCTTTCAGCCACAAATTTTACTAATTTGCCCATAAATTGTATGTAATCTGCAACCCTTTACAATTTGGACTTGTCTAAATATTTGTTGACTTGTAATGGATTAATCTAAATTAGAAAAGTTGAAAATCCTTGTCCCATCCTTAAACCCACAAACAGACGATTTTTTTTAGACTGGACCAACTTGGAACAAGTTGCATACAATAAATCAACATGAGTGTAATTTGATATATATCTAGGGTAGAAATTAAAAAAATAATGGGGTATGAGTATAGGGTGACCATATTGTTGGAAAGGGAGAAATTGACCCTATCAATTTCTTGTGTTCCCTCAGTGAAATACAACTTCTTTATGGAATTCAATTCAAAACAAAGGAAAGAGCCGACGAGTTTTTCCCCTAGAAAAACAGAATTACTACAATTTTTGGGCGGAATGATCGAATGGATAAATTGACTGACTAGTAGCAAACCAAACAACTCAACTGAAATTATAAAAACGCGATATGCGCCTGTCTACAAAGCAGTATCGGGCGTAGTAATCTATGCCATGGGAATTAGTTCTTTTTTGCGGAATAAGCGCTATATAGTGAGCATACCGTTCGACATTTTTCCTTTGAAGTGAGTTCGGAACCCTTGGTTTTCCTCGCCTAAAATGCCTTGCTAAAAAGATATTAAAAAATGAAGCGCATGCCTTCAAATGTCACCTTGCCTCTTTATCAACCAGGCTTTCAGCGCTTTAGGCGCTTTGATTTGAAATGTCACCATCGGTTAACCTTTACTGGGGCAAATTTCATTTTCACGATTTTCCGGAGTTTCGAGATGGCCCCTTTCCGCGCGACGGCTCAAAATTAGATACATTGTCTGTCCATCGTTGGCTCAATATTACGAATATTTCAAAAACGTACGCTTATCCTCCAAAAAGGATTAAATGGTGATTTTTTTACAAAAATCTTGTGGAAATAGCCGTAATTACGATGTTTTGATTAAAATGAAACGAATCTCTTTTTAAGTTAGCTACACGTACGTGTACAATGTACTTGGGCATTACAGGAAAAAAACACTATACGCTTTAGGGGAAATGGAATGAAAACAATATGAATGTTTCAATTGTGATGTAATAAAAAATTATTCGCTTTTCATTGTAAAATAAATTACGCGTATTTCTATTATCATTATTATAATAATTATTATGATTTTCATCATTCTTATTATTATCATTATTATTATCATCTATTAGCTCTTGTTGTCGCTGTTCAAATCATTTGTGACCCGTCACGCAAAAAGGGGCCATCTGGGTAGTGCGTTAAGTATCGACCCTTGTCAGACTGCGTGGATTGCGCAGACTGACTTGGATCAAAACTTTCACAATATGTGATTTTTTCTGAATAAACAATGATCAATTTACCTTGCGGTGAAATTTTTTTCGTAATTCGACCTCTGGTTGACCTATGCTGGAACCAATCTCTTTTTCAAATATCAATTTTACAGAGTTCCCTGGTGGTCCCTTTTCGCGTGACGGGTCACATTATCTTTTCATTTCAATATCCCGCTCACCATCAATTTCCGAATATATAAAGTACCTACCGTAGCCAACGACTTTAATCAATTGCGTGTTAGCGTCCTCGTCTGGATCCAAATCGCTTTCTTTGTCACCGCCTTCTACAGGAGATTCAATTTCAACCGCGTAAACGTCAGCTCCAATTATTGGATCTTCGTTATCTCCTGAAATCTCCGACACTTTGTCCTCCTGGTCGACCGGCTCAAACCTAGCCTCGAGGCCTTGTAGATCTACCTGCAGTTTCGATGGGATTTCATCATTCGTTGTTTTGTCTCCAGTTGGAAAGGATAGCGTACCTCCAAGAAGCAGAACCAGTACAGCAAACCGTAGGTCCATCTGAAAGGAACCAGTATGTCAATATTCATATTAAAGTTAAAGAGAAGATTTGGGATAAAAAAAAGGTAGGGCTACAACTTTTCTACTAGTATTTATCGCGTTTCGCTATTATTATTATAATTATTATTATTATTATTATTATTATTGTAACATTTGAAGATTACACATTAGAACAGAAAAATGATAAAAATCTATCAATAATTTTGATAGTTATCAATAAATCTCAAATAAAAAGCTACAAACCATTGTGCATACGACAAATCACACAACTCAGGGTTACCTTTTGATGAGCAGCGGAGTATTGTCTTATATAGCATCTTGGTAGAGGAAAGTATCGTTCCAGTGAGTAGTTCCTTCTTCTGAAGCAAATCGTATCGATGCTTTCAGGCAGCCCCTTCATCGGGGCAGAACGGGTCAACAATCAAGGAAAACTTACTCTAAGTGTTTCTCATCGGCGAGCATTTAGGATTTCAAGTGCTTTGTGTTTCTCATCATGAACAAATAATAACAATGCTGAAATTATATTTTCCTCAATTAACAATTTTCCTTCTTCCTTCTGCATATTAATTTTGCTTTCCGCGGTTTACCTGGAAGAAAAATCCCTTTCCTAAATGTTTTTCGGTGTTTTATGAACTTTATCGAAGAATGATAGTACATTATGAATTCGATAAATTCGTCGATTTACAAGTGAAATTATCAAAAACATCCCGCTTTCGTTCATTTCACCCTATCTGACGTCAGCTAAACTGAGCCCAAAAATTGCAAAGCAGTCACGTACAAACTGAAAATGTCCTAAAATCTTTATACCGTGTCTCCTTTTCGCTTTGAATGAATATACTCAACACCAAAGAAACGTCCACAAAAATTAATTGTAATAACTAAAAACCTTTACACGAATATTAATATTTCTTTGTTACTTTTTGTAGACCAAACATATAGTCAAATGCATGAGATGAAATGATGATGTCACCCGATGCACATTACAAATTGTCAACAAATCTTTTTGCATCAGACCAGCAACTTGCTAAGGGGACACATTTCAACTAAGAAGGCACTGGTACGCAAAGGCCGAATAAGGAAGCCAACAGTCAAAATATGTGTCTAGAAAAGGAAGTCAGTTTTGACAAGTAATGAATTAAAAATAAAATTTAATCATAAACGGTTAAGTTATTGAGAGAAACATATTTGTGGACGTTTCTTTGAAGTTAAGTATAGAACAATCCTTTGTCTTTCGGGTAAGATCAATTTATATTTCTTTTCGTTAAAAACAAAGGTTATATTTTCACGGCTCCGCCACTCGTGAAAATATAACCTTTTTTGTTCACTTAATGAAATGTAAATCGATCTTACATTGAAAGAAAAGATTATCCTCTTTCGAGATTTTCGAATTCGGTACAGAATAGGGAAAAACAGTTAAGTCTGGCGGCCAGATTAATTTGTGACAGCGGAATTTTGTTAATGGCAACACCAACTTGGCATCATATATATAATGTCATAGACATAATTAGCCTACGTCTTTTGAGATTAAAACAAGTGGACAGATTGCTGCAATTCTATTTTTAAAGCTTTTTTCGCAAACAAGGATTGTCATTTTACCCATTCGATAGTCGTTTTTCTTTCCCTCGTCTAAACTTGAATGTTGAAATGGACTGCTAAAAAGTGTTTAAATCCAGTAGCCTAATTACACTTATCTTAATGAAATACGTAATTTTCACCAAAAAAGCTGCCGAAGTTTTTTTCAATACAATAATACAAATAAAAAATCTTTTATTCATTCTTGGTGGTCTACATTATTATACAACATGAGAAAAGTATGCCTACATAAGCTTTAACAAAATTCATATATTGATAATAGGCCTACATGTTTAAGAACACATGATGATGAGTAGTCAAATCTTTATAACGATATCATTTCCTTGAAGTTGAAAGTATGGACATAAGGCAGTCAGTAGTTGTAGATGATAGACTTCTTTTCGGGAAAATCCAGAGTCGAGGCAGTGCTTTGTCCCAGACCCCCTCCTGTATTATGCCACCATTGAACAGTCCAAGCCATGCGAAGTAAAATTTTGATTTCACATGCTGAAGGGACGATATGAGTCATTTTTAGTCATAGTTTACTGATGAGTTACAGAGAATTTGGGCGCAGGTTACACCGTGCAAACTTTAATTTGTACAGCCCAATACCTATAAAGACAAACTGGTAGATCTTTAATACGACTGATAGCTAAGCCTATAAACTAAATAGCAAGGGGAAAGCCTAGAAAGGTGTGTTGCTTCACGGAAGCAAAAATGAAAGCGTGCGAGACTCAATTGTCGTAACTACACGTAACAGCTTATTCACTGACTATTATTATTTTTATTTTTTTAGAGTGGGGGCGTGGTAAGGCCATTTACTCGCCCATCAACCTTGAATTTGCATTTCTTCTTACTTGATTAAGTAGGCCTACTCATTTTTGTCTTTGTTAAAATTTCCAGTGAATCGTACAAGTAAAATACGCTATTTTGACTCGTCGATTGTATACATATGTACTGTAATCACAAGTCACAATACCGTATTCGAGTTATAGTTCGAGCTCCAAGTTTCGTAATGGAATTTCGTTAGATAAGATTTATAACAATACAGAGGCAGAAAAATTGCACATAAAATTTGGTAAATTCATACTTGGAGTAAATCGGAAAAGCACAAATTTTGCAGTTATGTCCGAGTTAGGAAGATATCCATTTTACATAGATATTATTAAATCCATGCTGAAATACTGGTATCGTCTCGAAAATATTGAACAACATTCACTTTTGCATGTTGCGCTAGAATGCTCAAAATCTACTGAAAGGGGTAATAATTCCTGGTATAATTCAATACAGAGAATTTCTGAACTTATCAACATGCCGCTTACAAATTCCGCATCTATGAAACGATCCATGTTTGTGAAGAAATTAACCAAGGCTCTCAAACAGAAATATTTAGAAGAATGGCATTTATTAAGAAATAAATTCTCCGTAGGTAAGCTAGACACATACTCGAAAATAAAATGTACTTTTGGTTATGAGAAATATCTAAATTTAGTAAATTTTGCTCACAGGAGAGACATATCTCGTTTGCGAATTTCAGCTCACAGATTGAACATTGAAATCGGAAGATATGCAAAAATTGACAGGGCTGATCGTTTATGCTCTAACTGTTCACTTGGTGTTATAGGTGATGAAATTCACTTTTTATTGGCATGTACAAAGTTTAACTCTACCAGAGAGCCCCTTATAACCCTCATTGATAAAAAATGTAGTAATTTTAATCGAATGAATGACTTTAACAAATTTTTCTGGTTATTAAATTGTGAGGATGATGAAATAGTACATGAATTTGCAAAATTTGTTCATTTGAATATTGATAAATAGTCTATAAAAAATCACCCCTATACAACAGAAAATTATCTCACAGTTGTAAGAAAGATAATTTTCATTTGAAATATTTTCTTTTTGGCACACTGACTTTGGGTGCACGTTAATACCCCGAGTTTCTGTTCTGGACTGAAAATAAGAGTAATGTTAAGTTAAATTTTCTATATATATAGAGAGAGAAAAAATATATATATTAAAGGTGTTTGAGTGGTGTTGGTGTGAGCTTTATGTATGTGTGAGTATTCGCCATTCTTGCGCTGTCTGCTGACATGCTTTCACATGATCTGTGTTTGACTATCAGGGGGCCAAACCATGACAATTCAGTGTCAATGATTTGGGTGCAGGTTTCTTGATTATTTTTTTATAGTGTGGGGGTTGATGTCCGGGGGAGGGTGCTGGTTTGGTGAATGTTTGCATTTGGATAAAGATCACACATTTTCCATCTTATTAAGTCTTTCGTTATATTGTATATGTCATTTGAAATTCTTTCCTTGATTATGTTCTGTTTCTTACATTATATGCCTCTTTGTATGCTCCAATGCGGGCCGAAAATTCGAAATAAAGATCTTGTATCTTGTATCTTTATAGTGGCTTAAAAGATTGGGGGTGTAATCCGGACTCCCCAGCCTTTGTTAATACCATGGCAACTATGCGCCTTTAACAATTTCATTCGGATCATCGCTCGGACTTTTCCGTAAACTGGAATTCCGTATAATAACCGAGGGCTCCCGATTGGAACATTTTCATTCGGAACATCGCTCGAACTCTCCGTGAACTGAGATCTAGGGGCAGTAACCCAGTCAAGAACTCTCCGTAAACTGGAATTCCATAGAATCGCCGAGGGTTCCCGATTGGATTCGGAGTTTTCCGTAACTTACCACACAGCCGAGAACCAGCGGTATTTTTACTTTCATTTTGTAGAACGAAATTTCATTTTCACTGTATGGGACAAACAGTTTGAAATCCAAGCGCATACAACCTGCAAATGATTGTTTTACTTCAAGAAAGTCTTAAAAGATTTTCCTACGGTAAGAGCACAGTTTAACACAGACAATGAATCATAAAAGAGGTTAAAATGGGGACCGTTGTTGATAAATGTGGCCCAAGCCTAGGTTAAAAAGTAGGATGATAAAAGTAGGAATTCTCCTATCAAGTTAACCCAAAGTCAGTTTGCATGGATCATTTTTGGGCGAGATCTGTGGCGAGAGATTCTCTCATTTTCCTGCCAGAAATCTCATTCAAATTGGCTTAATAAGAGAAAAATCTCACAGCAAAATATATAGCCTACTGGTTGGAGACCAATGCTCGCCAAGGACTAGTTCTCGCCAACAGTCCATTTTCACATTAAAGAAGCAATATTCATTTACAAGAAATTATTTTCTTAATAAAAGAAGTTGTTGTCAACCAGGGCTCGTGTTTGACCCTTAAACCAGGGTTTTGACCCCCAAAAATCTGAAAATATCAAAGTTTGACCCCTAGAAATTTCTCCCAATGCCCTTGAGAGGAATTACTAAGTCAAAACATGGTTTTATACCTAAGATTTTCACAAATTACTTTCTAAAGCTCTACAAATTAATTACTTGTTTCATATCATTAAAAGATACAGTTAAAGTGACTCTTAAATATGCAACATTCTACAAATATTTTGCTTTTTCTGTCGTTTTGACCCCTTTAAAATCAGATTTGACCCCCAGAATTTCTTAGGTGAGGAGTCAATGACTCCCCAATATCAAACACGAGCCCTGGTCAACATACTGTGTTGTCAGCTAATCCTGCGCTCTTAAGAAAGTGATGTACAAAATTCGAGTAAAGATATTGAATGTAAACAAAAATTCAATAGATGAAAGAACACATTTACCATTTTGGCTATGTAAAAGACAAATTTTCTGAATTAAATGTCAGTGAAAATACAAAAGCCAGTGATGATCAGAGGCACCGTTGTGTTTTATCAACTTGATGTTTGTCGGCTAAACCTGAGCAGTCCAAGATCCTAACTTTAATGCCCGTAAATCTGTTAGAATTAAAATGAAAAACACTGAGACAAAAACGGGAATTGTTTTACTTTAAAATAAACACATGCACTTTTTGGTTTACAATGAATGAATGATCAAATTTTTGAATAGGAAATGTAGGCTGTTCCACAGGGAAATGTTCCGCTGTTTTTTTCTTAAAAACATTTAAAAAAAAAACAGCGGGACATTTCCCTGTGGGCTGTTCTACTTTTATCTTAAGCAGCCATTTTCTTAGTTTACATGGGGTCATATCGCTGTGCAGCGCAGGATTACCCGACATGAGTGTAATTTGTAATTGAGAAAGGTTTCCTTTCCTTCTTCACCGTGAACTAGGGTGGTTGGCAAGAACTGGTACTCGGTGAGAATTGGTCTCTAACCAGTAAAGATAAGAGGGGTAAAGCCATTCTAAAATCTTTATTTCTAATTAACACTGTATGCTGTGGTAAAATACTCAATTGAATCATCTCAACAAGATGATTCCAATGAGTACCAATAATAAAGGATTTGTGCAAGTATAATTGCAATTATGTGATGTGAAACCAAAAATACTCCCTCTATCTGTAGCTCTGCTAGAAGTAAATATCATTAACATGAAGACGGAAATAACAAAACACTAGATCCATTTAGCTACATAGTGAAAAGTTTCAACCCTAGTCAATCTTTCCTGTTTAACTTAAATGTTGACACTTTAGGGTCAACCCATATGGTCCCTTTTTTGCCTGAGAGGTCACAATTTTATCTCACCTGAGCACAACATGCTCAAGGAAAGCTTTTAGGCTCACACTGGGTAATGCAGCTAAAATTAGCCATTGTCTGTTGTCAACAATCTTAAAACTTTTCTCATCCTGAACCGCTGAGCCAATTTCAATGAATCATTGCCAGAATGTTCCTTGTTTGCCAAATTCTGTTAGCCCATAGATATGGATGTGGAAGGGCACTTGCATGCAAAGCTGGGTATAATTTGCAAATATTTTGCAGTTTTGCACTAGTTTGTCATACTGGTACTGGTAGCAAGGCCATTTAAGAGGGTAGAGTTTTTTAATGCATACCTAAAACAATAATTGAACAAAATTCTTAACAAGACACAACTTGTGAATATGTAGTTGAATTTTTCTGGTGAGACAATTCCAGTGAGAGGGCTTTTGTAAGCAATAGTGCCGTATATCCAAAATACCCCATCTATTTAGCTCCATAATGCTTAAGGGGGCATAGATTATGACATGATTTTTTTTCTGTCTGTATTCAAAATAATTCATTTTACTTCTTCAAACCATGCACAGATCCAGAATTTTTTCTTAACCCTTTCCTATTTTACACAATTTTGGACCTGTCCAAATTCAAAGGTTTTGCAGACGAAAATTTAAAGTGGATTAAATTTCAAAAATAACCGTTCAGTAGGGTAGAAAATAGTGTGGAAAAAGAAGAAATTGCTTGTCAGAAGCAATTTCTTCTTTTTATGCCCCCGTATCGAGAGATCGGGGGCATATTGTTTTACTCATGTCCATCTGTCTGTCTGTCCGTCCGTCCGTCCGTCCGTCTGTCCGAAAACTTAACCCGAAAACTTAACCTTGCCAATATCTTCAAGCCTTTTCAAGATACAAAGCTAATATTTGGCATGATGATAGATCTCAATGATCCGCATCCACTGGTACCAAAGTCAAGGTCATGTGACAAGGTCAAGGTCATCTGTCAAGGTCAAACTTTGAAAAAAAATGCCGTTCCGGGGGCATTCGTGTTTCACAAACACATCTTGTTTCACAATGTTTTCTCAGTCATAAAATCACTGGCACGTAAAAAGCAGGGATTAAACAGCAAAGGGTTAAGACACAAACTGAAAATGTAATATTCTTCTGTGGGCAAGCTAAATTTTGCAACTATAGAACAACAGCTTGAACTAAGCTGTAGTTTCAACATTTTTCTTGCTCGCTGATCAAAGAATTCTTTAAATTTTCCAATACTCAGACTTGATTCCCATATCATTCCTAAAATTCCTTTGTGGGTGAACGCCCAACTCAGTAGCCTCAGTTTTTCTATACATTGTACAATCATTTTTTTGCATTAAGTAAAAAAATTGAAATTGCTTATACAGCAGTAAGTTACTAAATATGGAATTTTGCCATGCATCATCTCATTGGAATAATTTGTCTTTTATCTAAAGATGATTTCAATGAGATATTGCAAGGCAGAATCGAACAATGAATGAAAACACCAGGTATGATTTTATATTTTGACTAAAGATTAATTTTTTGTAAGAAGAGGAAAAGTGTCCACATTGCAAACATACTGTTTAGGAAGAAATTTTCATATTATGTGACCGAATTTCTCAGAAAGAAAATTGACATTCTACCTTATTATAATTCTTTTCAGATAATAATCTTGATGAAGGGTTGTCAACTTTGGATTATAAATAGGCCGTACACAATTGACAGGAGAATATTAAAGAATAACTTTTTTATTTCAGACTGATCATAACAGGAACAATTTTGTATTATGAAAGCATTAAGACGCTTACAACTTGTGCAATGTCATATCAGGAGTTCGAGTCCATACTCAACACCAGCAATACAGATTACCCCACAAACCTCACTTATAGATGAAAAACTAGATATTGTTATCAGCGGACTGAAACCAAAACAAAATGTGACGATAGTGGCCAAAACTACAGAAAATCAACAAACTTTTCTATCAAGATGTGTTATGACGGCTGATGAACATGGGAAAATTCACAATCATACAAATCCATCATTGGCAGGCACATTCAAGGGTAAAGTAATTTTTTCTTTTGGTTCTAAATAGGATTCTTGTAATGAAAAGAGACATCACTTAATCTTTTTGTTTCAAATTACAAAAAGTTAAGAAACTGGAGGTTTTTTGTTTGTTTTTTTTCATATAAATGAAATGGATGTATATAGCTCTTAAAAGAAGGTGATGTCAGTGAGTTGAAAGTAAGCTGTAAAACAGCCCTGTATTCAGGATGTCAAAACAGTGCAAACAGTTTGCCAATTAAACCCTGCTTTGCATGTGCACTAATGTGTAAAGTGGGATTTAATTTGTAATCAGTTAGCACTGTTTTGTCGTCCTGAACATGGAGCAGAATTGCAATAAGCACATCTTGGCTGTCAATCAAAAGATTAATTGACTAATGATAAAACACTCATTTAAAATGAGATGGCTGGTGAGCCCTGACATCAGCTATTTTCTTTCAATAATATTCATGGATGGAATATTGTGCATTTACTAGTGTTGGGCAATCAGTTTCAAATCACAATTGATAATTGGTTTTTAATTGGAAGAGTAAATCTACTGATGATGAATTGTACAATCATTTTCTTTGAAACTAATACATCACTCCCAGTATAATCCTTTGAAGAAAAGAATGTGAAAGTTTGGTTAAAACTCATGATCTAAAGACTCTTTCTGAAGACTTTTCTACCAACTTCATGGCTCAGCATGAAACAGTTATAACTGCCTATAAACATAGGCAGTTACAACTGTTTCAATCTTAAGGACGATTTCGGGAGTTCGTTCTTGCGCAACGTCTTTGCGCATCGAATTCTTCAAAAAGGAGTATGCGCTCCAAACTTGCACTTATCTCTGACGTTACAAAAACACTACAAAACCCCTCTAAATTTCTATATTGCTTTCATAAAGACGATTAACTAATCCTAACACTAAAACAGAATCCTATAAATTATCGAAGCCATTTTATTTTATAGAAATAAAGGATATGACGTCAGCGTCGTTTTTGTAGGTATTTGTGACGTTAACGTTCCCTCGCATAATTGGAGATCAAACAATGTTATCAGTCGTATATCCGATAGCTACATGGAACCGACACATTTCATTTTGACGGGGTTATTTTTTGAAAGGTTGACCTTGATAAACGATCCTGTCGTTGTCAAATGATCTTGCCAGATTTTTAATTTCCAATGTATGGATTATTTTTTAACAGACCTGGGTGTATTTGAAATTATATTTGGGGATGGGGGTGTGAGTGAGATAGATGACCTTGATCTCATCATATGACTTCGGTCAGGGAATTTGATGATGCCTATTGACAATATCAATTATTATTCCATATGTGAGTATTCTGTTTTCAACAGGCTTGAAGATATTTGAAAACACTAGATTTTTGCGTGATTTATGTAACGTTGGCCTTGATATATGACCTTGACCTTTTCATATGATTTGACCTTGGGATTGGTTGACGCAAAACAAAGTGATACCCTAATTGTTTAGGAATTCAACTCCATAATCGATTAATTTGATAAAGATTGAATATCATTGATTTTGTACATAAAATTGGCACAAGAAAAAGAATCTGGAGTGATTTTTTCCTTTGCGTCAAAACTGGGTGACCTAGAATTTTACATTTTTTCTCAAAAATTAGCACGGTGACCATACCTTTTTTATATCAGTATCACACGAACATATAATTATCTACAAAATATAGAAAAAATAAAATTTTCTACCTCAGAGTTTTTGAGAAATTTGATCAAAAGTTATAAATTTTGAAAATATTCTCGTTCATTTTCGATATACCAGTTTTTACGCATTGAGAAAAAATACGTAAAAAATCATTATTTTTCCTTTCAATCGATAATAGTGTATTAGATTCAGTGTAAATAACTTCCTATCTATGAAATTAAAATAAAATTGATATTAGATGTTTGATAAGATTTGATTGTGTTTTGGTTTTATGTAATTACCAAGAAATGAAAATCGGCGAAAAAATCGGACAAAAATTTACTCGATACCTATGACATTCTATGACGTTTTACGAAAAATCTGATTCGGTGACCCCCTTTTTTCTTTCCATTTTTGCAATCGGCATACTTTAATCTACAAAATATGAAAAAAGAAAAAAATTCTATCTCAGAAAATTAATTCTAGCAATCGTCCTTAAGCCATCAAATTGATGTCGGTTTCAAAAACAATATATAATGGCTTTCATTTATGTGTTAGGAACTGATTAATCAATTATGAAATTTCTTAGTCGATTATCACAATCAGAAGCCCAAACCAACTGATTATCGATTATAATCGATTAATCTGCCCATCACTACTAACATTTACTAAAATCTATCCTGGTCAAAAGGGTAAAGTGATGCATGTCTCTGACATTGTCTATATGGATTACAATATTTCCCTCTGTGCTTTTACAGGTATTCAGCCCATGGGACTATTCTGGGCTATGACGCCTAATTCTGGAGTAAGACTAATGAAGAAGGATGTATCAGAACCCCTGACCTACAATATACATGTATATGACGGTTCCTACCCAGAAACATTGTCAGAAAAGATGGAACCACTTATGTCAACAAGTATTGAGAGATTGTTTAAGCATCCAGGTGTAAAAAGAATACCAGTTACTCATGAAAGATTTCGAGGAACGATATTTGTACCAGAAGGTGGGTTAACTTCAATTTTACATCTCAGAGCAGCATATCGATTGGCTTGGCACAAAACAGTTGTAACTCCCTATAAGTTTATAGGGAGTTACAACTGTTTTGCGCTGAGCCAACAATTGATAGAGGATTCAACATCTCAGAGCACCATATATAGAGGATTTTACAATTAGAGTAATATATATAGAGGATTTTACATCTCAGAGCAATATATATAGAGGATAATGCTTTGTTTCAGCTTATGATAGATTTATATTTCATTTGGTGAACAACTAAACTTATGAATTCAAGAGTGGCACAGATTCACCTTTGAAATTATCAAAAATTATACCCCATTTCTCACCATATCTGACATCATCTAAGAGGAGCCAAAAGAGTGACGTCATCATGTAAAATGACGCGCTGAAAGAAAATTTATTCTAAAATTTTCACATTTTGTCTCATTTGTGCACTAAAAAAGTAGAAGAATTGTTCGTTTTTTTTTTAAGTAAGATCATTTGATATTTCATGGTGTGAACAGCAATGAAATATGAATCAATATTATACTGAAACAAGAGATTATGATTATTTTCCCAAATTCTCACTTTTTGATGCCCTTGCTGAAATTAGCCCCAGCAAACATTGTGGATGTGAAGGAATTACTAGTCCAAAAATATTACTTCCTTAAGGTAGTTGACCTGTAATATTTCCACGATGTTTCAGGAGTAATGAACTTAAACAAGGTTAACTAAGGCTTCCTAATGATTTTCATTAGGAAGCCTTGGTCAACATTGTTAAAGTTCTTGCATTCTGAAATGTTGTGTAGCTATTACGGTTCCACTACCTTAACAGACAAAAATGTTTAAAAAATTTTTAACTTAAATTTTTGTCTGCCACTTCTTTGAATTTAGAAGAGTCTAAAAATGTGTTATCATGCTAATAGTGTTAACCTTTGTCATGCTAAATAAAAAAAAATGAATAAAAATTGCATTTAAATCAAAGTGCTGAAAGCACTGGATACACTTATTGAGAGTTAGTATTTTTTTTAAAGAATAAGACTCAAACTTTTCTGGTTCAACAAAGTAAATGGATTGGTAAAAACAAAAAAGATTAGATTTCACACATTTAGTGGTCAGCACAATACTATTGTAAGTGCCCATAATATATAGGCACTTACAATAGTGTTGCACTGACCCCTCAACATGTACAGGCTGATCTTTGTCTGTACCTCCTGCTAATGCAGGAATATTCCAGTTTTGGCAAGGCAAGGGTTAAGTGTTATTTTTAGGTAAAGGACCTTTTCCTGGTTTAGTTGACATGTTTGGTGGTCTTATATCCCTCATTGAGACACGAGCTGCTCTGCTGGCGTCCCATGGCTATGCAACTCTGGCTTTATCTTACCTGTACGGTGAAGGACTTCCCAAAATGTTATTGTCTACAGAGCTTGATTATATACAGGTACATATGTGACCCGTCATTAGAAGAAGGACCATCTGGGTAGTGCATAAAGTGTCGACCCCCAGTCAGACTGTGCGGACTGGCAGGCTGACTAGAGTCTAAACTTTTCAAACTAGGCTGATTTTCTGAATCTAGAATGATCACTCTATCTTTCTGCATAATATTTTAACCCTTGTCATGCTGTATAAAAAATCTTGACAAATTTGCAGCAAAAATTAAATCTAAGTGCTCAAAACGCAGAATACACTAAATGTGAGAAATTCATTTTGAAAATTAATTTTTTGAGCTTATATTATCTCGTTTCAAAAAAGTAAAAACAGGTGCTATAGACAAAGATCAGACTACACATTATGTGCAGGCTGATGTTTGTCTATAGCTCCTGTCAAGGCAGGGATATTCCGGGTTCAGCATGACAAGGGTTAAGAAATGCTTCCTCTGCTTGGCTAAAACTTTACAATATATCTTTATCAATTATTTATATAACAGAGTTCCCAGATGGTCCCTTTTTGCAAGACAGGTCACATATACTAGGTAGAGTGTTTTATGTCCCAAGTGTTATGTGCTCACTGCCGCCAATCTGATTAACTTGATTTAACCCTTGTCATGCCTAACCAGAAATATTCCTGCAATTGCTGGAGGTGGACAAAGATCAGCCTGCCCATATGTGCAGTTTGATCTTCGTCTATACCACCTGATTTTCCTTTTAAACAAAGATAGTTTAAAATATCATATTTTCAAAAAATTTACTCTCTAACATTAAGTGCATCCAGTCTTTTCAGCACTGTAAAATTTTTATGCAATTTTGCCAAGGATTTTATTCAGCATGGCAAGGGGTAAATGATCATGTGCTGATAAATTCATGAATATCTCAATTGATTTTTTTATGCCCCCGCATCGATAGATCGGGGGCATATTGTTTTACTCATGTCCGTCTGTCTGTCTGTCCGTCCATCCGTCTGTCTGTCCGTCTGTCTGTCCGTCCGTTTGTCCGTCCGTCTGTCCAAAAACTTAACCTTGCCAATATCTTCAAGCCTATTCAAGATACAAAGCTAATATTTGGCATGATGATAGATCTCAATGATCCGCATCCGCTGGTACCAAAGTCAAGGTCATGTGACAAGGTCAAGGTCATCTGTCAAGGTCAAACGTCCGAAAACTTAACCCGAAAACTTAACCTTGCCAATATCTTCAAGCCTATTCAAGATACAAAGCTAATATTTGGCATGATGATAGATCTCAATGATCCGCATCCGCTGGTACCAAAGTCAAGGTCATGTGACAAGGTCAAGGTCATCTGTCAAGGTCAAACGTCCGAAAACTTAACCCGAAAACTTAACCTTACCAATATCTTCAAGCCTGTTCAAGATACAAAGCTAATATTTGGCATGATGATAGATCTCAATGATCCGCATCCACTGGTACCAAAGTCAAGGTCATGTGACAAGGTCAAGGTCATCTGTCAAGGTCAAACTTTGAAAAAAAATGCCGTTACGGGGGCATTCATGTTTCACAAACACATCTTGTTTCACATTTCTTTAAAGTATAACTCTGAAAGCACTTTGCAAAAGAGAACACTAATAACCCATTTCAAGACAATCCTTCTTTTTACACCTCTAGTAGAAAAGTTTTGTGAAAATGCAGATAAGCCTTAATCTCACTTGCCACAAACCAAAAATGCATCTTTTTTTTTTTGCCTGCAATATATCTGAAATATTGACTACCGTATTTACCTCTAATAAGAACATTCACCCTGAAAGAAGCTCTCATACCATCTTTATACCCCCAAACTATGAAGTAGAGGGAGATATATTGGTTTCACCATGTCTGCATGTCTGTCCATCCGTCCATCTGTCTGTCCATCCATCCGTAGACCTTTTTGTTTCCAGACTCTAACACCAGAACCAAGAGATCTACAATCATAAAACTTTATAAAAATGTTGCTTATGACCCAAGGAAGTGCCCTATTGTTTTTGGGTCACATAGGTCAAAGGTCAAGATCACAGGCAAGTTTGATTAATTTTCGTTTCCAGAATCTAACTCAAAAACCAAGTAACCTAGAATCATGAAACTTTATGCAAATGCTTATGACCGAAGGAAGTGCCCTTTTGTTTTTTGGTCCCAAAGGTCAAGGTCACTGTCATTTTTTGTTCAATTTTTGTTTCCAGACTCTAACTCAAGAACCAAGCTACCTAGAATCAAGAAACTTCATACAAATACTGCATATGACCTCAATATTAGTTTCAAACACATCCTGCAATAATAGCACTTGCATTTTGATAAAGTGCTTGTGGGGGGTATAAGTCCACTATGCGACAGTTCTTCTTATCGTAATAAGGAGCCATAAAATACAAGACAGTGAGTTTTTAGCTCACCTGAGCGCAATGTGCTCAAGGTTAGCTTTAGTTATCACCTTTTGTCTTCTGTCATGTATTGTGCGTTGGAAGTCATCAACAATTCTTTAAACATCTTTTTTTAAGTAACCATTTGAAAGATTTCAACCAAACTTGGCGGAAATGTTCCTTGGGTAACCCTTCTCAAAACTTGTTCGTAAAATTTTGATTGACCCCCAAATATGGGCCTGGCAGGGCGGGGCAGTTTTTTACCCTCAAATCTTTAAATATCTTCTCCTCAGTAACCATTGGGCTGATTTCAACCTAACTTGATAGAAATGTTCCTTGGGTTACCCATCTCAAAACTTGTTTGTGAAGTTTTGATAGAAACCAAAATATGGGCGTTGCAGGGCGGGCAGTTTTTTACCCTGAAATCTTTAAACAGCTTCTCTTCAGTAACCATTTGGCTGATTTCAACCAAACTTGATAGAAATGTTCCTTGGGTGACCCTCTTCAAACTTTGTTAGTGAAATTTTGATTGACCCCCAAATAAGGGCAGGGCAGGGCAGGGCAGGGCAGATTCTAACCCCGAAATTGAATTCTTTAAACATCTTCTCCTCAGTAACCATTGGGCTGATTTCAGCTAAACTTGGCAGAAATGTTTCTTTGGTGACCCCACTCAAAACTTGTTTGTGAAATTTGATTGACTCTCAAATATGGGTGTGGCAGGGCGGGGCAATTTTTTGACCCTGCAATCTTTAAATATCTTCTCCTCAGTAACCATTGGGCTGATTTCAACCCAACTTGGCAGAAATGTTCCTTGGGTGACCCTTCTCAACACTTGTTCTAGAAATTTTGATTGATCCCAAAATATGGGCTTGGCAGGGCGGGGTTGTTTTTGACCCTGAAATCTTTTAACATCTTCTGCTAAGTAACCATTGGGCTGTTTCAAACAAACTTGGCAGAAATGTTCCTTGGGTGACCCATCTCAAAACTTTTGATTGACCCCAACAAAAGGGCGTGGCAGGGCGGGGATTATTTTGAGCTTGAAATCTTTGACTGACATCTCCTCCTGAACCACTTTCGATGAAACTTTACCAAAATGTTCCTTGGGTGACCCTTTTTAAAATTTGATTGCAAAATTTTGATTGATCGCAAAATATGGGAATGGCAGGGAGGGCCTTATTTTGAGCCCAAAATCCTTGACTGACATCTACTGAACCACAGAGCTGATTTCAATGAAGCTTTATGAGAATGTTCCTTGGGTGACCCCCTTCAAAAATTGTTTGTGAAATTCTAATTGGCCCATAAATATGGCATGGATGGGGGGGGAGATTATTTTGAGCCCGAAATCTTTAAACATCTCTTCTCAGTAACCAATGGGTGGGAGGGGTCTCTTTTAATTCTTGGAATAACACCTCCTCTTCAACAACTAGGTAATTGTGAATGAAACTTTGCCAGAAAGTTTCTTGGGTGAGATCCACTGAACCAATACAATTCAGGGGAGCAGTTTAGGGCTATTCTGGACCTCTTGTTTAATCAAACTGTCTTTAAAATTGATGTCTTATAGATTTTTTTCTATATAATTAAAGGTGGATTTCCTCATAACAATCATTAAATGATTGTTTAGAGGCAACAAACCTCAAATTAAAGAAAATACTCACAAAATTATAAAATTTGGATAATTTTGATAAAATGACAGGAATTTTTTATCAAAGAATGAAGGGGGGCTACTCTTTATGTATAGAAATATGTTTGGCCTTATTATTTTGCCTTTTGATAAGTCCCCTTCTTTCTGTATATTGCAGAGTGCAGCTGAATGGTTTAGCCAGCAAAGTTATGTGGATACTGAACGACTAGGTGCTTTTGGACTGTGTTTTGGGGGGACACTGTGTATGTTCTTGGCTTCTGTTTTTCCAAAGGTATGAACAGATTTAAAGACTTCTATTTGCTTTTGTAATCTCTAAGTATAAAGACAGTGCAGTAGGAAAGACAACAAATTAAAAACATTGTAAAAATTCTGTAATAATTCCTGTATCTCTTCTTTCTTTTCATGCTGATCACTGTAAATTCGTGCTGTACACAAAGTTTTGGCAGACATTATAGACCAAGATCAGACTGTATGCCACAGACTGATCTTAGTCACACTGCCTGTTTTCTATTGAATTAATTTTGGGAAAACTAATGATGAAAGATTATTTATTGGAAATCAGTTTGCAACAATATGTAAACTAAACACTTTTGATTTGGCATTATAAGATTGGTCAGAATGATTTTCATTTTGGCAAAGTTAAAAGTTGTTCTATTTAAAGCTTGCATTTAAAAAGCTGAGTTGAGTGAATATGTAAGTGCAAGTATGGCCCATAGGGGCCACTAAGGCCCACTTTTTCAAACAAATTTTGGATCTTTTTCTTAGATTTAAGTTTAATTTATAGTCTGTTTTCAAACTGGTGGTTCCCTCAATGACTTTACTCTTTACCCACAATCATCGGCCATTGTCAGTTGTTGGTGCCCTATGCAGCCACAGCATATTGGCTTCTTACTCTCGTGTACCCAGTCACACATCTGGGTGGAGAGGAGTAACATGGAGTTATTTTTCACTCAGAAAATTCCCGGGGACTGGTCAGAATTAGATCCCGGGACTTTCTGTTCCGAAGCCACCTTCCTATTAACTGGACCACAGACTCTACAATTAACATATTTGTAACTTCAATAAGCTGTATTTACTATGTTTGGGTCTCAAACTTAATATTATCATTTTAAATAAGATCCAATCTCTGAGGTTATATTCCATTTGACAAATGGGTGTAGCAAGCAAACTGCTCACTCTCTGATTGCCAGCCTAAACTCTAAAAAGACTGGATCAATGGACTCATGCAATTTATTCCAAGATCATTCCAAAATCATTCACCTGATCAATTTCAGGATATTCCTAACTAAACCTTTGTCTGTGAAGTTACTAACCCACAAGAATGATCTGACATAAGTGTGACCTGTAACACGAAAAGGGACCATCCGGGAATTCTGTAAAATGAATTATTGAAAAAGATATTTGAATATTCTAGGTTCAGAAAATAAGCACATTGCGAAAAAGTTTCGACCCTAGTCAGTCTTCGCAATCTGCGCAGCCTGACTAGGGTCGACACTTTACGCACTACCCAGATGGTCTTTTTTTGCATGACGGGTTAACAAAGCTTGAGATGTAATCCAAGAATATGGGGCAATCTTTCTTTTCATATTCAATTTTGTAAAAAACTCTGTCTTGGTAATGGGTAATATGGTGATGTAGATTAAGATCACAATGCACATAGTGCAGGCTGGTCTTTGTCTATACCACCCTTTTATACAGGAATATTCTGGGATTAGCATGGCAAGGGTTAATGATCTGATGGGTGTATTTCTGTATCAATTTTTTTTATTGATGACCAGTCAGATAAATTGGTGCAGGACTGTACTAAGTGTATATACAATGTATTAAGAGGTTATTTAACATGATCGTGTACAATACTGAATTCTATTGGATGAGTACCCTGCAGAACCAGTCTATATTTGACGAGGCGATAGCCGAGTCAAAATATAGACTGGTTCTGCAGGGTACGAATCCAATGCATTCAGTATTGTACTCGATCATGTTAAATGACATCTTTATTTCACACCATACACTAAAAGTATTACAATTAACGATTCGCGGCATTTGAGAGCGACAAATGGAATAGATCCAAAATGATCCGGTTACGGGCGTCAAATGTAAGTCACTATGGACATGTTGAAATTGAAACAAACATTTGTTCTCAAAAATAGAAGTCTACGTGAAATGTTTATTTCATGTGTCAAGTCGATAAGTGCTTACTGATTATAAAATGTAATTAACATAAAACAGGTTTACTACCCGTCATCGCTTGAAATATACATTTTCATGTGAACAAATGATAAATAATGTAACAAATGAAGAAATCAAGAATCTTCTCAAGATCAAACTTATTTAAATACCTCTGAACATTTGATACATTGAAAAGGCTGCGAAAAGTGGTGATATCTACATTCGGGACTGCAGCCTCGCTTTCATCGTACAATATAGCTTGCCTCACTTTCATAGTACAATATAGATTGTCTCGTTTTGGAATAAAATCCGTATTGCACAGTAGCCTCGTTCTGGTTGTACAATATGGATCTAGATATTTCACTCTCACGTGATGCAAAATAAGCGATGTCATTGGTCTAAATTGTTTAGGTGTGAAATAAATACACTTATTACAGTCTTGCACTGGACCCTCGATATATTTTCTTCAACAGATTAAGGCAGTTGTCAATATAAATGGAATTGCAATACATGCTGGAAAGATGTTTGACCAGAATGGTTATGGAGACAAAAAATGGTATAGTATGTTCGTTTATAAACTTTCCTTACCTAATTTATAAACATATTTATACCCCCACCAATGAAGTAGCAGGATGTAATATTTGTTTCAACATGCTCCTTGCTTGCCTGTCCATCTCATGATCTGTCCCATTGGGAACAATGCTCAGACTTTTTGATAAGCTGAAGAGTACCTTAGACGTTAGTGTAGTTTTTGCCAATGACGCTACAAGTGGTAGTGTCTCAGACTGTCAATCTAGAGGTCCCAGGTTCGATCCCCAACAGCGGCACTCATTCTTTCCAACTATTTGTCTCTCACCAATGGGTTGATAGTCGTAGACCCATGTGAGATAGCAGCTGGAGGCTAGGAGAGGATATGATGGTTGTACTGGTGAGAGAAATACCTGGAATCCATTGTTAGGTGTTCCAGTCACCGCGATATAACTAAAAATGTTGAAAGCAGCTTAAAACTCATTTCAATCGATCAATCTTTTTTTTTAGAGGTGGGGGATGCAGATCAAAGGTCAAGGTCACAAACTTTGTTTGAAAAAAATATATGAATTATGTATAAAGATAATGATATTTAGGGACCAGTTACTCAAATAAAGTACATCATATATCCTTCATTCACAGAATATCAAGTTTTTGTGTGAAGTTACTAGAATCTTTTTCAGGCCAAATCCTGGTCGAGTATATAGGACTCATGAAGGTGTGATAATCAATGATGTGTTTCAGACTGAGACTCCATTTCTGATACCTGTGAGTATGAATATAGCCTTTGTACAGCATTTCCAACATTTTATATGTCTGTGCAAAGTAAAAACAAATATCAATCTTTTCATTTGTCAGAATTACAGTCTTCATATTTCATTTAAGAGATGAAGTGAGTATTTTTTTTATTTCATTGATTTATGAAACTAAAAACCTTATCACACTGTATGAATACGCAGAGCGGATTCATACATGAGTGTGATTAGGTGTTTAGTTTCATACCTCCATGAAATAATAAAATACTCTTTTCATACACTGTATCTTATAATTTAATATCATGAAGCAGAAATGGAAGAATTTCTACATAATAAGACATTTTTCTTGCATTGTTCTTACTTTTTGCGTAAGCTTGAAAATAGCTAATTACTCAAAATTAATTTCAATTCATCAGCCAATCAGAATGCAAAAATATTATGGAAACAAATAATATTAAATTGTATTGAATTGCTGGTGACACTACCATACTGAATGAACAATCTACAAATGAAAATGATGGGTCTTTTTCCATGGTCATATTAATTTTTGTTTTTAAATAAAATTTAAACAAGGCATAAGTTTGGAATTACGAGTGATAATTAAGTCTTCATATTCATAATTATGTATATTACTTGTGACAAGACCTTTCAGTTGGTACAAAGTCAGAATCATCTGTCAAGGTCTGGGTTATATTTTAAGGTCACTTAGTTTCAACAATTCTTTAACTTTAGCAATGTATTTTGAATGATAAAGATAGAGCCTTCATATTCTTCTTGTCTATTGCTTGTCATAAGACATTAATCAAGGGGTCAGTGCAACACTATTGTTAGTGCTTAAAAATTGCACTGACCCCTCAAACTTTCTTCTGCTCTCAACTTCAAAGTCATCAGTCAAGGTCAAGATTGTCAGTTTGAGGTAAAAAAAATCTTAAACATTTAACTTTAACATCTTTATTCTGGAATGGTTCTTGGTTTGAACATATTTAACAAAAGAAAAATCTATTGTGTATCAAATTATTCTGAAAAATGGTACTTGTTTGAGCATTGGTGTTAAAAAAAAAATAGGTCAATCTAAATATCAAACTATTATGACGTTTTATAGGCCTGGCAGCATGGTGCTAAAGTGTTACAGATATCGGGAACAGATGATAAACAAGTACACCCCAAATGGCATGGTTATTACGAGAGACACTGGCCAGAGAAATATAAAACAAATTTTGAGTTAGTGACATACCCTGATGCAGGACATTTACTGGAACCACCATACACCCCACTGTGTAGAGCTGTGAATGCTGGACCACAAAGGATGTCAACTATTGATTTTATGCCATCAGACTTTTACAGTATGTTCATTAACTTCATATTTGAGCCTGTGCATGGCGTTTCCAACATTTTGAAATGTGCGTAAGGTACAAACATTGAGCAGCATAGATATAGTGTAAATACGAAATAACTTGATGATCTGCAGATACTTTTAGACATTTTCTAGCTACTACATGCATAGTGAAGACTCTGTTCAGACTGTGCGAATGTACAGGCTGACCATAGTCTTTGCTTAGCGCACATTCATAATTGTTGGAAATGTCACACACAGGCTCATTTTGTTTTGTCTAAATGGGATTAAATTCCAATTTTTATGTTTTGTTATTGTGTAGGGCTGGTGCACCTACCTACGATTTTCTGTTGTTTCTCACATAATATATCATCCTAGCTTCCATCATCTGCTCATCCTGCATAGTTTTATACTTATTTATATATACTTTGATTGCGACCAAGCTAAAGCTTACAGAGTTGCTCTTAAGCAATCAATCCAGAGGTTTAACTTCCATGAGAGAGACAGTAGTTTAAACCCACTGCTATCCATTTCTACAGCTAGGTGAACCGGGGCTGGCTATTAAGTGTTTTGCCTACACACCCCGGCATCGGTGGGTCTTGAACCACAGACCTCCAGTATGCATGTTGATCGCATTGACCACTGGACCAGCAAGGCATTCAATTCATCCTACAAAGACATACTACTTATCATTATGCCAGTTTCGTGGAAGACCGATTGACTGATCATGTCACAATGATATTGAGATAAAATTTGGCCAAGCCCGAAGATTGACGATCTAACATGTTACAGACTAAGCTAATAGGGCTTGGTTGATTAATAATTTATGTATTACCAAAGCTTAGATTCCAAAGGAAGATAAACTCATCTTTATTTAGAGGATATTGAATGAGTTGTCATTGAATACCAAATTTTTAGCCCGACTATTCATAGAATAGGAGGGCAATTCAAGTCACCTGGGCGTTGGCGTCAGCGTAATACTTTGGTTGTTTTTTTACATGCAAGTGTTTAAACTCTCTGTTTCTACTAAAGCCATTGCTTTCCAACTTTGCACTTATATACTTGTGTGACTAAAATATCAGCCTCTAGACAAAGATTCATTACTCTGATATTGAATTTAGTGGAATTTTAACCCTTTTGAGACTTGGAAATTCCTGGTTAAGTTTTTACGTGCAAATGTTGTATTTCAGGTATATCTCTTTTTCTACCTAAGCTATTGCTTGGAAACTTTGTACATGCTTCTGTGACCATAATATCAGCCTCTTAAAAAAGATTCATTCCTCTGGTATTGAATTTAAGGAATTTTAAACCTTTTTAGCTCACCTGAGCACGAAGTGCTCAAGGTGAGCTTTTGTGGTAAGGTGGATGTCCGTCGTACATCGTCCGTCGTCTGTCGTGTGTCGTCAACATTTACCTTGTATGCACTCTAGAGGCCACATTTTTTGCCCGATCAACCTGAATTTTGGTCAGAATGATTGTCTTGATGAAATCTCGGACGAGTTCAAAATTGGGTCAACTGGGGTCAAACTAGGTCACAGGGTCAAATCTTAGAAAAACCTTGTTGGCACGCTAGAGGCCACATTTTTCGCCCGTTCAACCTGAATTTTGGACAGAATGATTGTCTTGATGAAATCTGGGACAATTTTTAAATTGGGTCAACTGGGGTCAAAAACAAGGTCACAGGGTCAAATCTTAGAAAAACCTTGTAGGCACTCTAGAGGCTACATTTTTTGCGTGATTAACCTGAATTTTGGTCAGAATGATTGTCTTGATCAAATCTCGGACGAGTTCGAAATTGGGTCAACTGGGGTCAAAAACTAGGTCACAGGGTCAAATCTTAGAAAAACCTTGTATGCACTCTAGAGGCCACATTTTTTGCCCGTTAAACCTGAATTTTGGTCAGAATAATTGTCTTGATGAAATCTCGGACGAGTTCGAAATTGGGTCAACTGGGGTCAAAAACTAGGTCGCAGGGTCAAATCTAAGAAAAACCTTGTAGGCACTCTTGAGGCCACATTTTTTGCCCGTTAAACCTGAAATTTGGTCAGAATAATTCTCTTGTTGAAATCTCAGAAGAGTTCGAAATTGGGTCAACTGGGGTCAAAAACAAGGTCACAGGGTCAAATCTTAGAAAAACCTTGTAGGCACTCTAGAGGCCACATTTTTTGCGTGATTAACCTGAATTTTGGTCAGAATGATTGTCTTGATGAAATCTTGGACGAGATCGAAATTGGGTCAACTGGGGTCAAAAACAAGGTCACAGGGGCAAATCTAAGAAAAACCTTGTATGCACTCTAGAGGCCATATTTTTTGCGTGATTAACCTGAATTTTGGTCAGAATGATTGTCTTGATGAAATCTCGGATGAGTTAGAAATTTGGTCCGCCAGGGTCAAAAACTAAGCCACAGGGTCAAATCTGAGAAAAACCTTGTAGGCACTCTAGTGGCAAGGTTTATTGACAAATCAACCTGAATTTTGGTCAGAATGATTGTCTTGATTAAATCTCGGACGAGTTCGAAATTGTGTCAACTTGGGTCAAAAACAAGGTCACAGGGTCAAATCTAAGAAAAACCTTGTATGCACTCTGGAGGCCACAGTTTTTGCTCGATCAACATGAAATTTGCTTATAATGATTGTCTTGATGAAATCTTGGACAAGTTTCAAATTGGGTCATCTGGGGTCAAAAACTAGGTCACAGGGTCAAATCTAAGAAAAACCTTGTTTGCACTCTACAGCCAAATATTTTGGCCAATCAACCTGAAATTTGGTCAGAATGATTGTCTAGATGAAATCTCGGATTAGATCGAAATTGGGTCATCTGGGGTCAAAAACTAGGTCACGAAATCAATTATAAAAATCCTTGTTAGTCAACCTTAAAATTGTAAAAAAAGGATTCTCAAGTTGAATAGAAGCAACAGCTTTGTTCAGCTCAGTTATTCATCATTCTATTTCTCATACTTCTTTTGAAAATTTTAGACAGTTCATTCAGGTGAGCGATTAAGGGCCACTATGGCCCTCTTGTTATAATATATAGTAAGTGCCTAGCAATATATAGGTCTATAAACTTACACTTTCATTATTTTTACACTGATCTTTCATTTAACCCATGTTTTGTTGAATCAAAACTTTTAAAGAATTCTGCTAGAGCCAAGGGAATGAAGGCTAAAGAAGGACAAAGTCCATTTTCTTTTAACTTAAATAATGCTGAAATTGAATTCTGATTCAAATTTTGGGACATTCTTACCAGTCTTAATCAAGCATTTCACAAGTTGAAAGCGTGTAAACTGAAATCAGACTGCATGTCTGTGCAGCCAGATCTTAGTCTATACTGTCTGCCAAAGCTTTGTTCATAGCAGAAAAATGTCATGAACAGCATGCATGAGAAGGGAAAAACAGAATTTATAAATGTTGAAAAAGATGAACAATTAGTGTAAACCAATACTGTCAGAGTGCTCATGTTATCGGAATAACAAGGGATAATAAAAAACTAAAAAATTTAGAATTTTAAAACTTTAAATTTAAAACTTATTCAAGATAGCGGGGTGCTTGCTTTAGAGGGGTTTGCAAACATTAAAATAAAGAACAAGAAAAATTCTGTTCTGTCAAAAATCCTCGATCCCCAACGGCAGCACCCATTCTTTCCGACTATTTGTCTACCACCAATGGGTCGATTATCTTGGATCTATGTTGGATAGCAGCTGGAGGCTAGGAAAGGATTTAATGGTAGTACTGGGGTTAGAACTACCAGGAATCCATTGTTAGGTGTTCTAGCCTCTGTGATATTACTAAAAGATTATAGAAAGCGGCATAAAACCCCATTCAAAAAAACAAAATTGTCAAAAATCCCTTGTAATAGCTGGCAGCCTGTGTATCGGGGTTGGTAGTAAGGAGGAGTTTTACTGTAATAATTCTGTATTTATAGATGAAGTCCTGATTGCTGGAGGATACCCAAGACAACATGCATATGCTCAAGAAGATTCATGGAACAGAATATTGAACTTTTTACACAAAAATCTGAAAACGCTGAACTGTGGTTAACAAATCTAAGTTAAAGTGAGACCTTAATTGAGCCTGTGCATGACATTTCCAACATTTTGAAATGTTCATGACGAGTAAACATTGATTGGCTCAGACAGCCAAAAACTGTATATATAAAGTTACCTGATTGTCTACAGATACTTTGAGACCTTATCTATGTACTAAGCGCATAGCTAAGACTCTGGTCAGACTGTGCAGATGCACAGGCTGGTCAGAGTCTTTGCTTTGAGCATATTTGAAATTGTTGGAAATCTCACACACAAGCTCAATTGTTTGCTTAAATTTTTCATATGAAACAACAGCAATACTTTTGTTGATCTGATTTTTGTGAGTCAGATGCAGGTGTTTTTGTAAGGTTTTGCAAACATGAAACTGGCTGATCTACTTACATTAATTGAGGGATCAGTGCAACACTATTGTAAGTGCCTATTAAAATATAGGCACTTACAATAGTGTTGTGCTGGCCCCTCAATTTGTATTCTACAAATTGAAGAACAAATACATCAAAAGGCAACAAAACTTCCAAATAAGCCAGTTTGTAGCTGAGAAAAAGCCAACGTTGTTGACAATAAAAAAAGGAAAAGATGGAAAAAGTTCAAATGATTATTTACCAACAAGTATTCAGACTATTTACCTCACCTGATCACAACATTCTCAACAGGAGCTGTTAGGATCGTTCTGAGTCCATCGTCGACTTGTGTCAGTGTGTTATCATCTGTCTTCTCCTCCTGAACCACTGGGCCCGTTTCAATGAAATTTTGTCAAAATGTTCCTTTGGTGACCCTTTCGAAAACTGGTTGTGAAATATTGATTGACCCCTTAAACATGGGCATGGCAGGGTGGGGCATATTTGACCCTGAAATCTTTAAACATCTCAGTAACCAATGGGTAGATTTTACCAGACTTGGCAGATATGCTCCTTGGGTAACCATTTTCAAAAGTTTTCTGTGAAATTTTGATTGACTCCACAAATATTGGGCTTATTCTGACCCTGAAATCTTTAATCATCTCAATTACAAATAGTCAGATTTTAACTAAACTTTGCAAGAATGTACCTTTGGTGACCCTTTTCAAAAATTGTTGGTGAAATTTTAATTTACCCTCAAGTATTTGTGGTATACCCCTGAACCAATAAAATTCAGGTGAGCGATTTAGGGTTATTCTGGCCCTCTTGTTTATATTTATTTTCAAGAATTCATTCCATATGCTTTTATGTTTTTCAGGGAGACTTTAAACTCACCCGAGCACAGAGTGCTCAATGTGAGCTATTTTGATCACTTATCATCTGTCAGCCCTTCCGTCAACATTTCTTAAAACATCTTCTCCTCAACAGCTAGGACAACTTTTCTCAAACTCGGCAGGGAGGTTCTTCTACCAAAGTTGTACAAAGAATTCAATTCAATCAAAAACTCTGGTTGCCATGGTAACAGAAAGGCCTGAAAAGGAAAAAAAATCTTCTCCTAAACTACTGGCCCAATCAAGCTTAAACCTGGTGGGGTAATCCATTGGTGAAGCTCTTTAAAGTTGTAAAGGAGAACTTAATTCCATCAAAAACTCTGTTTCCATGGTAACAGAAAGGATGTAAATTGTCAAAAATTTGAAAAAAAATCATGTCCACCTAAATCAATGGGTCAAAACATCTGAACTTTGGCATGGATGCCCCTTGTGTGAAGCTCTTCTAAAATTTTTATAAGAATTTAGAAACGTCAAAAACTGGTTGCCATTCTCTTGCTCCTAAACAACTGGGCCGATCAAACTAAAACTAAGTTAGGGATGTTTCTTGGGTGACGCTCTACCAGATCTGTTAAAAGAATTTAATTCCATCTAAAACTCTGGTTTCCATGGTATCAAAAAGGCCGAAAATCTCAGAAAAAATCATCTCCTCTTTAACAATCATTCTGATTCTTGATAGAGACATTTCTTTGGTGAAGCTCTACATAATTTGTTAAAAGATCGATAATAATCGATTGATGATTCTGGTTTCGGTTTCCTTATCGTTAGATTTAAAAAGATCTTATTCACAGATGCTTTTTGATAGATTGGGTCAAATATAAAAAGCCGACCAGTCCAATCATCCATGACAGCTGATAATTGCTACTTCCATGTGGAACTCTTGCTGCTCCTTGAATTTAATATAAACAAAGTTAACCCTTTTCCATCTGTTCACGGCTTATTCCTACTGTACGCAATGCTTAAACAGCATGTATAGACTAAGATCAGCTAGCACAATGAGCAGTTGAATTTTAGACTACACTGCCTGCTTTCTTCATTATTACGAGAAAATTGTAGTAGAACTCATTATTTAGATAGTGAAACGGACATGGCAATTTATTTAAAAAGATCAAATTTAATTGCACGCATTTGAAGTTTGTTTCTTTCAAAACCATCCTAAATGTACATCAAAACATCCTCTTGTGCTATAACCACTTGACAAGATATGAGAAGACTTGCTCAGGTGAGCGTTTTATGAACCATCATTGACCTCTTGTTTTACATGTTGCAAACAGTATTTGCAAAATCTATGCTCAATACACTTTCAATAGGTGTGGATAAATTACTTTTACCAGAATGTGTAGTATTCGTTCTTCTGTCATTTCATGTCAGACTTTTTGTTGAAATAAATTAGCTTATTCAGATTAGAATTGTTTTGAATTTAATTCTGTTCGTGTATCACGGACCCTAAATATACGTGAATATAATTGGTCTTTCATCCATTCTTAAAAAAAAACGTCGCGTGTCGGCGTGGTTTTAACAGAAGATAACGCCATTATGATGGACGTGTTTGAGAGCAAACAAAACATCTTCAAGTATATATTTCTGATTCAAGATTATTTTTCTTATTATTTTTTATTATTTTATTATCGATTCCTTAGTCATAAATGCGTGAAATAATATATATGATTTGTTACAAGTAAGGTGAAATCTAACGAATTTGAACGTTTTCAATTCAATGACAATTAAGCAGTTTCCATTGATTTTTCTAGGTGACGCTATCGTTAACTCTCATCAATTCCTGGCGACATTGTGTTTTGCGATATTTCGCCTCGTTTCCAATCCGTGTATATTTTGGGTCCGTGTATATTGAGAGTCCCTGGAAGAATTAAGAACATAGTTGTTTTGTTGGCTTTAAGAAACTGATGATATCTGCACGGTCCTGCAGACTGATCTTGTTGTTCACTCAATGAAATATAAATCGATTCTTAAAAATCGGGCATAAAATAATTTGATAGCAAAACGCAGTGTTTACTGCGTTTTGTTATGAAATTATAATTGCCCAAAATATCCCCATAGACGAGCGAAAAACAATAAACTGAATATGTTTTTCCCCAAAGTACCGCTAGAAGCCGAATTTCCCCAAAGTGACCAAAATATCTATACTTACATCCGACTAAACTTGTAAATCCGTCCCGTCTACGCTATCCTCCGAAACAATATCGATAGTTTGGGGCAGTCTAGACTGGGTAGAGGCAGGGTCGACAGTAAAACGTCCGAGGTACTTTCGAGTTTACGGAAAACGAATAGGGGCCTTTGTGTTTTTCTTGTAACATTTTCCCCACGAACAAAAATTTTAAACGCACTGAAGTTAATTAAAAGTGAAAACATTGAGGAAAAAAAGGGAAATTGCTTGTTTCTCTATTCTCAATTTCTCTTTTTTCTCAATGTTTTCTTCAATATTTTGCAGGCTTTTTTTGTGCGTGTGTGTGTGTGTTTTCACTTTTAAACGCAGCTCATTAGATTTACGATTGGAATTCTTTGAAACTTTCTTTTGTACAATCTGGGTAAGACGGCCGGAATTACATAGTGACGTCATATTGGCAGGTTTCCTTATAGAACAGATCGAATATAATTTGTGAGCCATCTCGCAATAAAGTACAATCTGGTAACTATGTATTTATCCATTTGAAAGAAGGTGTTAGTTCCAGTAGAGGTCAATCAGAGGTTGCCAGTCATAGGCCAGGTGGTAGCGCGTCGGTCTGTCAATCTAGAGATCCCTAGTTCGATCCCCGACGGCGGCACTCATCCTTTACGACTATTTGTCGACCACTAATGGGTTGTTAATCGTAGACCTTTGTGGGATAGCAGCTGGAGACTAGGAAAGGGTGTAATGGTAGTTCTGGCGTGAGAAATACCAGGAACCCATTGTTAGGTGCTCCAGCCGCCGCGACATGATTGAAATAATGTTGAAAGCGGCGTCAACAAAACCTGAGGTTGCATTTCAAATAAAAAGTTTATGGCAAGGTGGAATGATCAATCTTGATTCAGAAATCCACAAATAGCTAATTTAAAAGTAAGATCCTTGTCGGCCTGCACAATCACTACAAGATGGTCCAATTTTGCCTTATTGGTCACAATTATCATGTTTGGATGTAGGGCGACAGCAAGTGCGTTACTACCATTACGCATATTTAGTGCGTAAAACAAATTCTCTTTCGAAAATGTCGTTGATGAATGATCAAAACATCGTGACTACAGATTATTCAAGGCGTAGTTAGGACGTTTTTATGATTCAACAACGCCCAAATCATTAAACAGGGGGAGCGGATGGATGGTATTCATCTTTCGACACAGTCCACATATCGCCTTTATCCTATTTATATTTTTTATCGGTCGCCTTCTGAGTGCGTATTCAATGGCGTAGCCCCCATTACGCAATTTACGCAAGTGCGTAAAAGAAATAATCCACTGTTGAATAATATCGTTGATGAATGATCATAACATCAAAACTACAGCTTAATCAAGCTGTAGTTACGATGTTTTGATTATTCACCAACGCTCAAATCATTAAAAGAGAGCGGCCGGAGAGATTTCATATTTTGTCACAGTTCTCATATCGTCTTTATCCTATATATTCTTCAGTTTTCGCCCTCTGAGTGCGTATGAATTACGCCCATGGTATTAATTTCAAAATTCTAGTTACGCTTATGGGTTGGGGGTTTCAAAATGGGGATCCCTATTAGAGTTCCGACTACGTTCGTGGTTTGTTAAGCCAACAGCTAAGTACATAACGTCTCGATGTAGCCCAGATATATGCGGTAGTGTGAATTATCGACGTTTGCCTAGCCATGCATTTAACACATGTTAATACTACATTTACAAGCCTTTTTCTTTAACATTCGAATAAACTTGCTCTTATGTGTAAAGCGGGATACCATTCTTTTGAACGTTTACCAAAGTTTTTGTAACCTTAACGCTCACACCATAACGTTTGACTGATGTTGATAAGATGACGTAAAAGAAAAGTAATAATAGATCTATACGAGTCTTCATTGAAACTTGTGATCGGATTTGCATCTTTTCATTAGGACATTTACTTCGGTAAGCGTTCGATTTATATTCATTAATGATTTTTAACTTGCTTTTTGACTAACGTACAGGGCTTACAAGAGTTGAAACAAATTTGAGAAATTCTTTGAATATTTCTTTTTCTGAGTAGGCTACTTACAAGGGCGAAACTAATCATTCGCTAATATGTAATAGAAATTGACTATCTTGTTTAATAATATCGTTTGATGAATGATCAAAACATCGAAACTACAGCTTATTTAAGCTGTAGTAACGATGTTTTGATTATTCGCCAACGCTCAAATCATAAAAAGGGAGCAGACGGATCTTTAATTTGTCACAGTCCATATATCGCCTTTATCCTATACATTCATCGGTGATCGCTTTCCGAGTGCGTATAAATTTTGAAAACCTAGTTACGCCTATGACTTGATTCATTCGTTATAAAACTCAGACCTCTAGACTTTTGTCCAGCCTGTAGGCCTTTTCTGAAAATTTTAATATCACGGCTGTATATCGTTTTCTTTTCGTTTATAAATGTTTTCTATAAATACTTAAAAAGGTTAATCTCATTTTGTTCACGACGTATTCAGGCTGTATACATAGCTTAGACAGACCACATAGACTAAGATCGGTCTAGAAAGTCTCGTGGAATTTTCTTAGCATACTATCTTGTCTGATCGTAGTCTACAATGCCCATTTTCCACGTAACCGAACTTACTTGATTTCTCTGAAAACGAGTTCAGGTAGTGGACCCGTAATAGTTTCGCATCGTTTCGGAAGTAATGAAATTTAACAGAGTTAACCGAGTTTTCCTAATAATTTTCATTAAGAAACCTCGGTCAACATTGTGGAAGATCATGTGATCCGAAATATTACGGAACTATTACGGGTCCACTACCAGAGCAAGAGCCATGTCGGCCACCCCGCCACTTAGCCAGTAAAGCTGATACTTGGCGGGGATGTTCCTTTAGTGAAGCTCTTCAAAAGTTATAAAAATAATATAATTTCATTAGAAAATCGGGTTTCTATGGAAACGAAAATGCTGAAAATTGGCAGAAAATTGCTGGAAATCTTAGACAAAGCTTTTCTTCTCCTAAACTACTCGGCCAATGAAACTGAAACTCGTCAGGGATCATCCTTGGGTGACGCTTTACTAGACGTGTTAAAAGAATTATATTTCTTCAAAAAATCTGATTTTAATATAAACAGAAAGACGGATAATTGCCGAAAATCAAAGAAAAAATTCTTCTCCTCCTAAACTACTAGTCCAATCAAGCTGAAACTTGGCATGGATGTTGCTCGGGTTAAGCTCAACTAAAGCTGTCTAAAGACAATAATTCCATTGAACTCTCTTGTTTCCATGGTACTGTGAAGGCAAAAAAATGCTGAAAATCTTAGCACAAATTCATCTTCTTCTAAACCACTGGGCCATTTGAACTGAAACTTGGTATGGATGTTCCTTGGGTGATTCACTACCAAATTGGTTAAAGGAATTTCATCTGGTTTCCATAGTAACGTAAATATAAAAAAATGCCAAAAGTCTTAGAAATGGTTCATCTTCTCCTAAACCATTGGGCCAATCAATTTTAAACCTGGCAGTAGGTCGAAATTAAAGTCTTTTCTTTCAAAAAACACATAAAACAATCTCTGGTATTTATAACATGGTTGACAAGTTATGAGCTGACTTACTCAGGCAAGCGATAAAGGACCATCATGGTCCTCTTGTTGCATATATACTATGAGGCGACTCAATGGAATAGAACCTTTTTGTCCTGTACTTTTAGCTCATTGTAAGAGTAGCAGAAATCCTTCTATTTTAAAGAAATGTTTCAAGTGAGTCCTTATTCATTCAGCACCAAATCGATGGCTCAGCGCGAAACAGTTGTTACTCCCTATATGTATATGAGGAGTTACAACTGTTTCGCGCTGAGCCATCGAAATGTGAGTGTCATTATAGAAACCTAGATAACTATAAAACTGTCACAAGAATCACTCCAATATGCAACCACATAGAAAGACAGTATGTATGTCAGATACCCATAATGTGACCACCCTTGTAGGCCATGAAATCACAACGGTGAGAGGCTTGTGATTCTCGGTCGGGAATCTTAATAGTTTGTTCTTTCCACATGAGTGGACAAGAGCTTCGCAGAGCGGCGCATATACTCCCGATGGGGCTTGTCAGTAACCTTGGCTTGTCAGTGACGTGAGCTTGAATGATAGCTAAAAAATTGCAAACAGACAGACAGACAACAGGGGCCATAACATAGTATGACACTTTAAGTGAAAATTGAAAATGGTTTCATGCACAATTATACGCCAAACGGTCATTTTGAAAGTTTCAGTTCATTCCTACTCAAAGTGTGACAAGTTGCTCACAAAAGAAATATAGTGAATTTCAATCAATTCGAGGGCAGATAATACAAGAAAGACCCAAGCTTTTTGAATTTCTGAAGTCTTATGCTCAACAAAATATCAGGGTTACATTGTGGTAAGATTCATTCAATCCAATTAAATTTGTAGGAACTACTTTACATGAAATTTGTTAGTCCTAAGCACAAAAAGACAACCTACAGAGTCATTGTGGCAAGTTTGTTTCCTTTCTTTCCCATCCAAAATGTAAGAGAAAGTGAGCTGACACGAAATTTTGCTTTTCATTATACTCAAGGGCAGATAATTGAAGATAAATCAAGAATGACTGGAGCATTTTGAATTGAAGTCTTATGCATAACTAGACTTCATAGAGAGTAATTGTGTCTAGTTTCAGCTGATTTCAATTGATAGTTAAGGATGAGTTGCACACAAAAAACAGTGATTTTCGATCAATTCAGAGGCAGATAATTCAATATTTCTCAGGAATGACTGTAGCGATTTGTATTTCAAAGGTCTTATGCACGACTAGACATTATAGAGAGTAATTGTGTCTTGTTTCAAGTCATTCACATTGATAATTTAGTAGGAGTTGCGCACACAAAAAACACTGATTTTCGTTAAAATCAAGGGCAGATAACTCAAGATTTATCACGAATGACCTGAGCTATTTGAATTTCAAAGGTCTTATGCACAACTAGACATGATAGAGAGTAATTGTGTCAAGTTTCAGCTCCTTCCAATTGATAGTTTAAGAGGAGTTGCGCACACAAAAATTGCTAACAGACAGACAGACAGACGGACGTACGACCGAGTCCATAACATAATACGACCCTCCGGGCGTATAATAAGAATAACGAAGCGATATCTAAAAATATTGTATTGTTCAGATGAAAACCATACAGATGCGATGTTAGCGCATATCCCGCCCGTTTGAATCTGCTCCGCCCTATGATGAACGGAGAGTTGCCACAGTCAAAATATTCTGTACGAACGGACGCATGCACAGACGGTTGCCATTACACATCCGTGGAGATAATATGTTGTAAGTGTACCTCAGTTGGGTAAGGTTTAGAGTAAGAGTTAGGGCTTGTTGTGTTGGGGTTATTCTATAGGGGGTCACAGTTCTACGTGAGGGATCTCTTTTCTACGTATGGAGAGGTCATAATACTATGACACCCCCCCCCCCGGTTATTATATTATGACCGAGGGTCGATATTCTATATAAAATAATGACCGGGGGTCATTATTTTATGTGAGTCTCGTTACAACGTTACACCGCCCCCTTAGCCAGTCAAAAATAACGATATTTTCTGCACAATTTTATTTCCTCTTCATTACAGAGTTACCAGGACTATTCTACAAAGCAATTCAGATGAAGGCAATAAAACGATTACAAATTGTGCACCGTCACATAAACCCAGCATCATGTGCATACTCCACACCTGCAATACAAGTTACTCCAAAAACCTCACTTGTAGATGAAAAAGTAGATATCATTATCAGCGGACTAAAACCCAAACAAACGGTGACGATAGTGGCAATCACTACGGAAAATCGGCAGACTTTTCAATCCAGATGTGTGATGACCGCTGATGAACATGGTAAAATACACAATCATAGAAATCCATCTTTGGCTGGAACGTTCAAAGGTAAAATCAAATGGCTCAGCTCAAAAACGATTATTGCTATAAACAAATAAGGATTTCTACAACTAAATTGTATTTCCCGCGCAGTCATTTAATTATTTCTAGAAACACAAATTTTTAAGTTATGACATTAGCGTTATCGGCAAATGCATGTTTATGTATATTTTTCTAATATTTCTATTATGTTTATCATACGCTGAAATACTTCTTATATTCCTTACTTATTTCGTTTTTAGCTCGGCTTTTTTCTCTTGCAGCTTTTATTGTTCATTACAAAACATAAAGTTCATGTTCTGTTATACCGTCATTAACTTAGTCTGATAAAATGTTTAATAGAGTTTATAATTGAACGAGACGTTCCTGTTTTAGCTCACCTGAGCACAAAGTACTCAAGGTGAGCTATTGTGATCGTACAATGTCAGTCGTGCGTCGTGCGGCGTCCGTCGTTCACATTTTCTTTAAACATCTTCTCCTCCTAAACCAGTCGACCAATCTTGATGAAACTTGGCAGGGAATTTCCTTGGGTCAAGCTTTACCAAAGTTGTTCAAATAAATGAAATCCACCCTTAACTTTCCTGTTACTCTTAACAAAAAGGGTGAAAATATGATTTTTTAAAAAAAAATCTTCTCTGATACCAGAAGTCAGACAGCTTTCATATTTGGTATGTAGCATGATCTAGTGGACCTCTACCAAGTTTGTTCATATCAAGACCCTTGGGTCATATTTGGGCTTTGCCCGGGCGCAACCCTTTTTACAAAGAATCAAAGAGCGAAAATCTTTAAAAATCTTCTTCTCTCAAACCAGAAGGCAGACAGCTTTCTTATTTGGTATGTAGCATCATCTAGTGGGCCTCTACCAAGTTCGTTCATATCAAGACCCTGGGGTCACATTTGGGCTTTGCCCAGGCGCATCCCTTTTAGCTCTTCTGAGCATGAAGGGTAAAAAAAGGAAAATCTTCAAATGTCTTCTTTTCTGAAACCAGAAGGCAGACAGCTTCATCTTGTGGACTTCTACCAAGTTTGTTCATATCAAGACCCTGGGATCATATTTCGGCTCCACCCGGGTGCAACCCTTTTTACATAGAATGAAAGAGTGAAAATCCTCAAAAATCTGAAACCAGAGGGCACACAGCTTTCATATTTGGTATAAGGCATTATCTAGTGGGCCCCTACCAAGTCTGTTCATATCAAGACCCTGGGGTCATATTTCGGCTCCATGCGGGCGCATCCCTTTTAGCTCATCTTAGCATGATGGGTGCATCCTTTTTAACATAGAATAAAAGAGTGAAAAGGCACATCCTTTTTTGCTTTTGGCTGTAAATATTCCATGGTATTGATCCTATGTAGAAATGATCTCCTTTTTGACATCTGCCTATTTAATTAATGTGATGTCCCAGGGGTCGAAAAGACTCAGATGAGCGATCTAGGACAATCATGGTCCATGTAGAATATTTTAGAAACAAACAATAAATAAATTTTATTGATTATTGATCGAAATAAATGGACATTTTGGCCATCTGTTTGGAAGTAGCGTTAGGATCTACTAACTCACTGCCTTGCAATGTCAAGGGCATTGCTAAGCCGAAAAAGTAATGAAGTTATATTTGTTTTACTAACCAATCAATATTTTATAGCCCAACAAGCACACACAGAAATTTGAAAGGGCTATACTTTTACATCGATTAGGTTAAAGCCGATTGCTACATGTAAAATAATAGTTCAGGGTTGTTTGCTTTGAAGGACCAGTTCAGTTCGTAAACCTAAACCTCCTGATGTAAGAATGTCTGATAATATTGAATAAAAAACTTATATATTCATTTCAGAATTTTACAAGTAGTGGTAGTTCAGGTATTAAATGATTTTCATTGATATTAAACCTTACTCCGGAGCAATCATGGAAAGGAAGACATGTGCCCCAGCTCTGCGTTCAGGATAACAAAACTATGCAATAGCGTGCACAGCGAGATATACATGTAATTTGCAAACAGTTTGCTATTCTTTGTTACCCTGAATGCAGAGCAGCCATGCAATGAGGATGATAAAATGGTGCAATATGTTTACAAATTATACCCCGTTTTGCACGTGCACTTGCGTGCAACGCGAGGTAAAATGGCAAAAAGTTTGCCCAGTTTTGTTATCCTAAACCGAGGGCAGGTTGCTATCTTGTGAATATTTGCAGGTATTCAGCCCATGGGACTATTCTGGGCTATGACGCCTAACTCTGGAGTAAGACTTACAAAGAAGAATGTATCAGAACCCCTAACATACAGTATAAATGTATATGACGGCTCCCACCCAGAAACAGTGTTAGAAAAGGTGGAACCTCTCTTGTCGACAAGTATCGAGAGATTGTTTAAGCGTCCAGGTGTAAAGAGAATACTAGTTATTCACGAAAGATTCCGGGGAATGATATTTGTTCCGGAAGGTATGTTTACTTTCAAGAATATTTTCCGCTGACTCCATCATTTTTCCTAATCATGTTTCCTAAAAATTGCATGGGAAAAAGATAATCGAGTAAAAAACGAACAACGTGTGTACTATGCAGCTTTTTGTGCTCAAGCCTGCACAAAAATAGGTCTAATATACGTCATCAATTTTGTGCGACACGAAGTGCTTTGTGTGTTCAACGGAGTGCTTGCAAATCACTACGATGTGCTAACATCAAAGTACCTATGGTGCTGAAGGCGAGGGCACTGAATAGACGAAACAACACGCGAGGTCAATTTTCTGGAATATAACCTTGATTATTCACCTTGTCCTTATCATGTTTACCAAATATTTTCTTACTTATCACTGCTCAAATCAATTATGTGCTGAAGACAGGTAGCTTTTATATTTGATCTTGACGGATGACCCTACTAAGGGAAAAGAAGAAAATGCGGCTAACTAACACTTTTTCTTTCCTCCCTAATATTATCTACCCTTTCTGTTACAAATTTTATTATTTTGCCCACATATTCATATAATCTACAACCCTTTTAAATTTTGGTCCTGTCTAAACATTTGTTGTCTTGTAATGGATTAATCTAAATTAGAAGAATTAAAAAGCCTGGTCCCATCCTTTTAGACTGGGGCGAGTTGAAACAGGTTGCAGACAATATACCAACATGAGTGTAATTTGACATTTATCTAGGTTAGAAATTAAAAAATAATGGGGTATAAGTATAGGGTGGACCATATTGTGGGAAAGAAACAAATTGACCCTATAATTTATATTTTTTTGTGTTCCCACAGTTAAATACAACTTCTTTATGGAATTCAATTCAATTTTAAAGAAAGAGACGACGAGTTTGTGTCCCTAGAAAAACAGCATTAATACGATTGTTAGACGGAATGATCGACTAGATAAATTGACTGACTAGTAGCAAACCAATCAACTCAAATAAAGTTGCATATCACTACGCTGGTTTCGCCTGTCTGCAAAGCGGTATCGGGCGTATTAATCTATACCTTGGGAATAAGTTGTTTTTGGTGGACTCAGCGCTATATAGCGAGCAAACCATTCGCCTTTTTTCATTTGAATTGAGTTCGGAATGTGGCTTAAGATCCCTAAAGGTAAATGAAACTCTTGATTTCCCTTGCCTAAAAAAGCCTTGCTAAAAAATTTCAAAATTTGGAGTACATGCCTTCAAATAGCACCTTGCCTTAAGCGCATTTAGCGCTTTGATCATATTGATTGCTAATAGTTAATCGTTCAATATTTTAGAACTGCGTAAAAAGTATAGAATCTACAATACATAGATTTTCTACATAGAAAATACAATTGAAATTCCAGGTGACGGTCCTTTCCCTGGATTGATTGATATGTATGGTGGTCTGATATCCCTGATAGAGACGCGAGCCGCATTACTTGCATCCCATGGCTACGCAACACTAGCTTTGTCTTACCTGTACGGTGAAGGATTACCAAAGATGCTGTTATCTGCTGACATTGATTATTTACAGGTAAGTATGAAATGGTATTGTCTTACTCAGGCGATTGACTACAAATTGTGTTTTTGTCCATAGAAATTATTCATTTTCATTTATACTTTAATTATCCTATTTCATTTGTACACTTGTGTAATAGTTATCGCGAACGATTAAAACGTGAATTCTATATAGAATAACTTATTTGTCAATTAATATTTGGTTAACAGGGTGCAGCAGAATGGTTTTGTCAGCAAAATTACGTAGACAGTCAACGGTTTGGCGCATTTGGACATTGTTTTGGAGGTTCATTGTGTTTGGTTTTAGCTTCGATGCTTCCGGAGGTACGTTTTTTGATTGCGAAAAAGAGTCCGCGATCTAAGCGCGGTTGGAAGTACGTCTTAGTAGACAATGGTTTCGGTTTAACAGAAAAGGTTGTCCCAAGGTGGAGGGGGAGACTTGTCATACCCGACACCGAGGACAATAGTTTTTTCACTGTTACACTCATCACAATAAAATTACTGTTTTATAACCTGATAAGTTATGGGTTAATTTGTTTTTTTTTATTCAGACATAAGTAGAAGAAAACTCTATTTTCAATTGAAAATGGTCTTTTAGGATCTGTTGACGAGAATTGGTGTTGCCCTGTTGGTTTCTGCTAACGATCTCGCATTGATCTTCAGCGACATGTAAAAGACATATTTAGCAGAGGCTAGATGACATGTAATTTTGCACAATATGATGACTCGTTGATTCATGAACATTGTGAATCAATTATTCTCGCGTCATGCACCTAAAGATATAGTTCAGCAGCATCTGAATGTAATTACCTATTCTCACAAGATATTCCAGATTTGAGTAAGCAGTTGGATGAAAAAAAATCGAAAATCCGCGTAGTTTATTTATTTTATTTATTTATTTTTTATTAGAAATATGATCCTACACCTGTGTAAATTGGTGTCAAAACTTCAGAACTCGGAGACGTATATTCGTGAAAAAATATGCATTACTCAATCAACGCTAAGGAAAGGGAAAGAAGAAAGATTAAAAAAAATGTCCGAAAATTGAAAAGCCAAATTCCTAAAACAAAAGTACTAGCATCAGTCCGCAATATAATTTAAACGATTGTCACCATTATAAAGCATCATTTAATACAATATTCATTCCTTAAGTTCCTTATCCGTGTTTGTTTTATCTTCGTTATTGTTAAAAAGACAAAATCTATTCGACGCAACAATAGGAAATTCAATTAACTAATTGAAAACATAGTTGATTTAAGCAGAATTCTTTATACGAATGTCGATTTAAAATAAATTTAAAAAAGAACACCTAACGCTGTACGGATCTCTTTGACATAATAAATAATCTTCCGCCTGCACGTTACGTCAATCTGGACGTAATCGAGTTTTAGTGACTCCTCCTCACTCCCCAAAGTAATGTCTTTCGCACTGAACATACGTCCACACGTGACTCTCAATAAAAATTTTGATCGATGTTATTTCTACGCAAAGCATTTAAAATACAATAAACGGCACGATTTATTATCTCGTACTTGGAATAGAATCTTAGTTCTCAAAGGCTAAGCCTTTAACTGTGCATGAATGGTATAAACATTGGGGGCGGCGAAACCTTGACTTAAGTTTGTATAGCCAAAACTCCCATTTCAAAGAAATATATCAGCCATCAACGTCTTTGAAGTAAACATTCGCGAACATAATCCTGGTAGAAAATGATCATTTTGGTAGGCAGATCGGGTGTGTGGTTTTTTTTTTTTTTTTTTTTTTTATCGAATTACGTTGGTCTCTCCTTACGATCTTGAGCGACATGAAACCTCAGGTTTTTCGTAATTCCTCGTTTTCCGGCCTTTCTGTACTAAAATTAGCTAAAAGTGCTCGATTTAATCTTTTAAAAGACTAAATAATTCTTTTATTAGAGTTTAAAATACTTTCCTCGGTATATAAACATACGTTTATTCGTAGGTGCCATCCCTGGTTTGACAGCAAAAGTTTTATACGGCACACTGCTCCGTACCCTCTTAATTTAACAGTCGAAAATGTTTCCACCTTTTACTTTAAACGCAAGTAAAAGTCGTGGTTTTTAGGCGATAAAGTTGAAATTTGAAAAGACTTTAAAATAAGGTTGAACTAAGGTGCCGCTAGTTGTTTAAGTCACATTCCTCGAAGACCAAGACTTCCCAACTTTGAGATTATGTTTTAGATACGGTTTGATATAATGTAGAACTGAAATAAAAATATATAGAGAGACAAATAAAAAAAAACATTTGAAAGGAGCGATTGATTAAGAAACATGTTGCCGTGCCGTTGGAATAAATACGGTCGTCCATAAGTACGTATCCACTTTGGTTGCATATAGTAACGTATAATTCTCCAGTAAATCGAAATGTTTAATTCGTCTCCCAGACTAAGCGGACGACTGCTTTTTGCCAATTTCGCGTAATTCAGAGTAGAGCAAACAACAATAGAAATAATGGTAACGCCAACCATCTTTATGATCTTTAAAGACTTTATTAATCGTTCCTCTTTACTATTCAATCCTCCTTCAACAGATTGGAACCTTTCGTGTTTCATAGTCACGTCGTTAAGCCTTCATTAGACATCTTTATCTTCTTGTTTATATGACTGAGATGCATTCGAAAAGTTTCCGGACTGGCTCAATTGTGGACATATTTGGCGTATGGAGTCTTTCAAGTGAACTTAAATAAGAGCCAGAATATTTGATCGTCTGTGATACCTCCATCAATTTTCGTTTCTGTGTTCTTAATCCAAAATACGCAAGATTATATAAAGAGGATTATAACTCTGATCCGACTTTGTAGCTTTCTTGGAAATGGCAAACCATCGTCCGAGTGACGTTTTTCTCAGAAAATCAGACATTCTTTTCGGTCATGACTTTGAGTTCCTCTTTTATCCTAGATTCCATAAAGCTTTAATATTTATCGTACGGCAGTAAAACCATTTTTTGCATGGTGGGTCAACTTTTTCTATCATATTAAGCCACAGGAAAGAAGAAGGTCAAATAACAATGTTTGTCTCATGAACAATAACGAGATAATTCATTTAGATCGGGCTTTTATAATTTGTCGGTCATATAGAGACGACCGAAGTTGACGTTGGCCAATAACAAGATCATCTTAACTATCTTAATTTTTAACTAATGAATGAAAAGTTGAAGAAACAAATTTTCGCGTTTAACGTTCAGATATATATTCCTGTTAACACTACAAAAAGACAATTGGTTTTGGTATTATAGTCTATAGTCAGAAGAGCGCTATTTGGAGGAAGGTGAAGAGTTACTCCAATATGTGAGAAAAAGAAATACAACAAACCGAAAGGATATAGAATTGGTTCCAGTCGTGATTCATTTTGTCAGTACCTTTTATACGCCGCCGATAGTCGATGTATATTGATATCGTCTACTTAGTCTATCCATTCGTCCTTCCTAGTGTCAGTACGTCCGTCCGTATGTCCCAATTATGTGAAAGTTACGCCTCCATTTATGGCTAGATTTGGATGCACTTTCACAAGATGTTCATAATAAGCTGACCATGTGCATATTATCGTATTTTTTTTTAAAAGGAGGGCCTTTCTGTCAAACTTCTTGCGGACGCATCTCCTCATTCATTTATGGACAACTTTGAATGAAACTTTCTCAAAGTTCCCTGTCACCTAACCTTGCGTACATTATCGTGGTTTGGTGAAATTAAGCTGTGTCACTCATGGGAAAACGGTTCTTCATACCAAACTTCATTTGAACGCAAATACTACTTCATTTATGAAACTTTCATAAAAGTTTCTATCCCCTTAGTGTGAACGCAACTTCTGAGAAAATCATGGACCAATTCGGATGAAAATAGTCACCTAAACTTGTGCGTGGTGTTATGGCTTATTGAAATTCTGCATTGTGAGAGGAAAGTTGGCCTTCACGTCAACTTTTATGTATGTCTACATATCTTCTGAATGTTACTAGTCAACTAATATTGCAACGTTGATGTTCCCCTGTATCGCAACATAAAATTTCTTGTTCAAGTGATTTCTCCGTTTAACTATAAACATATTTTCTGAAACGATTGGGCATAATTCAACCAAACTTCACAGGAATAATTTGTGGTAAATGCCTTTCAATTTCTTCATTAAATTGTGATCTTTTAGATTTCTTCAATAAGTTCTGACATTGCTGTCACAGTGAGCTCTACGGGCACTCTCGTCACATGCAGGGAAATATACATATAGTATTATTTAATTCTCTGAAATTAATGTTTGACACTTTGATGGTGTGTATTTTGAAAGGGAGCAGTCATGTAGAATTCCTTGTTAACAAACTATTAACAACCCGCTTTCTACACTTATCGATGTATTTTCCGGAGGCTTTCAAATACATTCTGATGGATAGCAGCTGGAGGCTAAGTAGGATTGAAATGGTAGTAATCGTGTGAGAAATACCAGAATTCTATTGTTACATGCTCCAGCCGTGGCGAAGAATTGTTTAAGTCGACATAAACCCCACTCAAACATAGAAAAAATCGAAGTTGTTTCTCTGAATTTGACATTGTATTAAAGCTGTTTGGTGGCACGATGTCATGTCACAGAAAAAGGAGCATTTATGATGTAAAATTCTTTGTAACTCCTACGCAAAAGTTCACTGCAACATTAAACACCATGAAAGAATTGTATACTGCTTCCGGATCATGAGAGGGATATTGCAATAAATTAAGAAACAGTTTGACATGGTTGATAAACATTTTACAGTATATGCATTAATCTCAACAGTTTCACGCAAGGATGACATTGACAACAAAAAATATAATTATGCAATTGCATACTCACCAACAGTCCATATATCTCACAGCAGATAGATGACTTGGTACAAGTTCATGCTTTACACGACAAGCAATATGTTACACTTACATGGCCAATTATACTTTAGGGTATTGATCGACGGTGAATAAGAGATGTAATTTGACGAAATCCCTAGCCTTGCTACATTCTACCATCAAAATAAAAGGTCGTGGTTAGTCATCAGATACTCAACTTTGTAATTTGAACTTCGTCGCGGGAGTGAAATAACCCCATTGAATGTTTTTGATTTTACACGGGTGTTATTACACTGGTGGAATACCTATGCAAATGCGCTAAGAGCGAATAACGACGTCAGATTTTTCGTTATAAAAATGACGTCATTTAATTTATATGATGACGTCATTTTGCAAATGGCTTTGTATGTTTTGCGGAATAACTGGTAGCGATAAATATTTTGAATTCGCTTTATCACAAAAAGTAGGTCATATTAAAAAAAGCATATCAAATTCGTGCTCCTAAAAATACCGAATTTATTAAACTCGTTACTTCTCGGCGCAGTCTCGTTTTAATCTGTTCATAGATGACTCCTTTAATAAATTCGGTATTCAATGACCACTCATTCCTTATCCACTATGTTTATGGTGGATATTGAGGATTGGTCAATCTATTGATTGGTTATAGTTGTCAAATATTTTTATATTGTAAGGGCAATTTAATTATATTATCATGAGTTGATTGTATTAGCCGATGCATTTATAAAGAAGAAAATGGGACATCTCTTGAAGCAACGGGATTTTGTTGACATCAAAAGATATCGACTGATAAAATTGTAGCTAATGTGTGAATAAGGGATATATTGACTGCGTTGTCATACAAGCTTTCTTTAAACCGACATTGTAAGTCACTCGCTTTTGGATAAACGAGTTCCTCATTCAAACCTCAATGGAGTCGGATATCTTTTTTGTTCGTTCCATATATATGAAAAATACAGACAGCATTCTCTTCCTCGTCTAATTAAAAATGAAGAAAAGTTTACTATTTATATAGCAACATAACATTAAATAAGTTTAGATTGATGTTTTTTTTAATACACATTGATATGTAATGAACACCAACAATTGTTTTATAATCTTGTTTTGACGAAAAGAACATTAAACGTTGAATATAAAAATAATCTAATTACGAACTACCATATTTTAGTAATTATATGATAAAGTCTCGAGTATTTCGTCAACAGATAAAAGCAGTTGTGAATATAAATGGAATCGCAGTGCATGCTGGAAAAATGTTCGACCAAAAAGATTATGCAGACAACAAATGGTATGTATAATGATCAATTTTAATCTATTTGATAACGGTAATTGTGTAAGCTTAATAAATATAAGTGGTGCTATTAATTTGGTAAATTTCTTTTTTCATTTATTGGGTTTATTGCTAATTTGATTATAGGTGAACGAGTATTTAGAGAAAGTTGAATGAGTGGTCATGAAATACGTCGATTATTTAACGAGGTATCTATAACAGATAAAAACGAGACTGTGTCGAGTTTAATAAATTCCGTATTAAAAGGTTACACATTTGATATTGCAATTTGATTTTGATATTGCATTGTTATTCCGCCAGTGTGATAACAACCGTGTAATATCAAACAATATTAAACGGGATTCATTTATTTTCGTGACGTTGGTTATATTATTATTTTAAATACAAGTAGTTTTATTATGCCCCCGATAGGGAGGCATCATAAATTTGACTTGTCCGTCCGTCCGTCTGTCCGTCCGTCTGTCCGTCCGTCCGTCCGTCATTCCGTCCAAAAACTTTAACATTGGCCATAACTTCCTTATTACTATCAAAGCGGTGTCGGGGGCATTGTCATCTTACAGTGACAGCTCTTGTTAAGATATGTTTTCCAAACATGCAAAAGTCTGTCCTGCGTAGGTGTTCAACAGTTGTGTAGTGCGTGCAACCCTTTGATAACAATCTTAATGGATATCTTTAAAACACATATCCTGTAGGCTGCAAGACACGTTATAAAGCACAAGATGATTATTCAGTGATCATTCGATTAATCTGGCTTAATGCACCCAAAGATATCGATCGGCAGCGGGTTCGATGTTATCATTCATTACAAAACCAGAGAACTCGCATTATGTAAGGTAAGGGCGTGTTATTGAATGTTCTAATGGACATCACATTTTTTGTCTCATTCGGTTAAGCAACTTGTAAAGATGGAGATCAAAAACAAAGAAATATTTTTGATAAATGCAGGACGATTTTTGAACAAGGACATAATTGCTATCCGTTGCTACTTGAACGAGTAAACGCGCTATATAATCGATACGAACATAAATAAGAATATTTACGATTTTTTCGTCTCAGAAGTTGGGTCAACGTCATATAAGAATTTGAAAATAAACCAAGCTGGACATTGGCAGCAACAAGTTCTTGCATGGAAGATATTTCAACAGCTAATTATATTGTCGGAGAAGTAGGCTAGTCAGGTGTAATGGTATCCATTATCATTATTATAAACCTTTAGAAAACGGAGTCTACTTTTTTGTCAGCGTTTTTCGCTGAGATATATTTACCTAAAATTAGTCACGAGATGGGGGATGAAATATCGATGGAGCCAATCACCTTTAACTAAAAGGTGTAACAAACTTTTAAAGTGTTTTTCTTTCAAAAGAAGAAACTATTTGCATGTTGGAATAAGGTTGAAAATCCAAATTACTTCCGTAATTTTAGTGACAACTGGAACGTCAATGTTCAAGGCGGATTTAACCGGGCTAATGTAGAGGATTCTAGTTTCTCTTGGAAAGCGGGGAATTGAATGCTAGTGAAAGGGACGTTTTCTCTTACTTTTGATCAACTAAAAACGCACTCAGAATTATCGATAACTCCGTTCTGGCATTGAGAGACGTCACTCTCTGGTATACATACGAAGTCAAATCACAATGCAGAATCGTGTTCCGAATGTAGACCAAAATAAGTAGAATGTAATTCTCTCTCATTGCGACATAAATACTCAGTGGGATAACGTGACATCAAGATAAATTGAAATTTTGACGAGTTTCAACACGTTAACATTGTTAAAGGGGTTACTTGCACACTAAAGTAATATTTTCACTCGTCAGAAAACGCTATAGACACTGATTGAGTTATCCTTATCCTTACCCTAACCATTATCCTACCTTTCGCTGTTGATAAGAAAATTTGTAACTCCCAAACGATCATCATCTATTTGAAGCATTTTCTCGAACATTGACGCCTGGCTATGGTAGAACCTAATTTTTACTTTATTCTCGACCAGGATATATTAGTAAGAAAATGAATAACGTGTTTGTGAGAAACTGACCAGGATGTCAAAGCGAAAGTTAAGCTAAATTTTAGTCAATCGTGAACATAAGAATTTGATCAAATTAAACTCCAAATAGACGGAATATTATCGAAAAAGGACGACAGAATACTTGAAACTTATTGGACAAACTATTAGTATTATCAAATATTGGACAAACTATTAGTATTATCAAATATGTTTATGGAATCTTCTATCGAGTTTCCAGTCGATCCTTTTCTCGAGTCGTAATACGAAAAAGGTCGCATACGGTTGAGTCAAAACAGTGTATATGTCTATGTCCATCATCGTTAAAGGTGCGGAAATGTTTTCCTGTGGATGATTGTTCATCCATATTGGCGATAAAACTAAACGATATTTGGATAACTCATCTCGACAGTTGATCCGTAATATAAACTGCCTGCCCAATATTGAATCGCATAAAACATAAACATTGTATGTATATTTACTACTGTCTTGCACCGAACCCACGATATAGTTTCCAATTGAGTAAACCTTGTTTAGAAGAGCAAGACGGGAGACTTTACTCCCCAGACAAAGCTTCTTTGAACTGTTAACTGTCTTCAGAAATGTTATGCTTGTAAGACCCATCCGTCCGAACAGAATTCAACCGAGAAAACTCGACAGGGGATGTCCCAAAGATCATTCCTATAAGGTTTGGTCGAATTCTGACCAGTAGTGTCAGAGGAGAAGAATTCTAGCTCTGCTGAGGACAGAGGATCCATGGCTATATTTTATCGTTCCTTCAAAACAAATCTATTTCAGGCCAAATCCTTGTCGGGTGTTTAGGACTAATGAAGGTGTAATAATCAAGGATGTATACGAAACTGATACCCCTTCTTGTGTCCCTGTAAGTACTGTCATTATCTATTTTATTGAGTTTTTGCTGCGTTTATTGATTGCAACTTAATCATGAAAGCGTAAGTTATATTTTAAGGATATATTTTTTAGCGGCCATAACCCATTTGATAGCCCATCGGATAATCCAATCACGATTTTAAACCTCTATTAAAGCCCTATTGGCTATGTTAGCTAAAGAGAATAACATGTTAGTGTCAAAATATTACAATGTTATCTTGTCGAGGTTGGGATAATTTATCATGACGAGGCTTGGCCGAGTCATGATAATTTCTCACAGCCGAGACCTCATAACATTGATATTTTAAGACACTTACATGTTATTCTATCTATCATGCAATCATTTTTCAGTGCTAAAGTATGATAAACCCTTAAAAGAAATTCAGGTGAAAGTGTGTACAAATTATTTCTAAAGATACACTGCCTGATATCATGTTAAGTTATCAGACAGGTGATATTTGGTCAATACAGGCTGTATTGCATAATGAAATTCGATAACAACGTCGACCAAAATTTTTTAACATATAAGAAAGTGGTGTCGGTTGAAAAAAAAATAATAAGACGTTTTCAAAAATCATTTTATTAAAAGAAATGAATTGATAATATGGCCTACGCCGCCGGAGTGAAATAATCACATTGAATATTTTTGATAAAACATGGCTGTTATTTCAGTAGCGGAATAACTATGAAAGTGAGCCCGGGGCGTAAAACAACGCTTTTTTGTGCCGTAAAAATGACCTACGTCATTTTACGCACAGCTTTAAATATTGCGCGGAAATTATTTACGAATTTAAAGAATATTGTTGATTGATCACAAAAAAACTAGGGTAATATAATAAATAGCGAACAAAATACCAACTCGGATCATATTATACATAAAATGTAATTTGTGACAATGAAATACAAACTTTATTTCATTCGTCATCTAAAACAGATTAAACTGGACTTGGTCTCATTTCATTAAAGTGCTATTTTACTATCACTCTTTTCATATCCTTTGTGTTTTTATTGGCCTGGCAACACGGTGCTAAAGTATTGGTGATTTGTGGTGAAGATGACAAGCAAGTACACCCCAAATGGCATGAATTTTATCAGAGACACTGGCCGGAAAAATTCAAATCTAATTTCGAACTAGTGACATACCCTGGTGCGGGCCATTTAATAGATCCACCATATATTCCGCTCACTAGAACTATGAATGCTGGGCCCCAGAGGATGTCTACAATAGACTTTATTCAACCCGAATTTTATCGTGAGTTTACTTTTATATGAGCCTATGCGCGACATTTCCAACAATTCGAATTATGCGCCAAGCAAATACCCTTGCCAGTCTTTGCATCTGCACAGTCCGACCAGAGATTTTGCTTTGCGCTTTATAGATAGATCAGGTCTAGAAGTGGCTTCATACAGACAGTCAATCTTCCTGTTGTATTGTGGAACTGTTCAGGCTTCTCAATGTTTTCAACACACGCATGTTTCGATTTGTTAGAAATGTCACGCACAGGCTTATATTTGCTTGAATCATTGAACAGTTACTAGAAAAGGTGGCCTTTATGGCTCTGCATCTAGACAATAAGATTTTATCATTATTTTTTGTTTGTTTGTGTTATTTTATTATGTGTTTAGTTAATTTTTCGTTAATGGTTAAAGATCTGTTATAGAATGTGATATAAGACTGCATGTGGAAGATTAAAATTTCTTGGTCCAATTAGCATATAGCCAATATGCCCTAGCTAAAAGGATGCTGTCACTCATACGCAGGTCTGTTCATTCTTGCACTATGTTCTTAACTTTCATTTTAATGTCTTTTCAAAAACCACTGGTGGAATTTCACAAAATTTAAGAAGTAGGAACTTATGTTTACTTTTATCGCCCTTGCAAATCCATCCTTCGAGCAGTTGTGATAACGAAAACTGATTTCGCCAAAATGCTAAATTCTATATATTTTATTAAGAATTACATTATTTTGATGTCCTTTCAAAATAAATATGTGCCTGTCCGTCACCGTTACAAGAGAGGACTATCTAGAATCTGCGTAGAAAATAGATATTTGAAAAAGAAATTGGGTCCAGACGAGGTCAAGTGGCGTTCGTAATTTAAAAATTCCTTTGTAGTAAGGTAGAATGATAATTCGGAAGTTAAAGTATGAAAAGTTTTGACCACCCGTTGTCAGTCTACGTAATCCGTACATCCTGACAAGGTCTTATACTTTTGTCATCACGAATGGTCATTCATCGCCTGACGGCTAACCTTAGTTATTTTTTCTATTTCTAGATGAAGCCTTGCTCTCCGGAGGTTATCCAAGACAGCATGCATATGCAGAGGAAGATTCGTGGAAAAGAATATTGACATTTTTACACGACAACTTGAAAACTCTGCACTGTGGTTCAAAAACTAAAAAATAAGGGGAAAGGGGGATTTTCTGAGAAGTGCTTCACCGTAAAACTGCATCAATGAATAAGTCATCAGTATGACGCCGTCTGGTCAGTAGGTGAAAATGTATGCACTGCGTTTAGAATGACAATACGGTGCAAATTATATCAAGCTTTGCACGCAAGTGCACGTCTTAACCTGAACGCAAGGCTCAGGGTTCACAGTTTATTATCGTCATGAAGCTCTAGTCTACTAAATGAACGGTAAGGGGGTACTAGACTAATCTTAAGCAGCAAGGTTATTATTTGGAATGACAAACAAAAAATGAATACACGAAATAGTCTAACTTCGATTCAGTAATATCATAGAGTGTTAAATGAATCAATGTGGATTTTATGATTTGCTATTTCAAAATAGTTTAGATGAACGAGAGTGAACATACCCCTTTCCTTTTCGGCATGACTTAGAGTTCAACTTTCGGTTTGGATCTGAAAAGGCGATCTGCTTAATTTATTGCAAATAACATTGCACGGGCATAATTATATTATAGAAACTATCATATTAAAGTATAATCCACGATTTTCCCCTGGCACGGCGGAGCCTAAATAACGGGTCGACGCACTTAAGGTTAAGGTAAATCAGCCTTTATTCATTATTATTTACTTCTAAAGATAGTCGACATAATAAACTTGAGACTGTAAAGCGTAGTTTGGTAACCAAACCCTCATAACAGCTGAATTCACGAGGCTTCGGTAACCCAACGATTAAATGTGTTCACTATCTCTAATCACGTGAATCCTTTTGGTTTTAGGATACGGTTAATTGCGAGTGTTCACGGTTAAATAATCGTATATTGCTGACTAATATTGCAATGAAGTTAAACCGGTGCCAAATTACGTCACGGCTAAGCCCCGCCCTGTCAGTTCATTAATAACGAAGAATATCTTCCTCATACTCGGATAATAAAAAACATGTTTGACTGAGGACCGTAGTGATTATAACAGTTTTTTTTCGTGACAGTTTCCGAGCTGGTCTGCCTGCGAGGCTTTGTCAAAAACCTACCGCTAGTTATCGCTACGATTGTGAGGCTGCTCGATTAATAGGTGTGACCTTAAACCTGGCTCTATTTAAGTCTACAGAAAAAGGGCAAATCATGTCCTCAAAGTTTGGAATAACGTTTTTCGGCTCAACTATTGAGTATGAACGGGGAATCTTTATTTTAGCAGACTCATTTTAATTTTACATACATTGAATTAAGTTATGTACCGCTATGTGTTCAAAATATTGTTATTAGACACATTTATAAATGTCTGTTCTGCAAAACTTGCATGTCCCAAATACCAATCAAATCAATATGAAACACTTTTTTTCAACCGTTACGTGAAATAAATCGGTTGGAAAAAGGTTTGATAGATAAATATAACTTTAAAAAATATAAATTCTCTTTCATTATTATCCAATCATTATATATTTATCAAATATCATCAATTGAATTCTTGTCCTAGAATTCACAGTTCACTACCGTCACGAAGATTATATTTGCCTGCGAATTTGTTTCCGTACGTGACATAAGCGACGCCACTTGGTTTTTCGGTACGTTACTACTACTGAGTTGTAATGCCGGTACATGTTTTAAATGACGAAGCATGGCAAGCGATAAAACAACATCAGAAGGTAAGATATTTTGACGGTATACTTTTTTTTGTTCACTACCGAACGCCAAATAAAAAGCAATCGCATTCATGTATTTACAAATTTTCAATCATAACTGAATTGGGCAATGTACCATTTGATCTTGTCCTCAAAGGTTCTAATGTAAACATCACAAAAGTCTGGTAGACGCTTGAAATGCGAACATTTTCACTACCGTAACAGTTCACTACCGAAACTTTTTTTGTTATGGTAGTGAAGGTTTCGTTACGGTAGTGAAAACCGACAATGTAAAGACCAAGGCTCTGACAACCTTTAAGTACACTACGCATGTGCATAATACCAAATTTTTTTTTTCGAAAAATATTGATATGATTGATCAAAGCATTGAAACTAAAGCTTAAATTGAGCTTGAGCTACGATGTTTTGACCATTCACAAACATTCAAATCACGATTTTTTATTCATTTGTTCTTGGGGATAGACCTGTGTCATTACTTGCAATGCCATCACGTGCAAATGGACAAGCGCTATGAGACCCACCCCGCAAAATAAAAAAAACCAAAACATACATTTTGTCTAATTGTGCCTTTAAGAAGTAAAAAAATCGTATTTTCTTTTATGTGTGTGTGTGTGTGATATTGATTAATCATTCATTTCGTGAACAACATAGGATGTCATATGTTCAATGGCGCCTTTGCCACTTGTGAACATATAGCTTTTATTGTTCACAGAATGAAAAATGAATCAATTGTACACGTAGAAAACATATATTGTTGTTATAACTTTACTTATACTACATTATGTGTTTAATCTTATCTTTTTATAGGAAGTGAAAGTCTAAAGCAACTTTTAGAAAACTTCAACAATTGTGAAAAATCTGTGAAGGTGTTACGACGCTTTAATTGGGGGCTCGAGTACCTCTCAGTCTTGTGCTTGAGTAACACAGCTTTCGACTAAAAATTTGATTGTAAGCTAAACATTTTAACATCGAACTACGCTACATAGCCTGATAGTATTACATAATAATGAATTTGATACAAAGGGATAATAACAAAATAAGTTATTCTTGTTATAAAATATTATTTATATCTAAAAAACAGTTAGAGGATATTCGGTTGTTTCAGTGAAAGATCTTTTTATATTTCATTGAGTTAATAACAAAAGATATATTTTCATGAGTGGCGGAGCCACTAGTGAAAATTTGGCGTTTGTTGTTCACGAACAAATCGATCGAAGATTAATCGATCTTACACGAAAAACAAGCGATTATTCTATTTCTTTAATGCAAAAAACGGTATATAATATGAGAATATTAAGATAAATTTACTTAAAGCGCCTCATTTTGCACGTGATTACTAGGTAACGCCATCCTGGCGTCATTAATATTTGCTACTTTTCGCTCCGCTAAGATAATGTCAAATAGAGTGGGGATGAACGAAAGCAGGGAGTTAGTTTTTGATAATTTTACTGCTTGCTAGTGAGATTATCAAGTGATCAACTACCGTTATTTCTCGATAAACCATCGAAAAAAAAATTAAAGAAAAGGGGATACTTTTAAATACTAAATTGAGCTTTCTGTCATTTATTGTGATCTATAACCAATTTTACGCCGGCCTGTACCCATGTAATTGTTGAAAAGCTTAAATATGATCATATGTTTTACACTTTTCTTTTACTAGGGCCGGAACAATTAGACGAATTACTTAAAGGCCATTACTGCGTGGTGACATACGATGGAAACACCTACCCTGGCGTTTTGCAGAACATTGATGACAATGAAATTGAATTAAATTGACATTTAAGTTTTGTTAAATGTTACAAAAATCTGCATAGTTTGGTGTTTTTTAATGTTGAATGTTTTGCAGATGAAATTAAATCATGAAGAAGAGAACAAGTATGTAAATGTACCAGGGGAAAACGATTTCTTGTCAATGCAACGATTATATACGGAGCATACTATTTTACTGTTGTCCGTCCATCGATATGTCTGTATTTCTATCTGAAGGACATTCTGTCTTTACCAAGTCACTTTACTATACAAATTAATTTAAAAATACATTCTGTGCTAATATTTGACATAAATAAAGACAAACATATCATTCCTGACGAAGACAATTTACTTTATCAAGAGTAATATAATTCTTAAATAATCGCCAATTTCTGGGAAAAGTGTTTCCTAATCAATTTTCATTTCATCGGTCTAGCTTACTCGGTTGTTGTTGCTGTTGTTGTTCTTTTCGGCTAAGATTTTTCTTATAAATGCTTCAGAAGCAAATCCTGTTTCACTACCGTAACACTTACTTCTCCTCCGTAACGTTCACTTCACTACCATAACAATATAAAAAATGATCTTTGAAACACAAAACTACCATTCAAATATAATAATGAATACATTGATGTATAGAATGCACTAAGTTCAATCAAATGGTGCAATTATTTTTTTCTTGTCAGTTTTATTCAACTCCCGATGCAATATTAAAGCTCTAAAATAATATTTGCTTCTCGTGTGTTTCATCGCGAATTGCATCAGATTTTTAATCTTATAGTATGCAAACATCTGAAAAGCAGCAGTATGTAAAGATTGACTTTGTGAGACCATAGTTCGAATTTCGGCCACTGTACTTAACAAACAGGCAAATATTTTCAAGTTTTAAAAGGTGTTACGGTAGTGAAAATATATACAATCTCGATATTCATAATAAGCCATACATTTTCTATAAACCATTTGTTAGCGTTGTTAATATCTGAAACAGTTGGTACAACATCTATATTCAACAGCAGGAAAAAAACGGAACAAATCGCTGAAACTTGAAAGTTAACTTTTTTCCGAGATCAAAACGGACAGTTTTTGTAGAAATACCCTTCGGTTGATGTTAAACGTTTTCTGTATAGTTTTAGTTATTTAAGTTAATTAAAAGTTTCCGATGAAGATGTGGTAAATATTTTTCCTCGCCATTTCAGTGTCGGCCTTTAACGTTACGCCCCATCCCCGGTCCCACAGACCCCGATTTTACTAGTATCCTAGGGCCTGTTTCATCAAAATATTTAAGACGTATTTTTGTCTTACCTATGACTTACCACATGGTTTGTTAAAAATCATGTATCACCTATATGTCAATAACTATGTAAAGTGATTGTTGTTGTAACTGTTTCAAAAGTCATCAGTAAGACAAAATTATGTCCTAAATGTTTTGATGAAACTGGCCCCAGATTTCGACATTTACAATATCGACAGGTAGCCTATTCGGCGTGCCGCGTAGGGGTAAATCGCAGTGCCGCAAGTTCCTGATCAAAATCGACGTCAAATTAGGATCAAAATGAATGGGACGAGTTTCGACATTTTCGTATTTTCTCCCGATGTAGAAAATAGTACCGAAATCGGCGTGACTCGGTGTATGTCGTAGGCCTAAGCGTTATTCAGGAACAGAAAGGCGGCAATCTGTAACCCTTGGCGAACGGAAAAGATGCAGAATCGGCTTATTTGCTTCTGCGATGAATATCGAATAACACCGATATACTACGACGAGTTTCGATTGTCACCGATGAACAACGACGAGATACCCTAATAGCACACTCCAGCCACACTACACAGAAGAACTACGAATTGTTGGGATATCATCCCGTATAGTACTCCGAATTCACAGAACGGTGTCATTTTATTGTGATGATGGCATTTGTATGTATGCTTTGAAACATTTGGACAAAAGAAGGAGCCTGCTTTAACAAATATGTCTCACCTCTATTGAACCGTTGCTCCAGATCAACTTTTAAGCATAGAGACACGCTTTCCTTTAGGCTGAGTTCACATAGAAAAAGACCTATCGGGTATATGGTGCACGTTTCTGAGGGCAAGCGAATAGATCTAATACTATGATTTCCTTATACCGGTTCATATAAGAGGGCACTATTCGAATATATCGTATAGAAGCGTATATCTGCGTATAGTATAATGAAGTAAAGCGGTAATCGTACGTGTTCGATTTTCGTTCATCCCGCAGCGAGAGTGAACTTGTTTTGCTTGTCTTAATTAAGATCGTCAGTGTCAGAAGATATTTGGGGTTCGGACAAAAGGGCAAATGCTTTTCATATACGAACCATATATTTATACCCTACTTAACTAAATTCTAAAAGGACATTCTGTCCTTATGTTGTCTTTCCGTCCGTCATTAAATGTTTTCGTTCTTCCCTGTTCTGTATGTCCGTGCGTAGTGGTAGTTGTATGTCTCCGATAGATGGGGCATATAGTTTTTGCCCAGTCTGTTAGTCCGTTTGTCGGACTCTCAAAATTCAGAGCCAGTGAAATCGTGGAATGGTTTGATCAATTTAGATGAAGCCATGGAGCATTTCAAATGAAGTCTCGCAGCGTGATGATTTCGAAGGGTCTTGAATAGTTTCATTTTTAACAAGTGAAATTCTTTTCATCGATTTGTCAATTTCACGATGTTACATACTTTATCCTGGTTGAATTGATTTCTGCATTTGCTTCACTCACCTGGTTGTCAGAACAAGCTTCACTTCTCCTGATATTGGCTGCCTCCGGTTCGAACCTATGGGGCGTATTTAGGGTAATATAAGGTCTCGCAAACCATTGTATGTCTCTCACCAATGGGTTGATAATCGTAGACCTATGTGAGATAGCAGCTGGAGGCTAGGAAATAATGTGATGGTTTTACTGGTGAGAGAAATATCAGGAATCCATTGTTTGATGCTCCAGCCGCCGCGATATAACTGACAGAATGTTGAAAGTGGCGTTAAACTCCATTCAATCAATCACTCAATCAAACCATTGTAATTTTGGTATGACATGCGCATGTAATTAAAGAAAACTGTCTCATCCGGGTGATCCATCAAGTTCTGGAAAGTTGTGTGGAATTCACCCAACACAGGCCGCAGTTCAAAATGCTGTCGTACCCAAGTGTTCTTTTTTTCTTGGTCGCGTCCGCCTCCTCCTCGGCTAATAAAAGTAAAGACAAAGAAGAATTCTGAAGATAATTTATTACGTACTCACGAAAGGAACTCACTGAATCCATGTGTTGTGTATGTGAATCACCGTGCCTCGTATAGCGTACAGCAAATACCGTATACAGTATACAGTATACTTCTATATGAACACAGCTTTAAATGCATAAAGATGTATAGTCCATTTGACTTCTATATGGACCAACATTTTGCCACAAATTTCTGAAATGAAAAAGATGAAACGTATTTTTTCTTGTCATATCATATTTCCAACTAATACCATGACAAGTTTTGTTTTCCAGAATTTTTTAATGAAAAATAACGATTTTGTCCGTCCGTCTACATGTTAACTTTTAGCCTTTCATACCTACTTGTGTCTGTATTAGACGGAACAGCGAATTGTATAACCAAAAATAGTACTGATTTGCATAGGGGCTGAGTCAAAATGTAAGATTTTAAGTGAGTTGTTATAGAATAAAATCGAGTCGTTGCGAATTTCACGAGGATAACTTGATTAGAAGGCGAGTAATAACGGTAAAAATCTCGTGATATTTAATGCCCGCTTGCAGGCTACTGCTTGGCTCAAACGGTAAAAACAAGTTGAATCCGAGTTCAGATAAGCCGGACTTGAACCCGAGATGATCTCGACTTCATGACCATTTGCCATAACGGTTTTGATCCCGGGCTCAGACAAGCCTAGGTTTGAGCTATAGCTTGTATTGTTGTGAATTCTTCTCTCGTTAATGGCTCGTGTCAATGCGAAAATTGTCCGCTAAAACGTACCAGCTCGCACGTGTATTGGAAACCAAGTTATTTTTTACAGTAGGAGATACAGGTAGTTAAGTTTTTCTACGAAGGGAACAAGAACTTTTACTCTTACAAGTAGTTTAAATATTTTAGTTACCAAAACAACGACAATTTGTTTCTAATCTTTTCGTCGAACAATACGCGTGATTTTTTGAAAAATTAGGCTTTTATAATTTGAATTATTCCAAATTTGACAAGGAATTATGAATTATTATTTTCCCGCAAGGAAAAAAAATCTAACCAAGCAATAACTTAACTCTAAATTGATAACCAAGTTGTAAGACTTTTATCACTGCGATTTAATTATTTATGACAGTATATGCTGTTTAAGCAATCTCGTCAGAGTATATTCGTATAATTTTTTTCTATTCACAAATAACAATATTTTGACGACACTTAATTTTGAAATTCAGTATTAGATAATTTCATAAATTAAATCGACTTTACATTACCAATACATTATTCAAGAATTATTCATTTATAAATATAAAAGTCGGGCTCAACCAAACCTCCTAAGGAGTAGGTTTGGCTGAACCCGGGATTTAAACGGTTGAATCGATACCGTTAATCAGTGTGCAAGCCAACTGAGGCTCCGTTGAGAAAAAGACTTGTCTTGGCCAAACCCGGGGCTCAGCAAGTAAGTGGTCCCGTTATCCGTTATAATCCCGGGCTTAAACGTAGCCTGCAAGCGGGCATAAGTTTAAGATGATATGACCGTCGATATGCAAATTAGCATGTCCAAATAAGGAATAATGGACATTTCATCTGTCAAATATTTAGTATAAAACCACGTGCCTTTACGATATGTTTACATTTTCTCATACCTAAACAGCCTCCATCACCCCTCGTGTTTAGGAGCGGAAAATGCGAAAATAAAAACATAAACTAGATAGACAAAATCATTATTTTGAAATCAGTTTATTCTCAAAAAATATTTTTTGGAATGGTATTAAGCTGAAATTAAGATTTAACCACAAACAAATCCTCCATTCAACCATACTTTTATGTAATTGTGGAAAAGGTTGGTCCATATAGAAGTCAAACGGACTATAACACATGGTTGCTATTATCACTGTCTGGAAACCTTGTACGCTAGTTTGCAACGGTATTTTACTAAGTAATAGTTAAACGCTAATAATTGAAAATTAAACGATTTAAACAACCGAAAGGAGGGAGCGTAGCGACCGACTGAGGCTGTTTAAACCTTTTAATTTTCAATTATTAGCGTTTAACTGACTTAGTCTTTTTCCCGGGCTTAATATAATTGACAACATATCGCACGATTTACACGGAATAAGCCGGTTATATTTATTACAAATGAACGCCCCTCTTTCCAAATACGGTTGCACGTAAAAACCGAGGCTTTTTTAAAGAGCCATTACCGATAATAAAAAATGCAGTACTGTTTGTTTTTATTGACCTAGCAATAACCTCCGCTCTATATATGAACGAAAATATGACATGTGTCCACTCTGTTTTACAAGTACTTTCGCAAGAATAAACAGTTTACGGTATCATATGTAATAAATGGATTGTATATTGATAGAATGTGCCAGTAATTGTTAATCAACAAATTTGTATACAAGGACAAATGAACATAACCTTTCAAAACAACAACTCAATTTTTGTTAATGCCAGAGATATTTTTACTAACGTTAGTAAACTAACCTGTTTAGCCATAAACAAATGAAACGATAAAAAGTTTCTCGCTACATACAAGCAAATAAGTACATAAATGTTCAGTAAGCGAACGAACTATGGGTAGGTGCACCAGCCATTGCGATGTAACTGCAATAAGGTTGAAATCGGGGTTTAACCATATGCAAACAATTGGACACACCATGTCACGTCCAACCAGGTCAAAATCAGATAGAATATTGGGAATGACACATGTGCACGTGTAGGCACGAATTTCTCCTTTACTTTTCACGTGCTCGTTGCATATTCATGAGAGGGTAGAGTTTAATATGCACGCATGCGTGGAATAACAAATAAACCTTGACGTTTAAATGAAATAATGGTCAAAATAAACCTCAGCTGGTTAGTTTATGGAAAATAAACCCTCAAAATTTTTAAAAATCCAGCATTCTGATTGGATGATAAAGTAGGACAAAGACTAATGGTGGATAGTCAGTCGTGAAAAAGTGAGTGTTATTTATTTTTGTTTGAAGTTGCTTAACTCTGTCATCCTGTGCAACTATCAAAATTCACGTAATGTGAATTGAATAGATTATCCATCGTTACTAATGATTTTACGCCCTATCGCACCGTTTGTGGGTAATATTGTGGGTGATTATTAGAGACGTCCCCTGTTTTTGTTTGCAAATTCTTCCTCACATATGTTTTCGTTAGCTGGGTTGTTGTAATGGTTATCATTGCTGTAGCTGTTGTTGTTTTCCTTATTTACTTGGACATTGAACGTTTCACGCGAAAAGGGAACATCTGAGTAGTACGTAGAAGGTCGATTCTTGTCACAATACGTTACACAGGGTATAATCCAGGATTAATGCCCTGGCAGGGCGGAGCCTAAATTATGGGTCGTTGCACTTAAGGTTAAGGTAAATCAGCTTTAATTTGAAATAACTAACTTCCACAGAGAGTCGACATAAATAGCACAAGACCTTAAATCGTAGATTGATAACCAAATCCTCGTAACTTCAGCTTAATTAAGCTGAAGTTACGAGGCTTTGGTAACCAAACGATGAAATGTGTTCACTCTCTCTAAGCACGTGAATCCTTTAGGCTTTATGTTACAGTTATTTGCACGCGTTCACGATTACTGCCGACTAACTTTGCAATGAACCCAAAATATTTAAAATTTAACTGGCCAAATTACGTCAAGGCTAAGCCCCGCCCTGCCAGTTCATTACTAACGCAGAATAGCTAGGATCGAAATTTTTCGGATATCAATATTTATTTTAAGGACTTCCAGGTTGGTCCTTTTTGCATAATTGTGGAATCTACGATTTTTCTCTCAGGATAAAATCATTTCCCTCCAAAACGATATTTGCTTGTAGTATTGGCTTAAATACGTTTGGTCAAATGTTTCATGTTATCGCTCACAAGTTCAGATCTAAATTAACATTATGTTTCGTGGTCTAAGAAAGAGAATCAAACGCCTTCCAGACACTTCGACCCAAAACATTTTTAATCCTTATGTGATTACGTTGGCACAAAAGATATAGTAATGTTCTTAGATGAAAAAAAAGTCCAGATTTGGGAGATTCCAAAGTATTGTCTAAGAAATTTTCTTTATCAAATTGTGAAACCTAGAAACATTATTCTCAGGTGAGTGGGAAAGGAGTAATATGCTCCTCTTAGTATTTCTTTTCCTTTTTTTTCAAAAATTTAAAGTCTGCAAGATTCATTTCTTCATTACTTGTCAAAAGTGCTATTTTTTGTGAGCGAAAATATTTACAATGCGAAACATTTGGACTATATTAAGGATATTGTATTATCTCCCTTAAAATTACTCAAAACTAATTCATTCATTATCATTTCAAAATCATCAAAAAAACATTCCAAAATCAGTCACCTTGTTAGTTTCACAGTGTTCTTAAGTCTAAGGCATAAGTGTATTTGTTTTTGGAAAAATCTTGTTTTGGATATATTGCAATTGAATATTTTTTAAGATTATTTACATTCCCAGCTGGTAGAACCGTGAAGAATGAAAAGGCTACTAATACGAGCTGGGCATATCCAAATTCTAAGACGTTCATACTCTACTCCGTCTATAACGGTGACACCCGCTACAAGTCTTGTGGATGAGGAGGTTGATCTAGAGGTCACAGGTTTGAACCCAAGAGAGATAGTGACGCTGGTGGCGGATGTATCAGAAAACCAGTGTCAATTTAGATCACATTGCGTGTTTGAGGCGGATAACAATGGGACTGTCCACAATAAAACAATTCCTTCTCTGGCAGGAACATTTACAGGTATAATCAAAGCACTGAAAGTACTGATGGTGGACGAATTTGTTGGCATTCTAGAGTGATATATTGAATTCGTTGAGAAAAAAGAAATTATAAATATAACAAAATAATCAAGGGAAAGTGTCTCGATAAAATTTCGGCAATTCTGGCCGAACTGTAAATTCAAAGAAAGAGAAAGAGTTGGAAAGAACGGTAGAGTGACAGACGGAGACATACAGATAGACAGAGGGTCAGAGAGCGATAGAGAAAAGAAAACGGACAACTATAGTGTCTGGACTAATGATCCTTTAGGCAAGAGGTGTAAATTTGGTAGTTGAGAACATAAGTTGCCTGGTAATGGGTTAAATTTTACTTGATATCAAGGTAGGTCTCGGTCAAGTGTTTCGTGTTTTTATAATGAGAATTTGGACTGAATATGGGAACATTCCATTCGTTTGTAAACTCGACCTTTCGTAACTCATGAGTACAGAGTTCATTCATAAGAAGGCAGATAAATTCGTAGTAGGTCATCTCGTGTGGTATGGCTATTCAGAGATGTGTAGAAGTTCAAGATTTCACGACCTAAATAAACACGTATTTCCGGCAAATTACTTCAAGTTGCAGTAGCGATGGCTTAGATAAAAAACATAGTATCTTTCTATACAAAGTATAGACACAAACTTTGTTTTTGCTCTAAACCCTCGACAAGCTTACCCGGATCATCAATACGCTTCACTAATTATTGCAGCCTCATTTTGTGTTTTAAATTTTAATTTTCATTTTCTTCACTTGATGAAGAATTCCAGTATCATGCCATTTACGAAATTAAAAATGATTTTGTGGAGAGAAGTCTTTAGATATACTAAATTGAATCTAAAGGAGTACTGTTTTATTTCGAATCTATTAAGATCCTAAAGGATTTTCCCCACACAGTTTAACACTAGTGAACTAAATTTCCGTTCACCAAAAAATGATCAGAAGAAATGCGAATATTAGATCGCTGTTGTATAAGAACTTACCCATGTAAATTTGTGACCCGTCAAGCGAAAAGGGGCCATCTGGGAACTTCGTAAAATAGATATTGGAAAGAGATATTGGTTCGAGAACAGGACAAGTAGAGGTCGCATTTCAAAAATTCTTTTACTGGAAGGTAAATTGATTATTCTAGATTCAGAAAATGAATAAAGTTCGAAAAGTTTGTACCTGGTCAGTCTGCGCAATCCGCGCAGTCTGACTGGGGTCGACACTATACGCACTTCCCAGATGGCCCCTTTTCGCATGACGCGTCACATTTATTGACCTTTTCTTCTTTTGAGTTTTTTTTTATATTTCATTTTCACTTGAGCAGTTTACTGTCTGAGGAAAAGGGCATAGTTTAAAAGTGGTATTTTTGAATGGTTTTTCTGAAAATGGGGATAGATATATGACTTGTCTTGTTAATCAGAGCACTGGAGAATAAGTTGATAAAGAATCTATTACAGATAGATTTCTTGAATACAAAAACGGAACAAAATATGAAATTTTTGGACAAATTTTTCTTAAATAGCGTCATTTGCACATGATTACTGTACAACGCTCATGATAATGTCACTTATTGGGCTCCGCTTAGAAAACGTCAGATAGGATGTAATGAACGGGGTATAAATTGTTTATAATTTCACTGGTTAATCCATGCCTCTATCTATTGAAAATCTAACGTTATTTCTCGAAAAAACACCGAAGAGCATTTAAGAAAATGGACAGAATGTTGTGCTAAATATGAAATCTGCTAAAGCAAAAAGATCCAATCCTGTGTAGTCCACGTATTAAGCTTTTTCGGGAATTGATGTTCATCTTCGTTGCTGTTGTTGTTGTTGTTGTTTTAGTTTTGAAAGAGTATAAAGCGTTTTGAAGATTGATCTAACAGTCTTTTTATACGACCATATTTATAAAATTGCAGTTTTGGTGAATAAATCTAGGACGGTTTGGTTGAAACTATTGAAATCCTAAGTTGTGTGCCCATTGGATTAATTGCATAATTTCGACTAGTACCACCCATGTTTAGTTTATTTAAAAAACGATTTTAGAATGACGTCGACACTTCATACATGCACTGTATTCAGGATGACAAAACGCTGAAAACTGTTTGCCAATTATATCCCGCTTGCAACGCAAGTGCACATGCCAAGCGGGGTACAATTGGTGAACAGTTTTAGCCGTTTCAGTGTAATCCCGAACGGAGGGCAGTGCTCTGAATTATAGAATTAGTACTTTCTTGATCACTAACAGGTATTGATCCTATGGGACTATTCTGGAGTTTACAACCTAATTCAGGGATACGCCTGGTAAAGAAGAATGTCTTCTCCCCGCTTACCTACAACATAAAGATGTATAGAGGTGTACAGACAGATGGCGATCACATGGTCACTGCCTCGACACGCGCAGACAGGCTTTTCATGAAACCTAGTGTAAGACGTTTACCAGTGAAAGAAGGGAAATTTAAGGGAACTATCTTTGTACCAGAAGGTAAACGACTTTACTTTTAAGATAATATAAGAGATATGAGACTATAAATAACTCATGCAAAAGTAACATACGCAAGCTACATCGCAAATAAAAAAATCCACATAGTTTAATGAATGAATTAATGTATACTTTAGATTTCTCAAATCACCACAATACGCGCGTTTAACTGTTGAGGTATTCTGTCTAATTTTAAATTGATTCCTTTTTTACGCCCTCATTTGAAATTGTTTGCAATGTTATTATGCTTTTTATCTGTTACGTTATCAATTTTGTTGCATTAGATATGAGATAATTTGACTATACACGGTTTTGATTTGAAAAAAAAAGCTATACTACACTATATTGAAAGAAAGGGTTTTAATGAGGTAACTGATTAAATTTTGAGTATTTTGTGAAATAAGCGTTCGTCTTTATTGGTTTCTATCTATCTAACCCATATAATTACAGCATAGATAATGCCATGTTAAAGAACATTATCAAAATGCTGTTTTGAATTTACCATTTTAGTTGTTTTCATAACTGTAATTGTTTGTTAATTTCTATTTTCCTACATTGTTTTCATCAAAGGTGAAGGGCCTTTCCCAGGGTTGATAGATCTATTTGGTGCAGTTGTAACCCTGATTGAGACTAGGGCTGCTCTCCTGGCTTCCCACGGTTATGCAGTATTTGCTCTTAGTTACCTCTACGCTGATGGATTGCCTCAAATGATGATGGATGCCGACAAAGACTATGTAAAGGTATTGGACCAATAATAGTTCAGCAACGTTTTGGAAGTCATGTTCTTTAACCGTGTCAACCGAGGTTTCCTAATGATTTCATTAGGAAACCTTGGTTGACATGGTGAAAGATAATTAGTTCCGAAATGTTGAGGACCAATAATAGGTTAACTTCCTTAATGTGGGTGGGCCTGTTTGAGGATAATTCTGTCGTAGACAACGTTCTGTCCGCTATTTGTCCAACACCACCCGGTAAAATAAGCTTAGTGTGATGCGCAGCTGGAGGCTCGGATAGGTTCTTGGTTCTGCTGGTGTGAGAAATCGTTGTTAGTAATCTATGGTTGGTGCTCTCACTGCCGTGGTATGACTTTAATACTGTTGAACACGAAATTAAGACAAACAAAATTTAGTGCACTTCGCTATTAATTCACAAATATTTATTATATGTCACTATACGGATATAATTAATCTGCTTTGCTTTACATTTCTGTTTGTATTTGACACCCGTACATATTTTAAAACTTAGCATGTCTCCTGAAAAACAAGTCCTGAAATATCAAATCTGACATTGCCCATGGGCACATTACAAGCCTTATTAAGTGTCTATGTAATGTATTGACCAGAGGAATAGACACGGGGTGTAATTCTATTATTAAACTGTAATTTCTCTATGAAACCGTATGCTGTGGGTACCCAAACCGTATGTTGTAGGTACTCATTGTGATCGTCTCGGCAAAACAATTCCAATAAGTACAAACAATATAGCATTTGTGTAAGTATAATTAGAATATCTTCATTCAAAATCCAGAAAACTACCTTTATCTGTAGCTTTATATAAATATTGTATTTAAAGTTACTACAGTCTTTGTGTCGACCGCCGCGATGCGTATTTGGGTGTGTATTTCTTTATGAAAATGTTAAAAGTACATGAAATATTATGAAAATGTAATACAAAATGTTGTACTACTGTTTATTTCAGGCAGCAGCTGAATGGTTCTCAGAGCAAGACTATGTAGACGAAGATCGTATGGGATCTATCGGTATTTGTTATGGGGGTAGTATGTGTTTAGATCTTACAGCAAACTGTCCTAAAGTGAGTTATTATAATGAACGAAAAACGCAATCCGTGAGGAGTTAGGATATAATTACATTTCATGTTCATACTGTAATAAATTGTTATAATTGGTTTCCATCAATTTTTGTGCATTCTGATTGGCTGAAATATTGTTTTTATTCCTCATTGAACGATTGTTAGGAGATAGAGAGATTATTCATACAATATGGTTAGGTTTCAAGTATTATACAGTGAGGTTGTTTTGTTTTAGATTCATACCCTAATGAAATTAAAAAACACTCTCTTCGTGTCTGATAAAGCTCCAGGTAGAGGAAGTATTTTCACTTACAAGAAGTTTAAAGTCTTTTATAATTCTTCGTATACAATTCAGAGATGAAGAGAGTATTTGTTGATTACATGAAGGTATGAAACTAAAGACATAATCACACCGAAGGAATACGCGAAGTGGATTCATACACGATTATGATTAGATTTTTAGTTTCATACCTCCATGAAATCAATAAATCAACTCTTCATCTCTTACAATTTAATATCATGAAGCAAAAGAGGTAATGATTTGTCGAAAAGAAACTGATTACATGTTGAACTCCTTTTTGTTTGCGGAAGCCTACAAAAAATGCTGCATACTCAAAATTATGTTCATTGTACAATAAAACCAATTTTCAGCCAATTGGAATGCACGAAATAAGCGGAACATCTAGAATTAAAAAAAAAATACAAGCATGTGGTAAAAATCACTTGAAACACGCAAATTCTTCTTCTTCCACCTTGATACAAAGGTACGTATCATTTAGGTAGTGGACCCGTAATAGATCCGCAGCGTTTCGACAGTAATGAACTTTAACAATGTAACCGAGGATTCCTAATGATTTTCATTAGGAAATCTCGGTTAACATTGTGAAAGATCATGAGTTTCGAAATGCTACGAAACTATTACGGTTCCACTACCCTAAGCCAATAATAAAACGGAGGATGTTGAAACTAGAAACAACGATTTGATATTGTGTTCTAGTGCCTTTCTCCTTACGATACACGTTAGTATTGCTAGTATAAAGCATGCAAATGATAAAATATACTCATGTTCTGAGCTGTTTCAGCTTTTTGTTGAGTGATCGTTAACCAGCCCTGCGTTTGGATGGACAAAATGGTGCAAACTGTTTGCAAATAATACCCCGATTTGCACGCAAGTGCTCGTGCAAAGCGCGATATGATGCAAATAGTTTGCACCGATTTGTCATTCTGAACACATGGCTGTATTGACATCTAAAGACGAAATACCTAAAAGGTATACATAAAAAATTGTTGTTGTTTTTCTCTATAGAGTTTTTTCCCTTGTAGATCAAAGCTGCGGTGAATGTGAACGGAGCGCCGTTGAACTCAAAACCGACATTCAAGAAAAAATACTTTCCTAATGATGAAGTAGGGTAAAGTAGTATTTAGCTTGTAAAACCGAACATGTGTGAGTTGTTCGCAATAATTCTAAGATTACTAAGATAGACGTTTGATATAGTGCAAATCGATTTATTCATTTCTTGAACAATAAAAGCTATATGTACTCACGAGCAATGAAATAAAGAATTATAGAACAAATTTTAAAGTCGCCAATAAACGTGGCAGCGGAAAATAAACAGACGCAAACATGATGCGATGTTACAGTATGTGTGGGGGGGGGGGGGGGGGGGGGGGGGAGGGTGGTATGCTGATCCGATCCGTTACCTAGCGCATATTTTAAATTGGTCGTCATCCAGTGGTTTAATAGAGACAGACGAGTAAGTAATTGAACATTTTAATTTAGCGGCGACATCACTTATAACTATATTACGATGGCGTAAATCACATTTATGAAATAAAAAGAAATTACATAAAACTTTTATTTGCAATTAAATGCATTTGTCATGTGTTTTACTGCGTACTGCTCCGCCCATTTTTTGGAATCAACGTAATATTTTGCGGGAACGTTTATGCTTTTGACGTCACATAACCCACGTGCTATGACGTCTTCGTTTTCTGTGAAATTCTCCCAACGTCAATATCATTACTTTTTTCTAATCTTACTCCTTCAAATGTTACAAAACTATCTTACGCCAAGAAAAGGACAATATCACTTATTTCAGAATTGTGATAGTTTAATAATAGAAATAATTTCATGTTCGCGCTGACGTGTCAATGAATAAAGTCTGATAGGTGGGAGGAGTTATATGCAAAGCAAAATCCTCGGGCTCCGCCCTCGGGTTTTTCTTATGCATAAAAATCCTCCTCCACCCGCATGACTGGTAATTATCAATGGTAAAAGGCAAATTTACCCAATTTCAACTCAAAAACTGTGGAGTAGCAGCTGGAGGCTAGGAAAGAGTGTTATGGTAGTACTGGTGTTAGAAATGCAGGAATTCATTGTTAGGTGCTCCAGCCGCCGCGATAGAACTGAAAAAAATGTTGAAAGCGACGTAAAACCACATTGAAACAAACAAATCAACTCAGAAAACGCGTTCAAGAGTCATTTACAAATATATTTGATTTAAGGGCTACATTTTTTGTAACCAACTACCTCTTTGATTATTACTAGTTTGAAATAATTCTGTCTATCTGTAATTTCAGTCCTCCCTACGATTTAATGTATCACACAGAAGAAGGTGTTGTTATAAATAAAATATCAGACTTTATTGGACCAAACTTTATACCCGTAAGTATCTGTATGAAACATATTCAATATTCAAGACAAAATTTGAAAAAAATGTAAGATTGCGAGATTTTCGGGCGAAAATGACATATAATTTGACTCGTCTTACCAAAGAATGGCCGGGCCGAACTCCGCAAAATAAATATTTAATAAAGGGGTTAGTCTTTAAAATGGTCAGTCGGTGTTACATTCCAACAACTTTTTAACGGGAAGGTAGAGTGATCGTTCAAGGTTCAGAGAATCAGCAAAGAGCAAACGGATTCGCCAAAAAAATCAGACTACCCAATCTGTGCAGTCTGACTTGGTTCGACACGTTACGCGATACCCAGATGGTGCATTTTCGCCCGACGGGCGCATCTGTATTCTTATCACACTGTCTTACCAAGATCTGTGATTATTGGCTCTATTACTGGTTTGCCTGTAAAAAATAAGGAGGGGTCAGCGCGATACTAGCCTACATATTTATAGGTACTTACAATAGTATTGCGCTGACCCCTCGATATCGTTGGTCTTCTGCTTAAATCTCGTAACTACAGCTTCTTTAATATTGCAGTTACGAAGTTCTAGCAGAAAACCAACGATATGTGGGTTCCCTTTCTAGGCTTGGCAACACGGTGCACAAGTGTTAGAAATATCTGGATTAGACGACAAACAAGTACATCCTAAATGGCACGGGCTTTACGAGAAAAACTGGCCTGAAGAATGGCGATCTAATTTCGAACTTGTGACCTATCCTGGAGCTGGCCATCTGATAGAGCCATCTTACACCCCACTGTGTAGAGCTGTGAATATTGGAAGAAAGAGGCTCTCTACTATAGACTTTATTCCATCCAAATATCATGGTATGCATACTATATATTCCACTAAAACCTTTATATCATAGAAGCAATGCAAATCAATTTTAGGGAGCTTATAAAAATGAATAATAATCCAGACTTAATTATAGATTTAACATTCTAACTTCATGTCACTATGTAAACAGGAATTCTAAAATACTAAAATCGAGACAACGAGCTTTCATCTCTCCGATGTTTTCTAGTTGAAAATTGGGGAGACTTTCAATAAGCAGCAGGCTTAATTTACGAGGGGAGGGGCTTAATAGATAGTATTTTACTCCAATTTTATTTGGAAAAAAATCTGGATGTATTCCTATAACGTCCGTATCATTGTTCTAAAGCAATTAGAGCTCGGACCAGTAAGAACTTTGTTCCTAGGTACCCGAGATCTCGTTTACCGCGGTTACTCGATTACCTGGTAATTATTGTCCATATATTTATTTTATCAACTAGATACAAAGTCGGATCCAGAATTTCTGTAAAGGGGTTCGAACATACAAATTCCGAGATGGTTTTAAAAGATCAGGTATTGCAAGTCTATGACTCACAAATAAGAAGCCAGTCCTACGTTTAGGATGACCAAACGGTGCAAACAGTTTGTCATATATACTCTGCTTTGCACGTGCACTTGCGTGCAAAGCGGCGTATAATTGGCAAATTGTTTGCACTGTTTGGTCATCCCAAACGCAGGGCAGGACTCTCAAAACTATCTAATGTTAGTCGGCAAATTCATTCAAAAACCAACTTTACAAAAGAAATGATCACTGTTTTAAACAGTTTTCCAATCTTTTTTGAAGTTGGTCCCCAAATGAAAAAAAATGAAGTACCTTTACAATAGGTGGGTAACAGGAGTGATTCAGGACCCGGATAGGAATGTTACCCTGCCCCATACCCGGGTACTCGAGTACTTGTCCAAACTGTTAGAGTAATTTTGTGTGCCATATTCACAGATAAACCATTGGTTGCCGGAGGATACCCCGAACAGCATGCCTTTGCACAACAGGATTCTTGGAAAAGAATCTTACAGTTCTTGTATAAACATCTAAAGAAAACGTCTGTATGAAAAATTTATTACAACCAATTTTGTCCACAGAATTTTTGTATATGATAAGATTGCTAACAACTCCATCCATTTGACACTTACTTTGGCTTATCAATTTTGATTTTGAAACATCTTTTATCTACAAAATGTTTATTAATTTAGCTTAAAATCAACCTCTTGCCGACGACGTAAACGTCAAAACTAAAGCTTATTTAAGTTTTTTATTGCTTTAGCCTTGTCGTCATGCGAAAACTTTGACATTTTGTGATATCTCTGGTTCTACTGAAGATATTCTATCGGAACTTGGCACACATGTTCACCATCAAAAGAGCAACCTATACTATCAAGGCGGATAACTCCAGATATATTTTGTGCATATTATGATTAGATAATTATGATAACTTAGATTTTTATCCACCATCCAGCACTAAACAGCCGACCGTAGGCATCTGTAGACAGTGCTCTTGATGAAGCCAGAACCAGAACCTTTAAAACTATTTGATGTGAGTCCTAAAGACCCTCTGGGGATCAGTTTCAGAAAAGAACTAAAACAGTCTTCAATTATTTTCTGAAATTGAGTTCCAAATATTCAATATATATTTAATACTTTCTTTAACCCTTTAAACAGAAAATAAGTCTATATTCAAATAAAAACAAGCTCAGAAATTATCTGTATCTGTATCTAAAGCAAATACTCCCAAAGTTTAAAAAATGACCCCTGAGATCCCAATTACCGAGTTCTTTGGACCCTATTTTGTTGAAGTCAGAATAAAGATGATTTAGTAAAGTAGTCTTGTAAATGGTATTGGAAATAAAAATACATCTTATCCGTGGAAAGACGAGCAAAGATGTTACTTAAAGCAATAACAATCAATGTGATCCTGAAACAGCGAGTAGGTTTCATTTTAATTGTGGAGCAATCTTCTGTTTGATACTACTAAATGGAGATACTATGAAACTGACTAATCCATGGGTCAGTGCAACACTAATGTAAGGGCCTATATAAAATAGGCACTTACAATAGTCTTGCGCTAACCCATTGAAGGTTAAAAGACACTTAGTTTTTGGATTCAAATGGAATCAGAGACTCTCAATACACATGCACATTAAGGGTCCGTGACGGAATTTTATTCGCTTTACAATGACAACAAAACTTTTAAACGATTTCCACCAGGGAATTTTTTGATACATATCTAGTCACTGTTTATTGTAGTTAATAAAGTATTTTTGAAGAATTGTTTCCCGATGTTCCTTGTTAGTGTAATAAACCTGCATCTACAAACTCCATCCTCCGTCAATAACAAAAGTTTGGCCGGTAACATAGACTGACTGAAATGGAAAGAGTTCGTATTGCTTTGCATGAGCAGGCCCAAAATCACACCACACCAATGAGAGATTTTTTTTAAAAAAAAGTAATTTATCTGCAATAAAATCGCCACGAACATTAAACAAAAGGCAAACCATTTGTACCAATCAAAACGTCGTAATTACAGTTTGGCTTATTCAAACTGTAGTTATGCCGTTTAGCTCTTACATCCGTGAAAATTTTTGAAGCAAAATCGCGAAAATAGACAGAGGTCAAAAATCATGTAGATGGTTCTTTTAGATTCCATTAGCAGGGGTGTGGAATTCCCATGCCCGACTTGTCCGACATGGGCTTTTCTACCTGCGGACAAGTACATTTTGCAAGTCCACTTGTCCGAAGACAAGTAAATACCAGAAAAATCTTGGTATGGCCCTATATAGATCAAAGAGATTAATAAGCTTAATGTTTGTACCAAAGAGTAGAAAACACTGTCTTTAATGAAGAAAATGCTGGTTTCAGCATTTTCTTCTCTAAAAACATTGTTTTCTCAAAATCTTTCTATTCTGTTGTTTTGCGGACAAGTAATTTTTAATCCTGGACAAGAAGAAAATCAAACTTTACTTGTCCACGGACAAGTAGAGAGAATCCGTATTTCCACACTCCTGCCATTAGCCTGCATCATTAAGTTTAACTAGTAATACATTTGTGACCTGTCACCCGAAAATCTGTGTAGTGCGTAAATTGTCGATCCCAGTTAGACTGCACAGACTGACTAGGGTCGAAACTTTTCGCACTTTAATAATTTTATGAATCTAGAAGAATCAGTCTCCCTTCCTGCGAAAGGATCTTTGAAATGTGACCTCTGGTTGACCTGTATTAGAATCAATCTCTTTTTCAAGTATCTTTTTCACAGAAATCCAAGATGGTCCCTGTTTGCGTGACGGTCACATTTTCACTGAAATGGAAAGTTGGTATCCAGTATAACAAGTAAAAACGAACGCCACAATAGAGGTCACGACCTTTAACAATCTTAACTGAGGTTTCCTAATTATATCACTAGGAGGCCTCGGTTAACATTGTGAAAGATAATGAGGTCCGAAATGCTTGAAACTATAACGGGTCCACTACCTTAATACCTTCACTTGAAAATGCGGACTTACCTCGTCCGACGCTAAATATAGAATCATGTTGGCAACCTCTTCGGCAGTACAGAATCGACCAAACTTCTGTCTGGCTTTAAAATCTTTTAGTGCTTGCTCTGGATCAGGATTGTCGGCGATTCTACCGCGTAATGAAGGGGTGTCAACGGTACCTACATGTAAAACAGAGATGTGGTTAATCGATCATCACATTGTGAAACTGACACTCGTCTCGATCAAAACCATTCGATACAAATCGTTCAGTGCTTCAAAAATTCGTACCAATACGTTCTCTCCAATCACCCAAAATGCTCCGACACCATCGACATTTAAATTAAACCGATCAAACTATTGCATGATTTTATTGGCCGGTGTTGATTTTTAAGCGTGTGATTTGTCCGTGAAGACACAAATCAGAAAAATACGTATATTTTATTAAAAGGGAGGTAATATGATATCACTAACTTCGTCCAACTTGGACGAAAATGGCAATATATGGATACCTCCCTTGATCTTCATTCATTATATCCAGACGTTCCTACAATTACATTCCAAAATCACTCCAAAATCATTCATCTTGTCAATTTTTATGATGTTCCAAACGGTATACACATACTTGCAGATAAACAAGTATTCCGCAGTATTGCATGACAATACCAAAACCTATACTGACTGTAAAATGAGTTAGTCCTACATCTGTAACTTCCTAAAAATCAATGGATCGGTACAAAACACAGAACTTGTTCTGTTTAAGTTAATCATTCTGATTCACATACCAAAAATCAGCGCAATATCTCCAAGCGGTTAGAGAACAGTCCGGAAATTTAAATTCCGTAGTACTTTTTGAAGTTCGACATCCGTATCTTCCTAAAAAAAATCAACGAGCCTTATGAAACCCTTGAAAACTGACCTGGGCCTAAAAAACCCTTAAAAACGACATTAAGTCCTTAAAAAAAACCTTGAATTTTCATCATGTTTATTTGAGACCAGGTCAACTATCTTTAAAAATAAGGGTAAAATCGTTATTCGCCAATCAGAACGTGCATTCAAACAAAGGAAAAGGTTTCCAGCCTTTTTAAAATGCTTGTTTCCAGCCTAATATTAACTGATGTAGAAAACGATGATAAAATGAGTGATAAGATCGTGTGTAAAGATATTTGGATTTTTTTGAATTCGCCGATTTTCCACCACTGTTGTAACAAATGTTGGCGTTTTATACACTATCAATCAAAGACAACGCTTTACTTCTCATTATTTTATAAGCATTTAATGGACTATGAGATGATGAGTCAGCATTTTTCCCTACGTAATGAAGTGCACGTCTGTAGAAGTTATAAATTTTAAATGGGAAAGTGTGTCTTCAACTAAAGTTGGTTTGTAGACAAAAAACTTTTACTTCGATTGAAGCATGTAAATAGCCCTTAATTTGAAGTTTGAGTCCTTGAAAAACCCCTAAAATACCCTTGAATTTTGCCTTCAAAATTCTGTATGAACCATGTGGATCCAACTTAACATACAAAAGCAATCTCAATATATCTAAAGGTTTAGGGGAAAAGTATGGAAATCTAGACTGACAGGCGGAAGGATAGACGGACGGACGGAGTGCAAACCTAAAGTTCCGTAAAGCAATAGAGATATTTCTTTTGTTCCCTTTTTGACTCTACAATCACAAACCATAGCCGAAAACATTACGGTGGGAGGGGCGAATTTTAACAGCACGAAATTTCTCCTCCAAATGTCGGCTTTGTTTTTCAATAAAATACAGTCTGGGATGACAAGCGTTCAATAAAATGTTATCTTTGGTAATTGGCTATCATTGATACCAAAAGCTATATAGTTAACAACATCGTGAAATCGACAAGTTGGATAATTTTTGAATGATTTTGGAATGAATTGAATCAGTGAGTTTTGTGTGAGATTGAAAGGAGGTAATCCAATTTCGCTAATTTTGTTCAGGATGAATATGAAAAAATAAGCGATTTTTATTGCCTCCCTTTAATAAAATATGCGTACAAGTCTATAAATAGCTTCATATTTCTTCAGGGACCAACCAGACGCTCATTATTAGAATAATGACAGTTAAATCGTCATTCTTTCTAGCTATTTCCATTTTGAATGCAATTGTTGAATTCTTATCTTTTTAATTATTTTGGAGCGTTTTCGAAGGTTTGAGAGAGTAATATAAATGATTGATAGGAGCCCTCAGTGAACGATTTAGAATGGTTTTGATTGCGATCAATGTCAATTGCACGATGTAACTAACAGTATATTCCCCATGTAAACATATTTCATACGTCTCCCAAATTTCTGAAACTATCGCACATTTCAATAAAATTCAAAGTGGTCGTAGAAGTTTTGATGGGTCAATTTTAAAGTCTTTATTAGCCGTTCGTCAGTCCGTTGATCCTGTCGTCCAAAGCGATTGTTTTGACATAAAAACCTGTGTGTGACAATTCCAACAAATTGACATCTGCATGAGGTGCACACATTTAGCGGCCAAGACAGTTACTTAGTGTTACAAGTAGATGATTGCCTAATTGTCTACAGACACTTTAAGGCCTTATCTACCTACAAATCACATAGTGAAAACTCTGATCAGACTGTGCGGATGCACAGACTGGCCAGAGTCGTTGCTTTGCGCACATTTGACATTCTTGGAAATGTCACGCAAAGTCGCACATTTCAGTTTTAAATTTCTTAATGGTAAAAGGGTAAAACTATATTTCAAATTTAGTTGGTTTTTTTAACGAGCAAATTTTCGAGTAGCATTATTTGACTCCGATAGCGCTCATCAACAATCTAACAATTTGCAAATCTATTTGCTCTAATAAAGTGATTAATTGAAAAGCCTTGCCTGGACATATACAGTTTACCCGGATTCCTTGTGAAACGTAATCTGCAGCCATCGCCTTACTAAGTCCGATAACTGCGGCTTTCGTAGCACCGTAAACACATCGGTTAGGTGCCCCTGTCGAAGAAAAGTTCTTTGGAGAAACAAATTTGTGATTTGAAAAAAAAATGCAACGAAAAATGTTTGTTCTTATAATAAGTTATGCAGAAGCAGGACTTGCTCTGGTTTTTTTTTTTTTTTTTTTTTTTTTTTTTTTTTTGTTTTTTGTTTTTTGTTTTTTTTTCTTTTTTTTTTAATAAGTAAGCGAATATTCGTAACATTCAATAATTAGCCCGTCACAAAAAGATAGATGTTGTGAAAAGTTGTTTTGCATCATAATCTATAGATGTGCAAGTATATGTAAGTGATCAAAGTTCTATTTTTTCTATACAGGTTTAGACAAAATTGACCTTTGATCACTCACGGGAACTTGTAGACCAATAGTATTAATAAGAATACCGCATACCGGGTTTATTTCGCAGACGACAAAATGAGACATTTTATGATAACAATAGCGTTTACCCTAGTAGAAGCTCCCCCACGCTTTTAACCAAGATAACTGACTTTACTTGATTGAAATTATCCAAATTAAAAAAAAATGTTGGTCTTTTTATTGTCTAATTCGAGGTTAATTTCCTCGAAACAATGAATAAAATGATTATTTCGCGGAAAGTAACCTCACATTCAAGAGGAAAAATCAATGAAGCAGCGATTTGAAAGATGTTTTGCTTCAAAACTGATTGCGAAATAAAGCTTCTTAACCATGTTTTGTATAGCTCTATCGAGCGTTTAGTAGTATAAATATGGTTTTACTTATTATCGAGGAAATGAAGGTCGTTGAAAAGAACTTTGTGTTACCTTTTATACTGGAAGCTACCGATGACATGTTGATAATGTTCCCAGAGCCTTGTTTCAACATCTATAATATGAAGGAAATGTTAAATGAATTTAAAATATTCGATCCATGTGCAATTCATCATACAGATTCAAATAATTCTTTAATTCATAAAATGCAAAGCATGAATAAAAACTAGAAAGCCATGAATGGCTTGAGTCGCTCCACAGGCTTGAAATTCTTGTAAAAGCAAATAAATGTTTAGACTAGATTTTTAGATATTTGGGGTTCTACTGAAGTTGAAAATGATTTTCAAAGTTTGAACTATATAACAGATAGAGAAATGACCTTCGCTCTTAAAAGACATATTTTCCATCAAATCAAAATGAGTTTTGGCTGCATAATAATGGGTCACCCAAAGGTCATACTAAAATTTTTTGATTGATATCCATCAGTTATATTCTGAGAAAATGATTTTCATAGTTTCCACTATTTAACTTATTAAGAAATGACCTCCTCCCATAAAATGCATATTTTTCATCCAATCAAAATTTTTTGGTACACTGATAAAAGGTCACTCAAGGATCATTCCAGTGAAATTTGGTTGATATCCAAAAATTAGATTCTGAGAAAATGATTTTCAAATTTTCCACTATAAAACATACAGAGAAATGACCTCTGCCCATAAAATGCAAATTTTTCATCTGATCACAATGATGTTTAGTAGACTGATAGAGGGTCACTCAAGGATCATCCCAGTGAAATTTGGTTGATATCCATCTGTTACATTCTGAGAAAATGATTTTCAAAGTTTCCACTATATTACATATAGAAAAATGACCTCTGCCCATAAAATGCATATTTTCCATCCAGGTCACTCAAGGAGCATTCCAGTGAAATTTGGTTGATATCCATCGGTTACATTCTGAGAAAATGATTTTCAAAGTTTCCACTATATAACATATAGAGAAAATACCTCCGCCCATAAAATGCATATTTTCCATCCGGTCACTGTGATTTTTTGTAGACTGATAAAGGGTCACCTAAGGATCATTCATGTAAAATCGTATTGGTATCCATTGATTAGAATTTGAGAAAACTCACTTTTTACCATATTTGGAAATTAGCCACGCCTATTTAATCCATGTTTTTCATTGGATCAAAATTTCTTGAACAACTTTGAAAGAGGGTCACCCAAGGATCATTCCTGTGAAGTTTGGTTGAAATCCATCCAGTAGTTTCTGAGGAGAAGATTTTTAAAGAAAAGTTTACGACTGCACGCACGCACGCACGGACGGACGGACACATTGCCATGACAATAGCCCCGGTGGCTTTCAGCCAGTGGAGCTAAAAACTAGTGCATTAATTGACTCAAAAGTTCTGAATAATGCTGGTGTTCTGAAATTCGAGGGCGACCTTCTAGTAGAGAGGGGTTTGAATGTAGCGTAATTAACTCCCATACATTAACGAGAGATGCATGAAGCGATTAGTTAGATCCGTCGGTAGAGTCCTCGTCCTGTAAGCGAGAGGTCCTAGCTTCGAGCCCCTGACTGGCTACATGTTTTGTCTCTAATAGTGATCAATGTATTTAGGATATTTCACTTAACCATGTTTTTCCTTGCTCTTTATTTAAGTTCTGCGAATGTAAATGAAGGATGGGATTCCTGAATATTTTGGGGGATTCTTGCATGACCCCCAGGTAAAAATAGTAACTATCAGCCCTTTAAGCAGTTTTTTTTAAATGGTACACAGGTGAAACTCTTTTTTTTTTTTTCCATTTTCCGACGTGTTTGTATTTCTTATCTTCTTTCACTACAACAGAATGAATGTTAGAGTAAAATTTGGGGTAGCCTTTGAGGATTAATTTTCTATTTATTTAAGGTGGTTTGAACCAAAATAGCCTACCTTATTTTCAACTGGCATGAAAAAAGTGGTAAAACCATTTAAGCTAGTGTACCCGTCACCGGTCCGCTACATTACGGAACTCGTGATCTCTCACAATGTGATCCGAGGTTTTCTAATGAAATCATTAGGAAACTTTGTTTAACACTGTTAATGTTCATTACTTCCGAAACGTTTCGGAACAACTGCGGGTCCACTACCTTAAACATTGACACCAGCACTACGTTGAAATCGTTTTAGAAATGGTACTCACTTTGCATACGTGTATCATTTTACGTACAAAGAGGGGAACATTTATTGAAACATTCGCAAACGTTTTTGTCTCCTGAACGCAGAGTTGAATGGAATAAAAGAAATCACCGACGCTCGATTTGCTTACCTTCGGTAACATGGCTTTACACATTCTGTACATACTTTTAACATTGAGATCAAAGGAAAAGTCCCAGTCTTTCTCGGTAGTGTCGAGTATGGTCCCGTTAAACACAAATCTATGAAAAGAAATGACTGTTACATTATTATACATGTATGCTTAATTGAGTAATCAAAGGTCAAGTTTGTTCATACAGGTATAAACAAAATTGACCTTTGATCACTCACTTAAACTTGAGCAACTATAGACGCAGTCAACCTTGAAAATTTGTTTATCATGGAATATTCTAATAGCATAATTGCTTCTAACAAGAGGGTCTTTTGGAATCAAAGTCCTATTAATGTCTAGTAAATTCAAATAACGCTTTTTTTCTGCATATTATTTGAAGTTAAATCACGAATTAGAAAAGGCTCGGACAAGCCATCGTTTGGCACCATTCAATGGTGGGTATTGCCTTTATGACATGTAAACTGTACTCGTGAATTTTGAATAACTATATAGAAAACTAATACCTAGTAAGTTTTTTAAGAACATTTTCGGTTTTCATTTTTCCGTTCAGTGTATGTTAGAGAAGGTACCCCTTTCTAATATATAGTTGTAACAATTCATCAATATTACCCGGCACAATTAAACAAGACATCCACTCTATCAAGTGTTTTCACGAATGCCTCAACGTCGTCTGTTTTCATAACATCTAGCAGGCGACAGTCTACACCTAAAAATAGATCGGTGGTACATTAGACAAAAAAAGAGAATCGTTTGATATCCCTGTGAAACAATTATTTGAATGTTACGTTGACAAAACAGAGATAGACAACCCCAGTAAGGAAAATCGTAAAATTGAAAAGCTGAATGTTTTAAGAATGATTTTGGAATGAAATTCAATGAGGGCGATGGCGAGTTTTAAGAATTTTTAAGGGAGGCAAAATATAATCGTTACTTTTGTCCAATTGGACAAAATTAGCGATACTGTTTACCTCCCTTTTATAAAATCCACGTACGTTTCTAATTTCATTGATTCATTGGACGATCGATTTGATTTAAACGTTCATCATTTTTTTGAACGATTTCGAATATTTTGAATAATTGGAGCGTTGAGCGAGTGATTTGGATTTGTTTTTATCGAGATGAGTGTCATTTCACGATTCAATTAACTGTAGTATTCAAGAAATAAGAATATAATACGAGAGAAAATCTCTTCGACATGAAAGTGATGCGGTAATCAACAGTACAACGAAATTCAACGCGAGTTTTAAATTTTACACATATTTGACATTGAAAAAAGAAATTGACATTGACACATGATTTTGATAGGGGATATGTCTGAAGCAATACTCATGATCAATGGGGGCTTTATCACTTACCATTCAGAAGTAAAAGGCCAATGTAAAAGTCTGTTTGTTTAATTTTCTCAATTTTTGTTGTTTTTGTTCATTTTAACAAAAAGAAATGGGCAAACAGAGTAACGGCCAAATGCATGAAAAAAAATAGAGCAAAAACAATATGCCGTGTATCTATCGATGTGATGTTATAGAAAACAACATTTTAAGCTCAGAAAATATGGAAAAGAACGACAGGGATTGATCTCGGCCAGTCTGTTGGTAGGGCACACACTTGCCAGGGTTGATACTCTACGCACTTCCTAGGTGGCCTCTTTGCATATCACATGTATGAACAAATGTCGCGCCACATTGTAACATAAAATATTTAAAGTACACATGCCGTATTTGATCCTTAAGCACAAATTGTTACGGACAAAACTAATTTGAAGCATCACAGTATGCAAAAAAGTCACGAGCCAAGCTTGGTCATACCGATGTATGTAGGATATGTAGCGAGAGATCGCATAACACTGTCGTAAGTGTCTATATTTATCAAACGTCTACATACACCCTAAAACTTTTGGTCGATATCGACGCAATCATCTCCCCGTGTCGCGCAAAATGTTTGGAATTTCATAGCATGCAGACTCTAATGTATTGCCTCATTTATGTAATATCACCATTTCATTTTTTCTTATTAATACCAATCTATCGATCTGCCATTTGGACTACATGGACTTTTTATCTGATCAATAAACATGTGTGTATATTTAAGAAACAATAAGTGAAATAAGCCATTTCAGGAAATGACCGGCCTTTTTGTGATATGGCTGATTCATTTTCATAAAACACCTAGCCATTTCGTAAAATACATGTAGTCGATTTATACAGCCGTTTCATAAAATGGCTTATTTTTCAGTCATTTCATGTATTTCTGGATTTAGATATAATATTACAAAAATGCGGATTATACACAGATTAGCTATTAAACTTTCGGCCAAACACGTGAAATGAATTGCAGATAATGTGTGATATACGTACATGCAGAATTTGGTAAACTTTTAGAAACATCGTGAAATTGACATTCGCCTCGTTAAAAATCATTCTTAATCGCTCAGCCAGTGCTCAATTCACGCATTCAAACAACTCACCGCACTCTAGGACAATCATTCAAAAACTCTCGAAAATTGACCGACGGCCGGCTTTGACATTTTTTTGCACGTATCCCAGAGTGTAGACTAAATACATACCGCGTGATTCGAGCTCCTTCAGTTTCTCAAACTGTATATCTGTAGCAATCACGTGCGCGCCTTCCCGTACAAATGCCTAAAATATAAAATTATTAGGTTATTTACGACTTTCATTTAAAAGATGAAGGGAGTATTTGTTGATTTCATCGATATATGAGAATAAAAACCTAATCATTCTGGATTATACATGCGTGTGATTAGGCTTTTAGTTTCTTTGCAATCCATATATACATTCTTCATATCTTATAATTTAGTCTATTGACGCAAAACTGCTCAGATTTATTATCTAAAAAAACCAGATTTGTAATAAGAGTAATTTTTTGTGAGGAAGCTTTCAAATAGCTGCGTAATCAAAATTCTTTTCATTGAGGTATAAAACAAAATGATCAGCCAACCTGAATGCATGAATTATAATGTACACAACTTGACTTGAATTAATTGTATATCTAACTCAAATCACTTTAGAATTTCAAGCAATGGTTGCAAACTATAGGAGGGCACAATAAAGCGTTTTCAAACGCGCACTCTGTTGAAGGACTTACGTGATTATCGGGTCTCAATGTTGCTACAATGATGGTGCATGCACACCAGTTTAGTCCAGCGCGGATCCATTTTCCCAGTGGATAAGTAAAAGTGCCGCACCCACAGCTTGAACAAAGCTGTAATAACATTTGGTTCGACCACAATAAATGTTTTGCTTTTTAGCTCGCTTTTTTCGGAGAAAACCCGAGGTATTGCTACAGGCTTGGCGTCGTCGTACTCGTTGTCGTTGCCGTGCGAAAACTTTGACATTTTTGTCCTTCAATCTACAGAAGGCGTTCATTTGAATTAAGTTTACGCCGCTTTCAACAGTTTTTCAGTTATTTCGCGACTGGAGCACCTAACAATGTATTACTGGTAACTCTCTTACCAGTACTTGTTACCATCACAGCCTTTCCTAGCCTCCAGCTGCTATCTCACATAGGTCTACGGTAATCAACCTATTGGTGAGAGACAAATAGTCGGAAAGAATGAGTGCCGCCGTCGGGGATCGAACCCAGGACCTCTAAGTTGACAGTCCGACGCGCTACCAACTGCGCTATGACGGCGGGGCATTCACTTGAAACTTGGCACACATGTTCACCATCAAAAGAGCAACCTATATTATCAAGTGTGTGGGGGGGGGGAGGAGGTAACTCTACATAAATTTTCTGCAAATTTTGTTCCCTTTTTACAGATTTTTATCCCCCACCCAGCACTTCACAGCCGAGCGTAGGCGCTCGTAGGCGGTGCTTTTGTTTTGCTTTTCTGATTTGGTTACCGTATCGTAGCCTAAACTTAGATGACCGCATGCATGTATAAGAAATCGAATAGCTACGTGTCTTTAAACACATAAAATTTATTTCTATCTATCAAAGTTGATAGCATTGAATTGACCTTTGGGGTGGTGGGGTTTCAATTGCTTTAAGCCTTTAAATTGATTAGTGAACAAGTCCTTACAACTTAAGTTAGTTCCTCTTGAATCTACTCCCTGTAAAATCCACCACCTTTAGCGCCGACGTGTGCCAATGAAAGAACAAAGATCGATAGCAGCCCCTAAGAAACGAACTCCGGACCTGTTTGTAAAGAGGCCTTTGTCTATTTCTCGATCACGCACACCACAATAAACATTTGCCCACTAGTAGGGGTCCAGATAAGAAGGGGTAAAACCAGGCTAAACTCTTTATTCAATAATGAAACCCTATGTTGTGGGTACTCATTTGAATCGTCTCTTTGAGACGTTTCAAATGAATACCTACAATAAAGGGTTTAAGTAAGGATTAATGATATATTTCAATTTGTAAACCAAAAAAACCTCTCTATCTATTGCTCTGACTAGTGAAAACCGAAGACGGTCAATCAGACCTACCTCTGCAGCAGCTCTTCCTATGCCTTGTGCCGCAGCAGTTAGCACCACAACCTTCCCATCAAGACGGCCCATGTTTGTTGATTACTGGTTAGGTAAATAACAATATGTCCCGTATGTAACCTGTACAAAGTACATAAAACGCGTGCAAAGGTGCAATGATACTCCGGAAAAAAAAATCGCGAAATGGATAAGCACAAAGAAGATTTAACTTAACTTAAAGAAGACCAGCAGGTTTAGCATTGAGAAGTATGGGTCAAATTTATTTGGTGCAAATGCTTTATCTACGCGCACACCTGGAGGCGGATTTACTAAACTTCTTACGAAAGAATTATTCGTAAGTCAAAATCACAAATCGAACCAGTTGTTTTCATTCTTTTTTAGATTCTTCCTTGCAAAATCTTATTTTAACCGTCTTAAAAAAGACGATTCCAATAAGATTATGAACGGTCAAATTTAGTTTCTTCTAAAAAAGCAACTTTGATTTTTGACTTACGCAAAACATGATCGCAAGATGTTCAGTAAAACAGGCCCTAGTTCTGTAAAACGCAAGCGACTAGTAAACCGTTTGGACTCTTTTGGTGCTAAATTATTAAGTACATGTATATAGATTTGAGTGTGTGACCAGAATAAAGGTAAAAGGAGTACGTGGGTGAATAATATATCTTAATTGACTAGCTTCATACCTAAGAACACCTTTTGTTTGAGCCCTATATCGTAAATCAATAATCAGAACAGATAGTTGGTGAAAAAGGCAGAATGCATAGATAATTGGAAGAAGTTGAAATGACAAAAGTGCACGAGTGCACGCACTGAGCAGGACCGGTACCCACTGTTAACTGAGAATAGTCCAAGATCTGTGACAAATCTATCATAATTTAAAAGTTCATAATTCGAAGAAAAGTATATGACTTCAAGTTATACCTAAGCAGAGGATACATGTCATTTTTTAAATGAATTGCCACGTGTATAGACATAAATTGTTGTAAATAGAATACTAAATGTGACCCGTCACGCGCAAAGGGACCATCAGGGTAATGCATAAATTGTCGACCCTGGTCAGACTGAGCGGATTGCGCGGACTGACTTGGGATGAAACTGTTTGAACTTAATTTTCCGATTGTAAATTGACAAATCTACCTTCCTTTGAAAGAATCTTTGAAATGCGATCTTTGTTTGGCTTATCGGCTGGACAGTCGACCCTTTTTTTCCCAACAATCATATTACAATGTTCCCAGTTGGCCCATTTTCGCGAGACGGGTCACAAATTTATATACAATTGTTGTGAGATGGATCTGAAATAAGCTCAAAATCTACGATTAATTTATTTTTTTCTAGCCAAAGGTGTTACCCACTACGTGTTCTACGAAGCTTGGCATCGTCTTTAACTAGCGAAGATGCTACGATTACGGCGATCTAAGACTCACGTAAAATATTCCATCTCTGCAACATACGTTTCTAAAAACCTTTTATTTACATCGGCAGGACCATGAAAGAACCAAGATCGATAAACGCTCCTGGGATTCGAACGCAGGATCTGCTTACTGGTCAAGAGGCGGACGCTCAACATCTAGACAACGTATTGATACAAAAAGTTTTTTGCATTAAAGCAATCTTTACATAAAAGACATCAACATTAGAATGTTTCTTTAAGAAGCTAGCAAAGTAAAATGTTTGCACTCACTTTTCACTTATCCAGTCAACAGCTGTATGCGGTCCCATACATTTAGATAGTGTGTAAATGCAGCACAAAAAGTCGAGGCGACCCTTATTTGTCAAATACCCTTCACTATTCCATGGTCATACAAGCATGAATACATCCTTTACTACGAAATCAGTCGTAATTACTAAATGTGGATCCTTTTCTATACGTTCAAAACATGACTAAATCAAATCAGTAGACTAAAACATTTGCGCCTTTAAAGATAGTCTACTCTTACATGTGTGCAAGTATGATTGTTTGATATTTACAGAGTATTATTGCACTATGAGAAATTTTATTTTAGAATGGATTATTAATAGTACAACCATTTCACCTTACCTTTCGCAAAGGCGGATTAAAAAATCGAAAATAAACTTTATACCCACAGAAGTGTAATAAGCAGTCCGTCGTTTCACCTTAAAACTTGGGACTTATTGTAAGTTTCTTTAGCCTGGTGGTTTTCCTTCCTAAGTTTGACCGGCGAAGGTTCGGGTGAGAGAGAAAGAGTCAAGTTCTTATCAGATGATACTAATTAAGGCCAAGGTCTTGGTGAAGACATCCTTATCTTTAACGGCCTTGCGTTCAGGCTGATAAAAAGTGCAAATCGGGGGTATAATTGGCTAACTGTTTGCACCGTTTTTGGCATCTTGAACGCAAGGCAGGTGAACGCTAGAGTTAACGAGTTGATGGTTACTGTACGAGTCCAAACCATTTCGGTATATTGCGAGTTATGTATTAGAGGGCACCACAACGTTAAAAAGCCAGCCCTGCGTTCAGGATGACAAAATGGTTCGAACGGTTAGCCAATTCTTTCCCGCTTTGCACGCATGTGTTCGTGCAAAGCGGGATAAAATTGGAAAACTCTTCAAGTTTTATCAGCCTGTACACAGGGCAGATCGCTTCGGTCTATCAAAATATCGAATTGCCAGTGAAAATTTCTAATGAGATGCATTTCGAACTCCGACATTTTTCGCCATTTTGTTTCAATCATTTTCTCGGATTGGTGACTTAAACGTCGCAACTACTACAGTTACATGTATGACTTGAATGTCCCATTCAAAAAGTCTCTTTTTTGTTTCCCGTCGATCTATATATACTCTTCGAAAAAAGTTCTTTGACGTTGAACTCATGTTAACAAGCAAATTTGTTGAATTGATATCCCCCGCCGAACATATTTTCATTGTCAATGGAGTTAATATCAAACTTAGGTACAGGCTATCTTTTATCTACATCAACCTATAGTTTTCAAGAAATAGCGCGGAAACGAATATCACTATGTATGTATATGGCTTAAACAGTCAGGGGCAGTAACTCTAAATTCGACGGTCGAACCGGTAAACCCCGACGATATACGCATGTCCTCTTTGTAGTGAAGCTGTGTGCCAAGTTTCATTGAAATCCGGTCTATAGTTTTCGAGAAATAGCGCGAACGAATATCATTCTGTATTTATATGGTTTAAACAGTCAGGGGCAGAAACTCAAAATTCGGCGATCGAACCGGGTAACCCCGACGATATGCGCATGTCCTCTTTGTAGTGAAGCTGTGTGCCAGGTTTCATTGAAATCCGGTCTACAGTTTTCAAGAAATAGCGCGGAAACGAATATCACTATGTATGTATATGGCTTAAACAGTCAGGGGCAGTAACTCTAAATTTGACGGTCGAACCGGGTAACCCCGACGATATGCGCATGTCCTCATTGTAGTGAAGCTGTGTGCCAAGTTTCATCGAAACCCGGTCTATAGTTTTCAAGAAATAACGCGGAAACGAATGTCGGACGGACGGACGGACATGGCAAAAACAATTTCTCCCCCCCCCCCCCCCCGATGATTTCATCGGCTGGGGATAACTAAGACAAAATTATCTTTATATAATAAAAGTAAATCGAAGAAGATAGAGCTCAGGCGTTTTGTCACTGAATTAAAACAGAATAACATCAAAAATCATCAAACATCTGCAATATTGACGTCGATTAGGACCGTAACGTCGAAAGTTTACAGCAAGCCCGACCTCTCGAATCTGGTTCAATACATTTTAACCGGAGATTTTAGGTCGTCCATAGAATAAATCTTTCTTTGGAGTTGTGGTAAGCGTAAAATAACCCATCTATCGTGACGGTAAGCGTCGTGCTGGACGAACGTTGATTTTACATGTCAGATTTATCTGGCTCTATAAATAAAGCAGTAAGTCCGGTAAAAGTGGTGTAAGAGGTTGGAGAAAAGTTGTGTCCCGAAACAAAAACGTCACTGACAACGACTTGTCTTATGGAGCCTACCTTATAATTTAGTTCCTCTGCACATTTAAACACTTTTCATTTCAAAACTGTGGAAAAGAAATTGAAATCCAAAAATAATCAAGGAATGGCATTTCATTCACAACATAATGAACGACTTTTGGAACTATCTAATGAATCTGAAAGTACTCTTGCTGTTTGAGAAGGGCAGATTTGCGGTATAAGACGTTGACGTCGTTAGGCAGAAACGCTATCAAGTGATTCATCGAAATGCGAGTGAACTTCTTGAACTACACTCACTGTTAACAAAACAATAAACTGTCGTCAAAGTTTTTGTCTTACATAAGAAACAAGAGGTCCATTAGGGCATGCAGACTCTGAAAAGCCGATGCCTTGAGATGCTCTTAAACATATATCAAGAAAATATGAACATGATGAATATTTTGATTTAGTTTGATGACAATCCATGCATAAATAAAGAAGTTGTGTAAACAATAAATAATATGACTTAAAGCCTCTATTCCCATGACACGTCATATCACCAAAACTCTGTGAAATGCACATGGTGAGAGTCTCTATGAGAGTTTTATACAAATGTAACAAGAGGAATTGTGTTAAGAAGGAATTTAACATTAAGGCCCCTTTTTCCGTGAAGTGGCATATCACCAAATAGCAAATAAATATGGCCATGGTTACATGACGAGAAACATTCTGTTAAGTTTTCATGAAAATCTGTGTATAAATGAAGGAGTTGTGTTAACAATGAATATACATAAAGGTAGCTGCATGTAACTAAACAACCACAAATGCACATAGTCACTGGAAATGAAATAGTCTGTGACAGCTTCCCAGTATAAAATCATCAGACCACATCAATATGCACATGGACACATGATGTAGAAGAATACTAAGTGAAGTTTTCATCAACTTCCATGCATATATGAAGTAGTGTTTACAATAAATTCCTAAAATTTAATTTTAAACAAAGGCTCCTTTTCTTAAGATGCTCAATCGATCAGAAATATATTAAAAGGGAGCAATCGTTGTGATGACGATCATTCTGAGAAAGTTTTAAGATAATCCAATGAAAACTGTGGACTTAAAAGTGATAACAAGGATTTTCTAATTAAAATTTCATTTGGCCCCTTTTCCTGTGACTCTTGAATCATCAAGTCAAATTTGTAAAGGAACTATCATTGTAAAGGTACAATCATTCTGAGCAAGTTTGAAGACAATAATATGAGAACTGTGGGCTTAAGTATTAAGTAGTATTTTCTAATAAAATTTTCATAAGGCTCCTTTACTCGTTATGCTTGACCCATTTGGGAAAGGAATGATCCCTGATATGGTCCAATAAGTTGAAACCCGTGGACTTTAGAGCATTAAAGAGGACTACCCAATTAATTTTTCATCTATTTTCACATGATGCTTGACAAATCAGGTCCAATTTCAAAAGGAATCATCCTTGTGATAGTACAATCATTCTGACAAAGTTTGAAGACAATCTGTGGACTCTTAACGTGTAAATAAGCAAAGGTTTATGGACAGACAGACAACCAGACAGATGGATGCCTGCTGTGAAAACCAGTATGGCTTTAGCTCCTTCCAATGTAGGAATATTCCGGGTTCAGCATGACAAGGGTTAAGATGATTTAACAGTAGGTGAATGATCAAAAACATGGTAACAACAACTAAAATAGGCAGTAGTTACAATGTCCGGATCATTCATCTTCAATTTTTTGTGACAGAGGTCATTATTAGGCATTACAAGCACGTGTATTGTGCTTCATGGTATTTACGCTCCTGCTAGCCCTGCCATTCGACCGTCGACTAGGAATACCATGTCAAATACCAAACGCCGTTAGACGTGGTGTATAGTCCAATAATCATCGTGTTGAATTTTTTTCTGTTTCCAATGTTACATGAACCCAAGGTTGTATTTTTGTTGCTTTATTAAGATACAGCATCAGAAATGAAATTCTTTGATCAATAGGTCGAAGGAAATATAATATCATTATAAATAGACAGATTTGGATGGGGTTCAATGCCACTTTCAAATTTATTGCAGTTATATTGCACCTGCTGGGACTATGTACACCCATCTGCCCGTGTTTTCCTTTTGTTACTCACACCAGCAGAACCACAACATTTCATCAAAGCCACCAGGGCCCAAGGTTATAAAACATTTCTCAGGCTCAGGTTTAATTTTCACAAATTTTAAACTTTTAAATTAAAATAAATGAATGAACATAAAAGATAATATTAATAAGTTGTTAATTATAACAACCTATTAATATAATCTTTTATGTCATTTCATTAAAATTAGTAATCAACCAGAATTACGGCTTTAATCTCAAATTGAAAATTGAGAAATTTTTAATTGAGCCTGAGAAAACTTTTATAACCTCGGGCCCAGATGTCACCCCACTTAGGCACACTACTTATCATATATTCACTGGTCCAAGACAAATGACTCATGTCACATTGGTGAGAAAAGTTGACTGAGCCAGGGTCAAACTTGTGACCCCAGGATTGACAACCCCATGCATAACCACTGTGGTAGGGGGGCGGGGGGGGGGGGGGGGCTCAGCAACTAGACAGAAGCTGTGGTGGATATATACAGTTAAGAAACATTGTAAAATCATCACAATGAATAATTCTGGAATGAAATTGAATAAGTGTGTGGAGCAAATTTTGAATGATTTTCAAGATAGGTTTAACATATTGGTTATTTTGGTCCAATTTGACAAAACTAGTGATATTTTTTCTTCCCTTTAATGAAATATACATATTTTCTAATTTTGTGTCAACACAGACAAATCAGAAGCTTAAAAATCAACAATAGCCAATAAAATCATGCCATTATTTGACAGATTTGATTGAAATATTGACCATTTTGATCAATTTTGAAGCGTTTTTCAAATATTTCCAAGTAATTTTGAGTTACTGGATTGGGTGTTTGGAATGGATGATAGGAGCGCTTAGCGAGTGATTTTGAACAGTTTTGATTGAAAGGAGTGTCAATTTCAGGATGTGATTTACTAACTGTACCCCAAAAATAAGTGCTTATCACTAGAACTCCCTTATGCAAAGACAACACTTGAATTGAAAACCCCAGAAAATATTTTTCATTCTAAAATGTAAAATGCTGCATAACAGCCACATTATGGTGACTGGAGCATGTTATAATTGATATAAAACTTGATCCTTTCCAAACCATCTGGCCACAAGGTTATAAAACTTTTCTCATTCTCAACTCAAAATAATCTCAAATTTCAACTTGAGTTTTTTAGCTGTAATTCTGTTGCAATATTTATATAAATGTCTGAACTATAAAGATAATACTAATAAGATGTTATAAACAAAAACATTTTAATATTATCTTTTTTGTTCATACATTTATTTTTTACTCTAAATTTGATAAAATTCTCAGTTGAGCACTAAAAAAACAGTTTTATAATGTCAGGCCCTGATGTACATTCAACTTAGATTTACAATTACTGTAAATGGCTTTATATTGGCGGTGTCCACATTTGGTGGTTTTTGATCAAAGTTTTTTGGTGGTGATTGGCACATGTTACTCTTACGCCAAAATAAAACGCTTTATCTTTATCTTATTTTTTCGTCTTTGAAAAAAACTTGAGTAAATGAAATGCAATTTTTTGGGTAATGTCAACTTTTTACAAACATAACAATTGTTTGTTTTCACACCTTTTGTTATAGTTATAACGCTTGTATAAATTTTTTCACCCTTTTTTGCTGTGATTTTAATTAGATCTTCAATGTATCGACCAAAATGGATCTGGAATCTTGAAATTGAGGGATCAGTGCAATACTATTGTAAGTGTCTTTCATTATAGGCACTTACAATTGTATTGTGCTGCCTCGTTGAAATGTCGTCGTTGTCAGCAGACTTTCTTAATCTAATTTGTTAAGTATGGTCTGCATATCTTTTATATAAATTGAATTAACATTGACTAAAATGTTTAGATTCCATATCCATCATAATAAAGAAATTTCTCATTTAAAAATGACAAATATTCATGGTGGATTAAATTTGGCGCAATTTAGCTTGAACGCCAATATAGCCAAAATAAAACCACCACCAAAATTACCCAGTTTACAGTATCTAATCATTAGTGGGAGACAAATGCAGGAAAGAACATTTCCTGCAACTGTGGTTAAAATGTAGGATTTGGAGTCTGATTCTCTAGCCTAGTGCAGTAGCCATTGCTCTAGGAAAATCGCATTGGTGGAACATCGTTAGAAGTTCAAATGTTTACAAACCTTAACCAAACTTTTCAGAATTTTTTGTGGAAGAAATATCAATATTGAACTGGATATGGTCATATTGTTGACGCTGCAGACTGTACAACAGACATTTAATGACCACTAAAGCTCTTCATGAAGATGTTGCGCTCACATGAGCTAAAGATAGTAGACAGCTTATATTTACGCCACACTTTGGGACTACTGATTTTTCACAATGTTGACCAAGGTTTCCTGATGAAATCATTAGGAAACCTCAGTTAACCTTGTTAAAGTTCATTAGTTCCAAAATGTTGCAGGACTATAACGGACTCACAAGCTTTAAAGTCAATGTTTTACCTCTAGGGATTTCCATAACAGAATCCTATGTTGTTGGAACTCATTTAAATTATCAGATCACCCCAGATGTTCACCCCACTTAGGCATACTACATATCAAATCAATGGCTCAGTGTGAAACAGTTTTATCTGCCTATAAACATATAGGCAGATACAACTGTTTCGCACTGAGCCATTGATATATCTACTGGTCCGAGACAAATGACTCATGTCACATGGATGAAGAAAGTTGGCTGAGCCAGGGTCAAACTTGTTACCCCTGTTTTGACAACCCCATACATAACCAATGTGGTAGGGGGGGCTCAGCGACTAGACAGAAGCCTTGGTGGATTTATACAATTAAGAAACATTAAAAATCAACACAATGAATGATTTTGAATGAAATTGAATGAGTGTGTGGAACAAGTTTTTACTGATTTTCAAGGTAGGTAAATCATAATTGATTATTTTGTCCAATTTGACAAAATTAGCGATAATTTTTACCTCCCTTTAATGAAATATACATACTTTCTAGTTTTGTGTCAACACAGACAAACCAGAATCTTAAAAATCAACAATAGCCAATAAAATCATGCAAACATTTGACGGATTTGATTGAAATAATGATCATTTTGAACAATTTCAAATATTTCCTAGCAATTTTGGGTTACTGGAGTGGGTGTTTGGAATGAATGATAGTAGCGCTGAGCAAGTGATTTTGAATGTTTTTGATCAAGGAGTGTCAATTTCAGGATGTGAATTACTGTACTCCTAAAACATGTGCTTATCATTAGAAGTCCCTTATGCTAAGACAACACTTAAATTGAAAACCCCAGAAAATATTTTAGTTCTAAAATGTAAAATGCCGCATTTCAGCCACATTATGGTGACTGGAGCACCTTATAATTGATATGAAACTAGATTATATACTTAATCTTTTCCAAACAATCTGGCTACAAGGTTATAAAACTTTCCTCATTCTCAACTCAAAACAATCTCATTTCAACTTGAGATTTTTAGCTGTAATTTTGTTGCAATAGTTTTATAAATGTATGAACTAAAAAGATAACACTAATAAGTTGTTATAAATAACAACTTTTTAATATGATCTTTTTTGTTAATACATTTATTTTAACTCTTAAATTTGATAAAATTCTCCATTGAGCACGCGAAAAAAGTTTTATAATGTCAGGCCCTGATGTTCATCCAACTTAGATTTAAAATTAACCAAATCATTAGTAGGAGACAAATACTGGAAAGAACATTTCCTGCAACTGTGGTGAAAATCTAGGATTTGGGGTCTGATTCCCTAGCCTAGTGCAGTAGCCATGGCTCTAGGAAAATCCCATTGGTGGAACATCATGAGAAGTTCAAATGTTTATAAACTTTAACCGAGCTTTTCACAAATTTTTGTGGAAAAAAAATCAATATTGAACTGGATGGTAAGTTCGGTTATGGTTGAATTTTTGAAGCTGCACACTGTAAAAGAGACATTTAATGATCACTAAAGCTCTTCATGAAGATATTGCGCTTACATGAGCTAAAGACAGAAGACCCCTTATATTTCCATAACACTTTGGAACTACTGATTTTTCACAATGCTGACCAAGGTTTCCTAATGAAATCATTAGGAAACCTCAGTTAACACTGTTAACACTGTTAAAGTTCATTCCTTCCAAAACCTTGCAGAACTATTACCGACCCACTACCTTTAGAGTCAATGTTTTACCTCTAGGGATTTCCATTACAGAATCCTATGTTGTTGTAACTCATTTAAATTTTCAGATCAAGTGAGAATCATGTAGCAAGAAGACTATATAGTGAACCTTAATTGCTAACCTGAGTTGAAAGCGTTAAACCTGTTAAGTGCAGGCAGATTTTTATACAGGTAGTGGAACTGTAATAGTTTCAAAACATTTTGAAACCTCGGTTAACACTATTGAAGTTCATTACTTCTAAAATTTTGCGGAACTATTACAAGTCAACAACCTTAACCCTTTGCTGTTTAATCCCTTCTTTTTATGTGCCTTTGATTTTATGATTGAGAAAACATTGTGAAAAAAGAAGAAATTGCTTCTGACAAGCAATTTCTTCTTTTTCCACACTATTTTCTACCCTACTGACTGGTTATTTTTCAAATTAAATCCACTTTAAATTTTCGTCTGCAAAACCTTTGAGTTTGGACAGGTCCAAAATTTTGTAAAACAGGAAAGGGTTAAGACACCTATTCTGACCAATTTTCTGTTTGATTAGACTAGAGAAGTGGCATCTGGTGTGTAATTTCACATTTAACCAAGTGAATTAGGTTTTACCTTTTTTGAGATTTTGTTAAGACCGAACTCAAAATAATCTAGAAGTCCAGTGTCTGAAAAACCTCTCTAGTCATGATAAATCTAAGAGTAGTAACATAGTCTATGCTCTACAGTGCTAGACTTCAAATGTTTCAATGATTTTAACAAAATAATTATTATTTCTATTTTCAGCTTGATTAGAATAAAATATAACCTCCATCATGCGTATGAGGCATTGGTTAGATTTAATCTAGTGTCCTAGTTTTTTACCAAAGCTTACCAAATTTGAACATGTTTTTCAACAATCATTCTACCCGACTTGTTGGATTAATGGGACAAAAAAGTTATCTACAATGTTTTTTTTCTTAGGTTTAACCAAGTAACATGGTTGTTTTACATCAGTTGACCAAATTCTGTATTTAACCAAGATTTAATAAGAGAATTGGAGAAAATAATCATTGGTGTTCTGTTTGGATATTATGAATTACTTTTGCTATGATGAATAAACACAGTAATTGGTAATGACTGACATATAAGCTAGGTCAAAGTTTGTCATGACAATGCCAATACTCTAATTGTAATATCATAAGTCACAATTAAAATCATCAGGCTGAAATTTACTTGAAGTGTAACAAAAACATGAATTTATCTAAAGACTATCTGTCTCTTTTATTACAAGTCTGTTCACCATTATTTCTTTGTACCTAAAATATACGGGTTGGGAATAATCTTTAATTGTTTCTCTTTACGAATTTCTCCTCCCTATAAAAAACAACAATTTACCACTATTTCTTTGTACCTAAAATATACGGGTTAGGAATAATCTTTAATTGTTTCTCATTACGAATTTTCTCCTCCCTATAAAAAACAACAATTTACCACTATTTCTTTGTACCTAAAATATACGGGTTGGGAATAATCTTTAATTGTTTCTCTTTACGAATTTTCTCCTCCCTATAAAATTCAACAAACATTCTTCCCATTTTAACTGGCTTTGCTTGATTGACTTTACTCTTCTTCTCTTCCCCCTCTTTAAAGCTCTGTAAAACTTCAGCAACATTAATGTTATGATTTTCTGCATCTTTTGTGATCTTTTCAAGAATTGCTTTCTTATAATCCAGAAACTTCTCTTTCTCGACTTTAAACATTTTTTCCAACTCCAATCTCTTCTTTTCCTTGTCCATGTTCATCTTGTCTTTAGCTTCTTGAAAGCGAATCTCTTTTCGAGTTCGTTTCCTCAGATCCTGTACCTTTGGTTGTTTGAAGTCTATCTTTAACTCTTTCATTAGCCATTGAAAGCTCTCATTGTGCTGACGTCGGAGGTAATTAATGAATTTATGTCGTTTGGCTATTCTATTAAAAGTATGATGCTTTAACCTTTTGTTCTGAAAAAAGAAAAAGATTGCAATATAGAACTAACCCTTTCTTTCAAATTTGAGTTAAATAACTCTGTTGAATACTTTTAATATTACACAGGTGTTATTACACTAGTGGAATAAATATGCAAAAGAGCCTAGAATGTACAGCAACATTATATGTGTCCCGTCAGGGGAAAAGGGACCATCAAAAAAATTACAGAAAAATGAAAATCGCAAAAAAAAGAGATTTTTTACAGTAGAGGTCAACCATAGGTCGCATTTCAAAAATTCTTTCACTGGAAGATAGATTAATACTTCTAGATTCAGAAAATCAGAAAAGTGCAAAAAGTTTTGACCCTAGTCAGCCTGCACAACCCGCACAGTCTGACTAGGGTCGACACTTTACGCACTACCCTGATGGTCCCTTTTGGCGTGACGGGTCACAAATTTCTTATAAGAAAATGATAACATAATGCAATTGATCTTGATGATTTCAATTGTAAACATTGCATTAGAGAAATTGCAGTATAACTTGAATCAATAAACTTCTGAAAACTTCTTGATATAATGCAAACATTCAGGCTCATGAGTTCTGAAATATTGCAGCATTATTGTTGGTGCACTGCCTTCACCAAGATGCAACTACAAACTGTTTATAAACATGGCATCACATGATAGAATTTTTTACTAGACTGTTGCAAAACAGACTAATACCCCCCTACATGTGCTTGTCAAAAATGAAAAGCCATTTTCCATCAAAGGGCCAAAACTCTGACAAAAGTCCTTGGATTGCAACCAAAATACATGTATCTCTTGTACATCTCTGCTTGATATTGATCAAATATGTGACCCATCATGCAAAAAAGGACCATCTTGGAATTCTTTAAATTGAATATTTGAAAAAGAGATTGAGATTAGCATAGGTCAACCAGAGGTTGCATTTCAAAAACTGATTCACAGGAAGATAGATTTATCATTCTAGATTAAAAACTAGAGGCGCTTGAGCGCCTGATTCGTTCAACAGGCCTGAATATCCTGATAATGACTATTAGAGGATGATAAAGCTGTTACACAATTATATTTCATTTAATCACAATATTGTGCAGTCTGATAATAGGTCACCCAAGGATAATTCTAGTGAAATTTTGTTAGAATCCAAATGTAAGAATTTCAACACTAACAGAATGTTACTGCACAATATACTGGTACTTTGTCTACAAAATTTTGATTGTAGATCTTTCCACTTTAAGTTAAACACTACTAAAAGATGTTACTTCACAACAATTGTTTGTCATCAAAACAAAATTCTAACTAATGATAGTAAGAAGTAAAATATTCAATCCAATATATTTATTTTATTCTGCCCAATGCCTTAGAGTGCAGTCAACTCAACTCTTTCTACCCCACTCTGAATGTCAGAAGGTCAGAACATTTATTTTACACTCTGTGCAGATTCACCCTTCATTCAACTAAACTCACCAATTCTGAGGGGGTATTCTCAGGCTACTTATTTCAACTAATGTTTCTATACATTTGAATTCCTTCTAATCTATAATCATTACACCTATTAAATTCAACAAGTCTAGAAAAATTCATCATTGAGATGATACCAAAAGGGTGATCAAATATTCACTTTATAAGTTATAATACCCTCTGCCAATAAAAAATATGCTGTTCATCTAATCAAAATATTTTTTGCAGACTGATACAACTTCATAGAAATAAAATTTCCATGATATCTAATCCATCTGTTTTACCTTTCAGGATAGTTTGTTTTACCCTATATTTGATATTCCACCATATAACCTTTCTGAAGAAATGACCTCTGCCCATAAAAGACATATTTTTAATCTGATCATAATATTTTTTCAGAGACTGAAAAAGTATCACCAAAGAATTATTCTAGTAAAATTTGGTTGAAATCCATTGATTAGATTCTGAGAAAATGATTTTCAAAGTTTACACTATATAACATATAGGTAAATGACCTCGGCCCATGAAATATATATTTTTCATCCGATTACAAATAATTTTTGCTAGACGGATAAAGGGTCACTCAAGTATCATTCATGTAAAATTTAGTTGATATATATCGATTAGATTCTGAGTAAATGATTTTCAAAGTTTTCACGATATAACATATAGAGAAATGACCTCCGCCCATTAAATACACATTTTTCATCTGATCACAATACTTTTTTATAGACTTGTTGATGGTCACTCGAGAATCATTCTAGGGAAATTTGGTTGATATCCATTGATTAGGTTCTGAGAAAACGATTTTTAAAGTTTTCACTATATAATATATAGAGAAATGACCTCAACTCATAAAATACACATTTTTCATCTGATCACAATGATTTTTTGTAGGCTGATAGAGGGCCACTCAAGGATAATTCATGTGAAGTTTGGTTTATATCCACCCATTACTTTCTGAGAAAAGCCACCTATTACCATATATTTTGAAATTAGCCAAGCCCACTACAGCCATCATTTTCAACCGATTAAAAATCTTTGAAGGAATCTGATAGAGGGTCACCCAAAGAACATTCCTGTGAAATTTGATTGGAATCCATCCAGTACTTTATGAGGAGAAGATTTTTAAAGTAAAAGATTACAGACAGACGGACGGACAACGGACACCCCGCCATGACAATAGCCTGCTGGCCTTTCGACCAGTGGACCTAAAAATTAGCAATTTGAGAAAAGTTTTGACCCTTGTCAGTCTGCGCAATTCGCGCAGTGTGACAAGTGTCCACACTTAACGCACTTTCCAGATGGTCCATTTTTGCCTAACAGGTCACATAATATAAAATTTGAATGAAATTCACCCATTAGTTGCTGTGAAATTGAGCATGCATGAAAAAGCTACAGCTGGACTGACCAATGGACAAGCTGACTCCTATATACCCAACAACCATAGTTTTGGGGGTATCATATATAAGCTGTACATACCCATCGCTTCTGTTGGCACTCTGCCATCATCTGTCTTATCTTGATTGTCAAATAAGCAACTGAAAAATACAGAAATGGCAGTAAGTATTGTGTAGACCTGAAGTTGGTAAGTGACATGTCAGTACAGAGGAAAATTTTATCACTCAATTCCTACTGAATAAAACTCTTGACAAAATTGTGGTAAAATCAAAAGTATTGAGAACACCCAAGAGTCAATGATTCTGAGTCCACAATTGATTTAAAAATATTTTTGGTTTGAGAAGGAAAATCGGGTAATTTAGACCATATGTGCAGACCATTCTTTACCTATACATTCTGCTAAATATCTTAATTGCAGATTTATTCCAGCCAAAATGTTATTGAAAATGTAGAATTTAACATTTAAGCAACATTTTTCAAAAACCTTTCTTTAGTGTTCACACAAAATCAAAACTATTATTTCAACCAAATATTGGAGTAAATTCAAAGTTTAGTACAAAAACAGCTTTATAATCCCAGGTCCAAAATTAAGTATGTGAACCATGTTAGGTTTCAAGTTTCATAGCTCCTCACGAAAGAAGAGAACCTCCAGCCGTTGTCTACGCTTGGCTGATAGTTGTTAAAAAATCTAGGTTGAAAAAGGGGCATAATTTGCACCAAATGCATCTAATAAGTTCGTATTTTCTAAATGTACTTGTTTCAACAAAACAGTGCCTAAGGTTATACAAAAAAATCTTACTCAACTAAGAATTTTCTCAAATTAGAATTTTAAAAAAATTATATAAATACATGAAAGATAAATTTTAATCAGTTTTGTTTATAACAACTTCTTTATGTATGTATTATATTTAATGTTCATTCATTTATATAATTGTCTACAACAGAAGGACAGCTTAAATCGCAAGTTGAAATTTTAGAAAATTTTGAGTTGAGCATGAGATGAGTTTTATCCCAGAAAAGGCATGAAATATTAGAATGTGTAGAAAAGCGGAAATTTGATACTCTAAAAAACGAACATAGTAATTTTAAATAGAGGATATTGAATGAGTGGTCATGGAATACCGAATTTATTAAACCAGTCATCTATAAACATTTAAAAAGGAGGCTGTGCTGAGTTTTTGTCTGTTTAAGATGACGAGTTTAATAAATTCTGTATTTTATGAGCACAAATAATATCACCCAAATTTTGCGAAAAATCATCAAAATTCTTGAAATTCAACATTTCAATTTTCCGTGAAACTTATAACGCCATTTAAAACTGACATCACAATATGACATTATTTTCCTTGTTACAACATAGCATTGTTATTCACTCTGAGCTCCTTTGCATAGTTATACCACTAGTGTAATAACACATGTAATATCAAAAATTTTCAACAGGGTTATATCACTCCCACAATGTTGGTCATATTATAATCTAATTTATAGAAGAACAGTTAAGAGGGGGTTAAGCCTGTCTAAAATTGTCATTTCTCCATGAAACCACTAGTAGTGGGTACTCATTTGAATAATTTCGACGAGTATATTTGAATGAATACCATCAACATAGGATTTATGCTAAAATTATTTAAATATTTGAATCTAAAATCCAAAATGCCCTCTGTATCTGTAGATCTGATTTCTTACTCAATTTTTCATAGTTCAGCCCAGGCCCCGTCCTTTCACACAACATATCCTGGACTTGCATGTGTTGATGTTCTAATACTTCTTTCTGTGAAAATAAGACAAAATGGATTTATATGAATTGATTGAATGGAGTTTTATAGCCGCTTTCAACATTTTTTCAGTTATATCACGGCAGCTGGAGCACCTAACAATGGATTCCTGGTTTTTCCCTCATTAGTACCAGGGCTTGTGCTAGCTTTTTAAATTAGGGAGTCATTGACCCCTTGACCATAAAATTCTAGGGGTCAAAACTGGTTTTGAAGGGTCAAAAAAGAGAAAAATATCAAAACTTATCAGTCTAAAAAAGTAATCTATATAACTTAATCAACATAGACAATAAAGTGTAGACACACTTTATTGTTTATGTTGTTTAATTTATATAGATCTTTTGTAATAGTATGAAGAAAACAATTGATCTTTATAATCTTTTATATTGCATGGGTAGCACCACTAGAAATTCAGTTGGTCAAAATGACCCCCTTCAAGAAATATTTGAGGGTCAAAATGGGATCTTTGGGAGTCAAAACCCTGGTTTAGGGGTCAAACACGAGCCCTGAGTACAACCATTACATCCTTTTCTAGCCTCCAGCTACTATCTCACATAGGTCTACAACTATCAACCAATTGGTGAGAGACAAATAGTCGGAAAGAACGAGTGCCGCCGTCGGGGGATTTATGTGAAAATTTATGTGAAAACAGACCCAGTTATCCAATGTTCAGATAGACAGACATTGTTCAGTCCTGGTCCAGTATTTTTACACAACATTTCCTGGACTTGCATATGTTTATGTTCTAATACAAGAGGCGTAACTAGGATTTTGAAAGTTATTCCCACTCAGAAGGCAACCATCAAAGAATATATGGTATAAAGGTGATATATGGACTATGACACAAGATTAATGCACCCGAGTCTTGGTGAGTAATCAAACATCATAACTGTAGCTTGAATTATACGAATTGAACCAATTTCAAACGCTTCTCAGAGTGTTTACAAGTTTTTCCTAAGCTTTTACCCTTCACTTAATTTCATAACCCTGCTAAACCCAATTCGTAACTTGACTGAGATTTCAAGACAATCAATCTGACCAACTTTCAAGTTCATTGAGAAAATTAGCTTCTTGAGATATATCTACAAGGTGTTTCTAAGATTTGACCTCTTGACCTCATTTTGAATTACACTTGACTTGATTTCGAAATTGACCAAGATTTTATTAAGACAATCAATCTGACCAAATGTTTGATTGATTCAAAGCAAAAAACATTACCATTAGAGTATCTACAAGTTTTTTCTCAGTTTTGACTTCTTGACCTCATTTTTACCCAACTTGACCCTATTTCAACCTTGACTCAGATTTCATCAAGACAGTCAATCAGTTTAATTGAACAAAATAATGGCCTCTGGATTTCAGCATATCAAGAATTGAAGATTATGATGATATAAATTAAGGTAGTGGAATGTAGTTCTGCAACATTTCGGACCATTGTTCTTTCACAATGTTAACCGAGGATTCCTAAAGAAAATCATTAGGAAACCTCAGTTAATACTGTTAAAATTCATTACTCCCAAAAAGAGAGTCTGATTCAAAAAGGAAATTCAAATCCAATTACATACAATGGAAATATCCTCAGGGAATTCATAAGACATAGTTAGGTTTCTAATGATGTAATTTACATTGTAAATCTATAAGAGTAATTGGCATAAATCCAAAGACAAGCATTGTTTACTTATTTTATTTATATATTTGTTCCTTAGATAGTTACCCTAATCAGTTTATAGGACCTGTGTTATTGTCAATAGTTACTATGTTGTGTGTATATAAGCTATTTACTTTCTTTGTTTAAATTCTTTGTTTATGTGTCAGTAAGATAAACTATAGGTAGAGCATTTAAGCTACATTTAAGCATTTAAGCCACTATGTCTCTTTTATCACATTCTATGTCAAACATTTAAAAGTGAAATAGACCCTAAAATATTAATTTTAGCCAACAGCATTATTTCTGTACCTGCTATTTGAATTATTAAACAAATATTCGGCATACATGTATGTATGAGTATGTATATACATATGTAGATATATATTTGTATATGGGTATATCTATATGTGTATGTATGTTGAATTACATTTGTATTTTGTTACTTTCAACACTTAAAAGTTCTAATAACTTGAAGCAGTGCAAATCATTTCACTCTCTCCAACTATATGAAAACAAAATGGTATATCTAGAAACTGTTGGTTACATCAAATTTCTTATCTTACCACATTGTTTTTCCAGTATTGAAATAGAAAATCTTTATTGCCAGAATAATATCAAGCTGTTGTTATATCACTCTAAAAGGGTATATTGAATAAGCCACAGCAAATATTAGAATGGTCTAGGTCCAAGGATGCTGCTTATGACAAATTTAAATTAATGAAACTTTAAAAATCTGTGTCTTCATGGAAAGAAAACATTTTGGACAATGAATGAACTGCTAGTAACAAGCAATTTCTTCAAATTCTTCAATGTTTTTGTGAGCTTTTCTTTTCTTAAGGGACATCAAAAAGATGGATTGTTTTTGAAATGGGTTAACAATAGATCTTCATTTGTGTATAACATTGTGTAAATATTTGTATAATCTCTGTAAATGTGATATTTTGAGGCCCATATGGAAGATTGGGAAACCAAATATGCAGCCTCTTGAAATAAAGTTGTTATTATTATTATATTAAAGTTGCGGATCTATTATGGATCCACTACCTTAACCCTTCTCCTAATGTTCATGACATATTCCTGATGTACACTTAGCTATTGCAGATAATATATATATGAGCCTGTGCGTAATTTTTTCCAACAATTTCGAGTACGTGCAAAGCAAAGACTCTGACCAGCCTGGGCATCTGCACAGTCTGACCAGATTCTTCACTATGCGTTTAGTAGATAGATAAGGTATCAAAGTATTTGTAGAACACCAAGTTACATTTAATATATTCACAGTAGGTGGCTGTCTACGCTACTCAATGTTTGCACCTCACACTCATTTCAAATTGTTGGAAATGTCACACACAGGCTCATATAATACGTACTTAGTGAATTATATGAAAAAAATATCTTACGAGGTTGGGAGAATTGAAAATTGTTGAGGCATTACCCGGCTTACCGCGACAATTTTCAATTCTCACAACCGAGTTAGATATTTTTTTCATACAATACACTAAGTAGGTATCATATTTATCTTATAACCTCTATTTGCCTTGTTTTCGACAATGTTTCTAACAGAAGTTCAAGTTTCTAAAAATAACCGCATTATGTCATTGTTCTAACTAGAAAGCCATGAATGGCTTGAGTCGCTCCACAGGCTTGAAATTCTTGTAAAGTAGTAATAGTTTTGACTAGATTTTTCAATATTTTGGATTCTACTGATGTTGAAAATGATTTTCAAAGTTTCCCCTATATAACACATAGAGAAATGACCTCCACCCATAAAATGCATATTTTCCATCCAATCACAATAATTTTTGGTAGACTGATAGAGGGTCACTCAAGGATTATTCCAGTGAAATTTGGTTGATATCCATCATTTAGATTCTGAGAAAAAGATTTCCAAATTGTCCACTATATAACATATAGAGAAATGACCTCCGCCCATAAAATGCATATTTTTCATCCGATCACTATAATTTTTAGTAGACTGATAAAGGGTCACTCAAGGATCATTCCAGTGAAATATGGTTGATATCCATCACTTACATTCTGAGAAAATTATTTTGAAAGTTTCAACTATATAACATATAGAGAAATGACCTCCGCCCATAAAATGCATATTTTTCATCTGATTTCAATAATCTTTTGTAGACTGATAAAGGGCCACACAAGGATCATTCATGTAAAATTTCATTGGTATCCATCAATTAGAATCTGAGAAAACTCACTTTTTACCATATTTGGAAATTAGCCACGCCAATTAAATCCATGTTTTTCATTGGATCAAAATTTCTTGAACAACTCTGAAAGAGGGTCACCAAAGGATCATTCCTGTGAAGTTTGGTTGAAATTCATCCAGTAGTTTCTGAGGAGAAGATTTTTAAAGTAAAAGTTTACGAACTGACGCACGGACGCACAGACGCACGGACGGACGCACGACGGACACAACGCCATGACAATAGCCCCAGTGGCTTTCAGCCAGTGGAGCTAAAAATAACCATGTGATATCATAAAAATATCATATAGGATGTTATCACTCATATATTTGGATAGTTATAAGATCAAGACTAAGATCAGTCAGATGAGTGGTCTGATCAAAGCCTACACTACCTGCTTTTTCCATACTGGTACTTATTGAGAAACAACTTGAGCAAGTCTGGTTGATATTTTTCATTTGATTTTAATGGGGTTTTACGCCACTTTTGTGTCAGCACCTAAGTGCACCTTTAGGTGCACCTAAAAATGGATTCCTGGTATTTCTCACACCAGTACTACCATTACATTCTTTCCTGCCTCCAGCTGCTGACCTACATAGGTCTACGATAATCAACCCACTGGTAAACAAAAAGTCGGAAAGGATGAGTGCTGCTCTCGGGGATCGAAACCCAAGACTTCCAGATTGACAGTCAGGCAAGCTGCCAAATTGAGGGGTCAGCCCAACACTATTGTAAGTGCCTATAAATATAGGCTATATGCGCTGACCTCTCAAAATGTACTTAGATGGCAGCTTGATATTTTAGAAATTAATAGTTTGTTTGAAACAAAATTTAAATTTAGCAGGATACTGGTTACTAATAAACACTTTTCTATAGTTTTAAAACAGGATGAAAACAAATTCAGCAGTTTGATAAATGTTGGATTCATATTGACTATGTTTAGAAGGTATTATTCACACCTATCTTACAATGTCAACCAAAGGCAGACAGAATGGCAGGACAATTCAAATAGTAATACCAAACTAATAAAACAGCCATGCTTCTTTCTTAGAAGTTTTAACCCTTGTCATGCTGAACCCGGAATATTCCTGCTTTGGCGGGAGCTATAGACATACATCAGCCTGCACATATGTGCAGTCTGATGTTAGTCTACACCACATGTTTCTCACTTTCAAACCAGAATTGTCAATAGATTTAGTTTTTCAAATGGAAATTGACCTAAAGTTGGTACTTTCAGTGCTTTTTGCCCTTTGATTTTGATGAAAACTTTTAGCCAAAATTTATTCAGCATGACAAGGGTTAACAAGTATTTGAACTTTGAAGATTTTGTAATATTATTAAATCCATTGTTAGGTGCTCCAGCTGCAGCAATATAACTGAAGATTGTTGAAAGCTGTGTAAAACCCATTCAAATAAACAAACATTAACAAGATAAAAATAAAACTTACCGCTGAAGCATGGTCTACTGTGAACAGTCTTTTAAGATCTGGATGGAATCTGAAAATAATCCAACATGTGTCAGATTAACCCTTTGCTGTTTAATCCCTGCTTTTTACGTGCCTGTGATTTTATGATTGAGAAAACATTGTGAAAAAAGAAGAAATTGCTTCTGACAAGCAATTTCTTCCTATTCCACACTATTTTCTACCCTACTGAATGGTAACTTTTCAAATTAAATCCACTTTTAACCCTTGTCATGCTGAATAAGTTTTGGTTAAAAATTTGCATCAAAATCAAAGGGCAAAGAGCACTGAAGGTACCAACTGTAGGTCATTTTTTATTTGAAAAACTTAATCTTTTGACAATTCTGGTTTGAAAAAGATAAACAGGTGGTGTAGACTAACATCAGACTGCACATATGTGCAGGATGATGTTTGTCTATAGCTCCTGCCAAAGCAGGAATATTCCGGGTTCAGCATGACAAGGGTTAATTTTAGTCTGCAAAACCTTTGAATTTGGACAGGTCCAAAATTTTGTAAAACAGGAAAGGGTTAATTTGATGAACTGTACACATTCAGCGTCTACTCTAGGACTCAAAAGATAGGGTGGAATTTTTTTGAAATCTTCAACATTTCAAAAGAGATAATAACTTTTTCTCTTCCTCTATGCAAAAAAATCCCCCATCATCTTCAAAAACAGGGGTATTTTTCAAAAGTATGTACTAAAATGCGCAATCCCCCCCTCCTGGAATAGATACTGAACATTTCTGAAATTTCACACTGTTGAGCAATGACAGTCTGAAAAAAAAGGAAAAGGAGAAAAAACAGTTTGGGAAAAGAAAGTGATGGTAACATTAACCCTTGTCATGCTGAGTCTGGACCATTCCTGCTTTCGTAGGAAGTATAGGCAGAGATCAGCTAGCACATATGTGCTCAACAATCTTAGTCCACATTCCCCTGATTTGCTTGGGCCTTCTCTGGGGGTCCCATTGTCGCCAAATGCAAAAATGAAGTGAATTTGGCGATAAAAAAATGAAATTGGTGAATTGGTCAGCGACAAAAAAATCTGAACTTTGACCCATCAGCAGTTATAGATTTTGACATGGGCTGGGAGGATTTTGTGTAGACACACTCACAAGTGACTAGCAATTGACTGAGGCAAAAGGCATGTGTGTCTTGGCTACCCAAAACACTTCTATGATTGTTTACAAAAATTAACTGTCAATTAAATGTTAATTGAAATCTAAATAAGACCCCCCTCGACAATGAGCTATATAAAAAGAAAATAAGATTTTATCAAGCACAATTTTTAGAAGAAAAATGGCTCCAAATTTGGCTCCATTTCTTACCATTAGGCGAAGTTTTGGCGAAAAGAAAATTCATTCCAGAGAAGGCCCTGTTTGCCTTCATAAACAAGAAAGTATAACAAATTTTTGAAATAAGGACTTCCATAATTTATGTTGATAAAGATTTTGAAGATATTTTCAGTATAAAAGCATCAAAGATTTTTCGGAAAGGACATTAAGATTAAAATGGATTTCAAATGTGCAGAACAATCAGCAACAGTTGCATGCATACTACATACTTCATTATGAATATATGGCAAAAAAACTAGGCCAGACTTGTTGAATGTCCCTAAAGGTGACAGTTGGTTTCAATAAAAAATTTTATAATATGACCTACTTCGCGGGAGTGAAATGACCCCGTTGAATATTTTTGATATTACACAGGTGTTATTACACTAGTGATATAACTTTGCAAATGAGCTCAGAGCAAATAACGACCCTATTTTGTAACTGCGAAAATGACGTCATAAGGTATATATTGTGATGTCAGTTTTTAAACAGCGTTAAAAGTTTTGCGGAAAATTGAAATGTTGAATTTCATGATTTTTGATGATTTTTTTGCAAAATTTCTGGTCATATTTATAAGTAGAATATAAAATTTGTGCTCATAAAATACCAAATTTATTAAACTCGTCATCTTAAATAGATAAAAACTCGGGGCAGCCTTGTTTTTATCTGTTTAAAGATGACTCTTTTAATAAATTTGGTATTCCATGAGCACACATTCAATATCCTCTATATAAACAAAGGAATTGAATCACTTGAATTTAGAAGGTATATTTCCTGACTTTTTGTATTGGTTTTCATGAAAGAAAATAAAGTAATCCATGACCACTCATTCAATATCCTCTATAAATGAAACAGGATAACTTTGGTAACACTTGATACTCACTCATCTATTCCTTCAATATGTCTGTATTTATAGAGTATTTCATCTTTAGGAGGGTGTTTATAAGCCACTGTGTCTCCTGTAAAAGTCATAATACAGTCAATCTTGCTTAATACTTTGCTGTTTTATCCTTGCTTTTTACATGCCTGTGATTTTATAATTGAGAAAACATTGTGAAAAAAGAAGAAATTGCTTCTGACAAGCAATTTCTTCTTTTTTCACACTATTTTCTACCCTACTGAATGGCTTTTTTTCAAATTAAATCCACTTTAAATTTTCGTCTGCAAAACCTTTGAATTTGGACAGGTCCAAAATTTTGTAAAACAGGAAAGGGTTAAAAATCCCCTTCTTTAAACGGGGATCATTTTTGGGTGAGATCTGTGCAAATTCTGTCATTTTTCTGCCAGAAATCTCACTCAAATTGGCTAAATGAGAGAAAAATCTCACTGCAAAATATATTTCTAACAAAGGATTTGATTCAATTTACCATTGAAAAGTCATTATTTCTCATAAGTTTCGACCAAATGAGATTCTTCGCACATGAAATTCTGAGCAAGAATTATCTCTGGGTAAATAAGAATTTTCTAAACAGAAGGTCTTGTTGTTCTTAAAATTATTGAAAATGAATCCTATGTTGTTACAACTCACCAGAATCGTCTCAGTGAGACGATTCTATTGAGTTATAACAACATAGGATTTTGAGAATAGTAGTGGTTGCTTAATACAAGTTTGACTGTATATGAATACTTTAGAAAAAAACACATTAATCCATTTCAACAGTCAATTAAAAGCATTCGAGGAGAAATTGCTAAATACTAAATTTTTTTTTAGACGATGTAATTGCAAGTTTTATATCTTTCACACACATATCTTTGATAAAAGCAAATTTCTGAAATTATGTTCAAATCATCAGATTTATTTCCTTTTTCAATAATTGAGGCCATTTTTCCTGCAAATTGAAATACATCTTATATACATCATGTACTACATAGACCCTATGTATCCGGACACATGGGTTGGTACAAAAACTGTAGACCAATTTCAATGTGCTCCTTAAGGACCCGTTTTATATGGGTCTACAATACTTGCCTTTCACTTAGACTCAGTCTGAGGCATTATTATGATATGACCTACGTCGTGGAAGTGAAATAACACAAGTCGCTGTGTCAGTGTGAAACTATTGTAACTCCATTTTTTTCAAAAAATGTTTTTTTGTTTAGAATAACTCATTTTCATGGTTTACATCTGTACAAGAAACAAAAAGCTGGAAATCAGCCTATAAGTGACTTTAAAAGATATTATGCCAATTGTTGTATATCAAGTCCCCAAGAAATTGTTAGCGTGAAACTATTGTATCTCCATAGATGTGTGGAATTACTATGCAAATGAGCTAAGAAAGGATATCAACGTTAAGTTTTTGTTGTGAAAATGACGTCACAATGGATTTGCCCACGTCATTTTGCAAACGGTGTTACGTGTATATGTTTTGCGAATATATCAAATTTGTGCTCATTGAATACCAAATTTATTAAACTCATCATCTAAATTAAACAAAACTCGGCAAAGCCTTGTTTTTATATGTTTAAAGATGATTTGTTTAATAAATTTGGTATTCAATGACCACTCATTCAATATCCTCTATTTATACAAGGAAGTGAATCAAGTGAATTGAGAAGGTACATTTCCTGACTTTTCATATTGGTTTTCATGAAAGAAAATATCAAATGAGTCATTGCGTGACATCTCCAACAATTTGAAATGATTTGAGGGGCGAACATTGAGTAGTGTAGACAGCCACATGCTGTAGATATAAAGTTACATGATAGTCTACATACTTTAGACCTTATCTATCTTCAAAACCAATAGTTAACACTCTGGTCAGACTGTGTGGATGCAAAGACTGGTCAGAGTCTTTACTTTGCATATCTTTTTGAAATAGTTAGAAATCTCACGCAGGTATTACCTGAAAAACATCCTGAAGTGAGATTCAGTAGCCATTTTTTTTTAAATCATATGAGCTACCTCAAGTCATGTGATTCCCTACCTTGATACATATTTTCTGGGAAATTCAGCCAACACAAAAAAGCTAGAGACAGAACCAAGACTTATAAACCAAAAATCCCCCAAACAATGTCCATTCATACAAGTTATCAACCCTTGTCATGCTGAACCCGGAATATTACTGCTTTAGCAGGAGCCTTAGGCTAACATCAGTCTGCACATATGTGCAGACTGATGTTAGTCTACACCACCTGTTTCTCACTTTCAAACCAGAATTGTGAAAGTTTTAGTTTTTCAAATAAAAATTGACCTACAGTTGGTACTTTCAGTGCTTTTTGCCCTATGATTTTGATGAAAATTATAGCCAAAAATTATTCAGCATGACAAGGGTTAACATCCAAGTATTGCTTCAAGGACAAAACACCTTTTCATCAAAGGGTAATGGACAGTAACCTTATTATTACATGCACATCTCTGCATGTTACTGATTGTATCTGTGAAGTTTGAAAAAAATCTGTCTAAAGGTTGCCAAGAAATTGACTGGACAGATAGACAGACATTTGCCATACAGACCAACAAGCTGACTCCTATATACCCCTTAAACATAGTTTGGTAGCATAAAACAAATAAGAAATGAAAAGAATCTCACCTGATCGAAAATTGATAGGGGGTGGAATTGGAAAATTGTAATAAGATTTTTTTCCCCTACATGGAACTGTGATGACATGGTAGTTTGGTTCTGTAATAACAATAGAGACCATTGAGCACAATAAATTGATAAGACTAGACGATGATGAATTTGTAGTATTATAAGGTCCCTCTGTGCACAAGGCATATATGGTATGGACCCAAAATGAATAAATGATAAGACTAGACATTAACATAACTTATCTTTTATACTTTTTTTTCATATATCATCAGTATTCTGCTAAAATCTCATAACTACAGCTTGTTAAAAGCTGTAGTTACCAGGTTTGGTAGAAAATCGATGTTATTAATATTTCATATGTAAAACAAAGTGTCCAACTGTTACAAGATACGCTCATTACACTGCCAAGTAAGAAAAACAACAAAGAGAAATAACTCAAAAATTAAGCTAGGTAGAGTTACTGTTCTTTCACATTGCACTTCCTAATCATGAGAGGAACATAACTGACGATTTTTTTTTAGTCCATAGGAAATATAAGGTGACAGAGTTACAAAACGAAATATCAGGGTGCCCATTCATGTACTACAATACGTAATTCATGTAGAAATACATCAATTCACACACAGGTTTAAAGACCAGACGTGCACGCAGGTAAAGAATAATTGATTAAAATAGAAAGATAATGACCATTACATGAATGTTTTAAATGAAAGAGTATCTAGTTTGCATGCCTGATTATCAGTTGTAAATCCAATCATTAATTGGTCAGTCATTTCTTTTATCCATTGAAGAAGCTGTGTGGCATATCTATCAACAGGTAATTCTGAAGTCGTAAACATTGGCAGCCATAAAACTCTATCTGTGTATATCAATAGATTCTTAAGTGATTCAACTGACTCCTGTTATTTATATAATTAATTCTAAATGTAAAGGGTTCGCTCTACCCTTAGATTTTTCTTTGTACCCTCAATTTTAAATTTAGAGGGTACATGTACCCCCAAAATGAAAACCAAGTGGGCATGCTGAATATATTTAATTTTCATTCAGTTGTGAGGATATTTATGCATGCATCAGCAAATTATAAAGTTAAATTGAATTTTGGGCCTTACATCAGTTTTACTCTAACTAGTAATAAATAGAGTAGGTTTAATAAGATTTATATGGTGTTACCTTAATTCTAAATGTAAAGGGTTCGCTCTACCCTTAGATTTTTCTTTGTACCCTCAATTTTAAATTTAGAGGGTACATGTACCCCCAAAATGAAAACCAAGTGGGCATGCTGAATATATTTAATTTTCATTCAGTTGTGAGGATATTTATGCATGCATCAGCAAATTATAAAGTTAAATTGAATTTTAATAAACATTCAAAGAATCACACATAATATGACAATTGCCGGAACGTGTCCCGTTTTTCAGCCAGGCCTCACTTAGAAAACAGCTCTATGTTCGGGCTGACAAGATGTTGCAAACAATTTTAAAATGTAACCCGTTTTGGGGCGCATGTGCACGCGCTAAAGGGGTTATATTTGAAATCGGTATGCAACATCTTTTCTTTTCCTTATAACTAAAAATAAGATGTTTTTAAGTTTTGCCAAGGGCGTCGTTACTGCTGGAGCAAGTTGGTAAGAAATTTTTTTTAATAAGCAAGCCGTTTCAAAGGCCACTAACAAGCCTGCATGCACAGTTGCATTTGGCATATGATTCCACTGGATAGTGGTGTCTACGAAGAATGAGTGCTTAAATTGAGGTGTTTAAGCTGTAGGTATGACAAGGTTTTTTGTGTTATTGCTTACATGTTTTTCGTCAATGTTTGTACTGATGTGATCGGCGTATTTCTTTGTTTTGATTAATCTTTTTGGATTTTGGAATGTGATGAATTTTGATGCAGGCAGTGACGGTACCAACCCCTCATAAAGTCAATAGTGTTCGATTGATATAGGGGTCGTTTTAATTTTGACCTCGATCAAGGTGCGTCATGCCCTTATCTTGCAAGAAAACATTACCTAATGTAATAAAAGATGTGGAAACCGGTGATAAAGGTAATCGTAAAGAACATTTTTTCGTAAGAGCATGGCGCATCGATGAATTGAAAATTCTAGCAGGAAGCATTTTTAGAATAGTCCGACTATTAATCAACTAGTTCCCGGGTACCAGCTAAGCAACGGGAACCGGAAGTAGAAGTAACAGGAAGTTGTACCCTAGTTACATTTGTTTTCATCCGGGTATTGTTCCATGGTTGCCTGACAACATAAACACTTTAATCGTGACAGTGTAGTTTGATTATTTATTTTGGAAAGATCTTCAAAAATTTGATCTGACTTGAAATTGAAGATAACCAAAAAGTGTCAAGATGATGATGGAACAACAGAGCCAGCAGCAGATGCCAAAGAAGGGCTTTGGATACAAAAAGCCAATGCCAAAAGACTCCATTGTAGATTCAAAAGCTTTCACAACTCAGGCTTATCAGAAAAACTCACAGGTAATTTCAGAATTTCCGTATTTGCTGTTCAGTTGCAAAATGCTTGATAGCAATGTTTGTTTCCTAAAACTCCCACAGTTTTTAATTATTTGTATTCAGTAATATGATCTAACCCATTAATGTCAATAAACTCAGCCGACAACAAAACCATTCATTCTTTTTTGTTTATCAACTTACTAGCAGGACTTAAACCTGTTTCAAAATAAAACAAAACTTCATTTAAATATCCACAGAGCTTAGCAAATTGTTATTTGAACTCCTTCTGTCCTTTGACATCTTTGTGCTAGCTGGGACTCTGTGGGCCCTGGCACAAGACACTTGATTAAATGTTGGACAGGGTTAAACAATAAACATTAGCTTTAAAGCTTTTTGCTGACAGCCTTCAATAAGGCTAAATTGAACATGATTGAGGAATTGAAATACACCCATCACACTGTTCTTCCTTTCCTTAGTAAAAGTTTTGCTTAAAACTTTTAGTCTGCAGGGTTCACACTGGTGTCAGGTCAAAAAGGCCCGGGTCAGAAAGGCCCGGGTCAAAAAGGCCCACTATGAGAGTTGACCAAAAAGGCCCGGGTCAAAAAGGCCCACTATGAGAGTTGACCAAAAAAGCCCAGGTCAAAGAGGCCCACTATCAGTAGCTATTAGATATACCTATTGCTATTATCATCATTTTGAATCATGTTATATATTCAGACTTTAAAGTCATTTGATTTATCTTTTTGTTTTTACCCTGTACACTAATAATATAAAATAATTTAACAATTGTCAACCAGGAATTGACATTTTCGTGTTTACTTTTATGTCTGCCATGTATCATAAGGGCAAATATTTTAGATTTTAGATTATAAATGAAGTTTGATGTGTGCATCACAAGATTTTAATTGTTGATTAAACTGATTGTACGATAGAACGAAGCAGAGGACATGTTGCATCAACCTGCAAATATACATTTTATAATAGATCCAAGACTTGTTATTTGAGCAAAACAAAATTGACTCCTTGTGACATCAAATATCTACTTCCTCAACTTTCAATGTCAATTTTGACAGTGGGCCTTTTTGGTCATTTTTCATAGTGGGCCTTTTTGGACTGGGCCTTTTTGACCCGGGCCTTTTTGTCACTGGGCCTTTTTGTACACTGGGCCTTTTTGTCACTGGGCCTTTTTGACCCTAAACCGTTCACACTAACACCAGTCCTCGGGCCCGAGACATGTAGATTTTAGGGAGGACTGGAAGATAATACCACGCTGCAGGTCCTTCAGGCCTGAAGTTAATTGCAGCACTTAGTATTTCAAATTGGTTGTGTTGTGAAAAAAATGCCTTTCTAATACTTAAATTGCATTACCAAATGGAAAACATTGTAGAAAAAGAAGAAATTGCTTGTCAAAAAGCAATTTCTTCTTTTCCATCCATGTTTTCCTCGCAATTTATCCCATAAATTGCTTAAATTCAAACATGATTTTCATGCAGGACCTATTGTTATCATACCTGTTATATTTTGGGCTAACAGGTCCTTCAGGCAAGTGGCAAAAAGTTGTTAGTGTCAAACCCTGGTCTGAAGTTGCAACCGACGGTGCTATATTCATTTGTGTGAAGGACAATGTGTACACAATAGATGTAGATAATTCTCTTTTATAAGTTACTTGTTAACTGAAAAATAACAACTACAACAAGGGATATGATGGAGAGATGTTTTAATATAATAGTATTGATTATTGAAATTGCAATAAATTTGTCTGTATTCAGCCAAACAACCATATATTCTCACAATTATTGTCTTGTAGTTCTTTAATTTATTCTTACGCATTCTAACTCACAGTATAATGGTGGTGCGCATTGTTAGTTTGAATTTGGTGCAGAGAAACAGTTAGACTGCACCACAAATGCATCTAACCCTGATAGAATTACACTCCAAAACTTATCATCCTCTCTGGCATCAAGCAGTAAATTCTTATCCGAATGAATAATACCACACATTTCATGTAACTTCATCCTTATCTGTCCCCGTTCATTTTCATACAAATCACATTCATATAAATAATGACTCACAGATTCTATTTTCCCATACTGGCACAAATTATCACTTTGTTTATTTGAAGTAAATATAAATACAATGCTTGGAAAATAAAACTTTATATTTGTTACTAGAGGGTGAATTAATTTATACTAGGTTTTCAGATTTTGGTTGCCAAATGACAAAATACAGCCAACCACAAAAATGTTGAAAAAGTGTAGTGATTGACAATAATAGGCTCACAACCAGATGCCCAGCTAGCTCTGTTTATAGAGTGCTGTGCCAGTGTTCAGAGGGTAATTGGTCTGAGTCTCATGTCAGGCAAAACTTTTCCACCCTCATTTTCTTTAATGGTGTCAGACGTAAACAGATAATACTGGGTTAGGCCATTTGGGAGCAATATGGGACCGACTCCATTTGGTTAAAAGGGGGAGGAGAGAAGTGACTGGCAGTGGGTAGACTCAGAACAAGATGGCTAGAGGTTCGCAATTTAACCCTTGTCATGCTGATCCAGGAATATTCCTGCTTTGGCAGGAGGTATAGACAAACATCAGCCTGCACATATGTGCAATCTAATGCTAGTCTACTCCACCTGTTTTCCCACTTTCAAACCAGAATTGTCAATAGATTTAGTTTTTCAAATAAAAATTGACCTACAGTTGGTACTTTCAGTGCTTTTTGCCCTTTGATTTTGATGAAAAATTTTAGCCAAAATTTATTCAGCATGACAAGGGTTAATTTCTTTCCATTTCAGTGTGGATGTCCACCAAAAGCTGGAGCCTTTGTAGAAAAAGAATCACCGGCTACATCATTCAGAAAATTCTATGAGAGAGGAGACTTCCCAATTGCTTTAGAACATGACACAAAAGGAAACAAAATTGCATGGAAGGTAGGCTTAGAACAACTAACAAGATCTCAATCAGCATCATGACAACTAATCTTGTTTTATAGTTGTCAAGGTCGACTTAGTTAGGTTCTACTCAAACCCTATCTTCTAAGGGGTCTGTAATTAAACTCTTAAGTTCTTGTGACCAATAGGTCATGCTGGCTGTTATCAAAAGTACTTGATATCAAACTTTGAATAGCTATGCACTTTAATTTCAAAACATCAGTTGTAAAGCAGCCTTTAAACAGTTGTTGATCAATCTGTACAGACAGGGATGTGGTATTCCCATGTCAGACTTGACTGATACGGGACAGGTACATTTTTCTATGCCACTTGTCCATGGTCAAGTAAATACCAGGACAAACCACATTATTGCACTAAACAGATCTAAGATATAAATAATCATAATGTTTAAACCAAAGGATAGAAATCATTGTTTTAATGAAGAAAATGATGGAGTTGAGTATTTTTTCTTTAAAAAACAATGTTTACTTTAAATCACTTGACCTTTTTGCGGACATATTCTTTTTGATCCTGGACAAGTTAAAGTCATCTTAAACTTGTCCAGGGACAAGTGGAGAAAATCTGTATTTCCACATCCCTATTTACAGGCTTTCATTTATTAGATTTGAATGAAAGCTACATGATTCTACAAGTCAAATTTATGCATTCTATGTGTACTTGACACCTGAACACTAGTCCTCCAGCCCCATGCCTAGGAACTTAACACTTTCCTGTTTTACAAAATTTTGGACCTGACCAAACTCAAAGGTTTTGCAGACGAAAATTTAAAGTGGATTTAATTTGAAAAATAACCATTCAGTAGGGTTGAAAATAGTGTTAAAAAAGAAGAAGTTGCTTGTCAGAAGCAATTTCTTCTTTTTTCACAATGTTTTCTCAATCATAAAATCACAGGCACGTAAAAAGCTGACATTAAACAGCAAAGGGTTAAGGGAGGACAGCAATATCTGCCATTTTGCAGGTCCTCTATGTTTAATGTTTTTTTTAATAGTCTTGCAGCTGCAAATTCGCTATTTCCAATAGGCAAACATTTGGAAAACATTTTGGAAAAGGAAGAATTTGGCTTTTGACAAGCAATTTATTCCTTTTTAACACCATTTTTCTATGAATGTTTTGCTTTTCCTTAGGTCTTGCAAATCATATTCAATTTTGATATTCATGTTTTGTTTAAGAAATAATACATATTTTTATGAAGAACAATACTTATGTATAAGTAGAATTCGCTATTTTGACTCGTCATTTGTATACAATTTGTACTGTACTGTAATCACAAGTCACAAAAGCGTAATCGAGTTATAACCCTGTGTTACCTCAATATGATGCATTTTGTTTTCAGGTTGAGATTGAAAAGTTAGATTATCACCATTACCTCCCTTTGTTCTTCGATGGTTTACGGGAGACAGCCCATCCCTATGAGTTCTTTGCTAGACAAGGTGTCCATGATATGTTGGAACACGGAGGTTCAAAAATCCTGCCAGTCATCCCTCAGCTCATCATCCCAATCAAGAGTAAGTCATTTAGAAAATATTTAAAAGACTTAACCCTTTCCTGCATTACAATATTTTGGACCTGTCCAAATTCAAAGGTTTTGCAGACCAAAATTTTAAGTGGATTTAATTTGAAAAATAACCATTCAGTATGGTAGAAAATAGTGTGGAAAAAGAAGAAATTGCTTGTCAGAAGCAATTTCTTCTTTTTTTCACAATGTTTTCTCAATCATAAAATCACAGGCACGTAAAAAGCAGGGATTAAACAGCAAAGGGTTAAGCTAGATATTTCTAATACATACTTAGAGTTTTGTATGAAAAAAGTTATCTAATGAGGTTGGGGAATTGAAAATTGTTGAGGCTCTGCCGAGACAACTATCAATTCCTAAAACCGAGTTAAATATTTTTTCATACAATACGCTAAGTACTCGTTATATTTATCTTATAACCTCTATTTGCCATGTCTTCATCAATGTTTCTAACAGAAATGCAAGTTTCTAAAAGTTATTGCATTATGTCATTCGTCTAAAAATATCCATGTGATATCATGAAAAATATATGGGATGTTATCACACAGATATTTGTATAGTTATAAGATAAATTTCCAACTTCTTCCCACTGTGCATACAGGGATGTAGAAATATAAATTTTCTCACTTGTCTTTGGACAGGTTGGTGGCTGAATTTTACTTGTCTGACTTGCAATCAAGATCAATCCACTTGTCCTTGGACAATTTCTCAGGGAAATTATACTTGTCCTCAGGATAAAAAAACATAAGTCAAACAAGTGAGAATTGGAAATTCACCACACCCCTGGTGCATAATGAAAAGATATATAGCAGTTCGAGTACTAATACAATTGTATTTAGAATATTTGTTGGGCGATTATAAAAACCTACATGAATTCAAGGGTTGATCCAGTTAACCCTTCCTATTCTAGTCATGACATAAACAAAGTTTTTGCAGAAGGTATAGAATAAGGTCAATCTGCCCAGAAGTTCAGTCTGATATTATTCTACTGTGCCTGTTTTTAGTTAAATATTTCAGGAAGTCTTCAAGGCTTGAACCATATGGTTTTAAATAGCTCAAAAATTGGCAATTTGTTCAAAACAAAAATTAAATTCAGCAGGACAAGGTTAAAAAGTAAAACATGGTATATATGACCCGCCATGTGAAAAGGGAACATCTGGGAAGAACGTAAAGTGTAAACCCTTGTCAGACTCTGCTGATTGCGCAGACTGACTAGGGTTGAACCTTTTCGCACCTTATTCATTTCAATTCTTTAGATCTCTTTCTAGGGATGGCTAAGACTGGCTGTTCAAATAAGTCCTTGACATTTGACATATTATCTAGCAATAGTAAATAAAATAATAACATTTAAGTATGTGCGTGTCATTTCCAACAATTTCATGTGTGTGCAGTGCAAAACAAAGACTCTGGCCAGCCTTTGTATCCCCACAGTCTGACCAGAGTCTTGATTTAGCACTCAGTAGATAGATAATGTGTAACCACCTCTTTATGTGACCAGTTATTATATGAGCCTGTGTGTAGGATTTCCAACAATTTCAAATAAGCTCAAAGCAAAGACTCTGGCCAGTCTGTGCATCTGCACAGTCTGACCAGAGTCTTTGCTATGCGTTTAGAACATAGATAAGGTCTCAAAGTATCTGTAGACTAACAGGTCACTTTATATTTAATTATGTGGCTGTCTATGCTACCCAATGATTACACCTCACTAACATTTCAAATTGTTGGAAATGTCACGCGCAGGCTCATATCTATTACAAGGTGTGTTTGTCTAGGATGTCGCATGTTTGTGCCTAATAGCTCATGTGAAATGGTTGGAAATGCCACACACAGGCTCATTCAAAATTTTGTCTTGCAGATGCTCTGAACTCCAGAAACAAACAAGTTTTATGTACAACCTTGAAAATTTTACAACATTTGGTAGTATCAGCAGATATGGTGGGCGAGGCATTGGTTCCATATTACAGACAAATCCTTCCTATTTTAAATATCTTCAAAAACTGTAATTGTAAGTATAAACACTGAAAATTTGAATAAAGAGTTTCTTTTAAAAAAATATCTATTTCATTTAATTCAAATGATATTCTTATGCAATTGACAAAATGATTATGAATGGCATTGATTAATAGACAAAATGATTGTGAATGGCTTTGATTAAAAAGAAATTTCCGTATATAAAATTAAAGTCAGATTTTACTAGACATCTTACGATCATTTTTTGTGTTAGTCAAAAAATAAAGTTGCTCCTACAGAAGTAACTAAATATGGAATTCTGCCATGCATTATCTCATTTGAATCGTCTTCCAAAGACCATTCCAGTGAGTTTTTGTAAGGCAGATTCTAACATTGAATGAAAATACCAAGTAGGATTTGTGATTTGATTTATGATTACTTTTCTTGTAGAAAGTACATTAAAACAGGCCCAGACCTTTTATTTCCCATGCACTTTTGAAGATTTATTAAAAATTTCAAATAAATTACTATCTCTTTTTTTTGTTTCAGTGAACTCAGGTGACGGAATCGATTACAGTCAACAGAAAAGAGAAAATATTGGTGACCTCATTCAGGAAACATTGGAAGCTTTTGAGAGACACGGGGGAGAGGATGCCTTCATCAATATCAAATATATGGTTCCTACATACGAGTCTTGTATGCTTAACTGATCACAGACAATTTCTTCAAAAAGACAACTTGGAATAACATAAACAAATGTGATTTAAGATTATTAAGAAGTTAGTGAAATGAATTTTTTGTGCATTAAAAAGTGAACATCTAATAACCTGGTTGTACATATATCACCATTGTTTAACTCTGACATCTGCTATTTGTCGAGATCTGACACATATTTGTGTGTTTTATGGATTGTTAAATAATCTGTTATTTTTGTACAAGAATATATCATTGCCAATCTCACCTAGAAGTTATTAATCATATCTTTTTAACGAATCAACATCTTAGTGCTTTAATGGTTGTAAAAGCTTATACAGGGTTTGATAGTAAGGGGAGTCTAGGAGTCTGAGACCCCTAATTTTTAAGACAGGACTCTTTTTCAATTTGAAAGTTAGGAGCTTGATGGTCCCCTTTATTATATGACAATATATTGACACACAAAAGAGCAGGGCAGTGTCCTTTCGAATTCCTTTCAACATTTCAGATATGATCAATACTTTAGTTTTTGCAAATAAATTTTTTTGAACATCAGTTTTTTAGTTATCTTAAAAATTTAGAATTGGTGAGGAAGTATTGTGGAAAAGACGAAATTGCTTGTGACAAGCAATTTCTACTTTTCCTGAATATCTCCTCCCCAGTATAATACTTAGACATCTTACTTTGAGCTTAGACTCATAAGTGAGGAGTTCGCTGGACTCCCTACTAACAGAAGTTAGTGTCAAACCCTGCATTACAATAGTAATAGGCATTTATGACTTTGAATCACTGAGAATATCTAACTTTGGTAATGTACGAGGCCCTTAGGAGTGAAGAGAAAGCTGTTTTAACCCTTGTCATGCTGAATAAATTTTGGCTAAAATTTCCATCAAAATCAAAGGGCAAAAAGCACTGAAAGTCCCAACTGTAGGTCACTTTTCATTTGAAAAACTAAATCTATTGACAATTCTGGTTTGAAAGTGAGAAACAGGTGGTGAAGAATAACATCAGACTGCACTTTTGTGCAGGCTGATGTTATTCTATAGCTCCTGCCAAAGCAGGGAATATTCCGGGTTCAGCATGACAAGGGTTAAATACAGTATAATAGCTAACAACAATTTTTTCTTCACCCATCTATACCAAAACAATAGATTCATACATTTCCAAGTGGTGTTCCAGAGCTATGTAAGTGATTTTACATTTTATAGGAACTAACAGCCATTCAGCACTGGGCAGATGAATAATCATTGCCTGGTAGCAAAAATCATCTACATGTGTTCACACCGATTTTTACAAATTCTGTAAGGGATTTATAACCAGTATCTTTGAATATGGAGACTCATTTAAGAAAAATGGGTCAGAAGATTACTAAGAATTATGTTTAGACACTACCATTAAACTTATCTCAAAAGAAATGAAATTTAAAACCATTAGGTCTTTAAAGCCCTTTAATTTGATTTGATAACAATTAGAGTTAATAGTAGACTGATGTTAAAAGAAATAACTGGTTTAATTAGATTAAACATCAGAGTTGGCATATTATGAAGTTACAGTGCCTTTATATTTTTACATCATCATTTGTAATTTTAAATGTGAACATGTATTGTCCAAACTTCATAAATTTGTTAACCCTTGTCATGCTGACCCCGGAATATTCCTGCTTTTGCAGGAGCGATAGAAAAACAGCAGCCTGCACATATGTTCAGGCTGATGTTAGTCTACGCCCCCTGTTTCTCACTTTCAAAATAGAATTGTCCATAGATTTAGTTTTTCAAGTAAAATTTGACCTACTGTTGTTTTTTCCAGTGAATTTTGACCTTTGATTTTGATTAAAATATTTGGCCAAAATTTATTCAGCATGACAAGGGTTAATATTTTCATTGCTCGAATAGGTTTTGAAAAGATTACTGTAGATGGATTCTTTCTTACTATTCACTTTTAAATTTTTAATCCTCAAAACTACATGTATATTGATGACATAGCCACAAAAATTTACAACATATCGATGGCTCAGTAAGAATCAATTGAAACTCCCCATAAATGTACAGGGAGTTACAACTGTTTTGCGCTGATCCATCAATATTTCGGTTTAGAAGTAAAAAACTATTATAAAGGAGTGTATTTTGTATAAAAATGTAGTAAATCTGTTAAAGGCAATTCCTGATTATAACAAAATTGATATATAACTATGTTGCAACAATTAATTATAGGCATACATGTAAGATGTACACAGTCCAACTAATATTGCTCACTAGTTAAATCTGCATTTATCTTTGGTTGATGTCAAAATCAATTTAAATTGAAAAGAACCCCAAAAGTGCTGAAAGTATTACATGTACTTCATTTTGCTAATTCTTTCCCCTAAAAAATCCCTATGTCTCTCTTAAAGTCCCAGCATAGATGAAGAATGAGTCATTGACAATTCTAGGAATATTGAATATTTTTCTTGCTTGTATGAATCCAGAAAATGGAATGTTTTGTGTGTGTCATGACCATTAGTTATTTATTTGTGACCCGTTATGCAAAAGGGGACCATCTGAGAACTTCGTAAAATTATTATTTGAAAAAGATTAAGTTTTCGGATTAAGTTTTCGGACAGACAGACGGACAGACAGACAGACAGACGGACATGAGTAAAACAATATGCCCCCGATCTCTAGATACGGGGGCATAAAAAGATTGGTTCTATAACAGGCCAACCAGAGATCGCATTTTGAAAATTCTATCACAGGAGGATAGATTGAACTATCAAGAATCAGAAAATTAAAAAAGTGTGTAAAGTTTCGACCCTAGACAGTCTGCGCAATCCATGCAGTCTGACAATGGTCGACGCTTTACACAATACCCAGATGGTCCCTTTTCGTGTGACAGGTCACATGTTCTTTTCGAACTGTTATAAAAATGTATTCAATTGTTGCGTTGTTTCTATTTACTTTTCAATGTAAACAAGTCTTCTAAATCACACAAGTGCTTTTGCCTAAGGTTTCTGTTAACCCTTATCATGCAAAATTGCAGTAAAAAATCAATTTGTACTGAAAGTTCTGAAGGAACTTATTGGGAGTCGGTATATTATTTTAAAAAAATTCTGGCTTTAAAAGAAAAATTAGGTGGTATAGACTAAGATCAGACTGCACATATGTGCAGACTGATCTTTGTCTATACCTCCTGCCTAAGAAGTAACATTCTGGGTTCAGAATTTACAAGGGTTAATTTTCTTAAAAGTAAACTTCATGAATTGATGGAGATACAATATCCCCTTATAACAATATTTCTTGACACAATATCCCCTTGAATCTGTCCTGTATTGAGGATGCAAAAATGTTTTCGAGCATTTAAAAATGGTACCACACTTTACAAGCGATATTTTTTGAGGCAAAGTATTTTTATGTTTAACTGAAGTATTTTCATTCATTAAATTAAGTATTTTTATTCAACTATAAACTAAAAATGTTTCATAATTATTCTGCCAAAACTACATTTTATGAATCAGTATTTATCAAAATTTATCAAAACAAAGTTATTGAAAGAATTGAAAATTATCCAAACTGTTTTCAAGGTGGTTCATTATTTGGATTGTCAAAACAAGGACTTGTTTGTCTAACAAAGGATTGTAAAATCAAGGACTTGATTGTCTAACAATAAAGCATCTGTGATAAAGTATTAATATTACTTTCAATGTAGATAGATTTACTAAAAGGGGTATGTCACAGGAAGAAGGATCTTGATGAAGTGTAATAAGTGGTTTGTTGAAAAAGTTGACTGACAGATTTGTTCAATTGCTTTTATATAGATGGTACGGCGTAAAACAGTGTAATTGCCTTTGAATGTTATGACAGTTTCAACTGTTTTGTGCTGAGTCATAGATATTCACTATTCTGGAAAATAAATACTAAAGGATCATCATTAAGCATACTGATGGGTACTTCTTTAATACAGGTGATTTACAAATCATTGAGATCTTTTTTCCTAGGATGTGGCCTTTTATTCTTTGTACACTGTTATCACAATTTCAAATGGAGATTTAAATACATAATAAAACTATATTGAAAAAAAAATTCTGTTCACCAATTCATTTTGTGATCTATTCCTACAGAAGAGGATTCCTTGGATAACTTATGGAAACTTTGGTACTTAAATCTTTGGAAGTGTTTGAAGAAAATTAACATGAAACAAATGTATCATAGCAAGACTCAACAAGGTGGCAAAATTTAACCAGATACACCTGTTACACCAGGCGTATAAAATGTAATGTTCAGTGATTGCATAGTTTCATTACATTTTACAGGGAGTCCTGAAATAGCACTTACTCAAAAATTGTTCATGGAGTATTTTCTACCTTAATGTACATGTAACTTTAATTGAGGTCTGGGGCCCATTTTACTAAACTTCTTACTAGGAAATTAATCATAAGTCAAAATCACAAATTGTACCTTGTGTTTTCGTTCCTTGTTCGATTCTGATTCCAATGAGATGATGCACGTCAGTATTTCGTATTTAATAACTACTGTAGAAGCAAAATTGTTTTTAGACTTCTGCGAAAAATGATCATAAAATGTTTGGTAAAACAGGCCACTGGGTCTTATTCATGGATTGCTGCTGTTGCAGATATCTCTGATGGCTATTTTTTATGGAAGACAAGGGAGAAATGTCAGAAATGAAGAGAATAATTCTAATTTGCATGTAAAGTTGAAAGGGAGTGTTTTCCAATCTATTCTCATAGTCAGCCTGATTGGCTCAGTCTGTAGAGCACTGGACTTCAAAACAATTGAAGGTCAATCACATGGGTTCCATTCCTCGATGAGATGTTAAACAGAGGTCCCATGAGACGGCTCTTTACACCGAGCACATAAAAATACCATGGAGATTCTCAGCAGCAGTTTCCTCATGTATCCTTGCACTACCCCCTGAAACAACTAACCGTCTTCTTGGGGCATTGCACATATGGGCATATGCTACAGTAGCGACAAAATTAACAAAATTAAGCAAGCAAATCTATTCTCATAATTCAATAACATCAAACTGATATTTCATGAACTTCATTATTTAAAAAGAATTTATAAAGTGAAAATAACAAAGTGAACTTTGCCCCTCCACCCGCCCCCCCCCCCCCCTTTTATTAGTTTTTAGCATCAATCCAACAGGCTCCTTTTCCTGTGTTTGCATCAAAATTTTGAACAGAATCTCACTTAAAACCATAGAATCACCCTGTGAAAGTTTCAAGGGAATTTGATATTTGTGTAATAAAATGTAAAACCTAGAATGTTTAGAGTATAAAAAACATAAAGGTTTAAAGGATCCCCCTACCCCCATTTTCATAAGGACGTCCCTTTATGACCATACAATCGCCCTGTGAACCTTCCTTATGACCTAACAAGGTGCCAAATTGTCACAAGATAAGCCCGTCACAGAGCTTTATGTAAGGTTAGATTAAGAATTGAATTGAAGTAATTTTGAATGAATATATTTCGGAAATTTTTTGTGTAGACAGATGGATAAATGTAGTAATGTGAAAAATTGTGACCTGTCACTCGTTAATATCTGTGAGATTATTAAAAGAATTTTATTTTAAGATCAAATAAAATACCCCAATCATTATAATTGGGTCCATAGTGCAGTGGTCTAAACCATTTACCTATCAGAGTTATAGAACTAACAGACTCAATTTCGATACGCACGCAGTCGGACACAGTAATTTTTTTCCCAAATCGTTTTAACTTTAATTTTATTATTGAATAAAGGAACAGTTTTATTGTCTCTTAAATTTCTTGTTTGTAATATTCTAAATTGACAGTTTTTATTTTTCTTAATCAAATCTCGCATTACTTTAATATTCATGAAATTAATAAGCTGTTGTCACCTATTCAAGCTGAGGATACGAGTCTTTTGATCGTCACTTAAACCTTTTTATGTTTCTCTAATGCAGCACCTAAGCCACTGAATTGAATTATCTTCTTTCATTCATGACATTTAATGTTAATGATATAATTTCTATTTTTCTTATCGTACGATACATTTCATTGCTTGTCTTTACTTCTGTTACTTCTATTAATTCTTTATCCATTTATTATTCTATTTTGAGGAGTGAGATAATTTATTTCCCCCCCCCCCCCCCCCCCCCCCAAAAAAAAAAAAAAAAAAAAAAAAAAAATCCAAAACATCTTCTGTTGTGCGTAGGCTACTGATCAATAGGAAATCACTTTATGCAGAACATCAAACGGAGTACCAACACAGAACGATGAACAAAATAAAGTAAACTGTGCCGTGTTTTTATACACAAAGATTTGAATTACAGCCATTAAAAATTACATCGTATCAACTTGTCCTTGATGAGATCGATCCAACCACAAAGTTTCATTATTCTAGCACCAATACTTTCAGGGATATGCTCCGGACAAGAATCAAGTTAGCTAGGTAGGTATGTTTCTTGTGCACTTCTGTTTCCTTCGCGAGATCCATCTTCTCATCAAGTTTCATGATCATTGCTAGTATAATTTTAGAAATACGCTCTGGACAAGACCCAAGTTTGAAAACAACAAAGGGCAATAACTCAAATAATAAGGCAGGTAGAGTTATGCTTTTTTACTGCAATTCCCCTTGAAGAGATATATCTACCGATGAAGTTTAATGATCATACACTTTTAGAGATATGCTTCAGACTAGTATGAAAAACAAGAAAGGACAATAACTAAAAACTAGAAAGCCATGAATGGCTTGAGTCGCTCCACAGGCTTGAAATTCTTGTAAAAGCAAATAAATGTTTTGACTAGATTTTCAGATATTTGGGGTTCTACCGATGTTGAAAATGATTCCATCAGTTACATTCTGGGAAAATGATTTTCATAGTTTCCACTATTTAACATATTGAGGAATGACCTCCGCCCATAAAATGCATATTTTTTATCCAATCAAAATAATTTTTGGTACACTGATAAAGAGTCACTCAAGGATCATACCAGTCAAATTTGGTTGATAGTCAAAAATTAGATTCTGAGAAAATGATTTGCAAATTTTCCACTATATAATATATAGAGAAATGACCTCTGCCCATAAAATGCATATTTTTCATCAGATAACAATGATTTTTTGTAGACTGATAAAGGGTCACTCAAGGATCATTCCAGTGAAATTTGTTTGATATCCATCTGTTACATTCTGAGAAAATGATTTTCAAAGTTTCCACTATATAATATATAGAGAAATGACCTCTGCCCATAAAATGCATATTTTCCATCCGATCACATTGATTTTTTGTAGACTGATAAAGGATCACTCAAGGATCATTCTAGTGAAATTTGGTTGATATCCATCTGTAACATTCTGAGAAAATGATTTTCAAAGTTTCCACTATATAACATATAGAGAATTGACCTCCGCACATAAAATTCATATTTTCCATCCGATCACAATGATTTGTTGTAGACTGATAAAGGGTCACTCAAGGATCATTCCAGTGAAATTTGGTTGATATCAATCAGTTACATTCTGAGAAAATGGTTTTCAAAGTTTCCACTATATAACATATAGAGAATTGACCTTCGCCCATAAAATGCATATTTTCCATCGGATTACAATGATTTTTTGTACACTGATAAAGGGTCACCCAAGGATCATTCATGTAAAATTTAATTGGTATCCATTGATTGGAATCTGAGAAAACTCACTTTTTACCATATTTGGAAATTAGACACGCCCATAAAATCCATGTTTTTCATTGGATCAAAATTTCTTGAACAACTTTGAAAGAGGGTCACCCAAGGATTATTCCTGTGAAGTTTGGTTGAAATCCATCCAGTAGTTTCTGAGGAGAAGATTTTTAAAGAAAAGTTTACGACCGGACGCACGCACGGACGGACGGACGGACGGACGGACGCACGACGGACACAACGCCATGACAATAGCCCCAGTGGCTTTCAGCCAGTGGAGCTAAAAACTGAGCCAGGTAAAGTTTTGGTTCTTTTGTACACCACTTCCCCTTGATGAGATTTGTCTACCCATGAAGTCTCATGATCATAGCATTTAATTATTCTTTTAAAGATATGCCCTGGACAAGATCCAAGTATGAAAATCAACAAAGGGGAATAACTCAAAAACTATGCCAGGTAGAACTAGAGCTTGTCACTGAATGTGACTTAATTATGAGAACGAATAAGAAAAAAATGTAGTAAGTGTAAAGGCAGATAATTCTTAAACCAGAAAGAGAGGGGCCCTAATAATTGTGTCTTGCAAAACTTCATGTGGTAAATGTTTGTATAAAATTTCAAAGGTATTACATGAAAACTGATTAAAGGAAAACTGAAGAAAGGAATTTGGGCAACAAAATTACAAGTATACGTGTTTCAAAGAAAAATTGTCTTAAGTTCAAGGGGAGATAATTCATAAACCTATGGGAGTTGACACTTGAAATTTGTGTCTTTCCAAACTTCAACATGTGATGAATGTTTGTATACTGTTTCATTACTATTGAATGAAAATTGCAGGAGGATGTTGCGACACAAAATTATAAGTACATGGCATAAATAGGAAAAAATGTCAAAGTTCAAGGGGAGATAACACATAAACCTGGGAATGTTGACATTTGAAATTTGTGTCTTGCAAAACTTCAACATGTGATAAATGTTTGTATAATGTTTCATAACTATTGAATAGAAATTGAAGGAGGAGTTTGCAACACAAAATTTTAAGTACATTGTAACAAATAGGAAAAAATGTCTAAAGTTCAAGGGGAGATAATTCATGAACCTGGTGGAGTTGACACATGAAAATTGCATTGTGCAAAACTTCAACATGTGATCAATATTTGCATCATGTTTCATTACAATTAAATGAAAATTGAAGGAGACGTTTGCGACACAAAATGATAAGTACATGGTAACAAATAGGAAAAAAATGTCTAAAGTTCAAGGGGAGATCATTCATGAACATGATGGAATTGAGACTTGAAATTTGCGTCTTTCCAAACTTGAACATGTGATGAATGTTTGTATAATATTTCATAACTTTTAAATGAAAATTGGAGGAGGAGTTTGTGACAAAATTATAAGTACATGGTAACAAATAGGAAAAAATGTCTAAGTTCAAGGGGAGATAATTCATGAACCAGGGGAAGTTGGGACCTAAAAATTGCGTTGTGCAAAACTTCAACATGTGATAAATGTTTGTATAATGTTTCATAACTTTTGAAGGAAAATTGAAGGAGGAGTTTGCGACACAAAATTGTTAGTACATGGTAACAAATAGGAAAAAATGTCTAACTTCAAGGGAAGATAATTCCTGAACCAGAGGGAGTTGAGACTTGAAAATTGCGTCTTGCAAAACTTCAACTTATGATCAATGTTTGTATGAGGTTTCATCACTATTGAATGAAAACTGAAGGAGGAATTTGCGACACAAAATTATCAGTACATAGTAACTAATAGGAAAAAAATGTCTAAGTTCAAGGGGGGATAATTCATGAACCAGGGGGAGTTGAGACTTGAAAATTGTGTCTTGCAAAACTTCATTTTGTGATCAATGTTTGTATGAAGTTTCATTACTTTTGAATGAAAACTGAAGGAGGAGTTTGCGACACAAAATTACTAGTAAAAATGTCCACGGACGGACAGACGGATGGACAGACGGACGGACGGATGGACAGAGGGACAGACAGGCTGATTCCAGTATACCCCCGAAAACATTTGTTTTGCTGCGGGGGTATAAATATGGTTCTTGTGCACTGCACTCCATAATCAGAATATAACAGCCAAATCAAGTTTATAGGACACAAGGCAACAGAGTTATGCTCCAGACAAAGAATTGGACGCTGCACGGATGCCATGTTGATCCCCTAGTGTTCTGTCTTCGATGGGCATATATATACCACCCTCCGAAAGTTCCAAGAACATCCTATAATAGATGTGGATTCCAATAAACAAAATTATTCTGAGCAAAAATCCTTAGGCCAATTTTCCTTTGTTTTCCAAAAGATAAGCCTCATTTACAGCATACTGTGAAAGTTGCAATGAAATCCGACAAAAAATTTGGTCTTAATCATGTAAACGAGAATATTTTGAGTGAAAATCCATAAGGCAAACTTCTTATGTATTCAGATGGATTATCTGATTTTAGACAGGTTGACCCTGCAATTATATTGTGAAGGTTTCAAGGAAATCTGATTATATACCAGGGCGAAAAAGAAACGCCAGGATACATAAAATATGCAAGACATTTTTTTTTGCTTGGTTTTGAATAATGTAATTTGGTCAGGTTTATGTATTGTTTGCTGTTGAATCTCACATTTAAATCTACATGATACCTTACCTCTTTACACCATGAGAGGTGCATGCTCAAATGCAAGAATCCCGTGCAGGGGAAGGTCATTGAGTTTGCCAAAGGAAATTTTCAGTCTATTTGATACTGTTCAAGTATTCGGATCAATTTTTTAACGATTACCTCAAATTGAGCAATTTGCATCAATGCCGCAATTGTTGGAAGTCAAGCGGGGACAAGCAATAGTTATGCTTGTGCAGGGTCAAGGCCAGCAGCACTTTTTTGTGTGCATATTCGAACTATTGAACATCTTGTTCAACATCTGTGAGTGACATCAATGACTGACTGCGAAATGAAGGTCTGTGCATCACAACGCCACATAAGGATTGGTTTAAGACACTTTCTCACTTACGTACAGTAATCACCATCTCACAACTAGTGAAACTGCAAATAACACTAAAGGCAGTCATAATCGCCATATTCATCCAGATACGGTTTCAAACCAATAACGCTACAATGGCCTAAGAGCCTGACGTCCCTATGTCACTATGCCAATACTTCCTTAGTGTCACCAACACCGTTTGGCTTGGTTACAAGCACACTCACCACAAAATTTTCCTGTGAGTCAATGGAGATGGGTATTCTTCACCAATGAATCCCGGGTCATTTCTACCATTTGGACAGCTGACATCATGTATACCAACATTGCGGCAAACGTTACACCAAGGCCTGTATCTTTGAACGGGAAAGGTTTGGCGGTGGTTCAGTTTGTGTTTTGAGCGGCATCTCCTATGGGTTTAAATCACCCTTGATTGTGATTGATTGTAATTTAAACAGCATCAGGTATAGAGACGAAATCCTCAGCAAGACAACGCTCTGCCAATTGTCGCCAGAGTTTGCCAGCAATTTCTTGACAACAGTAACATACACCTACTTGATTGGCCAGCATTCTGTCCAGATTTGTCCTCAATTAAACATTTGTGTGACAAACTGGATTGGAGGGTAAGGAGACCTCCAAATGCCCAGACTTATCATGTTCAACTCACATATGCCTTGCATGAAGAATGGAAAAACGTCCCCATTGCCATGATTAACACCCTAGTAAATTCCATACATAGATGATTCTGGGCTGCCACAGCTGCACATGGAGGATACACAAGATACTGATATGTCCAGCAGTGTTTCGCAATACAAGAAGGGTCATCGTTAAAAGGGGGTATTTTTTTCACATTATCAGCATCAGAAATTGATTGAAACTTCAACGGCTGGTCCCATACAGATGATATTTCATACAAAAACTAGAGCTTGTCACAGAATGTGACTTAATACCCCCGCAAGTGCTTTCAGAGAATGAGATACTTTGACAGAAGAGGCAAAAAATGCTTCAAATATAAAGATAACTCTTGGATTTGAGACCTCTAAATTGCGTCTTGCAAAACTTAAACATGCGATAAATGTTTTCAAGCTATTGAAGGAAAACTAAAGGAGGAGTTTGTAACACAAAATTACTAGTATATGTGAACGAAAAAGAAAAAAATGTAGTAAGTGTAAGGGCAGATAATTCTTAAACCAGGAGGAGTTGGGACCTCATAATTGTGTCTTGCAAAACTTCATATGTGGTAAATGTTTGTATAAAATTTCAAAGGTATTACATGAAAACTGATTAAAGGAAAACTGAAGGAGGAATTTGGGAAACAAAATTACAAGTATACACTACTCAAAAGTTCTAAGCGGCCACCTTACCTTTCTCCATTTTTCACACATTTTCCGCTTTTATTTTGAAATGTGAAATTTGTCTTTTGAACGAGTGGCCATTCAGTCATCATCCTATCCAATTGTTTTATAAAATCATGCACCAGTCAGTCCAAAAGACGGAATTAAATGCATGTACCCTCAAATTCAAAAGTCACAAAATTGACACTTTTAAGAGAATTTTGAAATTTTCAATACTTGAAAAACGCAAAGCCTATCAAACTTTAGTACTAATATCGGTGGTACAAAGCCTGTGGACTTCTAAGATTAATAATAAATACCAAAACTTTCTACACAATCCTTATACTAACAAGAAATGTCAAAAATACCCCACCCACCAATGTTAACTTTGAAATCGAGGGTACTCCTACTTTCGTTTAATTTCAAAACAGTTCTCGTTGTATTATTTATCTGATTTTTCTCTTGTTGACTTCATAAATGATTTGGCTAAATCATTCGATCGAAAACGGGATTATACCATGCGGCATTTATAACAAATGACCAAAAAGGTAAGTGGCCGCTTAGGAGTTTTGAGGAGTGTATGTGTTCAAAAAGAAAAATTGTCTTAAGTTCAAGGGGAGATAATTCATAAACCTGTGGCAGTTGACACTTGAAATTTGTGTCTTGCAAAACTTCAACATGTGATAAATATTTGTATGTTTCATTACTATTGAATGAAAATTGCAGGAGTTTGCGACACAAAATTATGAGTACATGGTAACAAATAGGAAAAAATGTCAAAGTTCAAGGGGAGATAACACATGAACCTGGGGGAGTTTACACTTGAAATTTAGGTCTAGCAAAACTACAACATGTGATAAATGTATGTATAATGTTGCATAACTATCGAATGAAAATTGAAGGAGGAGTTTGCGACACAAAATTATGCGTAAATTATAACAAATAGGAAAAATGTCTTAAGTTCAAGGGGAGATATATCATCAACCTGGTGGAGTTGACACTTGAAATTGGCGTCTTGCAAAGCTTCAACTTGTGATCAATATTTGCATAATAATTCATCACAATTGAATGAAAATTGAAGTAGGAGTTTGCGACACAAAATGAAAAGCATGTGGTAACAAATAGGAAAAAATGTCTAAGTTTAAGGGTAAATAATTCATGAACCAGGGGGAATTGAGACTTGAAATATGTGTCTTGCAAAACTTCAACATGTGATGAATGTTTGTATAATGTTTCATAACTTTTGAATGAAAATTGAAGGAGGAGTTTGCGACACAAAATTATAAATACATGGCATCAAATAGGAAAAATGTCTTAAGTTCAAAAGGAGTCTTGCAAAACTTCAACTTGTGATCAATATTTCAATTATGTTTCATCACAATTGAATGAAAATTGAGGGAGGAGTTTGCGACACAAAATTATAAGTACACGGTAACAAATAGGAAAAAATGTCTTAGTTCAGGAAAAATGTCTTAAGTTCAAAAGGAGATAATTCATGAACCTGGAAGAGTTGACACTTGAAATTTGCGTCTTGCAAAACTTCAACTTGTGAGCAATATTTTAATAATGTTTCATTACAATTGAATGAAAATTGAAGGAGGAGTTTGCGACCCAAAATTATAAGTTCATGGTAACAAATAGGAAAAAATGTCTAAGTTCAAGGGGAGATAATTCATGAACCAGGGGAAGTTGGGACCTAAAAATTGTGTCTTGCAAAACTTAAACATGGATGAATGTTTCCAGTAAGTTTCAAAGCTTTTGAAGGAAAACTGAAGGAGGAATTCGCGACTCAAATTTACTACTATATGTGTCCACAGACGGACAGACAGATGGACAGACAAACTCACGGACAGACAGACAGACGCACGGACAGACAGGCTGATTCCAGTATACCCCTGAAAACATTCGTTTTGCGGGGGTATAATGAATATAATAATCAAATACATGTAATATAATTTATCCCTTAAAAGAATCATTTAAGGTTACCCAACATTTCTTTTTCTTCCTAATATATTTTTGGACTCTATCTCATAAACGAGGATATTTTGAAAAAAAAATCCATTAGGCTTCTTTTCCTGTATTTTCCGCCTCTTTTCTAGAGGAACTTTCATTGAAATCCAATTATATTTGTGGACTTCCTTGTGTTAAATAAGAATATATTTAGCAAAATCCACAAGGCCCCTTTCACCAGATCAGCCCCCATTTATGTTAAGAACATTCGTAATACTTTTTTATCATCCTTTGAAAGTTTCAAGTAAGTCTGATACTATTTTGTCCACTTAATGCATCCTCGGATCATTCAAGAGATATTGAACTGAAGGAGGGACCCATGAAGAAACAATGCCATGACAATTATGTTTGTATGGGGTTTAAGGTCATTTGCAACATTATTGCAGTTATATTGCAGCGCCTAGTACAAGAACCATTTCCCATCATCTCTCTCTGTACAACCACATTTCAACAGAGCCTTTCATCCCACTTACAGTTAATAACATCCTGAAATTGACATTCATCTCAATCAAAACCATTCTAAATCGCACTCATTGCTCCATTCATTCATTCCAAACACTCACTTAAACCATTCAAAATATTCAAAATGACTAAAAAAGAAAAGATCAACACTTAAGTTAAAATAGATATGTGACCTGTCACACGAAAAGGGACCATCCGGGTAGTGTGTAAAGTGTTGACCCCAGTCAGTCTGCGCGGACTGCGCAGACAGACTAGGGTCCACACTTTTTATACCGTACTTATTTTTTGAACCTAGTATGATCAATCTACCTTCCAATGAAAATTTTTTGAAATGCGACTTCTGGTTGACCTATGCTGGGTCAAATCTCTTTTCAATTAATTCATTTTACAGAATTCCTGGATTGTCCCTTTTCATGTGACGGATCACATATGTCTAGAAAAAAATCACCATTTCATTGACCTTAATGAATTTGTGTCTATTTGGTCTTAAAGAAATATGAGTCTAGAGGACTTGTATGTAAATTTTATTAAAGGGAGGTGATAGATATTGCTAATTTTGTTCATTCTGAACAAAATTAGTGATATTTTATTACCTCCCTTGAATTTCACCCAATAGTAGTTCTGCACACTCATTCAATTCAATTACAAAATAATTCCTAAGCCATTCATCTTGTCAATTTCACAATGGAGCCTGTGCCTGAGATTTCCAACAATTTCAAATGTGCGCAAAGTAAAGACTGGTCAGTCTGTGCACCCACACAGTCTAACCAGAGTCTTCACAATGCACTTTGTACATAGAAAAGGTCTCAAAGTATCTATAGACCATCAGGTAAGTTTATTTTTAGAGCTTTCGATTGTCTAATGCCTCTCAATGTTTGAACCTCACCAACATTCAAATTGTTGGAAATGTCAGGCACAGGCTCAATGTTCTTCACTGTAAGCAAACTACAGTACTGATCATACACCCATTAATGAAGACAAATGACTTTTATCATATACTTTTGTAAAACGGATTGGCAAAACAGATTTTTGTTTGTTTCAATGAAAGCTGATTTTGACAATCTTTCAGTTATATCGCAGCAGCTGGAGCACCTTACAATGGATTCCTGGTATATCCACACCAGTACCACCATTACATCCTTTCCTAGCCTCTATGATTATCAACCCATTGGTGGAAGACAAACTAGAACTGTCACAGAGCAGACTTATACTCCCACAAGCGCTTTGTCAAAATGCAAGTGCATTTAGTTGAGGATGTGTTTGTGACAAATATTGAGGTCATTTGTATGAACTTTCATGATTTTAGGTCTCTTGGTTCTTGAGTTAGAGTCCAGAAACCAAAATTGAACAAAAAATTGAACAACAATTTTACTGTGACCTTGACCTTTGACCTATGTGACCCAAAAACAATAGGGCACTTCCTTGAGTAATAAGCAACAGTTGAATAAAGTTTCATGATTCTAGGTCGCTTGGTTCTTGAGTTAGTGTCCAGAAACGAAAATTGAACAAAAAATGACTGTGACCTTGACCTTTGACCTATGTGGCCTAAAAACAATAGGGCACTTCCTTGGGTTATGAGCAACATTTACATAAATTTTCATGATTGTAGGTTGCTTGGTTTTTGAGTTAAGTCTGGATATGAAAATTGAGCAAAGGCTGACAGTGACCTTGACCTATGTGACCCAAAAACAATAGGGCACTTCCTTGGCTTATAAGCAACATTTGCATTAATTTTCATGATTGTAGGTCACTTGGTTCTCTAGTTAGAGTCCGGAAACGAAAATGGAACAAAGGCTGACTGTGACCTTGACCTTTGACCTATGTGACCCCAAAACAGTAGGGCACTTCCTCGAGTCATGAGCATCATTTGTATAAAGTTTCTTGATTGTAGGTCACTTGGTTCTTGAATTAGAGTCAGGAAACGAAAATTGAATAAAGGCTGACTGTGACCTTGACCTTTGACCTATGTGACCCCAAAACAGTAGGGTACTTCCTTGAGTCATGAGCATCATTTGTATAAAGATTCATGATTGTAGGTCACTTGGTTCTTGAATTAGAGTCAGGAAACAAAAAGGTCTATGGACAGACGGACAGATGCATCCGATGGACGGACGGATGGACAGACAGACAGACATGGTGAAACCAATATATCCTCTTCTACTTCGTAGATGGTGGGTATAAAAATTGGAAAGGGATGAGTTACGCTATGGGGGATGGAACCCAGGACCTCAAGATTGACAGTCCTAAGAGCTACCAACTGTGCTATGTTGGCGGCTCTTTGCCAAGCCAAAGTTTGAACTCAGGACCCCAGGATTGAAGCCCTATGGGTTACTACCTTAATTCAGCTTTAGATTAGTAAACCTGATAAATCATAAGCATAGATCTATAGAAAAACAAAGTTTTATTAAAAAAAATTTAATAAGTAATAATTCTCATGTCATAATTTACAAATATCAACAACAATGTATTAAATGAAACAATACCTCATTAGCAAATATCATTTAAATCTTGGCTAAATACAGCCAAGATAACCTTGTCTTGTACTTTAAGAAACATTATTAGTCTTTGACTCAAGTCACTCTTAAGGTAAGGGACCCATAATAGTTCTGCAACATTTAGGATCTCATGATCTTTTGACAATGTTGACCAAGGTTTCCTAATGAAAATCATTAGGCAAACCTTGGTTAAGACTGTTTAAGTTGATTACTTCTGAAATGTTGCAGTCCAATACCTTAAATGCCCCCATAACTATTGGCAGGGCCTTGATTACAACCCACATCCATTGATAAGACTGCCAAAATAATCAGTTATATTAACATTTTCAGTGAATTTTGAACATTACTCTGACTTTTCCATAAACCTTGAAAATACCTTTTGATGTAAAGTAGTAATTTTGGGTCAATACTTGGGTAATTCATCTTCTGGTGATACTTCTGTTGTTTTATACAATTGAAGAAATTCTTTCTGAATGTCTGGGGAGATCTTTATGGCATACTATAATGTGAGGACAGCATGCAGTAATACATTGTGTTTAGTTACCAAATTTTAAAACACCTGCTTGTATTCTTTTGTTTATTTTGGTTTATGCAATATCATCTTTAACAAGATGGGTTGATAATTGTGAAGTCATATAAACTTATGTGCAAAATAACATGCTTTCATGGCTGCACCCTAATTATTACCAGTCCTTTCCCCTAGCTTTGCCGGGGGTTCCCGATTGATGAAGAGGGTCAGCACAAAACTTTCATAAGCAGCAACAAATAAAATAGAACTTACAACAGCTTGGTGTTAAGGTAGTGGATCCGTAATAGTTCCGCAAAGTTTCGGCGGTAATGAACTTTAACAGTGTTCACCAAGGCTCCTAATGATTTTCATTAGGAAACCTCAGTCAACATTGTGAAAGATCATGAGTTCTGAAATGTTGCAGAACTATTATGGGTCCACTACCTTAATGCTCATGTGGCTTACAGGTTGATCCAACAATGATTCACAGACATATATTGTAAGTTCCTATCTCAGTAATGATACAGAGGATTATCTTTGGTTTCAGTGTAAGATTGATTTATTGTTCATGAGTAAACAATAAAACCTAAATTTTCACAATAAGCAAAGCCACAAGTGAAAAATATAGATTTTGGTTTTTATGCAATGAAAGATTTATCCATCTTAACTAAAAACAAACTATTATTTTATTTCTTTCATGCAAATATGCCAAGAACTGTGAAAATTTGGGACATATTTACTGAAAGTGCAAATTTGGGACATATTTACTGAAAGTGCGTCATTTTTGTGAGTGATGGCTAAGCAAAGTCAACATGAAGTCATTGAAATCTGAATTGTTGTGCTCCACTCAGATAACATCAAATAGGATGGAATTAAAGGATTTTATTTGTTTAAAATAATTTCACAAGTTAAACAGTGAGACTGTCAAGCCACAATCTACCTTTTTTTTCTAAACTACCAAAAAGTATTAAAGAATCAGTATTCTCTATTATTCTAAAGGCAGTCAATGGAGAGAAAATTTATGAAAATTGTACAAAAAAAAAGAAATAGGTAAACTGTAGAAACAAATCCATAGAGAAATTTACCTACCAGCAATATTTGCATTCATACATGACTTTAAATATTAAGTAATATTCTTCTACATTTCACAATATAGCATTTTGCACTGTTATCATTTAGAAACCCCCCACTGTGCACTTGATTTTGGAGCAAATGTGACCCATCAGGCAAAAGGGGCCATCATAGAAGTCTGTGAAATAAATATTTGTAAGAGATTGGGTCTAGAAAAGGTTGCATTTCAAAAATTCTTTCACAGGAAGATAGATTGATCATTGATTGAATAGATTCAGAAATTCAGCCAAGAGTGTAAAGTTTTGACCCTAGTCAGGCTGCATGGTCCTAGTCTGACTAGTGTCAACCTTTAAGGCATTACCCATGGTCCCTTTTTGGACAACAGGTCACAAATGATTCTCCCTTCAGGCATCTTACTATATTCATTAACTTTTCCAGGCACATTGAAAGTAAGGAAACCTGGTGTCAAGACCATTCTGCAATTTTGGCAAGAATATGGTTATCAAGTTAGGAAAATCAAAGTATCAAACATTCTGTATGCAAGTAAAATGTATCTAGAGCTTTATTCAAGCTGTAGTTACAGCATTATACTTGTACACTGACAAACATCGAATTTGTTGGACTCATCCAAAATATTCTGGATCTGCACATTAATTTCACTACACTATACAAGATTTAACTCTATAATCAGTCTGAATTGGTTGTCTGTTGTTGGTTATCAGCCAGTATAACTGATTGAATTTATTCAGTGACTCTCTGTGAAAGTGCTCTGTAATCAGTCTGAATCTGTGGCCAGTTGTTGTTGGTTATCAGCTAATAAATATACATGTAATTTAATCAGTGGTTGTCTTATTATTTCTAACACTTTAAACAGTCTGAATCTGTATCCTGGTGTTGCTGGTTATTAACCAACAAATGTAATTTTCCCTGTTTTCATTGTTTCTATCTCTGTTATCAGTCTGAATTTGTGGCCTGTTGTTGCTGGTTATCAACAAACTATTGTAACTTGTTCAGTGATTTTCCCTGTTTAATTGTTTCTATCTCTGTAATCAGTCTGAATCAGTCGCCTGTTGTTGTTGGTTATCAGCCAGTATATGTAATTTGTTCAGTGTCTTTCCCTGTAATACTGCTTCTAACTCTAATAACTCTTTTTCTTTGGCCTGCAGAGTAGAAAAAGAAAATAATTAACTTAATAAGCTCTAACAAATGGTAAATTGGCACATTAATAAGAGACATCTTTTAAATGTTCCAGAAGTTAGAATGAGAACTCCGTAAAGACTTGAATCAACCTGTACATTCACACAGTCCAATCAGTCTTAACTTTACCCCTGGTGAAAAGTAACTTTAAGACGAATGCTTTTATAAAGGAACTAACCACAGTGATGGACTAAGCCATTGATTCTGTCTGTGACTAAGTACTTGCTCAAACATTTTGACTTTAAAGAGTATCAGTGAAAGCATAATAATGAAGAAACCGAATTCATTTAAGACAGGGTATTAAGCAAATGATTCATAGATCTCTATACCTTCTCATGCTGAACTCAGAATATTCCCACTTTGTAGGAGGTATAAACAAAGGTGATCCCTCACATCTGTGCAATTTGTTCTTTATACATACTATCTGGTGTTTCCTTTTTAAAATTGACCTGTTTCAAAATTATATGTTCAAAGTACCTGTTAATACAAACTCACAGTCAGTAAACCCAGTGCCTTCATCAGTTTGATTCTAATGGAATATTCAGAGCTACAGATAGAGGGGGTATTTTGGTTTTTAAGTTTGAATATTTCATAATTTTAACTTAAAACCTATGTTGTTGGTGCTCATTTGAAACGTCTCATCGAGACAATTCAAATGAGTACCCACAACATAGGGTTTAAATGAGAAAAAAAGATTTTAGACTGGCTTTACCCTCCCTCTTATTTGGACCCCTGGTATTGCAAATATTTTTTTCATTCAGAATGAAAAGGGTTAAGACTGTTATGCCTAAGCATACTAAACAGAAGCAAGCACCAAAATATTGTTCACGGAGATAAGATTTTTCTAAGCTACTCATGCCCCTGTAGTTATATTACTTTTCTACAATAAGCATTTTTCACTTGCAAACCCTTTTCCATAGGATCATTATCAGTGCATAACTTTCATAGAAGGGAAAATGAGAACAAGTATTACCTTTAAAGTTCTCTCCAGTGACTTTAACCGTTTAAATTTTTGTAATTCTGGTGTAGATTTATCATCCAGTTCCCTGGATATTGCACTTCTACGCTGCTTCATTTTATTCTCACCAAAAATCGTCTCCCCTCTTTGAGTTTGTCGCCGTAGTAACTTTGGTAAATCTTCCTGACTAGCCATTATGTCTTCTTTTGGTACTGATAATGCTGTAATAATTTGCAATTACAAAATCATCATAAACAAGAGCTGTCACTGTAAGATGACAATGCCCCCGACACCGCTTTGATTTAGAAGTTATGGCCAATGTTAAAGTTTTTGGACGGACAGACGGACGGACGGACGGACGGACAGACGGACGGACGGACGGACAAGTCAAATTTATGATGCCTCCCTATCGGGGGCATAAAAAGTGAATATATTGAAGATAATTGTTTGTTTCAGTGTAACATTGATTTTATTGCATTGAGTGAAAAACAAAAGCTATATTTTCACAAAAGGTGTGAAATTAAAGCTTTTGTTGTTCATGAAATGAACAAAGAAAAATGACTGACTTTTCCAAATTTTCTAATTCAACCCTTTTGTAATAATTCAATGATATCTTAATAGTCTGAGTGTTTCTTGTTTTAAAATAATCTAATTGTATACAAAAAATGTGTAGGGTTTACTTTCAAATTTCTACTTTTCAGAGATGCTATCTTGTCTGTGCACTGCCCTTATAAAGGTAAAGTGGCTGCACTTAACCGCACAAGGAAAATTGTGAGAAAATAATAGTAAAAAGTGCATCACCAAAGTGTGCACCAATAATGCACAAAAAACATTGTGCAGTACACAAACACTGTACAACTAATCCTGTGCATTCTTATATTTTCACCTGACACTCCTAAAACTCAACAAATTCACTTTCTGAAATGAAAGTTTACCTAAAAACTATGAAAATAATGTGCTAAAAGCCTAAAATTGCTGAAATGTACATTGAATAATAAAATGTATGACTTTAAATTGAGTAATTTAAAGAAAATGACAAGGATGGTTGATTATAATTTGAATAAAGAAACAAACACAGACTGACAACTCCCGTCATGCAATGGGACATAAAAACACGAAATGGCCGACACTGAAGTAAACATCTGGCCAAGAACGAGAGAATTGTTTTAAACTAAGACTTAAGAAAAGACAAAAGGTAAATACTGCACGATTAAACAGTCAATATGTTAAGAATACTAACTAGAACCCTCGTATTTCATATCTCTAAGGCATCATTGCAACATTCCCAATCATTCATAAAAAGGATCAGAATAAAGAAGCAAGTCAAAGCAAAATAAAAGGGTCAAACTAAATACCTAATCATATCACTGCTTGTAATTTAAAATTAATGCATGAGTAGTCATGATACGCCAAGGTACGGTTATTTACTGACATAGAAAACTGTAAAATATTGTGAACAAGAGGACAATGATGGTCCTAGATCGCTCACCTGTGTCTCTTTGACCCATGGGACATCACATTAATTAACTAGGCAGATGTCAACAAGAGGGCCATAGTGGCCCTTAATCGCTCACCTGAATGAACTGTCTATAATTTTCGAAAGAAGTATGAGAAATAGAATGATGAATGACTGAGCTAAACAAAACTGTTGCTTCTATACAACTTGAGAATCCTTTTTTTACAATTTTAAGGTTGACTAACAAGGATTTTTATAATTGATTTCCTGACCTAGTTTTTGACCCCAGATGACCCAATTTCGATCTCATCCGAGATTTCATCTAGACAATCATTCTGACCAAATTTCAGGTTGATTGGCCAAAAAATGTGGCCTCTAGAGTGCAAACAAGGTTTTTCTTAGATTTGACCCTGTGACCTGGTTTTTGACCCCAGATAACCCTATTTCCAACTTGTCCAAGATTTCATCAAGACAATCATTCTGACCAAATTTCAGGTTGATCGGGAAAAAATGTGGCCTCTAGAGAGCATACAAGGTTTTTCTTAGATTTGACCCCGTGACCTAGTTTTTGACCCCTGTTGACCCAAATTTGAACCTGTCCAAGATTTCATCAAGACAATCATTCTGACCAAAATTCAGGTTAAATGGGCAAAAAATGGGGCCTCTAGAGTGCAAACAAGGTTTTTCTTAGATTTGACCCTGTGACCTGGTTTTTGACCCCAGGTAACCCTATTTCCAACTTGTCCAAGATTTCATCAAGACAATCATTCTGACCAAAATTTCATGTTGATCGAGCAAAAAATATGGCCTCTAGAGTGCATACAAGGTTTTTCTATGAATTGACCCTGTGACCTAGTTTTTGACCCAAGTTGACCAAATTTCGAACTTGTCTGAGATTTCATCAAGACAATCATTCTGACCAAAATTCAGGTTGATCAGGCAAAAAATGTGGCCTCTAGAGCACATACAAGGTTTTTCTTAGATTTGAATCTGTGACCTAGTTTTTGACCCTGGTTGACCCAATTTCGATCTTGTCCGAGATTTCATCAAGACAATCATTCTGACCAAAATTCAGGTTGATCAGGCAAAAAATTTGGCCTCTAGAGCACATACAAGGTTTTTCTTAGATTTGACCCTGTGACCTTGCTTTTGACCCCGGTTGACCCAATTTTGAACTCATTTGAGATTTCATTAAGACAATCATTCTGACCAAAATTTAGGCTGATCTGTCAATAAACGTGGCCACTAGAGTGCCTACAAGGTTTTTCTAAGATTTGACCCTGCGACCTTGTTTTTGACCCAAGTTGACCCAATTTCGAACTCATACAAGATTTCATCTAGACAATCATTCTGACCAAATTTCAGGTTGATCGGGAAAAAATGTGGCCTCTAGAGAGCATACAAGGTTTTTCTTAGATTTGACCCCGTGACCTAGTTTTTGACCCCTGTTGACCCAAATTTGAACCTGTCCAAGATTTCATCAAGACAATCATTCTGACCAAAATTCAGGTTAAATGGGCAAAAAATGGGGCCTCTAGAGTGCATACAAGGTTTTTCTATGATTTGACCCTGTGACCTAGTTTTTTGACCCCAGTTGACCCAATTTTGAACTCATTTGTGATTTCATCAAGACAATCATTCTGACTAAAATTCAGATTGATCAGGCAAATAATGTGGCCTCTAGAGTGCATACAAGGCAAATGATGACAACGGACATCGCACGACGGACATCCACCTAACCACAATAGCTCACCTTGAGCACTTTGTGCTCAGGTGAGCTAAAAAGGAGATAATTTCTACATAAGATCAATATCATGGAATGTTTTCAGTCAAGAGCAAGAACAATATGCCTTTTCACTCTTTGATTCAATGTAAAAAGGGAAACATCCAGGTGGAGCCCAAATGAGATCCCAGGGTCTTGATATGAAAAATCTTGGTAGAGGTCCACTAGATGATGCTACAAACTAAATATGAAAGCTGTCTGCCTTCTGGTTTCAGAGAAAAAGATTTTGAAGGTTTTCCTATTTTCACCCATCATGCTCAGATGAGCTAAAAGGGATGCACCCAGGCAAAGCCAAAATATGACCCCAGGGTCTTGATATGAACAAACTTGGTAGAGGCCCACTAGATGATCCTACATACCAAATATAAAAGCTGTGTGCCCTCTGGTTTTGGAAAGAAGATTTTAAAAGATTATCGCTCTTTGATTGTATGTAAAAAGGGTTGCTCCTGGTCGGAGCCCAAATATGATCCCAGGGTCTTGATATGAACAACTTTGGTAGAAGTCCACTAGACAATGCTACATATCAAATATGAAAGCTTTTTACAATCTGGTTTCAGAGAAGAAGATTTTGGAAGATTTTCATTTTATTATCCTTTGTGCTAAGAAGATCAAAAAGGGTTTTGCTCATGCAAAGCCCAAATATGACCCCAGGGTCTTAATATGAACAAACTTGGTAAAGGCCCACTAGGTGATGCTACATACGAAATATGAGAGCTGTCTGCCATCTGGTTTCAGAGAAGAAGATTTTTTAAGATTATCGCTCCTTGATTCCATGTCGAAAGGGTTGCACCAGGGTGGAGTCCAAAGATGACCCTAGGGTCTTGATATAAACAAACTTGGTAGAGGTCCACTAGTAATGCTACATACCAAATATGAAATGTGTCTGCCTTCTGGTTTCAGAGAAGAAGATTTTCATATTTTCCCCCTTTTTGTTAAGGGTAAAGGAAAAGTTAAGGGTGGATTTCATTTATTTGAACAACTTTGGTACAGCTTGACCCAAGGGACATCCCTGCCAAGTTTCATCAAGATTGGCCCACTGGTTTAGGAGGAGAAGATGTTTAAAGAAATTGTGGACGACGCACAGCTGACGATCACAGCTCACCTTGAGCACTTCATGCTCAGGTGAACTACAAAGGAAGAGTGCAAATCTGGTAATAAGGTCTATTAAATTCAAAGCTGACAGGCTGACAATCGGCACCCTACAACATCACTTCTTGGGCTCGGCTTAGATAACCTCAGAAAAGAGAGAAATTAACATAAGCAGGGTATAAGTTTTTGATAATTTCACTGGTTAGGCACTGCTATTTCTCGATAATCGACCAAACAGCATAACAGAAGGGTTAATAACCAACCTGTGGTTGATCCTGTTGCTAATGATGACGCTGACAAGCCTTTAGATCTGGGTATGACCTTCGGAGAGTTTGTCAATGACCCATCTGACATGTGACCTGCCTCTTCCTCATTCTCACTCTCACTGAATGCATCATCTATAGATAACAAAATACACGAAGGATTTAATAAGCATAGTATTTTCACATATACAGTGGTCTCGCATTATCTCGAGAGGGCGAAAACTCGAATTCATGCGAAAGCTCGAGTTGGCCTTCCGGTCCCAACACGTCTTTCTCTATTTTCTTGTTGATTATTACTGCACTAACTCAAATGCGCGATTGCTCGATCGCTCGAGCAGCTATGTCAGTCCCGTTGTCAAATTTTACTGCATTCCCTCGAGCAAAGGGGTTTGCACCTTTCTGACATCTATTGTTTTGCATCAAAAATAACTTAGTATTTGTTATTTCGTCCAATCGTAACGAATACCTTAAGGCTTTTTTCACAGGGTCTTGACGAGTCAGACAACATTTTTTCACACCTTTTTGTATGCCACACCTGTTCAATTTAAGTGTGTCAATGGCAGGAATGTAATGATAAAAACGATAATTAAGAGACTTTGAATCAATCATAAAACAAATGAACATTTTTGTCGACTTAATACTCATTATTTTTTTAAAAGTCTTTCGAAAATCATCCTCGTTAGTAATACTGCAAATTATTCATCTTCATAACGAAAGATGTTGACTATTGCCCACCGAAACATCATTTCTACATTTATTCAGCTGTACTTTCAATTATTCGGTCGCCAATCGACAGTGTTTGGCATAAAAACGTGGTTCAGGTAAAATGCGTCTATTTCAAATTGTCTTGCATCCCGCTTCACCTTCAATTTTGTTATCGGCTGAAAAAAAACCTCTTCAGACATTCCAGAAAAAAAACATAAAAAGTTTGTAAACTTCTTTCTTTGTTTATAGATGCCAATTAAAGAAACGCCCTTACAATCTAATTATTTGGGGTACCGAGGATATTAGCTCTAAGTGAAAACATTGTGAGAAAAGAAGGAATTGCTTGTAACCTCGCCAACTTTTGACCGACATAACATCTAAAATTTTGTCATTCAGCAAATATAGGTACGAAAGAATTATAAAAAAGAAATGATATGCCTGTCATAGTGCCTCTCATTAAAATGGCCAAATCTAACCTTTTGTCATTTCAATGGCCTATGAACTGAGATTTGCTTGTTTGAATGGGTTTTACGCCACTTTCAACAATTTCGCAGTTATATCGCGGCGGTCGAAGCACCTAACAATGGATTCCTGGTATTTCTTTCACCTGCACTTCCATTACACCCTTTCCTAGCCCCCGACTGCTATCTCACGTGGGTTTGCGATTATCTACTCATTGGTGAGAGACAAACATCGGAAAGGATATTTGCCGCCAACGGGGATCGAACCCACGACTTCCAGATTGGAAGTCTAATGCCCAACCAACTTCGCTATTGTGGCGGCTCCCCAATGAACTGAGAACATACACCACTTGACGCTGACGCCTTCATCTACTTTTTTGGATCTTTCTCTTTGCAACCCTTGCGATTTGATCAAATTAAATAGCCCGATTTAACAAATCGTCTTAAATCATAATTATAAAATTCGTAAAACTGTTCCTTGGGGAGTATTTTAACATAGGTACTGCATGTTTTGAAGGCAAACTATGCAAATGTAGGTTTAAAAAGAAGTCTTCATAGAGGACAAATTTGCATACTGGCATTAACTCGAATCATGCGATGACTCGAGCAAATCAGTCGGTCCCGTGTGTGTTCGAGATATCGCGAGACCACTGTAGCTAGAAACCTACGCATTAGTTGTTTTATGGTAAACAATTCCAATACCATTAATTATTTAAATGACAATAAAACTACATCATTTGTTTGATCAGCTCTGCTTAAATAACATCAAATAGATTGAAATAAATAAAAGCAGCTTATAAGTCATTTGATTATTCTGCTGGTTTGGCATTGAGATTAACAAAAACAAGTGAAAATCTACTATTATTTCTTGTTAATCCACCTAAGAGCATTAAAGAAAGATTGTTAATTTACCAATTCCTGTAGAGACATAGAGTGTGTAATGTTCCTGTGTTTTCAAATTTGAGAAAATATTGAATAAATAACTAAAATGTTTTTGTGAAACAAAACTGCACACAAAACATATTTTTCAAGCTTTGACCTTGAAAAATGACCTTTACCCTAGCTTTGACCTTGAAAAATGACCTTTGCCCTGTCACATGGCCTTGACCTTTGTATCTGCAGATGAATTGTATCTTGAAATATGTTTAAACTAATTGGCAATGTTAAGATTTTTGGTTAAATTTAGCAGACAGACAGACAGATTGATGGACAACAGTTAAAACAATATGGCCTGGATCTTATCAATGCAAGGGAAAAAAGGAAAATATTGCTTGAAGTAAGCCATTACTACTACAATTTTTACCCTTTATGGCTTCTTTTTCAAATTTCATCCATTTTACATTGACTGCAACTAAATCAATTTGAACCATGTGAGAAAATCTATACCTTCTTTACTCAAGTCTGATCTTCTAGACTCAGCAGAATCTCTGTTATTGTGATAGGCTATTGAAGCCAATCCCATTTTGTTCATCCATCTGAAATGATAAACAAGGAATAATTATGAAAAACATGTCTTACAGGACACAAGTAACACTAGTTTAAAGTCACATAAGTGATGTTTATAAGTAGATGATAATCAACTTCAAGGCAGCCCTAACCCTCGTATTCATGAATCAAATGTCAATCTTCTGAAGGTTCTTGAAATTTTCAATATTTCAAAATATAATTCATAAACAATAACAACAGCATAATTTCCTTTCCTTGCTTGATCTCTGAAAAACAGTCGAGACAAAATTTCATCCATTCTTATTAAGCAACCACTATGAAAGGTCCCTTCACAGTAAGCAAAACCTCCAAACAAGAGCTGTCGGAGGACAGCGAAGCTCGACTATTCCTAGTGCTGGATAGTAACAGCAAATCAATATCCACATTGGAAATTCAATAAAATGAAAGTCAAGAGAAAAGAATCTTTGTCTAGAGGCTGATATTATGGTCACAGAAGCATGTGCAGAGTTTCAAAGTAATAACTTTAGTAGGAACAGAGATACAACTAACATAATACAGTTGCACATAAAAACATAACCAAGATTTTTAAGGCCGAAAAGGGTTAAAAATCCACTAAATTAAATATCAGAGTAATGAATCTTTTTCTGTGGGCCAATATTATGGTCAAAGAAGCATGTGTAAAGTTTCCAAGCGACAGCTGTAGTAGAAATAGAGATATTACAGAAATACAACATTTGCACGTAAAAACTTAACCAAGAATTTCTAAGTCCGTAAAGGGTTAAAAATCCACTAAATTCTATACCAGAGAATGGAATCTTTATTAAGAGGCTGTTGTTATGATCATTGAAGCATGTGCAAAGTTTGAAAGCAATAGCTTTAATAGAATTAGAGATATAACTGATGTACAACATTTGCACGTAAAAACTTAACCAAGAATTTCTGAGTCTGAAAAAGGTTAAAATTCCCCTAAATTCAATATCAGAGTAATAAATCTTTGTCAAGAGGCTGATATAATGGTAACAGAAGCATGTGTAGAGTTTCCAAGCAAAAGCCTATGTAGAAATAGAAATATTACAGAAATACAACATTTGCACGTAAAAACTTAACCAAGATTTTCTAAGTCCGAAAAGGGTTAAAATTCCACTAAATTCAATATCAGAGTAATGAATCTTTGTCAAGAGGCTGATATTATGGTCACAGAAGCATGTGTAAAGTTGCAAAGCAATTACTTTTATAGAAACAGAAATATTACAGAAAAACAACATTTGCACGTAAAAACTTAACCAAGATTTCATAGTCCGAAAAGGGTTAAAATTCCACTAAATTCAATATCAGAGTAATGAATCTTTGTCTAGATGCTGATATCATGGTCACAGAAGCATGTGCAAAGTTTCAAATCAATAGCTTTAATAGAAACAGAGATTTTAAACACTTGCACGTAAAAACTTAACCAAAGCATTACGCCGACGCCGACGCTGACGCCGACGCCCGGGTGACTGGAATAGCCCCCCTATTCTTCGAATAGTCGAGCTAAAAAGTTGGAGAAGAAAAAAAATATTAGGCAATATCATGTTGTTGGGACTCATTTCAAAAATCCCAATGAGATTTATGCAAATATCTTTTTTTGCTTTTAAAAAGAACTGTCTTCGCTATCATTAGATTTTTTAGTAAGTGACCATTCCCGTAAAGGACCCCGTAAGAGAGCACTTAAAGTTTTACTGTATAAAGTTAGCAGTTCAAAAGATTAGGAAACTATCTGAGAAATCCTAATGTCAGGTCTATTTAAAATTTGAACAACTTAAATTAATCTATGAGAGAAGGACTGGTGTGATTTGACAAATGACACAATTTTGGTACTCTCCTGTACAGTCCCTCAATTCTAGATTCCTGTTATTTTTTTACCAGAGAAAATGCTGTGGGAAAAGAAGAAATTGCTTATAAAAGCATTTTTTTCTTTTCCCTACAATATTTTCTACAATACATGTATTAAATGTTTATTTTTCTTAAATGCATCATTTTTTTTTGTTTTCATATGCATCCTCATTCCTGGGACAGTCTAATATTTTAGAGAGAAAGCAGAAAACAATTAAACTTACTTTGTCCTGTCCTCTTGTCTGTCTGATGCAAACAAGAAACTTGTACCACTGTTATGAATTTTGAAAGCACTGAAATTAAGAGAAAATATAGTCATTAAGTATTATTTTGTGCTCCTAGAGAAAGGTATTGAAAATTTCTACAATAAATGAGTATCCATCCTACATCATGTAATTCTTGATCATTTAGTTTGCGATTGACATATCAGGAATCCAACTGTCATTATCATTATATGGTTGTTGTGTGTTTAACCACTCTGTATTCAAAGAATAGTCATTCTAATTCATCCTTTCCAATGGCCATTTTTAAATATATGATAATCAAAGCTGCAGATAAAGTTGACAAAATGAATTTTGAGTCATTAATGAAATGAGTAATTTTGTCATTCATCTAAGGGTTTTTATAATTAAGGTGATTGTTTACAAAAAAATCCAAACCTGAGGGAAATAAATCATACTTACTGTACAGCTATTTGTTCGGAATAACAAAACAGTGCAAACTGTTTGCAAACTGTTTTGTAAATTATACCCTATTATTATTGCAAACAGTTTGCACCATTTTGTTATCCTGAACACAAGGCAGAATCTACATCAAGAAAATATGGGTATGTAGTATAAGCCTGTCATTAAAAGTGTTTTGCAAAACTCCTCAGAGTATTTCTATTGTTCTATTTTGATCACTTAAAATAATTTTCTGCTACCCCCTTTATTTATTCAGAGATATCCAATGCTGCAGTTACCAAGGTCAATTTGTTCTTAGACAAAAAGTGATGTAAGAATGAATTGTCTTTATTGTGAATGATAAATGAACAATGTTAGTAATAAACTAAATTAACCTTTTAACAAGTAACTAGATTGATTAATGCATATTATTGTAAATCCCCAGTGTTTCCCGGGTTTCACCAACAGGTTGAAATATCTCGTCCATTGCCAAACCAAAATGACCAAAGAAAAGGCATAGATTCAAATTTGTGGCCCATAACATTCTTTGAAGTCACAGTTTTATACCCTTTAAAATGAGCAATGTGGACCTATAGACTGGTAAAAGTAGTCCCTGTAAGTTAATTAACAGAAACAAGAATATGTGAATATTAATAAAAGCTACTTACCATTCCTCACTAATTGTTGCAATTAATGAATGAAATGTCAAATGATTAACTTACAACTCATAGAATCATTATCATAGCCTACATTGACCCTTGTCATTCTGAACCTGGAATACTGTTGATTTGGCAGGTGGTATAGACAAAGATGAGACTGCACATATGTGCAGTCTGATCTTTATCTTTCCCACCTGATTTTCCTCTTAGAATCAGAAAGGCTTAAAATCTATTTTTCAAAAAAAAAATGCTGATTTATATTAAGTGCATGCAATGCTTTCAGCAATTTGATTTTGATACAATTTTATCAAGGCTTTTATTCATCATGACAAGGGATATTAAAACATAGCTTTTGTAAACATAAACATTCTGATTCTTGATTCAAAGTATTACAGAGCATTCAACATGATTTAACCCAACCATTACCATTAGAGGCTTAAGTGATTTCAGATAAATATGACTGTTTTTGGAATGCAGGAATGTACAATTGCAAAGCATGCTCAAAGTTTTAAGTAATTTAATTCTTAATTTACAGTAAGTCTAGACATTTAAGTATTTCGAACGTCAAGTTTGTGGCATACCATGAAAATTAGCATTCATTTAAAGCGACCTATTCCTAACCACTATCATGAACAACAAAACTGACTATATTTAAATACCAAACCAATCTTACAATATACATGTACGATCAATGGGATTGAAATAATAATATGACTTAGGTTGTGCAAGTAAAATAACCCCATGGAATATTTTTTGATATTACACCGGTGTTATTACACTAGTGGAATAACTATGCAAATGAGCTAAGAACTATATCAATCTTATATTTTTGTTGTAAAAATGTATTCATAATGAATCTGTTGCCGACAATTCTCAAATGGTGTTATATGTTTCGAGGAATAACTTGTATCAATAGATTTCTGGAATTTCCTCGATTTATCACAAACATTCAGATCATTCCATGAATAGACTATCAAATTTTTGCTCATATAATACCAAATTTATTAAACTTGTCATCTTAAACAGATAAAATAGTGTAGGAGTGATGTGTACAAGTTTCAAGTTTTCAGAAAATCATGCAAAAAAGGTCAATTTTGGCATCTTCTGAAGGTGTGGGGTTATATTGGAGCATGGGGCTCTATTAGATTTTTTGTTTACTCACTATTTTTTTGTTTTCAATTCTGAAGAGTCCACTGGGGATATCTGGAATGCTGGAAGGTGGATCACAACTTCTGCTTTCAAAGCCTGAAATGATACAGTCATAAATATATAATACGTACTTAGTGTTTTGTATGAGAAAAAATATCTAACGAGGTTGGGAGAATTGATCATAGTCGAGGCTATGCCAAGACAATTATCAATTTCCACTACCGAGTTAGATATTCTTTCATACAATACACTAAGTATGTATTATTTATATCTTATAACCTCTATTAGTCTTGTTTTCGTAGATGGTTCTAACATAAATGCAAGTTTCTGAAAATAACTGCATTATATCTTTGTTCTAAAAATAATTATGTGATATCATAAAAAATATCATATGGGATGTAATCACATGGAAATTTGTATAGTTAAAATAATTAAATCAACACTTATCCTGTTAAACTTCAAGTTTGTTTCAAATAAACTGCCAATTTTATGTATATTTTTACTAGTTGGGTTTAAGGTTATTCTATAATTATTTAGAAGAAAGCAAGCAGTATACACTAAGAAGTTTAGGATAATTAATTTCTTTTCAAAATTAATGAATCTATGTGTTACTCTGTAGACAAAATTGTGTGTAATAATTAGCTTTTACTAGCAATTTTGTAATTTTCACAGTTGCCAAAAGCTTTTTTCTTGAGAGTCCAAAATTGTTGAATGTTACACATGCTATGGGTTCATAAATGATGGTCAAACCTTAAGGTGATCTGCAAATGCTGCTTTCTTTTAACTTAAATCACATCAATGATCATATATTTCCCAAGTAATATAATCCTTGTCATGTTGCATTCAGAATATTCCCACTATTGCAGGAGGTAGAGACAAACATCAGCTTGCACTTATCTGGAGCCTGATCTGAGTCTTTACTACCTGAATTACATTTTGAATCCAGAATAGTTTCATGATTATATTTTCAAATAAATACTGACTCACTACTAGTGCATGTACCTTTAGCACTTTGATTTAAATGCAAATGCCAATGTTTTTATTCAGCATAACAAGAGCTAAGAGCATTGGGACACTGCCCTTTGTATCAAGATTGTTTGTGCACCAGTCCCCTCAAGGAAGTGGACCCGTAATAATTCCACAACATTTCCGAACTCATGATCTTTCTTCACAATTTTGAAGAAGGTTTCCTAATGAAACCTTGATTAACACTGTTAAAGTACATTACTTTGGAAACGTTGCGGGACTATTACGGGTCCACTACCTTAAATTGGAATACTCAGCAGATTAGTCTGCTTAGTCTGATTTACATTCTCTAGGGACCACGACCAAGACAACAACACCAAGGCTTTAGCAAAACCTTAGGTTTTCCTCGAAAACAGCTGAGCTGAAAACAGCATTCCTTACCTCCTCATCATGATAACAAAACAGGTTGTAATCCTTGATGACACACCATCGTCGCTGCCAGTGACTGCGCAGTGTGGGTTTAGACTTTCGTTTAAACAACCAGCCCTCACAATCTCCTTTACCTAGATCCTTACAGGACACCCTACGATCTGAAATGATACAAAGATAAGAACTTAACCCTTGTCATGCTGAACCTGAATATTCCTGCCTTGGCAGGAGCTATAGACAAACATCAGCCTGCACATATGTGCAGTCTGATCTTTGTCTATACCACCTGTTTTTCCTTTTCAGAATCCATAAAAGCTGATTTTTTTTATTTTCAAAATGATTATCTACGCACAATTAATACATCAAAAGCTTTGAGCCCTTTGATTTTGTTGAAATTTTGCAAAGATATTTTAATTCAGCATGACAAGTGTTAATGAAATGATACAAAGCTACACAAAATTGGGGTATTTTGGTTTTCTAGATTAGAATATTTCAATTCTTAACAAGCCCTGTGTTGTGGGTACTCATTCGAGTTGTCCCACTGACACTTTGAATAAACTAACTTTAACTTAAAGTTAATTTATTGCCCATAACTCAGAGAAGATGATTTAAGATTTATGGGTCAAAATAAGTGGAGCCCTGCCACACTCTTATTTGGTGGTTAATAAACATTTCACTGTCAAAATACTGAAAAGGTTCACCCATGTCCGTCAAGTCTAGTTTTAATCTGCCGATCAGTTACTGAAAAGAAGCTGTTTAAAGATTTCAGGGTCAAAATTAGATCCATGCTTCCATGCCATTAGTTGGAAGTCCTTGTGATCCAAAGTTAACAAACAATTTTTGAAGAGGGTCACCCAAGATCATATTTGACAAAATTTCTTGAAATTGGCCATGGGATTTGGGAGGAAAATAGGTTTTAAGACAGTTGACAATGCAAAGTCACATGACGCATGACACACGACGTACTAAAGCTGAGCTAAGAAATGAAGACTAGATTTCTTATGCACTACACTTCTCCTTGGTGAGATCTGTCCACCAATAAAATTTAATAATTCAGCTTGCATACTTTTTTATGTTTCGGACAAAAAAGGTCTACAGACGGACCAAAAAGTGCAAAGTGTATAATCCTTCTTCTTAGAAGAGGCATAACTAGGAAGGATGATCTTTAATATGAAAATACACAATTAGATCCGGAGTCTGTCCTTTTGGTTTCTGATACTTGGAAAAGCTGTTTCATTCAATAAACCAGGAAGGTAAAATTGCTACTGACAGTCAGATTAAACAGAAACTCTTCCCACAATTCTTCCCCACCCTGCAGCTTCACAAATTTCTCAAGCAAGTACTTGTATGATATCAAAAAAACAAGAGGCCCAAGAGGGCCTGTATTGCTCCGCAAGATATAACATCTTTAGACTTTCAATAAATAAAGATTTCTTTGAATGAAAACAACACTTTGAAATCTCTTCAGACCTATCTTATAATAATTAACTAGGTATATGGCAGACATTGAACCAAAATACTCAATCCTCATGAACATGCATCCCTTTACCCATCTTATTTAAACATTAGGTTCAGGAGGAGATGTCTTTCAAATATACCTGGCTCAAAATAAGCCCGCCCTACCACACCCATATTTATGGGCCAATCAAAATTTCACAAAGAATATTTGTAAAAGATCACCTAAGGAACATTCTGGTAAAAGTTTCATTAAAATTGACCAAGTAGTTCAGGAGGAGACATCTTTCACAGATTTTGAGCTCAAAATAAGCCCTGCCCTGCTTTGCCAATATTTATGGACCAATCAAAATTTTGCGAGCAATTTTTGGAAAGGGTTAATCAAAGAACATTCTGGTTTCATTGAAATTGGCCAAGTGGTTCAGGGGGATATGTCGCTCAATTCAGGCTCAAAATAACCCCCGCCCTACCACGCCAATATTTATGGGCTAATCAAAATTTCACACACAATTGATTAAAAGGGTCACCAAAGGAACATTCTGGTAAAGTTTCATTGAAATCAGCCCAGTGGTTCAGGAGGAGATGTTATTCGGGCTCAAAATAAGCCCTGCCCTGCAAGCCCATACTTATAAACCAATAAAAATTTCTTGAACAAATTGAGTGAAGGGTCACCCAAGAAACATCCATGCAAAGTTTCATTGAAATTGGCCCAATAGATTTGGAGGAGAAGATTTTTAAAAATTTCGGGCTCAAAAAATGCCATGCCCTGCCACATCCATATTTGGGGGTCAATCAAAATTTCTTTACCAATTTAAGAAGAAGGCCACTGAAGGAACATTTCTACCAAGTTTCATGAAAATCCGCCCATGTTTGGGAGAAGAAGGTGTTTAAAGAAAAGGTTTAGGCATGCACGGACGGACAGAAGCACAACAGACACACCGTCATGACAATAGCTCTCTGGCCTTTTGACAGTGGAGCTTAAAAACAACACAAAGTATCCAAGTCACAAATGCGCTGCCACATAATTACTCGTTAGAATATCACCAAAGTCAAACATTGTGCAAGATCAAGTGTCTTTAATCCGTTATCCATCAATGATCTGTTTTATTGTTTATAATTATTGTATCTTACCGATAATGGTGATTTAAAAAATACAATGATCGAACTGTTTTCTAGGCAACTCTGTCAATGCATAAATTATTAATTGTATTAAAGGCATTCTGGGCGAATACCTAGTTGTCTCAGAGTGGGTATTAATATAACCTGTATATGAATATAGAATTCCTGAAGGGATTCAAACCAGGGATTTCTCTATCCAAAAGAAAGTGCTCACATTGCTATAAAAGGTGGCTTGTACAAAAGGCAGTATAAACACAACTTGGCACACACTAAGCCTTAGTAACATGCATACATCCCCCTCAACAATTAAGATTCTTCCACAAATCTTCTATATTCAACATCATCACCTCATGTGGTTTATGTGATTACATTGTTGTACCATGATATATACTACTCAAAGTTTGCTAAGCACCAAACTTTTTCGCTGTCCTACAGGAGCTAATTTGAAAAAAAATGTGTTTAAAATTGTACAATAATGCATTGACAAGATATCTAATTGTCACGTGCAAATGTAACAAGAATAAAGAAGCCAGCAACAAACTTTACAATTAAAAATATTTATTGATAATAATACCAGAACTATTGACAATATGAAATTAATACAATAACAAATTACAATACCTTGAATGTTTAATCCTTAAGTTTTTAATTTTAGATCCAATTGAATTAAGTTCCTGATCCACAAAAAATGAGTCCAATAATATCCGAATTTAAAACTTACCACACTTTTAATCACACTTTTAAGATAATGAGAAATCGCCTTTTAGTTTAACACAGTACTACTAAATGAAACCATAAGTCTAAACGAAGTAAACTAAGAATGCTGTAGGAATCCCTTTATATAATACTATAGAACAATCTAGAATAGCATAGAAAATTAGAGGCTATAGAGTTTTAATCACTATCTAAAAGTCCTTTCTAGAAAGATCTAAAATATTCTACATACATGTTTACCTAACAGTGTCAAGGGATCGGAAATTTCCCAGACTAATTCTAAAAATAGACATCGGAAAAACCATTATACATTTTATTCATACATGCATAACATAATATATACATTACCAAAATTTACACACAATTTTCTCGCGAGACTCACGCGAGATGAGAAACCCCGGTTTCTTACCTGTCCTGACTCATTTTTTACATGTACAGGTTTCGTGTAGATGCTTAGTTTCTGTTTTTCAGTACTTTATTGACTTTTAAGTCGTTACTCATGGCTTATCCAAATATCAGACAACATTTATCTGTCAAACAATTGTGGCATGCTGTAGGTATGGTGGAGCAAGGGGCTTCCGAGCCGTGATGTGGCATGGTACTGAGGGTACACCATACTGTTGTAACCAGAGCTTGGGCATGATACAAACAGTATGGAACACTTGTAAGAGGACATGGTGGAGGTAAGAGTAGAGCAACCTCCGTCCCAGATGACTGTTTTTTGGTAATTCAAGCCCGAAAGAACGGGTTTGCCACGGCAACACAGCTACGTTCCAACCTTCAAAATGCCTTGGGAGTGCGAGTTTCAACTCTAACCATACGAACACGTCTGCATGAGCATAACCTGAGGTCAAGAAGACTCTGTATTCATATTCCCCTGTCCCGAGTTCGTTGTCGGTGTCAGTTAACATGGGCATTGGACTACGTTGGCTAGCGCATAAGTCGCTGGCGCCTCTTGTAATTCACGGATGAGTCCAGGTATTGCCTGGACTACACTGATAGGCGGGCTAGGGTGGGGAGAAGGCTGGGGAAAAGGTTTCATGCAGCAAACATTGTTGAGCACGATAGTTACAGTGGTGGGTCCATCATGGTATGGGTTGGCATGAGCTGGGATGGGAGGACTGATCTTGTTAGTTTAGAAAGCGGTACTCTGACAGCTAGTAGGTACATTGATGAAATCCTTAATACCCACATAAGATTTTAGGCTGGTGCTATTGGGGATGGATTCATTATAATTGATGATAATGCCCGTCCACTCATGGCCCGTATGGTCTAAGACTATTGCCAAGAAGAGAGCATTGCATGTCTGGACTGGCCAGCTCGCTCACCTGACTTAAATCTGAAAGAGCATATGAGGAATGAGCTACAGGTCCAAGTTTCGGCTAGCCAGGTCCAGCCAAGGACATTCCAGGAGCTCGGCCAGATCCTTAGAGAAGAATGGTCTGTTATTTCCCAAAGAGTAATCCAGAACTTAATCAGGAGTATGCAGAGGTGCTGTCAGGCTGTTATTGACACTCTCATACTCGATGTTGAATCAAATGCCATTGAAAGAACACCTCTTTTGGTCAAATTCATTTTTTTTTCAATTTTCATGAAAACAGACCAATTTCTAGGGTCTCCCTGCTTGGTCTACATTTAAAATCTTATCATTATATAGTTTAATTGTCTTCTTTAAATTTGATAAACTGATAACAATCACCCATTTCCCAACATTCTTATGAACAAATTTCATTTTTTCCTGAAATTATAGTATTAAAAAGTTTTGGTGATTAGCAAACTTTTGAGTATAATTTAAAAAGCTAAAACCCCTTAAACAATACCCTTCTACAATAAAGTATAATGAAAGAGTAAATGATAATTAATCACATCTGTTCAAACACATAAAAATTATGCCATATCAATCTCCAAACATTTAAAGCTATTCCATACTTTAAGGAAGCTAATTCTCAAAAGATAGCCGTATTCAATACTTTGCAAAACATGTGTATTTATTCGAGTTTACAATTCAGTTATCAAAACAGAAATCAAAACTGATTCCTTCAGTTCAAATTGGATTCAATACCATTTTCAACATTATTGAAGTCATATCAAAATGGCTCTTAAACGTATGCGTGGTTTACAGCCGTTTTTAAGGAGTACTCCAGTACAACATCAAAATTTCTAGCTGACCATACAGCTTGGTTGTACTAGTTAGCAGCTGCCTATTAGCCTGAAAGTCATATGATTCCTGTCACTATGACTCGTCAAAATTCACGTGGTCATTACAATACTATTGTAAGTACCTACATGTTTATGGGCACTTACAAAAGTATTACACTGACCCCTAGAAATGTCTGAATGATGAAAGTTGGCTTATCTAGGGGGTCTAACTCCAAATTAGAAGATTGACAGCCAAACATGTTACCAGTTGACCAACCTGACCCGAGCCAAGGTTTTTCATTAGAAGTTCTACTTATCAAATACCAATGGTGTGTTGGTTGATGACTTCAGGGGTACATAAAAAGAGATGTTTGTAAAACATTAAATGTTTATGCCCCTCCCGTAAAAGCAGGTCAATAGCATATTCTTTGTCAATCAACAAAGGGCAATAACTCACAAAATATGATGAGTAGAGTTAAGGTTCTTGTGCACTGCACTTCACCTCAGTGCGATCTATACACTAGTGGGGTTTTACGATACTGGCTTACATACTTTTTGAGATATGCTCTGGACAAAAAGGTGTACAGGCAAAGAGACCGACTGACCAGTAAGTGCAAAGCAATATACCCCCTCTTCTTCGAAGCGGGAAGGGGGGGGGCATAAGAAGAGGGGGCATAGTCTGTCTAAAATCTTTATTTCTCAATGAAACTCAATGTAGTGAGAACTCAATAAATCGTCTTGACAAGACGATTTCAATGATTAACAACAGCATAAGATTTGTGCTATTATTTTAGAATCATAAATACCCCCTCTATCTGTAGCTCTCATGTCTCTTGTGACAATGACTTTAAAAGAAAAGTGATATGTACCAAATGGCATCCTATTGTTGCATGTAAATCAAGTTTATCTTAAAACTGATCAAAATCAATCAATCCACTTCTCACTTGGTAAACACTCCTACTTATACTGAGTTCTGATAACTTCTTAAGATCACAAAGCTGCTTCCTTGTATCAGATTCTGTTTCATGTATACAGTGAACTGTTTGAACTGATACATATATCATCCAGTATAGATGCACAAGTTTTAGTGACTGTTCAGAAGTCAATTTTGTTAATTCACAAAATTTTGATCATCTAATAAGCTGGGATCAATGCCATAGCCAAATATCAGTGTTTTAAGCAAAATGGCTTGGAAGTATAAGATTTAACTTACATAAAATCCTGGATCCCAAAACATAGGGCTTTTTCAAGATTAAGCAATAATTTGAAGACAAGCACTTGGCAATGTTTCAGGCCAAATATACAAGCTCTAACCCATACTGTTTGGGAGGATTTTTTTAGGTTTTATGACTAATTCCATGGCAACCTGAATTTTCATGCATTCCAATTCTGTGAAGTTTTTTTTAAAGTCCTTGTCCCAAGGATAATTTCTGTGAAGTTTGCTTGATATTTGATGGATAATTTGAGAGGTATCATATACTTTTTCACTATACTTTGAGAGGAGAAGCTTTGTTAAAATTGTGGACAGACAGACAGACAGACAGACAGACACTGTGCATTAATTAATAAGTGTAGCTCCACGTGAGTACTTCGTGCCTAGGGGGGCTAAATTCATTTAAAATTTGTACATAAGTCATGTAAATGTGACTCATCACGCAAAAAAGAACCATCTGGGAACTCCATAAAATAAATATTTGAAAAGGGGATTCAGTCCAGCATAGGTCAAATTTCAATTTTCTTTTCACAGGAAGGTAGATTGGGTCAATCTAGAGTAAAAAAATAAGCAAAGTGTGAAAATTTTCAACCCTAGCCAGTCTGCACAATCCGCCCAGACTGACTAGGCTTGAAACTTAACACACAGCCCAGATGGTCCCTTTTTGCGAGACAGGTCACAAATAAGTAGAAAGCCATGAATGGCTTGTGTCGCTCCACAGGCTTGAATTTCTTGTAGTAGCAAATCTAAGTTTTGACTAGATTTTTAGATATTTTGGGTTTTACTGATGTTGAAATGATTTTCAAAGTTTCCACTATATAACATATAGAGAAATGACCTCCGTCCATAAAATACATATTTTTCATCCGATCACAATAATTGTTGGTAGACTGTTAAAAGGTCACCAAAGGATCATTCATATAATATTTGGTTGATATCTATCGGTTAGATTCTGAGAAAATGATTATCAAAGTTTCCACTATATAACATATAGAGAAATAACCTCTGCCCATAAAATACATATTTTCCATCCGATCACAATAATTGTTGGTAGACTGATAAAGGGTCACCCAAGGATCATTCATGTAAAATTTGGTTGATATCTATCAATTAGATTCTGAGAAAATGGTTATCAAAGTTTCCACTATATAACATATAGTGAAATGACCTCTGTCCATAAAATACATATTTTTCATCTGATCATAACAATTTTTTGTAGACTGATAAAGGGTCACCCAAGGATCATTCATGTTAAATTTGGTTTATATCTATCAATTAGATTCTGAGAAAATGGTTATCAAAGTTTACACTATATAACATATAGTGAAATGACCTCCGTCCATAAAATACATATTTTTCATCTGATCATAATAATTTTTTGTAGACTGATAAAGGGTCACCCAAGAATCATTCATGTAAAATTTAATTGGTATCCATCAATTAAAACCTGAGAAAAGTCACTTTTTACCATATTTGGAAATTAGCCACGCCCATAAAATCCATGTTTTTCATTGGATCAAAATTTCTTGAACAACTTTGAAAGAGGGTCACCCAAGGATCATTCCTGTAAAGTTTGGTTGAAATCCATCCAGTAGTTTCTGAGGAGAAGATTTTTAAAGAAAAAGTTTACGACCTGACGCACGGACGCACGGACGGACGGACGGACACAACGCCATGACAATAGCCCCAGTGGCTTTCAGCCAGTGGAGCTAAAAACAATACTACCCTATTTCTCCTAATAAACACTCCGGGAAGCTATACATAACACGGTCCTGGAGCTTTTATTTAGTATGCTTTTTCTAAATGCAAGAAATCATTGAAATTGATGTCTTTTAGGCCTGATTTCCTTTTATTTGAGGTGAATTTCCTCTAAACAATCATATAAATGATTGTTTAGAGGAAATTTATCTCAAATTAGAGAAGTCTCAAAAAGTTCATAAAATTTGGGCACTTGAAGTGGGTTTTCTTAGTAAAAAAAAATGTAGGGGTGCCACTATTAGGAAGGGCACTATTATTAGAGGAAATATGGTATGAAGTATTTTACCTAATGGCATCCTGTAGGTACATGTATATTGAGTACATCCTAGAGCTATATCTATCACATGGTATACAATCCGATAGAGCTTAGAATTAATGTGTTCACTATAATAAAACAGCTGTAAAATTTTCTCTCTAGTATTTAAGCACTTTGTTTACTAATTCAGATTCCAGTCTTCATTGCCTATCTTTAATACTTCACTTCCACAATATTTCAGTTTTGATATCACACAGAAGATTCAAAGACTAATAGCAACACCCATATTTCAACTATGAAAAAAAAATGCAATGTTTACACATTTTAGACTTTTTACTCATACAGTATTCCTATCTTTTTGCTCCAAATGTTAAGCAAGACTCTAAAACAGTGATTAACCTTATCATCACAATCACCCTAGACAATGATTTTCATAAGAAACCTAAGCGAGTACAGATAATTGACCCTTTTATTTTAAGATCCAATGAAATACAAAGAAAACACAATAACATGTTCTGTTGGGAGTAAAATTCAAAGATAACCTTTTTGTAAAGATAACATCCTTTTTCTCCCTTTTCATGTATAGTTTTGAAATAAGTCTTTAAAACTTCTACTAAGATATTAGGAAGTGTGCAAATGACTGATTCTCTTTTGAAGTAGTGCTTATACTATCTAGAGACTACAATATCTGAATGCATGTACCGGTACACTTGAAGTGTTACTGTCAACAGAGTAGAACTACACTCTTTTAAAGCCCCAGTATCCTAACAAGAACGTAAGTTCATTAAGAGATACGGGTAATAATAAAATCAAGGGGGATCTAAATTTTTTTTATTAAATTACTTCTTAGATAATTACCAGTATACAACTAGCATTACTAACTAACATTAATAGGGTAATACTTTTTTCAATTAAAATTCTCTGATGCGACTCACATGGCAAGCACATAAAAAGATTGTATATTTGAAAACAAAGAGTAGCAAAGGATGATAAACAAAAACAATTGTGAGAAAAGAAGAAATTGCTTGTAAGAAAAAATTGCTTGTAAGAAGCAATTTCTTCTTTTCACACATTGTTTTCCCTTCAATACACATAACTTGAAAACCCATTATCATAATTCACCATCATCAGCAGCAGAAAATCAATTGTTTATCAATATGTGCTTTTCCTACACTATTTTCCTTTTAATACACATAACTTGAAAATCCATTTTTATCATTATCATTCACCAACATCAGCAGAAATTCACACCGTTTATCATCGAATCCCATTTACTAGCTCACAAATAACAGGAAGTGGAGTATTATAGCTATTTACTTTGTTATCTACCAAACTGAATCATAAAAATATACGATGTATGTTTTAGCTCAAACATCTAACCCTTATTGCCTAGCTATAAAAGAACAACATTTCTAATTCAAGGGCTCCAGGTGGAAGAAATAATTTTGCTTCTTCTCAATTGTTAACCCTAGTTATGCTGAAACCAGAATATTCCTTCATTGCCAGGAGGTATAGCCAAAATCAGCCTGCATATATGTGCAGGCTGATCTTAGTCTACACCACCTGTATGCCTTATTTGCCCAAGAATTGTGAAAAGACTTAATTTTCAAGTGAAATATTGCCATAATTAATTTTCTCTCACAGAGCCTTCAGGACTTTGATTTGAGTGTAATTTTTGAAGGCTTTTTATTCAGCATGACCAAAATGACCAGAACTCACATGATTTTAACCATGATATCAAACCTTGCCATGTTGAATAAAAATCTTGGCATTAAAATCAAAGCAATGAAAGCACTGAATGCACTAATAGTGAGTTGGTACTTTATAATTTTTAAAATTAAACTGATATACCTCCTGGTTTCAAAATGGACTAAGATCAGACTGCACATTTGTGCAGCCTGATCTATGTATTAATCTTACAACTATACAGATATCCATGTGATAACATTCCATATGATTGTTTTTGATATCACATAGCTATTTTTATAACAATGACAAAATGTGGTTATTTTTAGAAACTTGCATTTCTGTTAAAAAACATTGACAAAAATAAGGCAAATATATGTTACTTAGTGCATTGTGTGAAAAAATATCTAACTCAGTTGTAGGAATTGATAATTGTCTCGACAGAAAATTTTCACATGTAAAATGTGAAGAATCCTTCAATCATCCATTTATCAGTAAGGCCTATATTATTTACACTTTCTCTTAACCTGAGAACATGACCTTGATGAATGACCTTGAGTTATTTTCTACAAATAATAAGTCTTGGTGGAACTGTATTGCACATTTTGGAATGATTTTTAGTTTGGGAGACGGGAGATTTTTAAATCAAATCTATGTGAATTTCAAAACCTAAAACATAAAGCTTCTTTTTGTCTAAGAATAATAGTGTACAGAAAAAGACAGAAAGACAATAAAAGAAAGATTGAAGTGTATGGGTCATCCATCATTTATATGGGCTGTACAAAGGGACACAAATCTAGCAATCCAGAATACAAGTTTCAAACAGAGTTACTGTCTATAAATAAGCTTATCAAAATAAGTCAAACATTCTGTAAAACAGTGAATGAATTTTTTAAACAATAATTTAATTATTATCTACTCTTTGAATGGCAATAAATGTTTATTTGTCTATATCTCTAAGCCTAGCTAGCCGCCACCATAGCACAGTTGGTAAGGCATAAGACCTCCAATCTGGAAGTCGTGGGTTCAATCCCTAGTGGTGGCAAATATCCTTTCCGACGATTGTCTCTCACCAATGGGTAGATAATTGTAAACCCATGTGAAATAGCAGTTGGAGGCTAGGAAAGGGTGTAATGGTAGTACTGGTGAAAGAAAAAACAGGAATCCATTGTTAGGTGCTCCGGCCGCCGCAATATAAATGCGAACTTGTTGAAAGCGACGTAAAATCCATTCAAACAAACAAACAAACTTAGCCTAGCTGCTCAATTCAAATTCTGCTTCAAGATAAATTACCATTTTGGGAACAATTCTATCAGTAATACTCTAGGTTTTTCCACTATGCTTCAGTAGAAAATAGGCAGTATGGGCCTACATCAGGGCACGAGGTTATAAAACTTTTCTCAGGCTAAAATCATAATTTACTCAAATTTCAAATTGAGATTTAAGCCATAATTCTGTATTAATTTTGTAATAAATGTATGAATATCAAAGTTAATATCGATAAGTTGTTGTAAATAACAGTCTTTGCTTGGGTACATTTCAAATTATTGGAAATGTCATGCACATTCCCATTTGTTTAACATAAAAACCACCACTGCCATTTTTCAGAAATAGTGTATTGACAGTGTGGCCAATGAAAAAGCTACAATTTAACATGTTTGACCTTAAGAAAAATGACACTGGCTGATGACCTTGAAAATGGAACCAACAGAAAGCCTTTGTCACAAGCTATACACATGTGAAACATGAAGTGTCTACCAAAAGCTTTGCAGGGACCAAAATTAGAAAGTAATTCAACTCACCTACTCTTGACCTACTGGGCTTGTGTTTTCTTCTTATTACTGGGGACTGTTGATGAGAAACACCAAATCATTAAAGTATCCATCATTAAGACCATCAACATGAACCCTTGTCATGCTGAACCTGGAAGATTCCTACTTTGATAGGATATATAGACAAAGATCAGCCTGCACATTATGTGCAGTCTGATCTTAGCCAATACCATCCCATTTTCCTATGAATACCAGAAAATACTGACTCACAATTAGTGCATTCAGGGCATTCAGTTCTTTGTAATTTTGAGATGATTTGTATTCAACATGACAAGGGTTAATAAAATCCCTATTAATTATGAACTGCATTAACCTATTCTCACACAATTCAATTTTTTGATGCCCCATGAAGAAATAAGTGTAAGTACACATTGTCAACTAGGTGGTTGTCACAGGAAAACTGCTGTCAAGCTTGCAAAAATTAACCACATTTCCAGATTTTAACATCTGACCTTAAGCTGTAACCTTGACCTCATAGCTATCACAAACTTTCTTTCAAAAAGCACATCGAAGGGTCAGCGCAACACTATTGTAAGTGCCTATATATTTATAGGCACTTACAGAAGTGTTAAGCTTACCCCTCGACATCTCCTCCTAATTGGGTACAATACCTGTGCTATTCTATTTTGAAATCCATTTATAAATGTAGCAGCTAAGCTTCAGACAAGATAACAAGAGGGCCATTGGCCCTAAAGCGCTCACCTGATGCATGGCTAAACAAAAGTCAAAGAGATCAAGAAGAAAACATTTCAGTTAAACATGTTGCCCCTAAAGTACTAAAAAAACGTTTTGACCCTCTATCAAACTTGTGTAAGATTTCAAGGCAATTTCAAACTTGACATAGGTTTCAAACAAACATATTGACCAAGATATTTGAGTAAACATGTTTTCTTTTTTTTAAAGATTTGACCCCTTGAACCCAATTTTGACCCCACTTGACCCAATTTTGAACATGACTGAGATTTGATGGAGACAAACATGTTTCAAGACATTTGGACCAAAGATGTGGCCTCTAGAGTACACACAAGGTTTTTCCAAGATTTGAACCCTTGACCCCATTTTTGACCCAACTTGACCCAATTTGAACTTGACAGAGATTTGATGGAGATATACATTCTGACCAAGTTTCAAGACATTTGAGCCAAAAATATGTTCTAGAGTGCACACAAGGCTTTTCTTATATTTGACCCTTTGACCCCATTTTTGACCCCACTTGACCCAATTTCGAACTTAACCGAGATTTGATGGAGACAATTATTGTGACCAAGTTTCAAGACATTTGGACCAAAAATAATGCCTTTAGAGTGCACACAAGGTTTTCCTAAGATTTGACCCCTTGACCCCATTTTTGACCTCACTTGACCCAATTTCGAACTTGACCGAGATTTGATGGAGACAAACATTCTGACCAAGTTTCAAGACATTTGGACCAAAAATATGGCCTCTAGAGTGCACACAAGGTTTTTCTTATATTTGACCCCTTGAACCCATTTTTGACCCTACTTGACCCAATTTCAAACTTGGCCGAGATTTGATGGAGACAAACATTCTGACCAAGTTTCAAGACATTTGGGCCAAAAATATGGCCTCTAGAGTGCACACAATGTTTTTCTAAGATTTGACCCCTTGACCCCATTTTTGACCCCACTTGACCCAATTTCGAACTTGATCGAGATATGATGAAGACAATTATTGTGACCAAGTTTCAAGACATTTGGGCCACAAATGTGGCCTCTTGAGCGCACACAAGGTTTTTCTAAGATTTGACTCCTTGACCCCATTTTTGACCCCACTTGACCCAATTTCAAACTTGGCCGAGATTTGATGGAGACAAACATTCTGACCAAGTTTCAAGACATTTGGGCCACAAATGTGGGCTCTAGAGTGCACACAAGGTTTTTCTAAGATTTGACTCCTTGACCCCATTTTTGACCCCACTTGACCCTATTTCGAACTTGACCGAGGTTTGATGGAGACAAACATTCTGACCAAGTTTCAAGACATTTGGGCCAAAAATGTGGCCTCTAGAGTGCACACAAGGTAAACTTTGACGCCGGACGATGGACGACGGACGCCGGACGGCAGCCCATCACAATAGCTCACCTTGAGCACTTCGTGCTCAGGTGAGCTAAAAATAGTACACATACACAAAAGCTGATCTCCATGTCAATGCCTTATGCATTAATATTCAAAGATCATTTAGACAATTGATCACCTTTGAATCACATAAACTCATGAGCAGGTCCATAAAAGAGCCTGTGTAGCATATCGAATAAACTAATTTTCACATAATGTTTAGACTCCAATCAGTCTTTGCATCTGCACAATTTCAATCAGACCTTTAGTCTCTTTTAACAATCACAGAAACTTTTATGTGATTTTATATTATGATCAATATCTAGGAAGTATTATGTATGAAGTTGTTGGAAATCTCACACACAAGCTCATTTTATATCAAACATAATCAAGAGATTAAGATAGTATTTGTTGATTTTATCAAGGCATGGAACTAAGTAGAAAGCCATGAATGGCTTGTGTCGCTCCACAGGCTTGAAATTCTTGTAAAAGCAAATAAATGTTTTGACCAGATTTTTAGATATTTGGGGTTCTACTGATATTGAAAATGATTTTCAAAGTTTCAACTATATAAAAAGTAGAGAAATGACCTCCACTCTTAAAAGACATATTTTTCATCAAACCAAAATAACTTTTGGCTGCATAATAATGGGTCACCCAAAGATCATAACAAAAATGTTTGATTGATATTCATCAGTTACATTCTGAGAAAAATGATTTTGATTGTTTCGGCTATTTAACATATTGAGAAATGACCTCAGCCCATAAAATACATATTTTTCATCCAATCAAAATAGTTTTTGGTACACTGATAAAGGGTCACTCAAGGATCATTCCAGTGAAATTTGGTTGATATCCAAAAATTATATTCTGAGAAAATGATTTTCAAAATTTTCCACTATATAACATATAGAGAAATGACCTCTGCCCATAAAATGCATATTTTTCATCCGATCACAATGATTTTTTGTAGACTGATAATGGGTCACTCAAGGATCATTCCAGTGAAATTTGGTTGATATCCATCGGTTACATTCTGAGAAAACAATTTTCAAATTTTCCCCTATATAACAAATAGAGAATTGACCTCCACCCATAAAATGCATATTTTCCATGCGATCACAATGATTTTCTGTAGACTGACAAAGGGTCACTCAAGGATTATTCCAGTGAAATTTGGTTGATATCCATCATTTACATTCTGACAAAATGATTTTCAAAGTTTCCACTATATAACATATAGAGAATTGACCTCTGTCCATTAAATGCATATTTTCCATTCAATCACAATTGTTTTTTGTAGACTGATAAAGGGTCACCCAAGGATCATTCATGTAAAATTTAATTGGTATCCATTGATTAGAATCTGAGAAATCTCACTTTTTACCATATTTGGAAATTAGCCACGCCCATTAAATCCATGTTTTTCATTGGATCAAAATTTCTTGAACAACTTTGAAAGAAGGTCATCCAAGGATCAGTCCTGTGAAGTTTGGTTGAAATTTATCCAGTAGTTTCTGAGGAGAAGATTTTTAAAGAAAAGTTTACGACCGGGCGCACGCACGCACGCCAGTGGAGCTAAAAACCTTATCACACTGTGTGAATACACCAAGCAGATTCATTCATGAGTGTGATTGGGTTTTTATGTTTCATACCTCCACGAAATTGAATAAGAAGACTCTCTTTATATCTTATCATTTGATTACATGAAGCCAAAATGGAGAGAATTTTGCCATAATAACACAGATTTTTATGCAGCATTTATTTCCGCCCAAGCTCAAAAAGTAGCTGCGTATTCAAAATTGTTTTCATTGAAGAATAAAACCAATTTTTCAGCCAATCAGAATGCACGATAATTGATGGAAACCATTAATATTAAATTATTTTGTATTGTAGCCTACTAGCCCTCTTGCTTTGGACTAGCAGGAATGTAGAAATAGGGACTTTCTCTACTTGACCTTGGACAAGTAAAAGAATACTTTCTACTTGTCCGGGATCAAAATTAACTTGCCTGAAAAAAGATAAATACCTGATAAATAAATTTTAAGAAGCCATGATTTTGATGAAGAAAATGCTGAGACTCAGCATTTTCTTCATTAAAACCATGGTGTCTTCTTTTTCACATATAAATAAGGATGATTTCTGATTAAGATCTTATCAATACTATTCCTTAATTTAACCTGGTATTAAATTGTCAATGGACAATTTGCCTCCCAAAATATACTTGTTCACAAGTAGAAAAGCCTGTGTCGGAAAAGCTGGGCATGGTATTTCAACACCCCTGACTAGTCTACGCTTTTGTTTAATGGTAAAGGCTAAAACAACTTACGCCAGAAGGAGATTCCCTGAGAGGAATCTTCTGCACCACTCCACCAATTACACGGACTTCATAGCTGAAAAAAAAAACAAATGAGCATATATGTGACATTTCAAACATTTAAAACATTATGTGCAACATATAGACTCAGATCAGCCTGTGCATCTGCGCAGTCTGATTGGAGTCTTCACTATGCAATCAGTAGACAAAAATGTCAGAGAATTATTTTTTTTACTTTGTGTGGCTATCTGGACATCTCAATATCTATCAATCACAAACAAACAAAATTATTTGAAATTTCATGCACAGGATCAAATAGTAGAATTAATGAAACAGTACCACAAGCTGAATAAGCCCTTGCAAGCTCGTGCAGACTGGTCTTAGTCCATACTGACAGCAAAAGCTTTGTGTACAGCAAAAATATGGTTAACCATGATTAAACTGAGCATATTGAGCTAGGTGAAGAGGTCTTGAAACCCATTGCTCTTGAAAGAACCATTATGAGTACAGAGGCTATTAATCTAAGACATACTAATTATGATTTAAAGAAATTGTTCTTGATATGCATTCAAAATTATTTCACTTGTGTGCAAAGCAAAGACTAAGGACAGTCTGTGCATCAATATGGTCTGTATATAAATCTTTTTCAACAGAGTCTTAAATTCAAATTGTTAGCAATTTTTTGGGATAGCATTATCATGGTATTGATGTTCAGGTTTTTCAATATTTCTGCCTTGCACAAATGTTAATTTTTGGAAATATTATACACCACAATCATACTCAATGGGTTTTTTTTTTGAAAAAAATCTTAAAGGTCTCTTTTAAACCCTTTCCTATTTTACAAAATTGTGGACCTGTCCAAATTTAAAGGTTTTGCAGACGAAAATTTAAAGTGGATTTAATTTGAAAAATAACCATTCAGTAGGGTAGAAAATAGTGTGGAAAAAGAAGAAACTGCTTGTCAGAAGCAATTTCTTCTTTTTTCACAATGTTTTCTCAATCATAAAATCACAGGCACGTAAAAAGCAGGGATTAAACAACAAAGGGTTAATATGGTCTGTATCTAATTTTGAGATTACTCAAAGGTGCTTGAACTGAGACAATTTACCAAGTCTATGTTTAGAAGTGCTCTTGATCTTTGCCAAAACAGAATAAACAGCAATCTTTGCACAACTCTTTGCAAAACCATAATATGTATCTCGATGGTTGTACCAAGACAACTACTGTTGAGCCAGCAAAAAATTAGACTGGTCCCACTGTCCACTATCAATAATATGTCAGGAGGGGTGCCATTTTCCCTGTCATGAAAAATTGTTTTTAAGGTCTTTCAACGGAGAAAACATACAAGGAAAATTCATATTAATCTAACGGTTTTTTTTATCAGTATGTAATCTTTTCACACATAGACTAATAAATGAATGCCATTATCACTTCTACTTTAGTAATAAAACAAAGCCTCATGTTGGATAATAGACTTGAAAATATATATATATATATATAAAATCCAAGTAAACCAGAACAAGAATTATATAAATAAAACAAAAAAACGACACTAGAAATCAATTTTAATAACGTGCCAACCGGTTTCGCTGCTGCTCTTCAGGGCGACGTTAATAATAATAATATATATATATATATATATTTATATATATATATATATATATATATATATATAGAGAGAGAGAGAGAGAGAGAGAGAGAGAGAGAGAGAGAGAGAGAGAGAGAGAGAGAGAGAGAGAGAGAGAGAGAGAGAGAGAAAGAGAGAGAGAGAGAGAAGAGAGAGAGAGAGAGAGAGAGAGAGAGAGAGGAAGAGAGAAGAGAGAAGAGAGAGAGAGAGAGAGAGAGAGAGAGAGAGAGGAGAGAGAAGAGAGGAGAGAGGAGAGAGAGAGAGAGAGAGAGAGAGAGAGAGAGAGAGAGAGAGAGAGAGAGAGAGAGGAGAGAGAAGAGAGGAGAGAGGAGAGAGAGAGAGAGAGAGAGAGAGAGAGGGGAGAGAGAGAGAGAGAGAGAGAGAGAGAGAGAGAGAGAGAAAGAGAGAGACAGGTCTCTAGACTATGGACAAAAATTTGGTGTATTCTCATTGGCTTCATACATCTAGCCGACAGTAGGACCAGTCCAGCAAAAGTTTGACCACAATGACCTTGGTCATGAATAAAGACTCCCTTTCAAAAATTTTGTCAACACCTCCTGAGAGAGCAAGGATTTTTAGGGCTAAATTGAAATAAAAGAAAATCACTTAATACCTTTGTTCCTCTGATTCTGAAGGTGGTTTCACTCCAGTAAATTCCACATGTTTTTCAGGTTTGACGGGGTCACCCTCCTGCAATACACCAGTATCACTCTTTTTTACACTTGTATACCGTTTGAATATAGATAGAGGCATTTTCCCAGTACTCAAACTTGTACACAAAAACACTTTGGTCATATAATACAGTGTTAGTGATATTAAATAATTACTTAGCACAAATTGTTATTTTCAATTCACATTGAATTACTTAGTTTGATTATATTTCTATTTAAATGATTGTTTATGGTATTTAAAATGTTCTACCCTACTAAATACAGTGTTTGTATAATCAGATTCTTCACAAATTTTAAATATCTATCAAATCTATGAATGAAGTTATATTTGCTTTCATTGTTCCATTGCTTTGGTAGCTAAAATAAGATTTGGAAGAATTACTACACATCTATGTACACATTTAACATTGAGTCCTTCAAAATTCTTCTTTTATCAACTGAAAAATATGAAGTTTAACACTACCTTCTTACTCAACATTGCAGCATATTTTTCATAAAAAAACCCAAGGTTTTACAAAAAAATCACTTCGATCCTTAAGAATACAAAAATAAGCACATATTCAAAATACAAATTAATTCATCTTCCATCTCTAAGATTATACAGAAATATAAACAATATTTTTTCCACATTACAAGTAAAATATTAAAAGGTGCAAAAACCTTACTTTAAATTAATGACCCCATTAATTGGACATGAATATGGAAGGTAGATAAGAAGACTGTACTAAGTATATATAATTCAAAGACAATTGATCTACTTTTAAATTCATCCCATTGATTTATAATTTAATTTAGACATGCATACCTGGTAAATAAGGAAGAAAATTCCATGATGACTAACCAAATATTTACTTTAACCCTTGTCATGTTCAGCCCTGAATATTTTGACTTTGACAGGAGTTAGAGACAAAGATCAGCCTGCACCTTTTTTTTCCAGTAAAAGAAAATATCATATTTTTTGGAGGGATGGGGGGAGGGTGTTAGAAGAGAGTTCAGACTTAAAGTAATACATGTATTAGTTATATTTTGTTTTCTATTGTATCATTAAAACCCTTTTATTTTGACTCATTTATATTCAACTAAATTTGAAATGTTTTAATATATTCATTTTTAAGGGATAATGCAAACTAAAACACTGGATGATGATTTAATCTGATCCAAGTCTAAAAGATAACAGATAATAATATGACAGAAAAAACACTGAATATAATACAGCATTAATCCTTATAATTTTCCTTCATAGATAATGTGTCACTCGTATCAAACTAAGAATATCTCCAAGTTCAAACTACAGTATTTCAAATGGTTTAATTATCTACACATCCTCCACTTCTAAACTTATTAACCCCTTTTCAACTGTTAATATTTCAGACAGACAGACAGACCAACCGACCAACACCCTGACTCCTTAATAATTGCTTTATCTAAAGAGGTTATCCCATTGGGTTTCCCAAACTGCCATATGGGCTTCATAAAGTTGGATGACAAAAACACACAAATAATATGAGCCTGTGCGTGACATATCCAACAATTTCAATTGTGCACAAGGCAAAGACTCGGAGTGGCCAGTCTTCACTATGCAAATTGTAGATAGATAAGGTCTTAAAGTATCTGTTGATGGTTAGGTAATCGTCTAATTGCACTTTGTAAATGTCCGGGATACTAAATGCTTGCATCCTATGCATTGGCCAAATTGTTGGAAATGTCACGCACAGGCTCATATACAGTAGAAAGCATGCATTGTCGGCTTAGTTTCAACATTTTTTAGTCAATACTGTCTGTCAAACATTTGTGTACAATAAGAAAATGTTATGAACAACAGAAAGGTTAAAACTATTTATAAGAATAGCAATGTACAGAAAATTTGTGGTAAAATTAATTCTAGCAAAGATTATGAAAATGCAAACACTCCAAACAGTGTCAATTCAGGTCATTCTTAGTTTTGTCGTCTAGCTAAGAGTTAAGTGAGGTTTTATCAGTAGCCCAAGATAGGGAGGAAAGTCCTTTTAACTTCCTAGTTGAAGGACTTTTGTGATGATAATAATGGATTTGAAATACTATGTAACACTTCCTTATGTGAACAACTTAAGTTTAATTACTAACTTTCCACTAAACAAACCCACATTTTTACAACAAAAGCTATAAATTTCATTTCTTTCTTGACCCTTGTCATGCTGAGCCCTGAATATTCCTGCTTTGGCAGGAGCTATAGGCAAACATCAGCCTGATGTTAGTCTACACCACCTGTTTCTCGCTTTCAAACCAGAATTGTCAAAAGATTATTTTTTCAAATAAAAATTGATTTTGATGAAAATTTTAGCCAAAATTTATTCAGCATAACAATCTTACTTTTTGGGTTGGCATAGGCGTATCAATGGTTCTATGTTTATTTGTTTTGCGGGTTTTCTTTTTCTTTCTTTCTTTCTTTTTTATTTGAGTCTAAATCTATATTTTTTGTTTTCATCAGCTTCTAAATTGGGACCAGTCTAAAACATTATCATTGGTTTGAAAACATTCAATTGTAATCCATGATTATTGTCCTTCTAGGGCAGAGCCTTAGTAATGGGTCTTTGCACTTAAGGTTAAGGTTAATCAGCTTTTATTTACAATTATTTACAATTACTTGCTTTAATAGATAGTTGACAAAAATAACTTGAGACCTAAAATCATAGGTTGGTAACCATATCCTCGTAACTTCATCTTGGAAGTTTTGAGTATTTTGCTACCAAATGTTTAAATGTGTTCACCTGTTTAAGCACATAAATCTTTTTGGTTTTATGATACAGTTATTTGCACAGGTTAACAATAAATGCAAACTAACTTTTGAAAGAACCCAAAATATTGTAAAGTAAAATGCCAAACTATGTCCCAACTAAGCCACACCCTAACAGTTGAATAATAACGCAGAATATCTTCCTGAAATAAATTGATTGATTGATTGAATGAGGTTTAAACATTTTAAACCCTTTCAACATTTTTCAGTTGTATTGCGGAGGCTGGAGCACAATGGTTTCCTGATATTTCTCTCACCAGTACAACCACCACATCCTTTCCTAGCCTCCAGCTGCTATCTCACATAGATCTACGATTATCAACCCATTGGTGAGAGACAAATAGTCGAAAAGAATGAGTGTGGCTCTGAAATAAACAAGGTGTATTAGTGTAACATTTGTACCAGCAAGACTACGTAACTTTTTGATAGATGGACATTTTACCTTGAAAATTGATCCTGCCAGAAGACCTCAACATTCAAAGACAAGTCGAGGGGTCAGTGCAACACTATTGTAAGTGCCTATAAATATATAGGCACTCACAATAGTGTTGCACTCACCCATCAATGTATTGATAAGAGAAACGCTCACGCTAAATTTTAGCAATACAACTTGAACAGAGTTGAAGATATAGGGAAATTCCAAGTTATAATTTGCGTGTTAATTTTGAGACCAGCGAGTCTGAACAAACATTGTAGATCAAGCTAGTCCTCAGAGATCAGTTTCATCAAGGTTCACAGCGTTTGCATTTCTCTTAGTCTCACTGAGACAAACTAACATGTTTAAATTCCACTCTTTTAGAATTTTAGACGAATAATTTGATGGCCCAGTGCGAAACAGTTGTAACTGCCTATATGTTTATAGGCAGTTTCAACTGTTTTGCACTGGGCCATTGAATTGTCTTTCTTTCAAAGAATCAAGAATCATAGGGTAATAATGGTATTTTCACTGTTTCATTGGTACTTGAGTGGTTCAATTAACTGGTACTTGTAAGTGTCTGTGTATTTTATTTCCTTAGATCCTATGCACATTAGTTAGACAGTTGACAATTTATTCCTTTACAAATACGTTATTCAAATGACAGATTTCGGTGTATGTTTACAATAAACAAAGCCTTTTATTCAATCTATTTGCTGCATGCACCAAACAATAAGAAACCTGCAATAATGAAGTCCTAAATTACCCTTTTCATAAAAATCTGGCGCATGCAATTACTGGCACACTATAGTAGGACTCTTGTGATAAGTATACTTTTCTACCTACAAGGGCTGAGCCTGGTTAGCTCAGTTGGTTACATGTTAGGCTCTCAACCCAGGGGTTTCAGTTTAACTTGAGTGAGAAATATCAGAAAGGTATGGGTAGACGTACCAGCTGTAATGATAAAACTGCATTACTGTTTAGTGGTGTTTAATCTCAAACAAAGTAATCATGCAAGCATGTTATAATTTATTCAATATATGGTCAAACTTCACTGCACAGGCATGAAATCATTTCTAATCCAGGAGCCTGTTTTACTAAACATCTTAGGATCAGTTTTTTTGCGCAAGTCAAAAACTAAAGTTGCTTTTACAGCAGTAACTAAATATGGAATTCTGCAATGCATCATCTCATTGGAATGGTCTTCTATAGATGATTCCAATGAGATATTGCATGCAGAATCTAAAAATGAATGAAAACACATGGTGCGATTTGTCATTTTGACGTACGATTATTTTTTCGAAAAAAATTTAGTAAAACGGGCCCCAGGTCTTTAGGATTAAATTTAAACAAAAGACTTCATTAATTGATTGTTTGGGTTTTAACACCACTTTCAATATTATTGCAGTTATATCTCAATGACTGGTGAACCTACTTTTGGCTTTCTGCTTTTTTCTCCCACAAGTTACAACATTTCAGCATTCCAGCAACCAGCTGCCATAATAATCCAACTTAGGTGAATATTATTATCAATCACAAATGGGTGAGAGACAAATGACAATAATTATTGTCACAATGACTTTGGTCAAATGGAGGGATCAGTGCAACACTATAGTAAGTGTCTACGAATTTATAGGCATTTACTATAGTGTTGCACTGACCCTTGGAAATATCCTATTTCAAACTCACTGTCCAGGGATTGAAAGCCAAGTGTTATCCATATGAGCTATCTCACTTCAGCTCTTAACAAAAAACATTCATAGAGTTACGGAGCAACCTTCAAGAGTAAAAATCATTGGGAAATATATGTGAGAAATGCTTTTTACTCTAGTCATGCTAGCATATACCTGCTTTACATATACTGTATTTCTCCTAATAAACGCTCCCAAGAGCTATACATAACATGGTCAGGGAGCTTTTATTTATAAGTATGCATTTTCTGTTTTAAACAAGAGCTGTCACTGTAAGATGACAATGCCCCCGACACCGCTTTGATTTTAAATTATGGCAAATCTATGTTGAAGGTCAAGGTCATCCAGGGGTCAAGGTCACCAAAGTATGTGCCTACAGAAAGGTAATGTACCAAGGAATGTTGTGGTAAAGTATGATGCCAATATGTTAAGTAATAAGGAAGTTATGGCCAATGTTAAAGTTTTTGGACGGAATGACGGACGGACGGACAGACGGACGGACGGACAGACGGACGGACGGACAGACGGACGGACGGACAAGTCAAATTTATGATGCCTCCCTATCGGGGGCATAAAAACCATCAGAAGATATCTGATGTCTTTTAGGCCCTTTTCCCTCTTTTTTTTTCGGTTAATTTCCTCTTAACAATCATTTACATCATTGTTTAGAGGAAATTTATCTCAAATTAGAGAAGAAGTCTCAAAAAGTACTTTAAACTTGCGCATTTGAAGTGGGTTTTCTTAGTAAAAAGTATAGGGGTGCTACTTTTAGGGAGGGTGCTATAATTAGAGGAAATACGGTAGATTTGTCAGCCATTATGACCTGAAGTCAGTCTACACAGAAGTGTAGCCTGATCTTAGCCCTTGTCATGCTGAAATAAAAATCCTTGTAAAATTTACATTAAAATCAAAGTGATGAAAGCACTGAATACGCTTATTGTGATTCAGTAATTATTTTGAAATTATAACTTTTAAACTTTTCTGGGTTATAAGGAAAATTCAAAATCAGGTGGTATAGACTAAGATCAGACTGCACATATGTGCAGGATGATCTTTGTCTATAGCTCCTGCCAAAACAGGAATATTCAAAGTTCAGCATGACAAATATTAACCCACTAAGTCTCCTTTCTACTATTCATTTTGGAAACCATAGCCCTTAATGTCCCAAAAATATGAATATTCTTTGAAACAAAGTCAATAGGATAGGGTTAAAAGTGCTATGTATTAGCTTATTATTCATAATTTGACCTTCATAACTGATCATGACTAGGTCAAATTGACTTATGAAGGTATGGCGGGCGCATATTAACTTGAACCTGACCTTTATGCAGAATAAATAATTAGACACATGAATAAATTCCGAAGATACTTCGGCACGTGACGATCAAGCATGGACATTCCGTTATACTGCAAAAATTACAGATATGTGTGGAGTTAGTTGTTTACCTAAATATGGGGTGCATAGTCATATAGCAGACGATTCAATTTCAAAAACAATTATTGCGACTGAGAGAGGGTATTTCATTTCCTTTCCATTCAAAACACATAAATTGAATTTAAAGAAATTTGAAAATTTATATTTTTCTCACCCGCATCTAACAATTTTTAAATAAGAAACTCAATTTATGTATTGATTGGCTCATGAGGGTGACCAAATATCGCCGTTACAGTGAACAGCATGTGCGATAACAGGTTAACAAAGCTCACACATGCACTCTAACTTTACGTTTTGATTCCACAGATAAGTCGTGTTTTGCCGAGGAGAAACGACCCGTATTTAATTTATTTAAACCACAAAGGCCGGGTTTAGGTCAATATGCTTCCACTATAAAACACTTTCATCATTAAGTATCAATGAAAATATAGGCATGTAAGATAGTTTTGCCCTAATACCCCTCAAAATGACAATAACCTTCTCCTGCTGAATTTAAACCTGAATTTTAAAAGATTACAAGTTTTGGGAACACTTCCATTAGTCTGTCCCAAGTTTTCTCCACAATAATTAAGCAGGCAGTGTAGACGATTAGTCTGCATGTAAATGCAGTCAGATCTTTGTATGAAAAAGTTCTTTGTTCACCAGTAAATGCTGTTATTATATTTAACAGAACGGATGAAATATTTATCGATAAACAGTGTCTACTTTAGGAGGGGGATTGCACTTTTTTGCACATACTTATGTAACTTCCCCCCTGTTTTGGAAGGTGATTGAGGATTTTTTTTACATAGAGAAAGAATTAAAGTTTACATCTTTTTTGGAATGTTGACAATTTTTCTAAAAAAAATCTGCCCTAGCTTTTGAATCCTAGAATAGACACTGGATAAATGTCTTTTTTTCTGGGTTAGTAAAAGGGATACCGGTATTATAATAATAAAGAATACATAAAGTTTTAAATTGAAGGAGAATATGCATGTATATCTGTTACTGTATCAATAATTGATTCAATATAGTGCCCATTTAATATAATATATCTGTGGGTTAGTATTAAACTGTTAGTCCATCACCAAATCTTACCAAGCTATTTCTATTGAATGAGTCAATTTTCCGAATTTTGACAAGCATGGGTTGATGTTTGTTAAAATCAGACGCCACCTCATAATGTACAGGCCTACGAGGCGGAGGTGGGCTAACAGTTGCCATAAAAGAAGGGCTCTGTCTTGACATGTCTCTCTCGATGATAACAGATGAGTCAGAATTGTCCTGTTCAAAATGTAAAGAAAACCCATGCAAACTAAATTCAAGCAAAAAGATAGATAACTAGCCAATATCTAACCAGAACAAAATTGTTAAAATATATTAATTATGCGACTTAAAATAAGGTTTGCAAAAAAAATTAAGCTTTATACTCAATTGAAATGGTGAGAACATAATGATGTATGTAATTTTTAATTTTTTTTGGTAAATCATCTTGAAACAATTCAATGAGTCAAAGACCTTTGATATATACTAACTTTTGTAGAGAATTTATTATCAATATAAAAGACACAAATACATATGAGCCTGTGCAGGACATTTTAAACAGTTCCACATGTATGCAAAGCAAAGCCTCTGGCCAGCCTGTGCAGCCGCACAGTCAGACCACAGACTTTGTTTTGTGCTGTATCATCTGACAGACAGTTTGTATTTTAATTGTATTGTTTGGTTGTCTAGGCTGCACAGTCTATGACCATCACCCATCTATGAAATTGTTGGAATTGTCACTCAGAGGCTCATATGATAACAGACAAATAAAGGAAAAATACATGTTGTATGAGTAAGAACTGTACAATATTATCGGCAAAACAAAATTAAGGAGAAATTCTGGGGCCTGTTTTACTAACCTCCTTTCAAAACAAGAGGACCATGATGGTCCTATTTCGCTCACCTGTGTATCTTTGTCTAAATTAATTATTATCAAATTTTCCAGCAAAAGTCGTAATTGTACTTTAAAGACTTGTGGTCACTAGAGTGTAAACATCAAGGCCCCTTTTCCCACAATATGGCACAGATCCTTCCCATTTTCAAAAGGGTTAATCCTTGTGACTAAACAACATTCTGACCAAGATTCATGAAGATTGGACAATATTTGTGGCCTCTAGAATGTAAACAAGAAAATTGTCATTAAGGTCCCTTTTTCGTGATATTGCACAGATCCTTCCCATTTTCAAAAGGATTCATCCTTGTGACATGACAAACATTAAGTTTTATGAAGATTGGCCCCATATTTGTGGCCTCTAGAGCGTAAACAAGAAAATTGTCATTAAGGTCCCCTTTTCCTGTGATATGACACGGATTCGTCTTTTTTCAATCAGGTTCATCCTTGTAACCTGACAATTATTTTGACCAACTTTCGACCATATTTGTGGCTTCTAGAGTGTTAACAAGAAAATTATCATTAAAGCTCCTTTTCCCTTGAAATGACATGAATCCTTCCCATTTTCAATAGGCTTCATCCTTGAGACTTGACAAACATTCTGACCAAGTTTCATGAAGATTGGACCATATTTGTGGTCTCTAGAGCGTAAACAAGAAAATTCTCATTAAGGCCCCTTTTGCAATGTTTTGACACAGATCCTTGCCATTTTCAATAGGATCCATCCTTGAAACTTGACAAGTATGCTGATAAGATTTCATTAAATTGGATCATATTTGTGGCCTCAAGAGTGTAAACCAAATAATTGTTATTAAGGCCCCTTTTCTTGTGATATGGCACAGATCCTTCCCATTTTCAATAGGGTTCATCCTTGTGACTTGACAAGTATGCTGATAAAACTCATGAAAATTGGATCATACTTGTGGCCTCAAGAGTGTAAACCAATTAATTGTTATTAAGGCCCCTTTTTTTTGTGATATGGCACAGATCCTTCCCATTTTCAATAGGATTCATCCTTGTGACCTGAAAATTATTTTGACCAACTTTCATGAAGATTGGACCATATTTGTGGCCTCTAGAGCGTGAACAAGAAAATTGTCATTTAGGCCCCTTTTCCTGTGATATGGCACCGATCCTTCCCATTTTCAATAGGGTTCATCCTTGTGACCTGATCATCTTTCTGACCAAGTTTCATGATGATTAGTTCATATTTGTGGCCTCTCGAGTGTAAACACTTAAATTGTTGACGCCTGACGATGGACACCTGACGACGCACGACAGACAACAGACAACTGTCATTCAATGATCACAAAAGCTCACCTTGAGCAAGATGTGCTCAGGTGAGCTAAAAGAATCACAACTTATACATGGGGTTTTATTCACTGTTAGATTCTACCTTACAAAATCTCATTGGGATCGTTTTTAGAAGACGATTTCAATGTGATAATGCATGGTAGAATTCCATTTTTAGTTACTACTGTAGAAGCAATTTTAATATGTGACTCATGCAAAAAGTGAACATAAGATGTAAGTAAAACAGGCCCCTGGTTTCTTAAGAAAGCTTAGGGTTTGACAACAAGGAAAGCGGTCAAGTGTAGAAAAGGTTACAAATTACCTTTTCACTGGAGAAGGAGCTCTCCTCAAGTGGAGGTGAATGACTGGAACTCTCTAGTGAGGAGATATATGTATGTGAAGATTCTATGGAGCTCTCACTAGGGGGCACTGAGTCTGTGGAACTGTCCAATAGCCTTTCTGGAGACTGGGTCTCTCTGGGCGGGGAAAATACAGGCTTTGTGTCTTCTGTACCTTCAGGCTGGTCAGATTTTACATCATCCGCTGGTGGTTCTTGTGGTGGGTCTTGTTGTTCTTGTTGTTGTTCTAAATTATCTTCCTTGTCTTTTGGGGGTGAGTCAACATCAGAGTCTGGACCATGTACTGTAATTGTTGTGTCTCCAGCTATCTGGGTCTTTGGCTGGGGAGACAAGGGTTGTAGCTTGGCTTTTGGTTTGATCACACTAAACTCCAGAGAACTGGGTGTAGACTTGGCCTTGAACTCTTGACGTTTCTCAAATGCACTGTGGAACTTATGTAGATCTGATAGGTTATCTCCTGTAAAATACATACAAATTAATGATAAGTAGTCATGAAATACCACATTTCAGTATTTAGTTAATGCTTGTATAAAGTTTCATTAGTATTGAAAGGAAACAGATAGAGGAGTTCATGACACAAAATAAGTAGTAAAATTAGTTGACAAGTAACAAGTAAATATTGCATACGTTCAACGGGGAATAATTCTTCAGCCAGAGGAAATTGACACTCCAAAATTACACCTTACAAAACTTATACAGTTAATATCTGTTTTAAGTTGCATTATGTTTGAAGCAAAACTGTAAGAGGAGTTTGCTACACAAAATTGGTAGTATTTTGTACACAGACAGACAGACACACAGACACATGGACAAATGGATAGATAGGCTGATTCCAGAATACCATGAAAAACATTCGTTTTGTGGGAGTTTGAATTTGGAATTTTATGAACACAAATTTTATATTCTATTTATAACATGACAAATATTTCTGAAGAAAGATCACAAATTCTAAAAATTCATTTATTAAAACCTTCCACGGTAAATAACACCCTGTGTAGAACAATGTCATCACAAGTTCAAAACTATTATGGCGTTATATTAACAGCAACAAAACAGCTTTGCTTTATTTTCTGAGCTCATTTGCATAGTAATTTCACCAGTGTATTATCAAAAACATTCAACATTATTTCTCTCTGGTCACACAGGTCTCTTATACCATGTTCTAAATTTCTTCATGGAAATTCTCCCAAAGTAACCCATTCCACTAAGATTAATTATCTGAATCAACATCTCATAGTAAGCTATAAGTATACCTGTAGAAGAATCTGGCATTTCCAGAGAAGATCCACCAATTGTAAACGACTTTGGTCGACTTGGACTGTCTATATCTTCAATCACCAGAAGAGGGCGCTTCAGTGTAGGAGACCCGCCACTCACTGTTGCTCTACGCTGTTTGGGGTCACCAAACACAGGGAGGAGTGAAAACTGCGGAGATTCTGAACCACTCCTGAAAACTTCATTATCTGTGTCATTGCCATCTAGGGCTTCTCTGAAATACACAGAATTCTTACATTATAACTGTATAAAACTCCAAGAAAGAATGAAAATAGATGAAATTCAAAAGCACTAGGTGAACTTAATGATCCATATCATTACCATTTATAAACTGTCTTGAATATACAGAATTTAGTTATCGGAAAACCAGGCATTATTGAAACTACTGGAATTCTGACCTACTCATGAAAACTCAAGTTTGTATCATAACAATCTAGGGCTTCTCTGAATTATAGAGGGAGTCATGATAACCACAAGGAGTGAAAACTGCCGTAGACCTATGTGAGATAGCAGCTGGAGGCTAGGAAAGGATGTGGTGGTTGTACTGGTGAGAGAAATACCAGGAAACCATTGTTAGGTGCTCCAGCCGCCGCGATATAACTGAAATAATGTTGAAAGCGGCGTTAAACTCAATTCAATCAATCAATCAGGGCTTTTATTAAAGGCTACGCTACCTATCAATGGCTTAATGCAAAGCAGTTGTTACTGCCTATAAACATATAGGCAGTTAGAACTGTTTCGCACTAAGCCATCAGTATTTGTTAAGATGGTAAATAATGACCAAAAATAATCATGATCAGCACAAAATATAAACATTTTATTGGGGAAAAAATGCATAACACCTCATAAAAGGAGGCTTTTGTAACCAAAAGATTGGTACAGTTATTTGTATGTGTTAAAGATAATTGCGGGCTTACTTTTGCAAAGAACCCAAACTATTTAAAAGTAGACTGGCTAAATTACGTCATCACTTAGCCACACCTTGCCAGTTGCATAATGCATAATAACACAAAATAATGATTCACTGATCTCTGACCTTACTTCTATTATTTTCCTTGTTTTAATTGTCCTGACCATGAAATAATCCTGTTTTGGCAAGAAGTGTAGAAATGGAGAAGCCTTCTGAGATATAATTCAACATCACTTTTCTTAATTTTTCTAGCTCTGTGTTTATGCATTTCAGTTTTGATCAACAAAATAATACAGAACCACAAATAGATGACTCGACCCTTTGATTGTAAATTAATGCAATTCTGCCTGCATAACTTAATTTTTATCCATTGAAACTAAGATTAAAAGTTTGAAATCTGAAATATATTGAGCTCCTGAGGTGGCGAGATCATGCATCTTCTCAATTAAAGGATTTCATTTTATTGAAATATCAAATTGCAGTGATATGAAATAATGTACACATCATGTCACCTACGGGGATCTGTAGAAACAAAATAGTTGTAATATATTGTCAAAATTGACTGTAAATTACCGTAAAAGTAGGTGAAGTTCAATATAAAAATATCTTGGGTCAAGACTTTGTTTTGGAGGACACTTAACATGCACATACAGATAGACAATCAGCAATAATGAACTTCATAATACAATTTATTTAATCTTTCAAGAAAAATGAATAACAACAATGAAACTAAAGAGACAAAAAATAATACAGATATGTAAAAAAATATTACTTGTAATGATCTGGAGAGTAATCCTGTGAATATTACAGCATATTGTAGCCATTACCACTATAAACAATATTATACTGGACAAGGTCCAGTGATAGCTATTACGGCAGCTATGACTTTTATTACTGCCAGGTAATAAAACATCCTGTCAATTACGTTATTGTATGTTTTACACTTCTCCTACACCTTCTTCCATGTATTTACATTTCATTCGAACTCTTTCAGTCTGAAACCAATTTCCAAATATTTAAGAGTTTTGATGTTATGAAAGAAAAACAAGAAGGCCAGAATGACCCTAAATCGCTTACCTGAAATTTATTGGTCAAGTGGAACTCATCCAAGTAACTTTCTGGCAAAGTTTCATTCACATTTGCCTAATTGTTGTAGAGGAGATTTAATTCCAAGATTTTAAAGTGAGAATAGACGCTGCCCATCCATTCATTTCTGAGGAAACTCAGAATAAGCCCCTCCCTGCCAGGTCCATATTTATGGACCAATCAAATTTATGCAAAAAATTTTGAAAAGGGTCACTCAAGAAAACATTCTGGTAAAGTTTCATTCACAAGGCTCAGTGGTTTAGGAGAAGATGTCATTCAAGTTTTTTGGGCTCAAACAAAGCCCAACCCTGCCACGCCCATATTTATGGGCCAATCAATATTTCGCAAACAATTTTTGAGAAAGGGTCACCCAAGGAACATTCTGGTAAAGCTTCATTGAAATCGGCCAAGTGGTTCAGGAGGAGAAGTCGTTCAAAGATTTTGGGCCCAAAATAAGCCCTGCCCTGCCACACTAATATGTATGGGTAAATCAAAATTGCACTAATGAGTTTTGAAAAGGGTCACCAAAGGAACATTCTGGTAAAGTTTCATCGAAATTGGCCCTGTGGTTCAGGAGGAGATGTCGTTCAAAGATTAAGGGCTTAAAATAAGCCCCGCCCTGCCACCCAAGGCCATAATTATTGGCTTATCAAAATTTTGCGCACATTTTTTAAAAAGGGTCACCCAAGGAACATTCTGGCAAAGTTTCATTGAACAAGGCCCAGTGGTTCAGGAGAAGAGGAAGTTTTTTAAAATTGTTGATGAACCGGCCACGACAGACTCAAGGTGAAATGTGAAAAGAAGGGAAATTCACAGGCAATTTCTCTATTTCTCACAGTAATTACTATTAAACCTATTTGTCACTAATTTTCATATTAATTGCACTTTGAATTTACCGTACATATTCATTATTTTTTTTTTATTTATTTCATTTCTTAATCTTCTTTCTTAATAGTCATTAGTCTTTCAAATTCATGTAAAGTAATGGATTTAACATGTTTAATTTATCCAAAATTGAAAGTGTCTTTCAGATCATTTACCATTTTAAATTTGTGCAGAAGACACAATAGGTTTATTCATATGTAACATACAGACTTGATCAAGTAATCCTTATATATTTCAGTTCATAGACTAAAACAGATCAAGAAAATATTAGGATTATGATGATCCAGTATTGCTCACTTGAATTCCAATTTAACTACAGTCTTGACCTAATCCGATATTATTTCTTTTTCTAGTTATGATCTTAAATGTTTTTTTACACATGTATTATTAATATCAAGAGGACTAAGACAGTCCCATATTGCTTTCCTGAATATTTAAATACTAAGTTTTAAAGACTTCCTTCATTTACTTAATGATGTTTATATGGGGCTATAATTCTAATGTTATACTTGCAATAACATTGAATCATTTTGATAGTTCATCATACACAATGTCACAAATTTTGAAAAATATAGGTCTGAAGGTTTAGTATTGGAACATTTTAGTATATATCCTTCTATTAACTCTTTGTTAAGTGTGCCTAAACAGCATAGAGCTTATCTTTAACTTGATCATCTTGTTTAGCTAGAGCTGCATGAGCAGCTAATTTGCTCCACATGCCTGAATCTTCTGATTTGATTAGAAAAGAATTTGAGTGAATGAACAAACATTTTGTAACGAACCAAGCGATAAGACAGACATGATCCATTCAGGGAAAAGGATTTGCAATGGTAAATGGGTTGACTCTGTTTATATAGACTATCATAAGCCATTTATCTAAGGGCAGGTCTATCTATTTGCATATTCACTGCTATTTACCTCCCTTTAAACTGTCACAAATTCAATCAGATTGAGATAATGTAATCAAACACCCTAGCTATGAATACAACATACATGTGAATTTTCAACATCGTAGTCCTTGTATTTTGAAAGTTATGGACTGGACACAAATTTGCAAACTGAATCAAACAAAGAGCAAAAGCTCAAAAATTATAAATGGTAGAGTTAGGGTTATTGCGCTCTGCACATCCTAGCTATGAGATCTATACACCTGTGAAGTTTCAAAATCGTAGTCCTTGTATTTTGAAGGTTATGGACTAGACACGAATTTGCAAACTGAATCAAACAAAGGGCAATAACTCAAAAATTATAAATGGTAGAGTTAGAGTTATTGCGCTCTGCACATCCTAGCTATGAGATCTATACACCTGTGAAGTTTCAAGACCATAGGCCTTATAGTTTCAAAGTTATGGACCAGACACGAATTTGCAAACTGAATCAGACAAAGGGCAATAACTCAAAAATTACAAATGGTAGAGTTGTGGTTCTCATGCTATACACACCCTAGCTATGAGATCTATACACCTGTGGAATTTCAAGACAATAGGTCTTTTAGTTGGAAAGTTATGGACCGGACATGAATTTGCTAATGGACAGACAGACGGACAGACAGACGATAACATAATACGACCCTTCGGGCATATAAAAATTTGGATAAATTATAATTAATATGGTTTTGGAAAAAAATTACATTTATGTATAGCTTATCATCAAAACAAGTGCATGTCGTATTGCGATGCAATACAGGAGTCCCCCACCAGATAATAAAAAATCCTCTCTTATAATATATCTCCTACTTACTAGATCTATAACTGTAAGAGTTTAAAGTTGCTAGCACTTATAGTTTAGGAGATATGATCCGGACAAGAATGTAAGACTAAAAACAACAAAGGGCAATAACTCAAAAAGTGGACATGGCAGAATAACAGTTCTTGAACATGACACTTGTCCTCAATAAGATCTATAAGTGTACAAAGTTTGAAGTTGCTAGCACTTATAGTTTAGGGGATATAATCTGGACAAAAATGTAAGGGTACAAAAATAAAGGGCAATAACTCAAAAAGTGGGAGAAGCAGAGTTATGGATCTTGAACATGACACTTCGCCTCAATGAGATCTATAAGTGTACAAAAGTTGAAGTTGCTAGCACACTTAGTTTAGGAGATATGTTCCGGACAAGAATGTAAGGGTAAAAACAACAAAGGGCAATAACTCAAAAAGTGGGCATGGCAGAGTAACAGTTCTTGAACATGACACTTCTCCTAAATGAGATCTATAAGTGTACAAAGTTTGAAGTTGCTAGCACTTATAGTTTAGGAGATATGATCCAGTCAAGAATGTAAGGGTAAAAACAACAAAGGGCAATAACTCAAAAAGTGGGTGTGGCAGAGTAACGGTTCTTGAACATGACATTTCTCCTCAATGAGATCTATAAGTGTACCAAGTTTGAAGTTGCTAGCACACATTGTTTAGGAGATATGTTCCAGACAAGAATGTAAGGGTAAAAACAACAAAAGGCAATAACTCAAAAAGTGGGCAGGGCAGGAGTAACGGTTCTTGAACATGACACTTCTCCTCAATGAGATCTATAAGTGTACAAAGTTTGAAGTTGCTAGCACTTATAGTTTAGGGGATATAATCTGGACAAAAATGTAAGGGTACAAAAATAAAGGGCAATAACTCAAAAAGTGGGAGAAGCAGAGTTATGGATCTTGAACATGACACTTCGCCTCAATGAGATCTATAAGTGTACAAAAGTTGAAGTTGCTAGCACACTTAGTTTAGGAGATATGTTCCGGACAAGAATGTAAGGGTAAAAACAACAAAGGGCAATAACTCAAAAAGTGGGCATGGCAGAGTAACAGTTCTTGAACATGACACTTCTCCTAAATGAGATCTATAAGTGTACAAAGTTTGAAGTTGCTAGCACTTATAGTTTAGGAGATATGATCCAGACAAGAATGTAAGGGTAAAAACAACAAAGGGCAATAACTCAAAAAGTGGGTGTGGCAGAGTAACGGTTCTTGAACATGACACTTCTCCTCAATGAGATCTATAAGTGTACCAAGTTTGAAGTTGCTAGCACACATTGTTTAGGAGATATGTTCCGGACAAGAATGTAAGGGTAAAAACAACAAAAGGCAATAACTCAAAAAGTGGGCAGGGCAGAGTAACAGTTCTTGAACATGACACTTCTCCTCAATGAGATCTATAAGTGTACAAAGTTTGAAGTTGCTAGCACACATAGTTTAGGAGATATGTTCCGGACAAGAATGTAAGGGTAAAAACAACAAAGGGCAATAACTCAAAAAGTGGGCGTGGCAGAGTAACGGTTCTTGAACATGACACTTCTCCTCAATGAGATCTATAAGTGTACAAAAGTTGAAGTTGCTAGCACACATAGTTTAGGAGATATGTTCTGGACAAGAATGTAAGGGTAAAAACAACAAAGGGCAATAACTCAAAAAGTGGGCATGGCAGAGTAATGGTTCTTGAACATGACTCTTCTCCTCAATGAGATCTATAAGTGTACCAAGTTTGAAGTTGCTAGCACATATGGTTTAGAAGATATGTTCCGGACAAGAATGTAAGGGTAAAAACAACAAAAGGCCATAACTCAAAAAGTGGGCAGGGCAGAGTAACGGTTCTTGAACATGACACTTCTCCTCAATGAGATCTATAAGTGTACAAAGTTTGAAGTTGCTAGCACTTATAGTTTAGGGGATATAATCTGGACAAAAATGTAAGGGTACAAAAATAAAGGGCAATAACTCAAAAAGTGGGAGAAGCAGAGTTATGGATCTTGAACATGACACTTCGCCTCAATGAGATCTATAAGTGTACAAAAGTTGAAGTTGCTAGCACACTTAGTTTAGGAGATATGTTCCGGACAAGAATGTAAGGTTAAAAACAACAAAGGGCAATAACTCAAAAAGTGGGCATGGCAGAGTAACAGTTCTTGAACATGACACTTCTCCTAAATGAGATCTATAAGTGTACAAAGTTTGAAGTTGCTAGCACTTATAGTTTAGGAGATATGATCCAGACAAGAATGTAAGGGTAAAAACAACAAAGGGCAATAACTCAAAAAGTGGGTGTGGCAGAGTAACGGTTCTTGAACATGACACTTCTCCTCAATGAGATCTATAAGTGTACTAAGTTTGAAGTTGCTAGCACACATTGTTTAGGAGATATGTACCGGACAAGAATGTAAGGGTAAAAACAACAAAAGGCAATAACTCAAAAAGTGGGCAGGGCAGAGTAACGGTTCTTGAACATGACACTTCTCCTCAATGAGATCTATAAGTGTACAAAGTTTGAAGTTGCTAGCACTTATAGTTTAGGGGATATAATCTGGACAAAAATGTAAGGGTACAAAAATAAAGGGCAATAACTCAAAAAGTGGGAGAAGCAGAGTTATGGATCTTGAACATGACACTTCGCCTCAATGAGATCTATAAGTGTACAAAAGTTGAAGTTGCTAGCACACATAGTTTAGGAGATATGTTCCGGACAAGAATGTAAGGGTAAAAACAACAAAGGGCAATAACTCAAAAAGTGGGCATGGCAGAGTAACAGTTCTTGAACATGACACTTCTCCTAAATGAGATCTATAAGTGTACAAAGTTTGAAGTTGCTAGCACTTATAGTTTAGGAGATATGATCCAGACAAGAATGTAAGGGTAAAAACAACAAAGGGCAATAACTCAAAAAGTGGGTGTGGCAGAGTAACGGTTCTTGAACATGACACTTCTCCTCAATGAGATCTATAAGTGTACCAAGTTTGAAGTTGCTAGCACACATTGTTTAGGAGATATGTTCCGGACAAGAATGTAAGGGTAAAAACAACAAAAGGCAATAACTCAAAAAGTGGGCAGGGCAGAGTAACGGTTCTTGAACATGACACTTCTCCTCAATGAGATCTATAAGTGTACAAAGTTTGAAGTTGCTAGCACACATAGTTTAGGAGATATGTTCCGGACAAGAATGTAAGGGTAAAAACAACAAAGGGCAATAACTCAAAAAGTGGGCGTGGCAGAGTAACGGTTCTTGAACATGACACTTCTCCTCAATGAGATCTATAAGTGTACAAAAGTTGAAGTTGCTAGCACACATAGTTTAGGAGATATGTTCTGGACAAGAATGTAAGGGTAAAAACAACAAAGGGCAATAACTCAAAAAGTGGGCATGGCAGAGTAATGGTTCTTGAACATGACTCTTCTCCTCAATGAGATCTATAAGTGTACCAAGTTTGAAGTTGCTAGCACATATGGTTTAGAAGATATAGCCCGGACAAAAGCGTGACGGACAGACGGACGGACGGACGGAATCAAGCAAACCTATAGTCCCCCAACCGGTAAGGTGGGGGACTAATAAGGTCTCTTTGCCTATTTTTGTCATTTGAAATGAAATTGAACTAGGAAACAACATGTTTATCTCTTCTTCACCTCCCAAAAATTCCCAATTTACTAAAGTTGAGGATCTGATTAAGAGACAGTGGCTTAGGAGTATGCCATATTCCCTATATCCGTGAGTTTGTCAATATCAACCCCCTTTATTCAATTAAAACTGAGTCAAAATGACCAAAATATACTAGAGCTGCTTGAGCAGCTGATTTGATCCAAAGGCCTGAAACGACAGCAATAATGAGAAAATCAGTGAATAAGTAAATAAGAAAAATTCAAGAGTGATGAATAACATATAGAAAATTGACCTCTGCCTGTTAAATACATGTTTTTCATCAAATAACAGTAAATTGGTAATAGGAACATTCCTGTGAAATTTGGTTGATATCCATCAATTATATCATGAGAAAATGATTTCAAAAGTTTCCACTATATAACATAATAATTCGCTGTGTCAGTGTGAAACTATTGTATCTCCGTTTTACAAAATTTTACAGGAGGCAGAAAAAACTTTTTATCTTTCTTAAATTCATTCTTATCCATATGAAATTTGGATTAAGTGATGATTTCATAACTTTGAATAGGTTATTTTGACTTAAAAGCTGATCTTTTAAATTATATTTGAGTTTTATGTAAAAATGTCACTTACAATAGTTTCACACTGACTTTTGGAGGACTTTAATATTTTTTGCTGGGTGTGAGACTATTGTATGTACATCTATTTTTGTTTTTCAAGCTGTAAATGATAATCATTTTTCATTATGAACTTTTTTTTAAGTGATTTAATGCTATTTCAACAACTTAAGTTTTTCAAAAATAGTGACTATGTATTATTTCTTAATTGGTTTCAGTTTGTCCATAGCTTCGCCTTCTATATAAGAAAAGAAATTCAGCAAAAAAGAACTTACACCACTTGGATATCAACTTATATTACTTTTAAGTGTTTGTATTTCAGTAAAGACCAAATATTAGAAAATATAAAAATAAATGAATTAAAAAATAATCTCAAAAAAATTCTATGGGAGCTTTTCAGAGATGAAGAGTGGAAATACTATGGATTTTGGGGAGAAATTCATAAGAAAGAAGAATACTTTCCGAGTTTTCGGAAGAAATTTACATATTTACACATATATGGAGTGAACAATATTCTTTTGGTATATCCCAAACACATTGGAACCTGAAATTAGCATTATAACAAGGTGGTTTTAATCAATTACACTATGTATAGACAAGGGACTGATTATTCTTAAAATCCCAAAGTGACAGAAATTTGTAAAAAATTGACTCATTCAGACAATGAAAGAACCAGATATTACAGAAACACTGAAAACTACATAAACTTTTTGTAAATCTTATCCATTGTACCATTCATGATCATAATTAAGACAAGTCAAACCCTTAATAAGTAAACATTTTGATAAGTTGAATTGGGTTTACTGCTGCCCTAAACAGTATTTCAGTCAAAGTGGCAGCTTGAGCATTTAATCATTGCTGGTATTTCTCAACAACCTTTTTTCCAAGTCTCTACCTGCTCATCCTACTTAGAATTACAATTGTCCAACCAATGGTATGAGATACTAGGTATCAACTACTGATAAAATCAAGGAACTCATGATCAAGAGACTGACTCCATCTCTCCTGGAATATGGCCACTGTTTGAAATTGACAAAAATGCAACAGCTGCGGCCATTAGTAGTACTACTAAAGTAGAGAATAATATGAAAATTATTATAGAAGTAGCTGACCTAACAAAACTTCTTGTAACGCCAAAATTTTTATATGATTAAACTATAAATGTTTTTTACAGAGCCAGCTCTTCTAACTTTGACAGAAAACTAAGTTTTTCATACTGTATCCTCTAAACTTTGACACTAATATGGCTTTAAATTACATTCTGCCTCCTAAAGTCAAACCTTTCATATGAAATCTAACATTTTCTGTACAATTGGTCTACATTGTTAGGGAAATACAATCAGCCTGACCCTTTATTAAGAATAGTTTCTGATGAATTTTGATTATCCCTGTGTCTGCCTTGGAACAGAAAATTAGAATGGGACCAACTGAAAATCAAAACAGATTGATAAATATTAATAAAGACATTTTCATGTCCAAACATGAAAAGATTGGAATCATTTTGTTAAACTATTTGTCAATCTATCCGAAAAATTAACCCAAAAACTTGACAATCCAAATCATTTCAAGGCTATTCAAGATGCATTGTTCATATTTGGTATGACAATAAATCTCAAAAATATGCATCTACAGATACCAAAGTCAAAGTAATTGTGATAAGGTCCATTGTCATATTGTAACATGTTTGCACACTTAACAAACTAGAGCTGCTTGAGCAGTTCATTTGCTCCACATGCCAGAATCAACTGCAGGCCTCCTAGTGAAACCTTTAAAACCTTTAACTAGAAAGCCATGAATGGCTTGAGTCGCTCCACAGGCTTGAAATTCTTGTAACAGCAAATAAATGTTTTGACTAGATTTTTAGATATTTGGGGTTCTATAGACCTGCAATTTCAAGTGAGTGATCAAAGATCAATTTAACATTGAAAATGATAGGAGATAACGGTTTCTCTAACCTCACCCTATCTTGCGGAACTATACTGATGTTGAAAATGATTTTCAAAGTTTCAACTATATAACAGATAGAGAAATGACCTCAGCTATTAAAAGACATATTTTTGCACCAAATCAAAATAAATTTTGGCTGCATGATAATGAGTCACCCAAAGATCATACCAAAAATGTTTGATTGATATCCATCAGTTACATTCTGAGAAAATAATTTTCACAGTTTCCACTACTTAACATATTGAGAAATGACCTCCACCCATAAAATGCATTTTTTTCATCCAATCAAAATAATTTTTGGTACACTGATAAAGGGTCACTCAAAAATCATTCTAGTGAAATTTGGTCGAAATCCATCAGTTACATTCTGAGAAAATGATTTTCAAAGTTTCCACTATATAACCTATAGATAAATGACCTCCGCCCATAAAATGCATATTTTTCATCCAATCACAATGATTTTTTGTAGACTGATAAAGGGTCACTCAAAGATCATTCTAGTGAAATTTGGTTGATATCCATCAATTACATTCTGAGAAAATGATATTCAAAGTTTCCACTATATAACATAAAGAGAAATGACCTCCGCCCATAAAATGAATATTTTTCATCCAATCACAATGATTTTTTGTAGACTGATAAAAGGTCACCCAAGGATCATTCATGTAAATTTTCATTGGTATCCATTGATTAGAATCTGAGAAAACTCACTTTTTACCATATTTGGAAATTAGCCACGCCCATTAAATCCATGTTTTTCATTGGATTAAAATTTCTTGAACAACTTTGAAAGAGGGTCACCCAAGGATCATTCCTGTGAAGTTTGGTTGAAATCCATTCAGTAGTTTCTGAGGAGAAGATTTTTTTAAGAAAAGTTTACGACCGCACGCACGCACGCACGCACGCACGCACGGACGGACGGACGGACGCACGACGGACACAACGCCATGACAATAGCCCCAGTGGCTTTCAGCCAGTGGAGCTAAAAACCTTTAATTTCAGAGCAAACCTATAAAACCTTTACATTTCCCCAGAAAACCTTTAAAACGCCAAAATAGCCTGTAATTCTCACTCAAAACCTTTATATTTGCTCTGAATGGTTGCTGTGCTAGCTGAAAGCAAGTAATGGCTTTTGTTCTGCATTTTCCATTCTTTTATGTGTAGTTAAAAAATGCTGCTTTTGTTTCTTCCATCTTGAGTTTTTCAGAATGCAGTATATAACATGAAAAAAAAAGACCTTGGTATGACTATGGGTTCAAAAAAGAAATTAGAACCTCGACAAAAAAAGCCTTTATTTACTCTTTATTTTTTTCATATTTTACACTAAAAGGCCTTTATTTTTATACATTGGAGCCTTTATAAAAACCTTTATTTTCATTTAGGCCTGCTAGGAGGCCTGCAACTGATATGATGAGAAATTCAGTGAATGAATGAATGGAATAAATGAATGATTTGATTTTTTTTTAATTTCAAGTAGTGCCACATGCTGAACTATTTCTGCAAAGAAAAATTGAAGATGACAAATAACACTAAGAAAATTGACTGCAGTCTGTTACATACATATTTTTATCCAATCACAGTAATTTTGTGCAGCCTGATAATGGGTCACCAAAGGAACATTTGGTTGAGATCCATCAATTTGATTCTGAGAAAATGATTTTTCATAATTTCCACAATATAACATACAGAGATACTGCCCATAAAAGACATTTTTATCTGATCACAATATTTTTTTGTAGACTGATAAAGGATCATTCCATATTACCTTTGGCCAGTGGAGCTAAGAACTTCTATATTGCTAACCACTAAATGACTTAAGGTACAATGTTCATAATTGTCTTGATGATGAATCTCAATAATACATGTCTGCAGATACAAAAGTGAAGGTGGCTTTACAAGGTTAAGGTCATACATTTCCTAAACTTTACCAAGCAATTTAACATTTACAATTTCTTCAAGTTTACTCATGTTTAGTATGATGATAGATCTCAAAAGATACTCATCTGCAGGTAAAAAGTCAATGCTTTTTGACAGTTCAAGTTCACATAAATCAATCTTCTGAAAACTGTACTAAAAAAGTTCTATTAAGGTGTTTAGATTGGTTTCTTTAAATTGGGTTGAATGATGCTTTGAACAGTTTTTTGGCCATATCCTGGATGGAGCACCAAACCATAGATCACTGATATTTCTCTCACCAGTCCTACCGCAGCATCCTTACTGAGCAGAACCCCTAACTGCTCATCCCACTGGTTACAGACAAATGTCAGAAAGGATGTGTGTCGCCACTAAAGATCAAACCTGTGACTCCATGATTAGGCACCGATTGTAATGGTGGCTTATGGCAGCCTTAGCCATTCATAAAACACAAGCTTAGTTTAGTGTTGATCTATTTAGATTTGCTTGATTAATAGTTTGTCTGTATTCGGTGCAACCATGTTTGGTTGGTAAAAACATGTGTCTAAAAGTCTATTTCATTGTTTACTTTCAAGGCAGAAATCTGACTCGGCTTACATTCAATTGCAAATTTGTAAATTTCAATGGGGTTTAACACCGCTTTCAACAATTTTTTAGTTACATCAAGGCAACTGGAGCACCTTACAATGGATTCCTGGTATTTCTCACAGCAGTACATCCATTACATCCTTTGCTGGCCTCTAGTTGCTATCCCACATAGGTCTTTGATTATCAACCCATTGGTGGAAGACTAATAGTCGGATTAAGTATGAGTGCTGCCTATGAGGATTGAACCCTTGACCTCATGTTTTGGAGGCCAATGTGCAACCAATCGCACTATGACAGTGGCTCATTTAATTGCAAAAAAATTCACTTAAAGTTGCTGATTTTATCATGCATTTTACCAAGGATATTGTTTTTTAAGCATCAAATTGAATTATGTCAGCTTGACTTTTAAAATCTATACCAAGATATTTACAGCTAACTCTGCTTGTAATGAATCATGTATTTAAGTATGAATTTAAGTCACACAAGAGGTTTTTAAAAAAAAAAAAAAAAAAATCCCTTCACAGCCATTTAAAGAAAAATTTCAAAATATTTGATTTTGAAAAATGGCTTTGACAGATAACCTTGACCTGATTCTAATAGAAAGGTCCTGTCACAAGCAATACCCATGTGATATACGAAGGCTTTATTCCTAACCAATCAAAAGTTAGGGGCAAGTGTAAAAGTGTGTTTTTGGGGGACAAACAGATAGGTCAAAATCAATATGCCATAAAAAGTTAATTTCATGGTCTCAACTCAATCTTTTTCTAAAGCGTTGTCAACCAATCACATGTATATAGGTAGATTTTGCGTGGTGAGCCATGAAATTTTACATTTTTACGATTCCCGTACCATTGTATATAGATATTGATAAATTAGGTTTTAGCAACACTTAAAAAATGGTTACAATTTACCTTTTAAATTAAAGTTTTTGATTGTTAAATATGGTAAGATTTACTCATACATGTACTTTCATAATTGGAGCCAAGGGAGTAGGTTCAAATCCTATCACATGCTTTTAATATTTACCTATGGTAATGGACTGGCCCCTAAGTCAGAGCTCAGTTTTCAAAATACACCTATAAAGATGTATTGACTCTTAAGATAATAACATATTTCCTTGACCCCTAGAGCATAATGTTATCCAGAGCTTGCTGTTTAATCCTTTTGCAAATGGTTTGAACAAATTTTACATGTTGAGCACAAGGATATTTCATTAAATTTTCTGAAATCCTCACTCAAGTAAAATTAAGGTAATCGATTCAAACAAATCCATGATTGTGTACGTAAGTTTCGAGATAATCAAAATGACAATGTGTTCCAACAGCTAATTTGGACCATATTTTACCATAGATCTGACATTTGTACAAGAAAATTTGGCTTTGTTTTTGTGCAGTTAGTACAGTTGAATGCACCTTTTGACTTAGAAATTAAGAAATTAAGACTGTCAAAATGTTTAGGAATATTCTAGGAAAGAAATCCAAAAGATACATCTTAAACATCTTTTGAAAAAAAATGCACTGTATTAATATTGGGATGTTCACATGTGAAGTTTCATTAAATTTGGCCCAAGGGTTATGGAGAAATTGGATGGATGCATGCACAGACGGAATGAGACAGACAGACAAAATGGCAGCTTTATTCTCTACCCCCCCTTTGGAGAGCATAAATAGACTGCACACCTAATTTGAGCATTATTCTTTCAATCATTTGACTTGGTCATTATTATAATGGGTGAACTGAGGGATAAGTAGCTTGAGGCCTGGGTAGGATGTTGAACTAACAGTGTCTGTGGTCAAGAAGTAAAGGGTAGACTTTAAGATCAAGATGTCCAAAAATGATACCCAGCCATAAATGTTTGCCTAGGAAGTCATAAGTGCTCCATCAAATAAGAAAATATAAGTATTACTGAAATAATGATTAAGGTTGGACTTAACCTCATAAAACTTAATTAAGAAAGCTTGGCTCCAAGACTGTCAGTTAGTGTTAGTTAAAAATAAAGAAGGCACACCGCCACTCATGTTTTACTAATTCATCCTATTAAATTATCTCCCAATATATTCTCAAAAACTGACCACTTTTTGAGCCAGTCGGGGGAATATAAGCTGTAAGAAACATGAATTTTGCTCATTTCACAATACTTCAGGTCAGTGGGACAGATTCAAGTCTACTAGTAAACAACAATAATTATTCCCCCCTTCAAAGAAGAGAGGGTATATTGTTTTGCACTTGTTGGTCCTTTGGTCAGTCTGTCAGTAGACTGTTTTTTGTCTGGAGCATATCTCAAAAGGTATGCAAGCTAGAATCATGAAACTTCACAGGTGGATAGATCTCATTGAGGAGAAGTGCAATGCACAAGAACCTTAAAACTACTCATATTTTGTGAGTTATTGCCCTTTCTTGATTGACAAAGAGGCTATTGACCTGCTTTTAAGGGGGGCATAAATGTTTTACAAACATCTCTTGTTTAATCTAAATCCAATGTTATTCTTAAAAACTGTAACTTAGTTTCTTACGTTCTGGCTTAAAATGAATGATCTTGGACAATTAAACTTGTATATTTCTTGATAGCAGAAGGAAAATAAATACAATCTTTAGTACAACAATTAATAATGTTAACGGCAGTGAAAGAGTGCAGGAACACTGGGGAGAGTCCAGGAATCTGAGACTCAACTTCATTTTTTAGACAGGACTCCTTTTGCAAGTTAGGAGTCATCTCAAAGTCAAATTGATCCTATAAGAATATTTTGACAAACAAATGAGCAGGGTAATCATTCTGTGTCAAAATTTAAGATTTGTAAAATACAAACATTCTTGCAGATAAGATTTGCTTGTAAGCAGCAGTCTCTTCTTTTCTTAATTTTTTTTCAATAAGAAAATTCTGACTCCAAGTGCTTTTACATTGAGTCTGCTTAATTTCATTGTCTGCTGTACTCTTTACTCACAGAAGTAAGACTTACTGTCATACCCTGGCAAGTTATACAGTGGCATTGATTTCTATATTCTTAGAGCTCTTCTAAATAAGTTCAGAAAAATTAAATGTTTACATGTCACACAATGTATAAAAAAAATAGAATTCCTGAAAATTGTGAAATTAGGAAAATATAGTTAATATCTGCATGAAAATTTTCTTCAGAAAGCAATTTGAACAGACAAAATGACAGACAGACTGATAATGTGATTAAGCGAGAACAATTGTCCTTCATTTCTGGACATAAGTAAAGATTCTAATGTAAACAAGTTTATCAACTCAATGTGAAAGTATTGTATGTACACTTATAATCAACTAGTATTGAAACCAATCTCAGAATGAAACTATTGTATCTCCATCTACACATAGATTTTGAGTTGTTATGTTTTCAAAATGTTATTATAAAAGCATTGAATCTAAAAGGTTAAGTAATTGTATAAGATATTTCTTTTATTTTTTTCAGAATTTTGAAGAAAAGCTTTTTATTTAAAATCTCCCTTTTTCACAATATTGATGAGGACCATATGTTAAATACTTGAATAAATGTATCTACATGATAATGTATTATATAAATTAAGTCATTAAAATGCAGTATGTTGAAAGAAGTGCAAATACAATAATTTCATTCTAAAGAATATTGATAAATTGTTGGTGTGAAATTATTGTATGTCCACCTTTGGAGATACAATAGTTTCACACTAACAAATTATTAAGGAGTGGACTTACAACAATTGGCATAATATTTTCTAAAGTCATTTTAAGGCAGATTTCCAGCTTTTTGTTTCTTGTACTGACGTAAACCATGAAAATGAGTTATTCTAAGCAAAAAAACAATTTTTGAAAAAAATGGAGTTACAATAGTTTCACACTGACACAGCAATATAGAGAAATGACCTCCCCCCCCCCCCCCCCCCCCCCCCTAAAATACATATTTTTCATCTGATCACAATATTTTTTGTAGACTGATAAAGGGTCACTTAAGATTCATTGCGTCAATGTGCAGTCTGATCTTTGTTTTTTATCACCTGAATTCATTTTTGAAACAAGAAAAGCTTGAAGATTGTATTTTTGGAAGAAATACTAACTCACTATAAGTTCAACTAGTGCTTTCAGCACTTTGATTTTAAGATTATTTTGCAAAGGTTTTTATTTAGCCTGACAAAGGTTAAGTGACAATCAAGTTTTGACTTTGGAACACATAAAGTCCCCTACCAGCTTCACATTGACTCAATATGGTCTTTTGTCTCAATGTTTTCCCACGCCAATTCTATCAGGGACGTCAAAACCAGGTCTTGTTTTGGAAAGGGTTAAACAAGACTTACATGAGTTGTTGTCTCTGCTGTGCCCACTATACAATTCATGCAAGCAATAGACAGATGCAAGAAATAGTATCAATAACAGTTACCTTGTCTGATCCAAGATGTTTTTCTTCAGTTTTGTTGGTAAGAAATGAGAACTTTCACTGGAGGTGATTAATACTGCTGCATCACCACCCTGACTAACATGGCTTATAAATTTTTTTACATTTTAAAACAGGTTTCATCAAGTTAGCTTGCTTAGTCATTAAGTTATTGCAGGATCCATTTTTTGCCATATTATCACTATTTCCGTTACCATAGCAACCGCACTTTTTGTCAAAGAACAAAGATAAAGTGATGTGCATAATCTACACATTGCCATCTAGTCATATACCAAGTCTCATCAAATTAGCTTGCTTACTTATTAACTTATCGCAGGATCCAATATTTTTTGCCATATTTTCACTATTTCCGTAACCATAGCAACAACAATTTTAGTCTAAAAACAAAAATAAAATGATGTGCATAATCTACACATTGCTATATAGTCATATACCAAGTCTCATCAAATTAGCTTGCTTAGTTATTATCTTATCGCAGGATCCCATTTTTGGCCATATTTTCACTATTCTGTAACCATAGCAACCTCAATTTAAGTCGAAAAACAAAAATAAAATGATCTGCATAATCTACACATTGCCATCTAGTCATATACCAACTTTCATCAACTAGAAAGCCATGAATGGCTTGTGTCGCTCCACAGGCTTGAATTTCTTGTAATAGCAAATCTAAGTTTTGACTAGATTTTTAGATATTTTGGCTTCTACTGATGTTGAAAAAGTTTTCAAATTTTCCACTATTATAACATATATAGAGAAATGACCTCCGCCCTTAAAAGACATATTTTTCTTCAAATCACAATAATTTTTGGCTGAATGATAATGGATCACCCGAGGATCATATTAATGAAGTTTGATTGATATCCATCATTTAGATTCTGAGAAAATGATTTTCAAAGTTTGCATTATATAACATATAGAGAAATGACCTCCGCCCATAAAATACATATTTTTCATCCGATCACAATAATTTTAGGTAGACTGATAAAGGGTCACCCAAGGATCATTCATGTAAAATTTGGTTGATATCTATCGTTTAGTTTCTGAGAAAATGATTTTCAAAGTTTCCACTGTATAACATATAGAGAAATGACCTCCGCTCATAAAATACATATTTTTCATCTGATCACAATAATTTTTGGTAGACTGATAGAGGGTCACTCAAAGATTATTCCAGTGAAATTTGGTTGATATCAATCATTTAGATTCTGAGAAAATGATTTTGAAAGTGTCACTATATAACACATAGAGAAATGACCTCTGCCCATAGAATGCATATTTTTCATCCGATCACAATTATTTTTGGTAGACTGATAGAGGGTCACTCAAGGATTATTCCAATAAAATTTGGTTGATATCCATCACTTTCATTCTGAGAAAATGATTTTGAAAGTTTCCACTATATAACATATAGAGAAATGACCTCCGTCCATAAAATACATATTTTTCATCTGATTTCAATAATCTTTTGTAGACTGATAAAGGGTGGCACAAGGATCATTCTAATCTGAGAAAACTCACTTTTTACCATATTTGGAAATTAGCCACGCCCATTTAATCCATGTTTTTAATTGGATCAAAATTTCTTGAACAACTTTGAAAGAGGGTCACCCAAGGATCATTCCTGTGAAGTTTGGTTGAAATTCATCCAGTAGTTTCTGAGGAGAAGATTTTTAAAGAAAAGTTTACGAACGGACGCACGGACGGACGCACGACGGACACAACGCCATGACAATAGCCCCAGTGGCTTTCAGCCAGTGGAGCTAAAAACTTGAGTTTTGTCGAAAAATACAATGGGACTTTTAGTCAAAAGAAGATGATTATCACTGTAAGTGTTTCAGATTTGACATGGCTTCTTGTCAAGTTTATCAATTTGGATTTAAACAAGTGTGAGTTAGACTTTTTGTTGTCCAATGGTGCACCTCTGTAAACTTGGACAAAACTTGATCAACTTGACCAAGCTATCCCTATACAATGATTTTAGGCGACAGTTACAAGATATTGGTATGATTAAAGAACTTACAGGTACTTGTTTACGAATGTTGGAGACCTATTGCATAGGCCTGGTGTCAAAACAGTTTAACATCACCATGCATTATTTGCCCAAACTGTCATAAAAAGCTGTGAACTACTTTCTTGCTTCATGTCATTTTTGATTTATACATGAATGGTCCCAACTCAGATTTCAATTTGAAATTTGCTGTTAGATCAGCATATAATCTATTGTATCGGGGACCTATGCTGCAGCAGCCAAGAATATGTGCAAAAGTTGCAAGGGAAAATCTACTTGTATGCAGGCAAAGAGCCTAAGTCAGACAAGTCAAGTATGGGAATTCTTTATCCCTACTTGAAGTGCATCAAAAATCGTTAATGTGAAGGAATGGGAAAATTAACTTACTTTGGAGAATACATCTCACTATCCTCTTCATTATCATTGTCCGTCACGGAGCTCACAAAATCTTGTAATGAGGGTCGCAATTGTTTAGGCTCCCCGTCCCTAGAGCGTAACTTCTTCAGTGATTTGGGTAAGGTCGAGGCGCCCACTTGGTGGTGTTTTGTCATTAAATTCTGCTTCTTTTTGTTGGTCATCTGTCCATAAGGACTGATATGTCTTGGACGCTTCTTCAGCAGTAATATCACCTCTTTGGGCTTTTCTTTTAGCGTTAGAACTAATTTCTTCAGAGACCATCCAACCTAAAACAATTAAGAGAATTAACATGTCAGGTATGGTTCATAGTCTCAGGCTGTCCAGCACCTCTTGTGGAAAAATTAGGGCTAATTTTAAGGACAAAAATAGAAAAAATTAGGGCTAATTTAGGGCTAAAATTAGGAATGACGATGATAAATGAGGGAATTTTAAAATTCAGAATTATCAGAATATTGCAAGATTCACAGGACCAAACTCACTAGATTTAATGTTATTACTATAAAAGAATCAATAGCATCATTGTTTCAGGTATTCTGTTGAATGTGACATGGAAAATATAAATTGTCTTTTCTAGTTAAGCTAAAAAACAAAAGATAAAGACATACATATTCTTCTGTTCTTAAGCCTCTCACTTGAATAAAAGCTAACACTTATACTGTTCAAGACATATCCTATTGTAAGTAAAGGCTTTGGCAAACAATATAGACTTAAAATAGCCTGCACAGACATGCACTTTGATCCAAGCCCACTGCCTGCTCTCTACATAAAAATAGTTATGATTAAAACTCAGGCAAGGCTTTTTGAAACGTCCCATAGAAATTGAAATTTATTCAAAACAAAATTTGATGACAGCCATTGAAGATCTCCTACCACTTCACATCTACATGAATACAAAGACACAACACAGCTCTGATTATGCATTGCAATATAATTTCAGAATAGTTTTTCAATATTCAGGAAAAAAAGTGACATGTAAGCAGTAATGAGGGCAAACGGATATTATCATGGATAACTTTTAGAAAACAGAAAATCATAATTTGGACTGAATGATACTTTTTGTTTTAGCCCTTTTATACCTAATAACATTTACTTTAGTGATTCAAATATCACCAGCAGGGTAATTATGAAGTGTTCAGGAAACATTATTGTCTGTAGAGAAAAATATGAAAGATATAACAAAGACTCTCACTGTCTTAACATGAAAGACAAAACAAATCATTATGTTATGTATTGAATGCATAAGAAATACCATTCCATAAGGAGCTCTCTCATTTTTATATTTTACAAAATACCACCATAATCAGTAGACTTCACCAAAATCATACAATTATCCAGGAAATTATACTTGAGACTCCCTTCACTGGCCTATTGCTAGATTGAACAGCATAAGGACATATTCATTGTTCAATAAGGCTGTTTATCCTTGCATGATTGTAAGAATTATTTCCCAGGCAGATTTGGAGAAAATGAGTAAGAAGCAAATTTATTACATGTAGTCACTAAGGTACTTAAAATGCTTATACAGTATGTTCACAGAAACTGTCCTCACTATGACATAACCATTTTCAATAAGCCAGAGAAAGGTGAAGCCAAAATTTTGCCCAGCAGAGGGGTTATAGGAAATTTTCAATCACATCTATGACTTGATGTCAAAGTTATCAAAATGATAATTTAAATGGCAAATGTTCTTCATGAATAAATTAACGACATTTTCTGGATTGAAAGAGATTGAGCTAAAGTTGTGTAGAAATGGTTAATTAGACCACTTTTGTTTTTATATTGAAAAGAATGCTCTTCAGAGTGAAAAAAGAGCCAAAAAGGTTTCAGATATTTAACACAGTAAGAATGTATTGATAATGGAATGCTGAAAACTTTAATATCAGCACACGGTTGACCGTAAAGAACTGAAAAGGAAAATTAGGAATCGCTAGAAAAAATTAGGGCTTTTTCAGGAATTTGCCTTATTTTCATTTTTTTAGGAATTTTAGCCGAATTGAAAAAAAAATAGGATTTTTTAGGAATTTTAGGGATGCTGATCAGCCTGTAGTCTTATTAACACTTGTAATGCTAGATAAAAAATTGAGCACAGAACATAGAACATTTTAATGCATAAAAAGGCCACCGGCCCATACACATATAACTACAAAACATATCATAGACAAAACTGTGATGAAGGACAGTTTGTCCCAGTTTGTTAACTATGAAAATTGTTTATTTCCAAAAGAATCACTCTGTTGTGAGTACTCATTTGAATTGTCTGGACCAGGCAATTCAAATGAGAACCCCCAAAATAGGGTTTGAGCAAGAACTAGCTAGTAAAACCAGGGGTTTCCATGACCCCCTGTTTCTTTGAATTTGGACCCCCCTTTTCTAAATGACCCTCAAAATTCTCAAAAAAAAATCTTTATCTACTTAAAAGGGGGTCATAATGTCGCGAAATAGTCCTCAGTTTTGAACATAGAGGGAAAACCCTGTAAAATATCTATATCTATAAAGTTACCAAACAATTCAAATGAGAACCCCCAAAAAAGGGTTTGAGCAGGGACAAGTGAAATATTTATATGTGAAATTAAAAAAAAACCCTTCTTTCTGTAGATCTGCAACTCTATCAAGTTATCAAACACATTGTGACACTCACCACTGTTTGATGATTCACCTGGATAACTTCATCTCCCTTCTCAATTTTACCACATAGGTCAGCTGGGGACTGAAAGTAAACAACGCACGACTTTACAAAATATACATATACTCTTCTCAATTTTACCACACAGGTCAGCTGGGGACTGAAAGTAAACAACGCACGACTTTACAAAATATACATATACTCTTCTCAATTTTACCACACAGGTCAGCTGGGGACTGAAAGTAAACAACGCACGACTTTACAAAATATACATATACTCTTCTCAATTTTACCACACAGGTCAGCTGGGGACTGAAAGTAAACAACGCACGACTTTACAAAATATACATATACTCTTCTCAATTTTACCACACAGGTCAGCTGGGGACTGAAAGTAAACAACACAAGACTTTACAAAATATACATATACTCTTCTCAATTTTACCACACAGGTCAGCTGGGGACTGAAAGTAAACAACACATGACTTTACAAAATATACATATACTCTTCTCAATTTTACCACACAGGTCAGCTGGGGACTGAAAGTAAACAACACATGACTTTACAAAATATACATATACTCTTCTCAATTTTACCACACAGGTCAGCTGGGGACTGAAAGTAAACAACACATGACTTTACAAAATATACATATACTCTTCTCAATTTTACCACACAGGTCAGCTGGGGACTGAAAGTAAACAACGCACGACTTTACAAAATATACATATACTCTTCTCAATTTTACCACACAGGTCAGCTGGGGACAGAAAGAAGACAGCACAAGGATTTGCACAATACACATCTGGCAACACGGTAAAACAAATATTTTGAAAAAGGATTGAATTGAGCATAGGTCAATCAAAGTGTCGATTACGAAAATTAACTCCATAGAAAGGAACAAGAGGGCCATTGGCCCTTAAACGCTCACCTGATGCATGGCTTAACAAAAGTCAAAGATATCAAGAAGTTAACATTTCAGACAAATATGTTGCCTCTAAAGTACTAAAAAAAAGTGTTTGACCCTCTATCAAACTCATGTAAGATTTCAAGACAAACATACTGACCAAAATACATAATTTTCAATCAAAGAGTGCATACAAGGATTTTAATAAAATTGACCCCTTGACCTCATTTTGGACCCAACTTGACCCAATTTCAAACTAAACCTAGGTTTCATTCAAACATTCTGACGAAGTTTCAAGATATTTGAGTAAACATAGTTTTTCTAAGATTTGACCCCTTGACACCATTTTTGACCCCACTTGACCAAATTTCAAACTTGACTGAGATTCGATGGAGACAAACATTCTGACCAAGTTTCAAGACATTTGGGCCAAAAATGTGGCCTCTAGAGTGCACAAAAGGTTTTTCTAAGATTTGACCCCTTGACCCCATTTATGACCCAACTTGACCCAATTTCATACTTAACCGAGATTTGATGTTGACAAACATTCTGACCAAGTTTTAAGACACTTGGGCCAAAAATATGGCTTCTAGAGTGCACACATGGTTTCTCTAAGATTTGACCCCTTGACCCCATTTTTGACCCCACTTGACCTTATTTCGAACTTGACTGAGATTTGATGAAGACAAACATTCTGACCAAGTTTCGAGACAATTGGACCAAAAATGTGGTTTCTAGAGTGCACACATGTTTTTTCTAATATTTGACCCCTTGACCCCATTTTTGACCCCACTTGACCCAATTTCGAACTTGATTGAGATTTGATGAAGATAAACATTCTGACCAAGTTTCGAGACAATTGGACCAAAAATGTGGTTTCTAGAGTGCACACATGGTTTTTCTAATATTTGACCCCTTGACCCCATTTTTGACCCCACTTGACCCAATTTCGAACTTGATCGAGATTTGATGGAGACAAACATTCTGACCAAGTTTCAAAGCATTTGGACCAAAAATGTGGCCTCTAGAGTGCACACAAGGCTTTTCTAAGATTTGACCCCTTGACCCCATTTTTGACCATACTTGACCTAATTTCGAATTTGACTGAGATTTGATGGAGACAAATATTGTGACTTAGTTTCAAGACAATTGGACCAAAAATGTGGTTTCTAGAGTGCACACAATTTTTTTTTAATATTTGACCCCTTGACCCCATTTATGACCCCACTTGACCCAATTTCGAACTTGATCGAGATTTGATGGAGACAAACATTCTGACCAAGTTTCAAAGCATTTGGACCAAAAATGTGGCCTCTAGAGTGCACACAAGGTTTTTCTAAGATTTGACCCCTTGACCCCATTTTTGACCCAACTTGACCCAATTTCGAACTTGACCGAGAGTTGATGGAGACGAACATTGTGACCAAGTTTCAAGACATTTGGGCCAAAACTGTGGCCTCTAGAGTGCACACAAGATGTTGACGGACGACCGGACAACCAGACGACCGGACGACGGTTACAGCGCGATCACAATAGCTCACCTTGAGCACTTCGTGCTCAGGTGAGCTAAAAATAATCAATCTAGATTTGTGCTTCTTTTAAATGCCTTTACTAAGCAATCATGATGCAATTTGTTTATTTTGACCTGCTCATACCAATATCATGGAATATTTTTTGGTAATTTCAATATTTTGTACAATGAGATTATCAAGTGATGGTCTACCTTTATTTCTGATTAGCTAGTATTTACAAAGGTTTTACTTACCAATTCTTTTATTCCACTTATAACATGTATTCCGTAGTAAGAGGATAGAATATGCATACCCTGAAATAGGAAGAGAAAAATGTTTTTTAACTGATCTAAAATCCTATGATCAGGTTCCAATGTTTGTGTAGAATATCAACCAATAAGGTGTGTTTGTGAAACACAAATGCCCTTGAAACAGCATTTTTTTCAAAAATTGACCTTGACAGATGACCTGGAACCTTGTAACATGCCCTTGACCTTGGTACCAGCAGATGTGCATCATTGAGATGTATCATCATAACAAATGTGAGCATTGTATCTTAAAATAGCCTGGAAGTAATTGACATTATCAGGTTTTTTGGTTTTTGCAGACAGACAGACAGATGGATGGATGGACAAACAGACAGACAGCTGTAAAACAATATGCCCTCGATCTTTGGATACAGGGGGACATAAAAAGTTTTTTCCAATGACCTTGAATCATCCTTGTTATAAGCAAAAGCAAAGCAAACTGGCAACAACTGCACTGTGGGATACTGACAAATCAAAGTCAAAAAGACATAATTCTTACTTAAATGAACAGAAAGTGACCTGTCTTGATGGTACATTGTATATCAAGGGTTTAGCACAAGACTGAACAAAGTGTATAGAATATACTTAGTGTATATACAATGTATATACACTTAGTGCAGTATTGCACTGAACCCTTGATATATATCTCTTTTGATAGTGAAAATATATTCAAAGTGAGAAAATAAGGATATTAAATAAGTGGTCATGAAATACCTAGTTTATTAAATGTGTCATCTATTACTTATGAGGCTGTGCTGAATTTTTTATCTGTTTTAGATGACAAGTTTAAATAATTTGGTATGTTTTGAGCTCAAGTTTGATATTTATATAATATGGCATGAACTTTTGCGATAAATCATGGAAAATCCACAAATTTAACGATGCAAAATGAAAGTAGCATATGCATTATTACGTCACAACGAAAATATAACATTGGTCGAAGTTCTTAGCTTGTTTGCATGGTCATTCAAGTAGTATGATACCACCCATGTAATATAAAAATTATTCAAAGGGTTTTTTTCACTCCTGCAACGAAGGTCATATTATAACAAAAGTTATACAAGAGATATCATAAAGCCAGCATTCTTACGAGTTCTTCCCCTTGTTTCTTTCTAATGGTTGCCTGTTCCAGAGAGGCAGGTTGCACATAAAGAGGATCCAGTGGAATTTCTGTGGAACCAATCACTAACTTCTCACAGATGTCTGATAAAGTGCAAGCCTGAAATATAGAAGTGGCGAAAATGTCATTCCAATGTTTTATGTCTCAAAACAATATCAGAAGAGAATCATTTGTTTGTTTCAGTTAGTTTTAAGTTATTTGACAAAAAATCCAACCTATCTATTACTTATTTTTTAAAAAAGATGTGCTAATAAAACACGAAGCCCTCCCTCCCCCCAAAACCACATTTTTTAAGAATTTTGACCTTGATAAGTGACCTTGATCTTGTCAGATGACCTTGACAATGAACTGAAATTGAAAATCTCTCACCTGTCATTTGCATTGTCTATCAATTTCAATTTTTTTCTAAAAGATGCTTAAAGGGTTATTGGTTAGTAGTTGAAATTTAGAGATAGGTGGTAAGGGGAAATTATTCCACAAATTTAGAAAAAAGGATGAATTCAAAAGTAACTAATTTAACAACTTTTGTTGGAAATGAAGAAATTCATAAATGTTGTATTAAAAAGCATATATGGCTCATTGCAAAACAGTTGTAACTGCCTTTAAACATATAGGTACTTACAACTGTTATGCGCTGAGCCATCAATTTAAACTATGTCTTTCAACACAGTTTCTTCATACATATAAGGAATAGAGAATTTTTTTAAATTTCAACTGCTATTAACACTTTCCTGTACAGAACAGGGGATTTACAATGTGACCTGTCATGTCAAGAAGCACTATCTGGGAACTCCACAAAATGAATATTTCAAAAAGAGATCTGTTCCAGTACAGGTCAATAAGAGGAACAATTTCTCACATTCTTTCACATGAATGTTGATTGATCGTTATAGATTCAGAAAATGGGCAAAAAGCAAAAGGTTTCAACCCTAATCAGTCTGCGCAGTCCAACAATTCACAATCTACCTAGATTGCCCCTTTTCATGGGACAAGTCAAATGTCTGTAAGTTTTATTTTTGTCACCCGTCACGAGAAAAGGGATCATCTGGGAATTCTGTAAATTAAACATTTGAAAAAGATACTGGTTCTAGTACAGGCCAACCAGGGGTCTCTTTTTCAATTGTTTTCACAGATTGGCAGATTGATCATTCTAGATTCAGAAAATAAGCAAAAGGTGAAAAGTTCGACTCTAGTCAGTCTGGGCATTCAACACAGTCTGACTAGGATTGACACTTTATGCACTACCCATATGACCCCTTTTTCGCAAAACAGATCACATTTTATGAATATAATGTTTATTACAAACAATTTCTCCCTTTTTTTAACAAATCTGCACAGTCTGACAAGTCTTCATTATGCACTTTGAAGCCAAAAAGGTCTCAAAGTGTCTAAAGACATTCATGCAATCTTTTCTTTACCCTTTGTATGGGCCTGGACTGTTTAATATTGGTTTGTCATGTACATGACAAATAGTTTGAGATGTCAAACACAGGCTCATTGGAAACTTCTTCTGCAACCTCTTTATAACCCTTGTCATGCTGAACCCTAAATATTCCTGCCTTGACAAGATCTACAGATAAACATCAGCCTGCATATGATGTGCAGTCTGATCTTTGTCTATAGCACCTGTTTTTACCTTTTTGATAACAGAAAAGCTCTAAAAGCTCAAAAAATTATCTTTCAAAATGAATTCCCTCTCACATTTAGTGCATTCAGCGCAGTGAGCACTTAAAATTTGTTAAAAGAGTTAATATCTTACCCCACTGATCATGTCCACTTCAACATCAGGGATGGATGATTCCTTCTGACACATGGTGATCAAGTCTAGACCAATCTTCACAATCGTGTTCCGAATAAGACACAGGTCATGGAATCCACAGAATGGAGCTCTATGTCAGACAAAGACCAAATCTATGAGCTAATTTAAAAGGCAATACTTTTACAAAACAATATGTTATCTCCTTCCACATATTCCAATTGAAATTTAAACTACAAGATGTGTTTGTGATGGACAAATATCCCAGAAACAGAAAACTTTTCAAACTTGACCTTGACTGATGACCTTACACTAATTGTCACATGACCATGGTATATGCAGATGCATAAAGATGATATCCATCAATATCCCAAATATGAACATTGTGTCATGAAAAGTCTTATTGGCAATGTTAAGTTTTTGGTTTAAGTTTATCAGACAGATGGACAATGATAAGACAAGAGGACCGTAATGATCCTAGATTGCTCACCTAAACCTCTTTGACCCATTGGACATCAAATCAATTAAATAGGCAGATGTCAACAAGGAGATAATTTCTACATAAGATCAGTACCATGGAGTGTTTTCATCAAAGTGAATAAAGGATATGACTGGGCACAGCCCTTATATGAAAGTTGGGGCATGAAAATAACAAACTTGATGATATTCAATTAAATGAAACAATTATAAAAAGTCCCTGCCTTATTGTTTCAGAGAACAAGTTATTAAGATTTCCTCCTTTCCCCTGAGGGGGTTGGGGGGTTGGGGGTGGGGGGTGGGGGGGTGGGGGGGTGTCCCATTTAGAGCCCAAATATTACCCCTGGGGCATGACATGAGAACATTGGTAGAGGTCCTATATATCATACAATTTTACAAACTGTGAAAATATGAAAGATGTCCGCCTTTTTGTTTGAGAGAAGATATTCAAATATTTCCCACTGTGTTTCCAAGTAAAATGTGATGCACCTGTGCTGATCAAAAATCTGACCCCATGGGTATGATATGAACAAAATTGGTAAAGTCCACTAGATTTTGCTACATACAAAAATATAAAGGCTCTATGCCTTAAGGTTTCAGAGAAGAAAAATTTTTCAAGATTCCCCACTTTGTTTCCATGTTAAGTAGGATACGCCTGGGCGGAGCCCAAACTTGACCCCAGGGGTTTGATATGAACATACTTTATAAAAGTAGGATTCATCCTTGTGACCTGACAAACATTCTGACCAAGTTTCATGAAGGTTGGACAATAATTTTTGCCTCTAGAGTGCTTTCAACACTTAAATGGTTACGGCTGACGACACACCACACACAACGCATGACAGACAATCAATGAACACAAAAGCTCACCTTGAGCATGTTGTGCTCAGGTGAGCTTAATTTTTTTTTTATTTCATTTATAACTACATTAAAAAGTTAAGATGGCATAATATTCATTTGATTTAATAATGATGTTTCTGAACTATCGTTTACACAAATGCATGTAAACAACAATTTCACCTGCATTGAAGATCAAAGAGTGACAACAAAACCTCATTATTCATTCAAAACTGACAAGCTAAGGATAAACAATGTTAATTCAATTAATTCTACAACAAACTTACATGATTACAGTGGTACAGATAAGAGGGGATAAAGCTAGGCTCAAGTCTCTATTTATCATTAAAAGCCTATGTTGTTGGTACACATTAGAATTTCTCAACAAGAAAATTTCAATGAGTACCAAAAACCTAGGATTTATGTAAGTATTTTTTAAATTTTCAAAATTTTCAATCTGAAATTCAAAATACCGCTCTTCTTTGAATGGGGGCAAAATAACTCCTCTAACTGTAGCTCAACTGAAGGTAACTTACTTGTCCATCCATCCAACCAATATCTTCAGGGTAGCAACCAGGTCAGCCACACTGGATAGAATACCAATTGACAGTCTTTTAGACGAATGCTCTTTATGAGACGTATTTGCCCTGTTACGATCATTTTCACCGGTCCTTGCTACTAGCTCTCCCTTCAAACCTCTAGCCTTACAGCCCAACTGCAGAGCAAGTGTCTGTAGGTTATCTGTGTCATGACCATATCTCTGTGAAATGAAAAATAAAGGATAATTTTATTCCAGTGTTACTATGTGAGATCTATTTATATTCATTGTGTGAACAACAAAAGGTATATTTTAGCTTTTGTTGTTCACAAAATGAAATATTAATCTATCTTACTTGAAAAACAAATGATCATCTTATTTCTTTATTGAAAAAATAAGACAAAATGTGAAATTTCTAGGACATATATTTTGTAAAGCGCGTCATTTTGCGCATGATTGCTATGCAATGTTCATTGTGACGTCACTTATTTTGCCACGCATAGATGACATCAAATAGGATGAAATACACAAAAGCAGGGTATAAGATTTTGATAATTTCACTGCTTTTGCGGCGAGATTATCGGGTGATATTCTACTGATATTTCTCAAAAAACCACCAAAAAGCATTAAAGAAAGAGTGAGAAACATAATCAGTGGAGCGCTGGCCCTACCCTTGAGCCCTTCAGATATTGAACATTATTTATCTGCAAAATATGTAGTCATGAACATGAAACAAACAAAGAAAGAAATAATTCATTTGAGGTGACCAAAATGTCATAACCGTCGCTTGTTCAAGCTTTAAAGCTACAACATTTAAGTTGGATATCCAGCAAAATCTTTGAAACAAAATGGAAGAAAATGTGAGGATTTCAGTCAACTCATTATAAATGAGTGATTTGATTGGTCAATCTGTTAAAAACCACAATATTTTGGACATTATATTGCCAGAAAATTCCTGAAAATTCTAAAATTCCCCAAGAGGTGAATCAAAATTGGTTAATGTTTTCAAAGGGGGCTTTGTCAGAGCAACAGATAGAGGGGGTATATTGGATTTCCAACTGAATTCTTTAAAAAAAAATTGAACTAATCCTTTATTGTGGGTGCTCATTGAAATTGTCTCGCCGAGACAATTCAAATGAGTACCCACAAGATAGGGTTTCTGTGAGAAATAAAGATTTTAGACTGGCTTTATCCCCTTTTATCTGTACCTGTGTTACTACAGATTCTGCTTAATCTGATTGACTTCCTTATTGTCACCTTTATCTATATTAAAGATTCATGTTTAATAAGAATTTCTTATAAAGATATAAAAGAGCCATTTAATTCTGATAGATTCATAATTTTTTGCAGGAATAGAAATATGCAATAATGAAAAATACAAAGATGAAAATGGCCCCTTGGTGGTAAATATAGGATATAATCATATTTTGAGAGTAAAGACCCTGGTTTCAGGGGAAAGTGTGAGTTCTGAATAAGTTTTGCTTGATCTTCATACCAAGTGAAAGTATGGTAACAAGAGGGTAAGGTTAATGTTTGACTCTTAAACCAGGGTTTTAACCCTTGTCATGCTGAGCCCGGAATATTCCTGCTTTTGCAGGCAGTATAGACTAAAATCAGCCTGCACATATGTGCAGTCTGATGTTAGTCTACACCTCCTCTTTCTCACTTTCAAATCAGAATTGTCAATAGATTCAGTTTTTTCAATTAAAAATTGATCTACAGTTGGTACTTTCAGTGCTTTTTGCCCTTTGATTTTGATGAAAATTTTCAGCCAAAATTTATTCAGCATGACAAGAGTTAAGACATGAAAATATCCCATTTTGACCCCTAAATTTTTCTGTCAGGAGGGTCATTTTTGCTCCTATAATTTTCACCTTGATACAAGGGTTGTTAAAATTTTATACGGATTAGGCCAATTAATAATTACTTATAAAGCATTATTCGAAAAAAGTACATGCACATTAACGGGAAGTTTTATATGCTCAAACATGCTAAAAACTGAAGCACTAAGAAGATTCATATTAATTTCACACACAAACAAAACACATAGGTATTCCGGGGCGGCGCACAGTACATGACGTTGGTAATGTTTTCGAAAATTCAGACTATTGCTGTTGTACAATTAAGCTTGTCAAAACTCGTAATTCATGGACGAGGGAGGACTTGAATCTTCCTGTCCTTAATGTGTGTTTTTATGGTTGGTATAGTACTAGAATCGAGTGGTACGGAATCAAATTTCTCGGAATGGAACCCCTTTGTAAATAGCCATAGACTTGGAAGTTGACATCCCTACAGATGCCTAAATAAGCTTCTTTCTGCCAATATTCCCCTGTCTTTTTTATATTTTTATGGGGCTTCAAAGCCTCTATACGTTTAAAAAGAAAGCATTTGGTAGAATGAAACTTTCCTTTTCAGCTTGACCAGTTTTTAATCTATGTCTTTTAGGTATTTCTTCTAAATTTCAGAAAAAAAATATTTGTAGGGCAAAATTTCAAGTAATCCGGTGATGTCGTGTGGAACGTTCCGAATGAGCACCCCGCCACTATTTATTAGTCAGGGGAGAACAAATATTCATGAAAGAAGACCAAATCAGTGAGGTATTTAGTCTACTGCGCCAAGTACTCGTTACCATGGCATTGTATAATGGCAAACGCATCTGTGTTGTGTTTGTGAATTTTATCAATTCTACATAGACAGACGTGGATTGAATTCCGACAGCGAGTGATACAAAATTTAATAAATTGCTTAAAAGATAAAATTTTGCGAGACAAAATCCGGATAATTTTTTAACAACCCTTGTATTGCTTCAAATCATGAATTCAGTAGAAATATCCTTCTTTTTGATATCTTTATAAGAGATTCATATTTCATATGAATCTCTTATAAAGATATGAAGGAGACAGTTGAAAAAGTCAATAAGCATAACCAAGAAATATTTACTTAATAATAGTTATGATCCTCTTATTCTATTGGCTTGACCCCTTTGATGGCAGTTTTGACCCAGAAAAAATTAACAGTTCAGGGGTCAATGACTCCTAAAATTGAGAAACGAGCACAAGCACTGGAAGGGATTCCTGTGGGACCCCATTGAAAAACAGTAAGTATGGACCCTTAGAAACATTGTTTACAATTATCCAACCATGGGTGGGATGGCAAATGTAGGAAAGGAATTCATGCCTCACCTGTGGATCATTATCATTTTTTTCTAGTTTTCTATGACTAAGAGAAAAATAATTGTAACTGCCTATAAACATTTAGGCAGTTACAACTGTTTCATGCTAAGCCATCCATGTACAGTAAAACTTGTGTTAAGCCACCAGTTAATTACAAGGGACCACCAAAGTGGTCATTAATGGGGATGGTCGATTAATACAAACTATCATGATGAATGTGACAGGTCATTTTGATGGCATTTAAAGATTGTCTATCAAGTCATACTGAATCCTTTGATTTTCGAACCCATAAGAATCGTCTTATTTAGACAATTCTAATGGGCTCCAACAGCATAAGATTCAAGAATAACCAATTTTTCTCTCAGAATGTCCTCTTTTGCATAGATTTTGCTTCAGTGTAGGGACTTTTTATTGTGGTAGCTTAATAACATTGGTCGCTTAATAGACATGCTTGAGCAATATCGACTGTATCAGGTATGAAACAGTGTACCTACCAGATTTCTCAGTAAGTCTATAGCTTCAAGTATCAACTCCTGGTGTCCAAGTTTAACAACGTTCAATCGTTCAAGGTCAGCATGTGTCATCAGTAATAGTTTACGACCATCTATACCTTCATTTAGGAAATAGTGCATGTATGGAATCATTGCATCATCCATGTCCAAACCTATAAGATATAAGATATATAGAATCTTTCAGAAGATTTTCTTTGAGACAAACAGATGTTAACCTAGTCTAGAATTGAGAATGTATGAAGCACGCCTGGTCTCCAATACAATTAAGTAACAGATTCTTTTTGTCACATTTGAGCCTGTGCGCGACATTTCCAATAATTTGAAATGTGTATGAGGGACAAACATTGAGCAACGTAGATAGCCACATACTAATGTGAGGTTACTCGTTGGTTTACATATTCTTTGAGGCCATATCTATCTACGAAAAATATAGTAAAGACTCTGGTCAGACTGTGCGGATGCACAGACTGGCAAGAGTCTTTGTTTTGCAGTTATTTGAAATTGTTGGAAATCTCACGCACGGGCTAATTTATTGTTCTCTAAAACCAATTTATGGAACTGTCATATCATTTTAATATTTCAACAGATGGGCCCATATTTTGGTGACAAGACAGTCATGTAGAGCCCATCTTATCAATCCAATCAAAAATGATATCTTATAGAACATGTCATTAGCAACTTTAATATGAAGTTTTGTTGAATTCTGAGCAGTAGTTTAAGAGAAGAAGGTTTTTTTTATATTTCATCATAATGGGACTATTTTCGGTAACACGACTGTCATAGAGCCCATTTTATCAACACCATTTGAATTTAAAGAAACTAATCTGACAGAGCAAGTCCTAAGGATCAATCTGGTGAAGTTTGGTTGATTTCTGAACAGTAGGCTCAGAGAAGAAGATTTATTTAGATTTAATCAAATGGGACCATTTTTCAGTGATGCGATAGCCCATAGCACCCACGTTTTCAGTCTGCGCCATGATGGTGGCCTCCTTGGGATTACATCAAGTGATCAACTTTTAGGCGGCTTACCTCCTATTTCATTGATTGGAGAGAGGTGCTTTTTGCACCATCCACCTTGAAGTCAAAATTACAAAAATTAGTGCACAGACCCTTAACCAATACATACCTGTGATATTTCCATGCAAACTCATAGGGAGATTAAGACCTTTTCGTAGGGAGATAGGGTCCACAATAGGGAGATTTGCGTAATGTGTTGTGGCTAAAAAAAGGGGGGGTAGCAATGCACGTCTGGTAGTATTTGCAATGCTACAGAATTTAGTCTTATAATTTCACAGAAAAAGATGTTACGAATTCTCTTTTTTTTTCTATGCAAAATTCAGGATCCCACAATATAGGTTTATTTAGGTAAATATTCAGTAGAAAATAAGATCTTACCAAATTCAAAAGATGTAGGCCTTGAAATTTAGGAGGAGATTGTCAAAGTTTTTTCTTTATTTCTTTGAGTAATGTAGATGGTAATACTGCATTTATACATCATTAAATTCTAGGCCTTGTAATTGGAGACGTTTTTTTTCACTCTGTTGCCATGGCAACCAGAGTTCTTCATGATTTCGATTTTCTGTGAAATATTTTAAAAAATGACTTATTCTAAGGATCATCTCTGTGTAGTTTGGGTATAAAATCTGATGAATAGATTTGGTGATTTTTATAATTGTTGACGGATGGACACATGGATGGACGAACAAAGAGACAGACCAATAAATCATAACAGGCACTTACTGTTACTGAACTACGCTAATAAGTGGTTCTGATAGCAAAATAATGATAAAAGACGAACTTGCAGACAGCATATTCAGAGTTTGTGGACATTAAAGACAAACATGGTAGAAAACAGAAAGTGGAAGAGCTACCACTCAACCCTAATCCATGTTGATTAGCTTTATGAGCAGCTCTGTGTTAGCAGTAAAGAGCTAGTCCACAATTATGCATTCTCAAATCTGTAACATTTGTGTTGACAAATAACTTCATTAGACCATTCAATTCCAATTTACAGAATTATAAAATGTGTGTAAACTCTCAAACAAGGATCCGGTGAAATCGCCGTTGCATTAAAAAAGCGAATGTCTTATGTTTCTTTAATTTCAATTATCAAATACTAAATTTGAATGACAATTTGAGAATGAGTGAGACAGTTTTTTTACTTTTAATTACTTTAATGATTTGATCATAAAACATACGCAGATCTATTAAATAAATATCTGCGTCAATATTAAAGTATGACCGCTTTCAGTGTTTTACTCCATCACACGTTTCTTCACGAGGTTTTTTTTTACGATGCCGCCTCATTTTACAAAGCTTGTGTGACGCATCGCTTTGCATATTATGTTCGACCTTTTCCTTCATGATGCTTTAATTGTGAAGTAGAAATTTTAAGTAGCTTTTTGGAATAGGATATAGAAATACGGGTTAAATTTACTGTGTTTACAGCCATTTTAAAATTTCAAAATAGGTGAAAAAAATCACTTTATCACTGCTTAATGTATCCACTATGTTCATCTTATTTTTTTCAAGTAATATCGGGTAACAATGTTTCACCCGGTTTAGATCTTGTTTCTAAGAAAGATCATTATTGCTGATCCTCATAATTGATTTCGTATACAGTGTGAAGGGTGATAGGTACAGTAGCACCTGTTTGTTGGCTATAGTTGATCTATCCCACCACGATAAACTTTGACACTTCCAGACAGATAAATAACACTTTACCCGATATTGGATTTCTCACTTCCCATTCAACCCTTCAGAACGGTGATTTTGCATTTTTGGCTCCTGATTTTTTTTCAGATCCAAATTTCCTCAGGTAGGGAGAAATGATTTCCCGATAGGGAGAGCGGGAGGAAGGGTAAAATATAAGGAGAATACACAGAGATCGAGATATCACATGTCTGCCAACATAGCTATAACAATCTGATTAAATAGGACTATTTTCTTGTATATGTTACAAACTTGGTCTTATTTGGTTAAGAGAACATTCTAGGATGCTACCTCTGTGATCCTTCTTGTTGGGTGTTTATACATGTTGTCCACATCCTGTTCATAATGTTGGGCATAAACTGAATTTTATTTTCTATCACGATTTTAAAAGATTTTTTCAACTATTTACATCTTACTTATGAGGATAATTCTCTTGCTGTTTTATGGGTTCATTGTAACTATGATTATCAAATTTAAAATTTCGGTCCCTTGAAATCAGGAATTGATTGATTTCGGTTTTTCACTGCTTTTAAAAATCGTTTGGTCATATCTCGGCGACTGAAGCACGCAACAATTAATTCTTGATAGAGTAGTGATTGACACTGGGTAGACTCATGACCAGGTGCTAAGTAAGCTAAGTCTGGGGGTTGTAGGTTCAATTCCCATGTCAGGTACATCTTTTCCAACCTCATTTACTTCAATGGTGTCAGAAGTAAACAGATAAGTTTGGCCATAAGGGAGCTGTGTGGAACTGGCTCCAATTGGTTAAAATGGAAGGAGAGTACTGGTTAGAGTACCAGTTCTCGCCAACCACCCTGGTTCACAGTAAAGATGAAAAGAAATCACTTAAGATAAGATAAGATAAGATAAGATTTATTTTGAGTAGGCAAGACAAAGTAACAAAATAACATAAGCTTAAGGAAGCTTTTGAACCGACTATATAACAATAACATATCTAGAGGCTAATTGCACTACCTGAAAAGTAAAAAGTTGAAGTGAAGGATTTCTTAATTAACCCTATCCTGTCCAAAACCTGGTTTTTACGTCCCTAAGATTTTGTAATTGAGAAAATATTGTAGAAAAAGATGAAATTGTTTGTCACAAACAATTTCTTCTTTTTCTGGAAAATGTTTTACGCTTCTGAATGGTTATTTTTAAAATTAAAAGCACTTTAAATTTTCGTCTGCAAAACCTTTGAATTTAGACAGGTCCAAAATTTTGTAAAACAGGAAAGGGTTAAAAGTTATGTAGATAACAACTTCTTCTTCTCTACTGAATATTGCATCTTCCTTTTGTGAAAATGGTCGGTTGGTGAGAACTGGTCTGCGGCGAGAATTGGTCTCTAATCAGTAGTGATCGACAGTGGGTAGACTCATGACCAGGTGCCAGGTTAGCTCAGTTGTCAGAGTGCTGTGCTATGTTCCGCAGATCGTGGGTTCCAACTTCCAGTCCCGTGTTGGGATCATTTTTCTGCCCTTCTGTACTTCAGGAGATCTACCATTACATTCTTTACCTTTACCTTTTACCTTTGCGTTGAGATCATCTTTAGGCTGGCGCCTCTTCGATCCATCTTACTCTGTTGATATCCTGAATGCCCGCTTCCGGTCCGTAGCACTCGGGATTAAATTTGATAGGAATATGCTTCCACACATTATTTAAAACACTCTTAAAACTATTTACATTTTTAGCACTGATCAGCTCCTCAGGCAGGTTGTTCCAAGGTGTGATAATACGCATAGTGAAAGAATTTTTACGCAAGTTTGTTTTGCACTGTGGTTTATAAAGCTTATGTTTGTGACCTCTGGTATTTGGTTTATTGATTGATTTGTTAACGCAGAATAGCTTCCCTTTGTTTACTTTATCGATATCGTTGATTATTTTGTACGTTTAAATCATGTCTGCTCTTAATCTACGGTATTCTAGTGAGGGAAGTCCTAATAGTTTGAGTCTTTCTGGGTAGCTTTTATCTCTTACTTCAGGAACTAATTTTGTAGCACGTCTTTGTATATTTTCAAGTTTGATTTTCTCATTTTTGTACATAGTCAACCAGACGCAACTCCCGTATTCTAAATGAGGTCTAACAAGGCTTTTGTACAAAATCAAAAACATTTCTTTATCAATGACTGTAAAACTTCTTCTGATTAGTCCAATCATTTGGTTTGCTTTTTTTATCTTAGTATCAATATGTTCGCGGAATAAGAGTTTGTTATCCACAATGATGCCAAGATCGGTTTCTGTTGTGTCTTTTGAGATATTTTTATGTAGAAGAGTATAGGGTGAGTTAGTATTATCCTTCTTTCCAATGTGAATGTGCTTGCATTTATCTTGATTAAAATGTAGTTGCCACATGTTCAACCACACCTCTAGTTTGTCAATATCCGATTGTAACTTATCATGGTCTGCAGCACTTTTGATAGGAGAGTATATCTTTGTATCATCTGCAAACAGCTTGGTATTGCAACTTAGATTGTCTGGAAGATCGTTTATGAAAATAGTGAAGAGTATAGGGCCTAACACACTACCCTGAGGAATTCCGCTGGTGACTTCTTTAAATGTTGAATTTACGCCATTCAGTACAACCCTTTGCATCCTACCTGTCAGGAAATCCTCAATCCAGCCCAAAACATTTCCAGCGATGCCATATCCTTCCATTTTCTTTAATAGTCTTCTATGTGGTACTGTATCAAATGCCTTCTTGAAATCCAGATAAATGACATCTAACTCCTTGTTCTCATCTAATATTTTGGTCCAATCATCCTTTGTCTCAATAAGCTGGGTGGTACATGATTTACCGGCTCTAAAACCATGCTGATTTTCTGAAAAAAGGTTATTTCCTTCCATGTGTAGTAATATTATCTCTGATGATTCTTTCCATAATTTTGCAGACTATGCTAGTAAGGCTTATTGGTCTGTAGTTACCAGCATCTTCTTTGGACCCTTTTTTTTTGAATAATGGAGTAACATTGGATGTTTTCCACACTGAAGGTAACTTCATTTCTGTCATGGATTTGGTAAAAATGGTTGTTAGCGGTTTTGTTATCAAGTCTGCTACTTCTTTTAGGAATTTTGGATGTACATTATCAGGAGCCATACTTTTTCCGTCTTTCAGAGCCTTTAAGTGCTTATTTATGGTCTCCTCATCAAAGATTATATTGTCTATTGTGTTGTCAGTTCTTTTTGCGAAGTCTGGTACGAGATTGTTCTCTTTTGTGAAAACACTTTGGAAATGATTATTTAATAACTCCGCCTTTTCTTTATTGTCAGTGTGTATATCACCATTTTGGTCCATCAAGACTGGGATTTGTTCTTTTACTTTTGTTTTAGATTTTATAAATTTCCAGAATTTTTTTGGATTGGATTAAAGGGTTGACACAATATCTTTTTCATAGTTTCGTTTTGCTTCCCTAACCTTTTTCACAGCATTGTATTTGGCATGAGTGTAGTTTGTTCTATTTTGTGTAGTTCTGCAATATTTGTATTTCTTCCACCTTGAACGTTTTGTTTTCACGGCCTTGAGGGCTTCAGCGTTCATCCATGGTGTCCCCGATTTGTTAGGATTAAATTTGCACTCTGGTATGTTCTCTTTTGCTAAATTCATAATAGTATCGGCAAATTTTCCCCAACTCGTCTGAGCATCACAATGGCTAAATTCTAAATCCCAGTTTTTGTCCCCGAGTATTGAACGTATATTTTCGTAGTCTCCTTTGTGGTAGTTGAGTCTACTTGGTGATTCTCTATTGCTTTTACTGTCGCTTCCAACAAGCAGATTGAATTCTATGCATTCATGGTCACTTTTTCCTAATGGCGCGTTATGGGTTACACTATCGACCATCCCAATTTCAGTGGTGAGGATGAGATCCAGTATGTTTGATGTATTTCCCTCTTTGTGGCGTGTTGGTTTTGTTATATGTTGATGAAGAAAAGACTCCTGGATTATGTTAAGAAATTTTTGTGTTAAGCTGTTTTGACCTTCATTACATCTTTCCATTTCCCAGTTGATGTTTTTGAAATTGAAATCACCTACATGTATTTTTAAGTTACATTGATGGCTATCTTTCTTGTTATATGAGAGTATGTGGGTTAGTTCGTTGATCACATGGTTGTCTGTTGCGTTCGGACTACGATAGATACAGCTTAATAAAATATTGTTCTCTTCAGTATTGATCATTATTTGAACATATTCCACTAATGTTGTTTTCAAGTCATTCACTTGGTATGCTCCGATAGTATTTTTAACATATATTACACAACCACGCTTTGTAAAAGTTTTTTCTGGGGGATGAAACATTGTATAACCCGGAATGTGCCATATTGGAGAATTGTATTCCAGATCGTAATTCTGTTTGGGAAACATCTCAGTGACCGCAATAATATCATATGCATTGCTATTTACAAGCGCTTTCAGTTCATCAATTTTGTTTAACAGACTGTCAGCATTTGTGTACATAATGTTAAAAGATTTTTTTATATTACATTTTATTTTGTTTTCTTTAAAAATAAAACTAGCTCCCTAGTCCATATTAGGGGTTAAAAGATTACTGCTGCTCGTCGCCCCTTCTGCAGATGCACCGGCCAAAACAGTAGGCACATTACGGCTGCTTCTAACTGGTAGTAGTAGGTCCTGTGACATCAGCTGAGAATCGAAAATCCCAGACATGTTTGGTAATTGTATGCTGGGAATACGTAATACCGTTGATGTAACGGAAATAACTCTGATAGCTTCACTAAACCCAAACATACTGTAGAATTTCTAGTAGAAATACGTGATTTGATATCTTTTTGGCGATTGAATACTGTTTTCAATACAAAAAAGCCGATTTCTTGCCTTTGAAACGGTTCTTTATTCATGGGGTGTGACCCATTTGATTGAAGTGAAAACACCGAATTACCGGTGATTTTGTAAAATGTACCCGGGGTAGTTTATCCTCCGTGCTACTGGCTTAAACTTCCTGATGTAGGATTCCTATTTTTATTAGACAAAGAAAAATGACAAATTTTGATAGTTTAAATATATTCTAGTCAATTTTATCTGATTTTAAAATAGACCTTCTTAGAAAATTTCAGAAACAAAAAACAAGATAAATTTACATCAAATTAGTTAATTCATAATCAACAATCAGATCAATTATCAGTAGATCACTTGATGGTAATGTTTCTGCATAAAATGTTGTTTCCAGTTCAGGCTAAATGACAACAGATAATTTAGAACAACTGCAATATGACAAAAGTTTTGAGTTAATTGATAAGGAAAGAAATTATTACAGACATCTTAAATCTTTGTATATGAAATCATTACGCTGACCTGGAAATGACATGTTAGGCACAAACACTGATAATCATATATAAGAATAAACGTTGATACAGTCCACTCATTGGCATTAATTTATTTCACAGTGAGGACATCGGAATGTGGAACCCCTCCTCAATACTCTTACTGGAGTACAAAATTTCAAGTGGGTCCAGTGTTGGCAGATATCACATTGGCCCCAGTGAACAATCTCAAGAACATATGCTAAATTGAGAGCATCTGGTGTCATTTTCTTACACATGCAGCACTTATCAGACTCTGATGCTTCACTTTCTAATGATAAATTGTCACTATCCTCATACATCAGATTGATGGCTGAAGGTCCAGGACGGGGAGAGAGTTGTTTTACAGGTTTAGTTACAGGAAGTGTAGATCTCGTCAAATTTTCAGTTGCTTTCTTCTTCATTGGTTCTTTGGAATTCTGTGGTTTTACATTTGGTGCCAATGTCTGTTTAATGGACAGTTTAGATTTTTTTGTAGGCTCTGGTTCAAGGTGTTTCATTTTTTCTGCTTTTGATGGTGACATTAGGTTTCCATTTACTGAGGGAGGCTGTTTCCTTTTTTTAGTTACTTCTACAGCTTTTGTTATTTTCCTACTGTCCAAAAATGAAACTGGAGAATGTGAATTATCATTTCCTTTGTTTACATCTAAATCATTATTTAAGTCAGAGTATATGGCAGATGGGGCGGTTTGAAGTCCATCTATTTTTGTCCTATCACAAGGGTATATACCAGTCTTCCTGAATGCAGAAATGAGGTTTTCTGGTGTAAGTCCTTTATTGTAGGCCTTTCCTGATATCATGGCTATATTGTTTCTAGTGATATGGATCCCTGGATTCCTGCGAAGAAAGGCTTGACACTCACTGTAGTAGCAGTTTTTCAGTGGTCCAAAACACCCAACATCCAAAGGCTGTGTAATGTGAGAAGTATGGGGTGGCAATACAAAAAATATAACATTGTGAGCTTTTCCCCAATCTGTTAAGGTAAGGTTTACATGTGACTTGTGACCGTCAAACAGAATTAATATTGGCTTGCCATTGGTGGATACAAACTTAAGGAAATGCTGCTCCAGATATTCCAGCATCACTGTAGAATTTGACCATCCAGATTCTGTGACAGTTCCAGAAGATCCAGGACTAGCTCCTTGTAAAAGATCAGCATTCCATCGCTTACCAGGAAATACATAGAAAGGTGGAACACACATTCCAGCAGCACTTCCCATTGCAATTATGGTGACATTTTTTCCTCGATTTGAGGTGATGGCTTGTGGTGTAGTACCTTTTTGACAGATAATTTTAGTTGGTGTATGCTCCATCATTAAACCTGTCTCATCCATGTTCCATATATTTTCTGGTCTTCCCCAAAAATCGTGCTTTTCATAGACAGATTCCAGCTCATTGAAGTAATTCTCAAGAACACTGGGTGATGTGCTTTTTGCCCTGACCATTGACAGCTTTTGTGCCTTTCCTAGGGTAAGGTCTGGGTTTCTCTTCTTGAAGCCATCAAACCAGGATTGGGCTAAAACAGGTTCTGAAGGTGTTCTTTTTTTCAGTTTAATTGCAAAATCCGTGGCTAGGTTGATGAATTCTTTCCTTGAATAGCCATACCCTATACCTGCCATGTAGGTTACATGCTCTACTAGCTGTTCCTCTTCTTCCATGCTAAAGAGAGGGCTTGGGCCAGGGTTTGTTGGTCTCCCTTTGGAATCTGGGACAGGTTGTATGCCCAATGTACGGTCTCTAAGGGTGCTAACAGGAATCCCATACAGCTTGGCTGCTTTGCAGACTGACATTTTCTCCATTTTGACATGATCATAGGCCTTTCTGATCAAATTGACATCATACTGCCTTTTCTTGTACTTTCCAATAGTTGGTAGCTGAAAATAGAAAAAAAAAACTAAGAAACACCAAGAAGATTAAATTATTTGAATTCATTTCTGGAAAAGAATAATGAAATGGAAGTTTACGCCAGTAGGTGAATCCTTTCCAAATAAGGTAATCACGTGATATTCATTCACGTGTAAAAAAAGGTGAAGGTCATGTAGCAGCCGATAGCTGTCACCGCTGTCAAATCATTATTTCTGAATACATTTCTGGTGGATTTTATCATGAAAAATCAATAGAATCGTAAAATTGTTGAATTCTTTAAATAAAAAGACCCTTTTCCCTCATAAATATCTTATTTTAACAAAGAAAATATCGAACTTACCCGTAGAAATGACATTGTTCAGCGGTCCGTAACAAAACAAACAACCGTGGGCGGAAGTGAACGTTTTCATCTGCGCACGCGTAAGTAATTCGGAATTTTCGGCGATCGCCGGTATTTCGTATACACCGGTATTAGATATACTCACTATATATATTTTGATGGGGTTGTAGTGGCTGTAACATCCAGGTCTGTAATATCTTCTCTGTTGTCATTGGTACTTACTTGGTTTCTGTTGGATTCCGGCGTTAATGTTCTTTCTGGATCAGTGTATTCGTTATCTGTTGCTACATTCTCTTTTCCTTTATCTTTCTCTCTCTCTTTCCTAACCTCAAATTGAAATCAGGAAATTTGAATTGAGTGCATTCCGACTAATAATGAGATAATCAAAAGAAACTTTTCGTGCAAATTCTCACCCCTAAGCCATTCGGCCACCTGATCCGATGTCCATTTCTCGAACTGAACATTACTGCTCATCTTTTGATTGTCAAGGAGCATACTTTAGCTTTGTTTTCATTAACTTAATTTCGCGAGAACTGGCAATCAATTTTTTTTGTGTCACGTAAAGATATAATTTCGTAAAAAATACACCGATTGTTTGGGGGTGCATGAAATTACCAAATTATTCAATAATTACCCGATTAAACCAAATTTTGAACAAAGTAATCGTAATATAACGATTCTTATTAGTTTAACAATATCCTATTTGAGCTTTATTTGATAATGATTATTATGAATCGGAAATACAACCAATGATTTTTTCCTGTTGCTTAAAGGAGATTTTAATATTTTGGTGCACTGAATTGTACATTACATGAGAAACCATCGGCTGCTTAGCATAGTAAGATAATTACCGAATTATTGTGAAATAAACCTTATTCTAGTTTTTTTATTAAATAAAATGTTATACCTGATTATCCATTATGAGGGACAATTGACAGGATAAGTATGTTGAGGTGATAAACAAATCATAGCGAAAATCAAACTTTTATCAGATTTCTGAATAATTTGGTATACCGGATTATCCATTACGACAAATAAAAGAAATTGGAAAAAAAAATAAATAAAAAAGTTGATTTTGATATTTATCATAAAAGAGATGATTAACAAATCACTGCGAAAATCAAACTTTTATCAGATTCCTGAATAATTTGGTATACCGGATTATCCATTACGACAAATAAAAGAAATTAGAAAAAAAAATAAATAAATAAGTTGATTTTGATATTTATCAAAGAAATTAGAAAAAAATAAATAAAAAAGTTGATTTTTGATATTTATCATAATATTAGAATTAATTTGCTAATAGTTTAATTTAATTTGGTAATGCTGAATAATTTGACAATTCCGTTTACCTATTGTTTGGGACAGTTGTTTTGGCCAACGGTTCTTTATCACCTTTTGTTAAAAGTTTTAATGATCTTAATGAAAAAATATTGGCAGAATCTGGGCAAAATGGTGATACATGGGTCCCGTTTGTAAAAAAAAATTGCCCATGTAGGGCACTCATAGTATCCATGTGACTATTATCCTCGTCTATGTCGGATTCATATGGGCAGATCGTGTGCAAAATATCTAATGTGCCCCATATGGTTCCCTTTCTAAAAGTATTTCCTATAATGGACTCATGTAGGTCCTATAAAACCTAAAAATTTCGAAAATTTGGCAGTGACATCTTGTCTAACTTTATCAAGTAATGTTTTGTTTTTTTTTCCAATAATTTTATGTTTGATACTTAATGAAAGTTTTACCATACCATTCCAACCGAAAATATATCTGCACACCAGTAGTATATTTTTCTGGTATTAACTCAAAATAAATTGTTAAAGCCGTTTTATAAGCTAGCCTAGCGTCAGCTTTATTGGCCGCAAAGTTTAGTTAAAATACAAAATTTTGAGGAAGTCTCAAAGTTCAAATGAGTGCAAACTGCCTCTGGCAGCTTAACCACTAATCAATGAATGCTTTCGCCATAAAAGTAGTTCTCCAGTAATATTGCATACCTATGTCTGCAGTTTCACTCCCTGATACTTTAAGCTCGTAAGGGCAAATCAGGCTTATGGTCAGCTGTGTGTTCATCAGATATCCCTCGTACGTCGTTCGTCATCAACTTTCTTTAGTGTTTATATATCATAGGGGCGACAATTCATGAATATTGGATAATAATGATTGTCAGGTCATTAGGATGAACCGTATGAATTTTTGAAATATTCCATATGAAAACACGAGAAAAGGATACATGTTGACACTTTCTTTGTTTACAGTCTAAGGGCCCTCCATTGGTGCATTTATGATGAAACTTTTTCAGTATGTTAGTCAAAATGATAAAACGTTCTGAAAGACTTCAAGAGCAAAGTTCATCTGAAAATACAAACGTAGGGACATGAAAAATTGGCTCACCCGTGATGAACGATGACCAGAATATTTTTTCATGTGAGAAAGGGAACTCAATTAGAAAACGAGAACATTTGAACAGAAAAAGGGAAAGAAAAATCGGGATTTATTAGAATTTTTTCACACTCACAGTTGTACAGTGTAACTCAATTCTTATAAAACTTTGTTTAATTTCTTATTGGTTATATTGATGCATGCTTAAGGGGCCTTTATGAAAACACATATAAGGGGGCCCTTTATGACTCTTTGCACACTAAAGGGGACACTATTTGGGCTCAATCTTAATCAAACTTGGTGAGAAAGATTACCGATCTTGCTATTTAGGACCATCGTGGTCCTCTTGTATAAAGTAGAAAAAATGGAAGAATTGGAAAAAAAACCCCAAAAAACTCGTTATATGAAAGATCCTATTTGCACTATCTTCAATTTGGAATGTGGATTTCCAAGAATGTCACAAGCGTGCAAAGTAATGACTTAGCTTGACTAGAATTTTCACTATGCATACCAGATTGTAGGGTCACTTAGATATACTATATTCAAATAAGAACTCATTCGAAATTAGGCTTTTTAGCTAGGAGTTAGCTTTATTCCAACCCTGATTTTGTATCATGATATTTTTTTAAAAAAAGGAAATTACTTAAAAATATCTATACTTCTATAGCTTTCGGTACTTTTAGTACTTTGATTTTCTTTAAACATCTACTTCTCTAAAACTTAGAACTCAACCACACTTCAGGGGAATAAGCCTTTCAGATTTGTTCGTTAAATGCTGATCCGGCTAATGACATAGGATAAAATAAAAAAAAAACCAAAAGCGCTGAAGGCCTGGTTAATAAAGAGGCAAGGTGAAAATTGAAGGCATGCACTTCGATTTTTTAATCGTTTTAGAAAGGCTTTTTAGGCGAGGGAAACAAAGGGTTCCATTAGATTGGTCCCACTGTCGACTATCATAAAAGGCTTCATATATGAGTCGACAGTAGAACAAGTCTATAAGATTCGTAAGCCACATTCCGAACTCACTTCCAAGGAAAAATGTCGAACTGTTTGCTCATTATATAGCGCTGACTTCGCCAAAAACAACTAAGGTATAGATTACTACGCCCGATACCGCTTTGCAGACAGGCGCAACCCGCCTTTTCTTTTTTTCTTTTTTTTTAATATATAATATTAGTTGAGTTGATTGGTTTGCTACTAGTCAGTCAATTTATCCATTCGATCAGTCGGTCTAACAATCTTAATAATGTTGTTTTTCTGGGGGCAAAGGCTCGTCGGCTCTTTCTTTTACATTGAATTTAATTTCATAAAGAAGTTGTATTTTACCGTATTATACAGAACCCAAGAAATTGATAGGGTTTCCATTTCCCAAAATATGGTCCACCCTATACTCATACCCCATTATTTTTAAATTTCTACCAAAGATATATATCAAATTACACTCAAGTTGATTTAGTGTCTGCAACCTGTTCCAAGTTGGCCCAGTCTAAAATTTTGTAATATGTTTGAGGGTTTAAGGATGGGACAATGCTTTTATTTTTTTTTTTTTTATTTAGATTAATGCATTACAAGAAATAAATGTTTAGACAGGTCCAAATTGTAAAGGGTTGCAGATTACATACAATGTATGGGCAAATTAGTAAAGTTTGTAGCAGAAAGGGTAGATAATATAATGGAGAAAGGAGAAAGTGTTAGTTACCTCGAGTGTTGTTTCGTCTATTCAGTTCCCTCGCCTTCAGTACTATCAGTACTTTGATTTAAGCGCAGCTCGGTTTATAAATATGCAAGCACTGCGTTGAACACACAAAGCACTTCGTGTCGCACAAAAGTTGATGACGTATGTATTCTCGACCGTTTTTTTGCCCCACGTGAGCACAAAAAAACTACGTAGTTTACACGTGTTCGGTTTTTGACTCGATTATCTTTTTGCAAGGAAATTTCCAGGATGCAGGATTGTTTCCTATGGCCTGCTAAACCAGGCAAAAATCTACAGTCCTGTCAGCATTCCTCAGTTATGTCCAACATATATGAAAGGATTCTTGGTAATCAGCAGACAGGTTTTTTTTTTTTTAAAAAATTAAAGTTTTCCATCCCTACTTATCTGCATTTAGATCATAATAACTGCCAAACCACTCTTCTTAGACTAGATGAAGATTGGAAACAAGCATTAGACAACAAACATTACATTGGAACATCCAAATGGGTCTCTCAAACATTTGACTGCCTTCCCCACAATTTAATTACCCTGAAATTATCAGATTTCTCTCTTCGGATGCCTGCAATCGCATGACAAACTATCTGTCAAACAGGTCACAAAGAGTAAAAAAAAGGTAATACTACAAGTTCATGGCAAGATATTCTTAAAGTTGTACCACAAATCACGGAACCCCCTTTTTCAATATTTTTTCTCAACGATAGATTATACTCAATGGAGAAATCTAGAATTATCCTGACAATAACATCATTTTAAAACAATCCAGAAAAAGACGGCGATACTTGAATTCAATGGTTTAAAATCAAGCAAAAACAGGCAAAGCCAGTGTAATTTTAACTAAAATGCATGGTCAAAGTACAAAAAGGGCAATTGAATCATTTGAGTTTGGTCTTTCTTACATCGAATGTGAGGATGAGGTCAAGCTTCTTGGAATACATTTTCATTACTAGCTAAACTTTGGTTCTCGTGTTACGTCCTTATGCAAACAAGAGGGCCAAAGTCGCCCTTAATCGCTCATTAATTGAACTGTCCAAAGCTCATTTAAGGAAATTTTTGAAAGTATTTTTTTTTCTAAGGAACGATCCTGTGAATTTCGAACTTCATTGAGCAAAAGATGTGAGCTCAAGAGTGCATACAACCTTTTTCTAAGAATTGACCCCGTGACCTAGTTTTTGACCCCACTAGACCCAATCTTGAACTCGTTGGAGATTTTATCAAGATAATCATTCTGACCAAATTTCAGATTGGTCGGACAAAGATGTGAGCTCAAAAGTGCATTTAAGTTTTTTTTCTAAGCATTTACCCCGTGACCTATTATTGTCCCCACTAGAACTTGTTTCGAGTTCGTCCGAGGTTTTATCAAAACAAACATAATGGTCAAATTTCAGGTTGTTTAGACAAAAAAGTGAGCTCTAGAGTACATACAATGTTTTATAAGTTTTGACCCTGTGACCCAGTTTTTGATACCACTTGACCAAATTTCGAACTCGTCCAAGATTTTTTAAGACAATAATTACGACCAAATTTCAGGTTGTTCGGGAAAAATTGTGACATCTAGAGCGCATACAATGTTTTATAAGATTTGACCACTTGAGCTAGTTTTTGATCCCACTTGACCCAATTTCGAGACAATCATTGTCATTTTCTGACCATTTCAGGTACATCGGGCAAAAAATATGGCCTCAAGAGTACAGACAAGGTAAATGTTTACGACACACGGCACAAGACGGACGACGGACATCCATCTAACCACAAAAGCTCACCTTCGTGCTCAGGTGAGCTTAAAAACAGCAAGTTCATTGGACATTTTGCAGCAATTGTGAAAACAGCAGAATAATAATCTTTAAAACGTTCATTCGCTCCAACTTTTACATCTTTTCATTCATTCGGAACCTTTGTAATTCCAAAAACACAAAAATATTGAAAGATTCAATATTATTCTTTATATTGTATGCTTTTCTCCATAGAAACGATAACAAATATAGTTTCTCTTAATTACAACTGTTTATGACTTTATTGCTAATTATATTTTAATATTTATCAAAATTGATTACCTTTTCTTGGTTGCACTATTGACTGTTTGGTTCCACGTGCCTTTCCGTAGCAACGCCTATTTACTAAACGTGTCCCCTTACCCATCTGGTCTGATTCACAAAGGTTTCTTTAAAAAAAATGTGCATTGAGAGATATTTTTGCACATAACAATAAACCCATTCAAAATCTTTAAATTTTCACGGAGGTCAAATTTTACGTTGATTGATTGATGATTGAATGGAGTTTTACGCCGCTTTCGACACTTTTTCAGTTATATCGGCTGTAGCACCTAACAATGGTTTCCTGGTATTTCTCTCACAAGTTCAACCACCACATCCTTTCAAAGCTTCCAGCTGCTGTCTCACATACGAGGTCTAAAATTATCAACCCATTGATGAGAGACAAAAAGTCTGAAAGGATGAGTGCCGCCGTCGGGGATCGAACCCGGGACCTCTTGATTGATAGTTCGAAGCGCTACAAACTGCGCTATGACGGCGGCTAAAATGTTACTTATTTAAGTTATCAGCAAAAAATGTGTCTACGAAGGCAAGCCAACAAAAGTAGGTTATCTCCTGTCAAAAACAAACTGCAGCAAACTGTTACCGGAACTTAGAGGGTGGTTTTAAAAACGTTATATATTAATATATAGCTACTTCGGACAATTTTCCAATTGAAATTCAAAGACTGGTGCAACAAACCACGTATCAAATCTGTTTGATATAATGACTCCTGCAAAATGCTAGTGTTTTATAGGCCACTTTTCTAATGGCAAATGACTGATTTGAAGGGCATTTGATAAATGCCGAAACTACTGCAACTCTTCTAGTGTCCTTAAGCATTATTTTGCACATTCCATCCTCTTAGAGACAGGTTTCCTCCACGATAACAGGAAATATTGCTTTTATTTGATGGTTAAGTAACAGTCTCGGGTGGCATCATTATTTCACCCAATAAATGTGGTTATATGGTTGTTCTACTAAAAGTAGCAAAGAAAGATTAAAATTTGTATAAGGGTTTTTATTTATTCCGATTTTTTTAAAAAAAAAATGTTATGGTCCTTTCTTTTTGAGCTAAGTATATTTAAGGACTATACATCATCCTATTAGAGCCTGATACTTAAAGTGAATGCTACATCTCTTCATCTCATCAGACTCATAATAATTGCTATAGAAACTTTTAAATGTATTCATGGGCTTTCCCCATGATATCTTCGACATCTTGTGATCTTGAAAAACAACAGCTGTATTTCTAATTACAATTTCAAGCATTCATTTGAGGTTCAACGGGTTAGAATAACAAGGTATGACAAGAACACATTTAGATTCAAGGCAACCCGGGTGTAGAACGTACAGCCTATCTGAAGAATTGCGGAAAGTCGATGAGTTCAGGTCCCGAGTGTAGATGTGCCATGTGTCATAGTTAAAATTTGCAAAAAACCCTTTACTGTTTAATCCCTGCTTTTTACGTGCCTGTGATTTTATGATAAAGAAAACATTGTGAAAAAAGAAGAAATTGCTCCTGACAACTACTTTCTTCTTTTTCCACACCATTTTCTACCCTACTGAATGGTTATTTTTCAAATTAAATCCACTTTTAATTTTCGTCTGCAAAACCTTTGAATTTAGACAGGTCCTAAATTTTGAAAACAGGAAAGGGTTAAGTTACCCTACACGATATTCGGGTACTAGAGTACTCAAATATCCCCGACTCATCCCAGCTCTATTTCAAAGGTCTGCATTGTTTACCATTCCAGAACTCGACTGAATACTTTTTAATTGATTGAACTCAAATTTGTTGTACAGGTGACAGTATCAAAGAACTTTTGGAAAAATATGATTATTAAATGACTATTCTTCAAAGATCCACCCGGTTTGTTCATCCCCCCCACCCCCACAAGTCATTAAATCGTCAGTACGAACGGAACAGAGTAACACCGTATAAATGGCGGGAATCTCAAACCCGCGTGGGTCAGGTGAAGAGCTGTTTGCGACAGATTTACAACGAAGGTGGGTGCCCCAAAAGTCTATGGTAGAACTAGTAAACTTGAAAATGTTTTATGTAATAATGTTGGCCATTTTATCTATTTCATTTTTATTTACAAGGTTTTATGCCAAAAAGTTTACCTTTTACGGTGATTGGTCAACTCCGCCCATTTTTAACTCGGCCCATCGGCAACTCGGCCCAACGTTTAACTCGGCCCAATTTAATTTGCTGCCAAAGCCTTCTTATTTTCGATCATCTATTTAGTAATTTTATTACAAATACAAAAGTATTCAAACTTCATTCAGTTTTAAGGAAATTTACGTTTTCATCAGAAAATTAAAAGGTTAAATTGAAAATAAGGACCATTCTTAAATTCATACATAATGAAACAATAAAACAATGAAAGCCTTTAAAGAATGTGGATTCAAAATTTTATAGGCAGTCAGAGGTCATGCCCCCTGAAATTTTTTAAATAAATGGTGACTGGTAACCACCTTTTACAGCCACAATTCGGTTCAGAGAAGTGGGTGGGGTTAAACTAAATTCCATTAGAATTGTGTAATACTCTCAACAACAAAAATAATTCACCTTAAATTCAAGTTATAACATTCATGGGCGTAGTTAGTGGTACGGCCAGTACGGCTTTAGCCGCACCAATAATTTTTCTGAAAATGAACGCAGCCGAAACAAATACCAGACATTACTTCATGAAATACTAAATCTAATTTTAATTAAAATATTCACTCTATCAGATGAAAACACATGCTTGTTTACAACTCTTAGAATACCAAAGTAAAGGCTTAGCTTACATCCAGCCTTTGAAGACTTAGTATACAGTGCTCTCAATAAGGGCCAAAATCAGGAATTTTTGTAATTCCATGTTGGGATTTCAGGAATTTTTTTTACGAAGTAAGGAATTTCTAACCCCTCCCCCTGCTACCCCCCCCCAACACACATACCTTCCTTTTTCTGTACACTCTGTAAATGCTAGTTTCCTTTTTCAATGTAAGTTAAATTTTTGCTCCCAAAGTCCATGATTCTGGTTGGTTCTCTAAGAATAAACGACTTCCAAGCCTTAAAACCTGTAGCTTTGACTTTAAGCTGTAGGGATGAGCTTTGGTTTCACAATCCCCTTTTAATACTTTCATTGAATAAATTATGGAAACTAATATGAGAAAAAGTGGAGTTTCTATTTGGAATCGGTCCTTAGCTGTATCTTGCGCGGTGGGTCTAGGAAATGCGGCTTACTCAAATTTTAGTTACGATGTTTTGGTATCCGGCGATATTACGGAAATATATGCAGCTTTAATTCTCCTCGGCCTGTCGTTCCAAAGGTGGTGAACGTTCTAGGTAGTGAGCCAATAAAAAGTTCTAAGCCTCTTAAAACTTACGCAGAATTATCCAAAAAGCAGAAGTCAAGAAAAATTCGTCATTTCAAATCTATCGTCAGACATGTTGCAGACAACTTAAATGACGTCATTGGGATTTCCCCAGGTTCTCCGAAGATGCCGATTCTACACGTATTTAAACGAGGACAGTCGAATGACCTTTCGTTAATGTTTTCCGGTAGCGTCTTTTTCAATTCGGATAAATTACCCGTAGATCTGTTCTAAGAGTTTTAGGAAGTCATATTTCGAAATTTTATCGGTCTGAGCTGCATGAACTACGTTTGATATAACGCATTTTCCCCTGATTTGAATTTTGTTTGTTTCAAAAATCCTATCAAAGGAACCTGGGGATCTGTATCCGACTAAGAAAGATAATGACAGAAGCGGTAATGACGCGTCGCTAACCCGACAAGATTGCGTAATCAGAGACTGGTTGTTATAGCGACAGTTTAATACCCCGCGCGTTACACTTGGCTTGTTTTGGTCGGCTAGTATGTGTATGCTTGCGTTGATTATCGATTTTTTGCACGTGTAGACTTACGTTTAATCCTTTATTAGGAAAATTCGTAAAACGTCTGGGGTCAAATTACAGGACGTTTTCCTCGAATCTCGGACGTTTTTTACGCCCGGGTTTGATTTTCCGTACGTAATTTTTGAAATTCTGGACGTATATTACGTTGACGTCCGCTTATTGAGAGCACTGAGTATAGCTGCCATAGCATTAAACTCCATCATCACCATGCGGCAGAATACCCTGTCCATTCGATAATAACAGGCACAACATTCCTATACAACGGTCTTAATATGTCCGACTTGAATCGCCTCATGACTTAACGGGCACTAAGAACCTGTGTTGAGGTTTTACTCTTTTTAAAAAAAATCTAAGGCCGTAAAGTGGACATTGTGCTAAAAAAGGGAATCCACTGCATGCCCACTGTCCAGGCGCTGAGATCGTACAATCACCTTACGATATTTTGAATCCACAATTTAACCTCAGCATCCTTATGTCTCCACATGATCACTGAACGGGGACTATGCGAACGGTTGAAAAGGTTACAATTAGTAAATATAGTAAAAAAAACCCCCAAAACTCCTGACATTACAGTCTCCGTACAGGAATCAATAAATTATCATGTGATTGTGTAAATGCTGGTACATCAAGGAATTGTTTGAAAAGCTTTATTAAAACTGAGGGAGCACCATAGATGCTATGAACGAAAATGTATTTCTCTTGACATAGTGTGGCGACAGAAAATATGTAACGAAAAAAGAAAGTCAAGAAATCGTTTGATGGCGTATTCGGCAAATAATGGTGTATTATACTTGTTAAACTGATACTAACTGGATGAAATTTGAGGTAATATTCAGTGCTCTCAATAAGCGGACGTCGACGTAATATACGTCCAGAATTTTAGAAATTACGTCCGGAAAATCAAACCCGGACGTAAAAAAACGTCCGAGATTCGAGGAAAACGTCCTGTAATTTGACCCCGGACGTTTTACGAATTTACCTAGTAAAGGATTTAACTTAAGTCTACACGTACAAAAAATCGATAATCAACGCGAGCATACACAATATAGCTGACCAAAACAAGCCATGTGTAACGCGCGAGGTATTTAACTATCTATAACAACCAGTCTCTGATTACGCAATCTTACTGGGTTAGCGACGCGTCATTACCGCTTCTGTCATTATCTTTCTTAGTCGGATACAGATCGCGAGGGTCCTTTGATAGGATTATTGAAACTAACAAAATTCAAATCAGGGGAAAATTCGTTATATCAAGCGTAGTTCATGCAGCTCAGACCGATAAAATTTAGAAATATCACTTCCTAAAACTCTTAGAAAAGATCTACGGGTAATTTATCCGAAGTGAAAAAGACGCTACCGGAAAACATTTACGAAAGGTCATTCGAATGTCCTCGTTTAAATACGTGTAGAATCGGCATCTTCGGAGAACGTGGGGGAAATCCCAATGACGTCATTTAAGATGTCTGCAACATGTCTGGCGAGAGATTTGAAGTGACAAATTTTTCTTGACTTATGCTGTTTGGATATTTCTGCGTAAGTTTAAATAGGCTTAGAACTTAAAGTTTTATTGGCACACTACCAAGAACGTTCGCCACCTTTGGAACGACAGGCCGAAGAAAATTAAAGCTGCATTAATTTCCGTAATATCGCCGGATACCAAAACATCGTAACTAAAATTTGAGTAAGCCGCATTTCCTAGGCTCACCGCGCAAGATACAGCTAAGGACCGATTCCAAATAGAAACTCCACATTTTCTCATATTAGTTTCCATAATTTATTCAATGAAAGTAATAAAAGGGGATTGTGAAACCAAAGCTCGTCCCTACAGCTTAATATCAAAGCTACAAGTTTTAAGGCTTGAGAGTCGTTTATTCTTAGAGAACCAACCAGAATCATGGACTTTGAGAGCAAAAATTTAACTTACATTTAATAAGGAAACTAGCATTTACAAAGTTAACAGAAAAAGGAAGGTGTGTGTAGTGGGGGGGGGGGTAAAAATTCCTTCCTTCGTTAAAAAAAATTCCTGAAATCCCAACATGGAATTACAAAAATTCCTGATTTTAGCCCTTATTGAGAGCACTGGAGGTATGGACAGGAACATCGTTTTTTTGTTTATAGAAATATTAAAATTTTGATTTTGTTATGATTTGATGATCCTCTAAAAAGTTGTAAAAATAATATTCATGTGTTCCCCATATGGACCCCACACATCGTTTTTAACAAAAAATAAATAAATAAATAATAGAAAAAGAAGCTGATTTTTCAAATTTTCTTGTGAAAACCTGTAAGGTAAAGATATTTGTTATTAACTTGCATGATATGATCTATTAATCCTCTGCAAAATCGAATCGCATTGCAGTCACAAGTCATATGTAATCAGAGGTCCATTTGCTTATTGTAATATTACAGGTGTGGTTTCCAAATGTAAAACATGTATAATGAACCGCATTTAAAACGCGTCGTGCTCTTTTTTTTTTGTTGTTGTTGTTATACCCCCCACAACGAAGTTATGGGGGGTATACTGGAATCAGGTTGTCCGTCCGTCCGTCCGTCTGTCTGTCCGTCCGTCCGTAGACATAATTTTGTGTCCTCTTCTCCTCCCACAGTTTTGGACCAATTTTGCTGAAACTTTATCAGGATGTTTCCTATCATATGAAGTTGTGCACCTGCAATTTTCATCCAGATCCGGTCATTGGTTTGAGAGTTATGCCACTTTGAACTTTTTAAGGAGGGGGTACATTTTTCTTATTTTGTGTCCTCTTCTCCTCCCACAGTTTCGGATCAATTTTGCTGAAATTTTATCAGGATGTTTCCCATCATATGAAGTTGTGCACCTGCAATTTTCATCCTGATCCAGTTATTAGTTTTAGAGTTATGCCATTTTGAACTTTTTATGGAAGGGGAGGGGGGAGTAGTCAAAATTTAAAATTGCAAAACTCAGTAACCATAAGGGGAGTAACCAAATTGGGTAATTAATCCTATCATATGAAGTTGTGCACCTGCAATTTTCATTGTTTTGGGGTGACATAGGTCAAGGTCACAGTAAATATTTGTTCAATTTTTGTTTCCGGACTCTAAATCGAGAACCAAGTGACCTAGAATCATGAAACTGTATGTAAATGTTACTTATGACTGACAAGGAAGTACCCTATTGTTCTTAGGACACATAGGTCAAAGGTCAAGGTCATATTAAATTTTTGTTCAGTTTTCGTTTCCGGACTCTGATTCAAGAACCGAGGAATCTAGAATCATGAAACTTCATGCAATTGCTGTATATGACCTCAATATTTGTTACAAACACATCTTGCACTTAAAGCACTTACATTTTGACAAAGTGCTGGTGGGGGGTATAAGTGCGCTCTGTTCTAGTTTGTTTGTAAAATAATAAACATGCAGAAAAAGTGTTACTTGATGTTATATTTTTTTCGCAGTCATGGGTATCATAATTTAGTGACTTCAAAAAGAGCTATTTAAAAGCTTTTTCAGAAGCCCGACGTTTATGTGACGTTTCTAAGTATAGCGAGTAGGCGCGACGTCAAATAGTCATCAAGTGGACGCATCCTGTTTTCATTTATGGGGTGTAACATTTTTAGTTGATGTTGTATTTTTGAAAAAAAAAGTTTTTCTACTCAAAATCATTGGATAAACATGTTCACGCCAAGTGAGTTTGTTTTGTATTTCAAGAAAAAATTTAATAATAATAATAGATAAATAAAAAAAATCGACAATTCACTGATGTTCGTATGCTCCGGTCTCAAGAAAAGTGGTTCTAAAATTGCATGAATAAGACCATGAATGTGTGAAAACCAGATGCAAACAATTATACAAAAGCACATTCAATTCTTGTGCGACTATGCTGGAGAAAACTCGAAACATACATATACGTGTTGCTGTTCAGCATGTCCAAATCATTCTTTCAAATGGTCGGTGCAGCGTCTGAAATTAGTCAGAAAACTATCGCGTTTTGAAATCAAAGTGCTGTCAGCACTGTAAATCGGCGGGCATCAATAAGAGGCTGGGATAGTGCAATAGTTTGCAATCAAAAGGGCTCAAATTTGGGCAATAAAAGTTGGTGAAATATTTGCCCAATTTGTATGGTTTTTGTCTTAACACTCCATCTTTTCGAGGACATCGCCAGCTCTTCCAACTGGAGTTTACTGAATTATATTCCACTCAACTTGAGAAATATGTCACAAAACATTTCCATTCAACTTCGGACTAATCCCAGTTCAACTAAGATTGATTATCCAACATGTTACCAACTGCTCCATACAGTCAGACGTCAAGGGGCCAGAACCAGCATCAATTTGATGCCTGAGGGAAGCATTTATATAGAGGCAGATAATGGCAAATACCGGTCATGTCTCTGTATTGTTTCGGCACAGTTACAGTAGAGATTCCAAAATTGCACATGAAATTTCAACAAAATTATTTAGCCTTGCTCCAGTGGCCTGGAAAAGCCCTTTTTTGCACAGAGAGCTAAAAGTTAGAACACACTGGGGAACGATTTTATCCAGTTATCAATCACGCAATACTGGACAAACAATATTTCGTAGGTGTTGTTATAAATCTCGTAACTACGGCTTGAGTAAAGCCGTAGTTACAATATTTTATAACAGCACAGACGGTTGATCAAAACATAACTGTAATCCTAGGCCTTAGCGCAGTTTGTAACGCACCTGCCTCTCGTTCGAGAGGTCCTGGGTTTGATACTTGGCCGCGGCAAATACCCTTTCAGACAAAAATGTCGCCCATCAATGGTTTGATATCGTGAACCTATGTGATGGAGCAGCTGGAGTCTGGGTAAGGGTGTTGTGGTAGTACTGGTATAAGAAACAATAGGAATCCATGGTAAGTTGCTCAAGCCGCTCAATATGACCACATTAGTCGAAATCGGCGTAAACCGTAATAAACCAATCAAAATCAACGCAATGGCAAAGAAATCTGTGCTAAAAATAGACTAGGATTAAACCATGTCAACTATGGAAGTAGATGATTCCAACAGATAACAAATGAAGAAAGAACTTGAGATGAAGGAAACTGGAGAGGAAGGAGGAGTAAGGAATTGTTGTTGTTGTTGTTCTTTTATGAAATATAAGAAGTTGTTTCCCCTTGTTCACAATGTATCCCCTCCGCAGGAATAGACATTGATCACATTAAACAGATTTTGGAACAACAAATTAGAACAGCACAAAGATAATTTCAATTCCTTTACTCAACCGAAAAGCTTGTAAAAAACGCTGAAAATACTAATTGGTAATTACTAAAAACTACAATTACATCAAATTATGTTTAAGCCTCTTCCTTGTTTGTCGCAAAAGTAAAAGAGATAAAAAAGAAATGTAGGTTGTAACTGAAAAGGCCGTTTCTGGTAGTGTTGTCACGATAATCGGAAATAATTGATTAATCGTCGCTGAAGTCCGAGATCGGTGACAATCGATTCTTGCTTCGAAAAATCGATGTCGTTACTTGTTTTCCTTTCCGGTAGTTTTCATCCATTGTGTTAATAAAAAATAAAGGGACGTCACTCTTAAACACAAAAAGAAAATGGCAGACGATGGAAATAATGCTTCTTTGTCGGATATTTTTAATATCCAGTCATGGCGTGTGACCGTCAGACGTGGCCGAAACGAAAACCCTGGGTCGGGTAAATTTTACCAGAGTGTCAGTCCGAATGTCCGTCACTATCTTCTGGGCAAAATGTCTTTTTAACTGAAAATCAATTCTGATGTTCATGAAAACACTAAAAAGGTCAACTTTCAGGCTCGCGCAAAAAAATTTCAATCTGAAGATTGACAATCGACTAACAGTTTCTCTACGACTTTCGGCACCGCTAGAAAAAGCAAATTCTGTTTTACAAATTGCATCAATTAGGAGGCCTTAGAACTGATTTCAGGATCCAATTTTTAAAGAATTACTGGTAGCTAGTCTTATTTTACCTATTTTTATGCCCCCGATAGGGAGGCATCATAAATTTGACTTGTCCGTCCGTCTGTCTGTCCGTCTGTCCGTCCGTCCGTCATTCCGTCCAAAAACTTTAACATTGGCCATAACTTCCTTATTACTTAACATATTCGCATCATACTTTACCACAACATTCCTTGGTACATTACCTTTCTGTAGGCACATACTTTGGTGACCTTGACCCCTGGATGACCTTGACCTTCAACATAGATTGGCCATAATTTAAAATCAAAGCGGTGTCGGGGGCATTGTCATCTTACAGTGACAGCTCTTGTTTTTGTATTTTTCCAGTTTCAAAAGCACAAAGACAATGATAATTTTTTTGCTTAATCGTACCCAAGAATGTTCGACCCATCAAATTATTTCTGTTATTTTTAAGAAAATCCCAAGTGTCTGTATTCTTCTGACTTGATGTCAGCAATCGTAAAATACTTAATAATAATAATAATAATGATGATAATGATACTTTTAATTATACTTGTAATATTTGTGTTAGCCGCCACCATAGCGCAGTTGGTTAGGCATAAGACTTCCAATCTGGAAGTCGTGGGTTCGATCCCCGGTGGCGGCAAATATCCTTTCCGATGTTTGTCTCTCACCAATGGGTAGATAATCGTAAACCTATGTGAGATAGCAGTCGGAGGCTAGGAAAGGATGTAATGGTAGTACAGGTGAAAGAAATACCAGGAATCCATTGTTAGGTGCTCCGGCCGCCGCAATATAACTGAAATAATGTTGAAAGCGGCGTTAAACTCCATTCAATCAATTCAATGTAATATTTGTGACACATCCAGGATTCAGTATAGTACAAATTCAGCATATCAAATTATCTATTTTGAATCAGATTACCATTAATCAATAAACTTGTTGAGACAAGGCAATGATAATTATGATCATATCAAATTTTTTTCTAGATAGTAGTTTTGTCAGCAACTTGTTTTTAAATTAAAAGACGAAATGTTGTTGTCACTAATTTCAGTTTTAATCTTTAAATGCATGTGACTTTTTAACCTTAATATCCTTAAACTACTGCGATCATACTTAAGCCACTGACCTGCATGTTTATCCTTTAGTGATTTTCTTATTTTCTCAGACATAATATCTTTACTCAGTTTGTATTTTCATTTCAAAAACAGATTTATAAAGTTACAATGTTAAAGTATTATATTTTGTTAATAGAGCAAAATGCTATTTTTCATATTTTTTCTTGTTGTTCTTATTTTAGACTAACAAGAAGTTAGTGAGCAATTAAGGTTTAAAAAAATGGTAATTATTCTTGGTTTATATTACTATCAAAGTGCATTAATCATCATTTTCTGAAACAAAAAATCACCAACTTGGAAGTAACTTGATACTTTGTTATCTCATCTTAGTATGATTGCTAAATGAGATTATGTTGTAGAACTTAAAATTGAAGGCTCTAATGATTTTCTGTCTCAAATAAATTTCTCCCCAATGTTTTTTATCTTTATTATTTACTTGTACAGTTGACTTGAATTCCATTTTTTGCTTGAAGAACACTTACTGTTGATACTTGACAACAGATGACAAATTTGAGCCAAGTATCAACAGATGACAAATTTGAGCCTTTGGGGGTACTAAACAACTGCATCAGTCAACAAAGCAGTACTTATCTAACAAAAATGAAGTTTCGATTCTAAAATCGATAATTGAATCGAAAACAGTTTCCGATTCAATTCGATTATCGATTCTGATCTGAGTCCGATTTTACAACACTAGTTTCTGGCGTTGTTTGTCTTGAACAAATAGCTCAGTGGTTAACAAGCAAAATGTAAGTGTCCAATCTCGGTAATTGTGGGTTTTGACCATGTGATAATTATAACAGAACTTGATTGGTTGTCAGTCCTACAACTGGTAAATGACCGTTTGAGGAAAAAAATCATAGCAGTAATATTTTATCTGCTACAAATTTATTATACAGTTAACCTATTGTACGTTTCAACTCCTGGACACAACCGAAAATCTTGTTATTAACACTGAAAATACTAACTGGTAATTACTAAAAGCAAAAATTACATCAAAATTTGTATTAGCCTCTTCTTTATTTGTCGCAAAAGTAAATAAGATAAAAAAAAAGTTTGTAGATTGTGACTGAAAAGGCCGTTTCTTCGGTGTTTGAAAACACATAGTTTGGCTCGAACACATTACGCAGCAGATAAAGGTAAAAATATAGTGTGTCCAACTGGCAACAGGTTGGATTTCTGGAAAATGGTATATATAAAATCCCCCGACTCGGTCAAAATTGCACTTTCTACAAATAATAATACAGAATGCGTACTTGAAAGTCAAAGGTCGGGTTCATTTCCCAAGGACTGCTAGATGAAGAGAAAAGTAAATCTAATTATTTTTTTTCTGTGGAAACCCCAAATGGGGACTTGAACGTTTATTTTCACTGATGGTAAAAAGGTTTTTCCAAAAGTATGATAATTGTCTATCTAGCAAATGAGCGGAAAGGAAATGGACTATTTAGAAGCTTGAATTACGAGTTAAAGAAAATGACAGTGTTGTAAATCACTGGCAATGTCCTTAAGATCAATCAAACAGTTGAATGTTATAAAGATGTCAATTTATAGACCCACAGCCAAAGCAATGGGCCGATATTTGAAACTTGGAGACTCGATAAACGTTTCATAAAGAATGTTAAATCTTTCTTATGCAGCAGCTTCCGTCCCTAAACAACGGTAACTCCAACACCCCCCCCCCCCCCCCCCCCCCCCGCCTCCTTGTCATCGGCCGTTCCAATCCTAAAATCGTTACTACGCCCCTGACCTTGTAGTATGGGTTTTCATCCTATTTAGGATTTTTCATGTATCACCTTTTTAAAAACATTCAGAAATGTAGACCTGCTGGAATTAATTTTGCATTAATGTTCCAAACATGATTTTTGGCTCACCTGAGCACATCATGCTCATGGTGAGCTTTTTGTGATCATGTCTGTCGTCCAGCGTCAACAATTTAAGTGTTTACACTCTAGAGGCCACAAATATGATCCAATCTTCATGAAAACTTGGTCAGACTGTTGGTCAGGTCACAATGATGAAACCGTATCGAAAATGGGTAGGATCTTGTTGTAGGTTGATTTTCACAATTTTATTGTTGATATTCAACATAATTAATAATCATTTTCAAATAATTTTTATTCAAAATACTGCATTTACCCGAAGTATTCAAACACCCGAAAAATTCAAACACCATTAATTATTTTCAAAAATAAGTTCGAGGCAGTGCGTTGAAAAAAATATGTCGATTAAGAATTGTCTCTTAAGATCGGAAGATTTTTTATTATCTGAAGGAAATATTTTTGTAAATATTCGGACACAAAAAATGATAATTATTTTTTTTCCGTACGAATATATCGGGAAAATACGATACCTTTAAACTTAATAATAATCTTGCTTATAGGATTAATTTGGTAAAAGTTTGGTTTGATTTGGTAATCATTGAATAGTTTGGTAATTCCATGCACCGGGCCTTAATGACAATTTTCTTGTTTACACTCTAGAGGCCACGAATATGGCCCAATCTTCATGAAACTTGATCAGAATGTTTGTATGGTCACAAGGATGAACCCTTTTGAAAACAGAAGGGTACATGCCATATCATGGGAAAAGGGGCCTTTATGACATTTTTCTTGTTAACACTCTAGAAGCCTCGCCAGATATGGTCTTATATGTGAATTTTGCCATATTAAATATGATCTTGGTCATCAGACGCTTGCATACATTCTTCTGCGGACAGAGCTACTTTTTTCGAATGACCGAGTGCACTTAACACAGTTGCCCAAACCACCTTACGTCATTTGATAGTAGGCATGTAGGCAAATAACAGGCCTACATTTTGTTGTGTTTTTGAAAGGGTCAATGATCAACCACTTTTCTAATGTATTTACAGCTTAGACGCACATACTGAACAAACTCAGCTCTGCACATTTAAAGTAAATCTGTGCAATTATCAATGTACCTGTTTGACACGTGATAAATTGTCGACACCCATGAATAGGCACTGAAAATCACCTGAGTATATGGTATGGTTATAAGTTCACAAAATCTAAACATGTGCAGTAAAAACACAGTTTTTAGCTCCACTGGCTGAAAGGCCAGCGGGGTATTGTCATGGTGTGGTGTCCGTGCGTCCGTGTGTGCATCTGTCCGTGCGTCCGTCCATCATCCGTCCGTAAACTTTTACTTTAAAAATCTTCTCCTCCTAAAGTACTGGGGCCGTATCCACGAAACATCTTAGTTTGAGATTTTTCTTAGTTTGGCATTTTTTACTAAGTTTTCCAATATTTCCTTAGTTTTTCATTTTTCACTAAGTATTTTTCTAAGATTTTGCTAAGTTGAAAATTTTCCACTAAGATAATTCCATTTTCTGCTAAGTCGAATTTTCCACTAAGTTTTTGACTAAGATCGACGATTTTTCACTAACAATTTAAGATAGCTACCGAGCTGACTTAAATCCTGAGAAATTTCTTAAATATGGCGGTTTTCATCTTAAAAATGGCGACAATCACCGCTTCGAACAGAAATTCGACGGATTCGGATGGAATTAGGCGAAAAATCTTGGAACTTTTTTCATTTCTTCGAGTTATTTATCGATTCTGTTAGTTTAATGGCAGAAATGAGTCATTCTAAGGGCGATAAGCGAAAAATCCACGAACGACCAAAAACGTTCGAAGCTACGATGTTTTACTCGACATTTCGTCCATTTTCTCGACAACCCTCATGGTAATCGATGCAATATACGCTAACGCTGATGGAGGAAAGGTTCGTTCAGTTGAAAACAAACTCACGATATGGACACAAATCGTTCAGAAACAGGAATTCATCGTTACCCCACCCACCCAAAACCACAACAAACACTCGGAAATGTTGAACTTGAAGCTGATTTTCCTCTTTCGTGACAGTTACTGGATTGATCTGCTCCAGACTTCAAATAATTTATTGCAAAAATAAACAAATGCAGAGATTCTCTGTCCATCTGACTGCCTTCTATTTAACTACCAACAAGGAGGAAGCTCAGTTGAAAATGAACACTCTTAGACGTTACATTTTGGGATCAAGATAGCAGTTTTAAACACTTCTTTGCTCTCTTAGGAACTCCAATAAATCAGTATAGACTGTCACAGGGAATAATTATGTGTCCAGACAAAACTGAGTGAATGTCCATTGATATTAGCCAAAACAAACCGAAGTTGGTTTGAAAACTTGCAAAATAAATAGTGAAAATTAAGGGAGTGATATAATTCCAGAGGTGTGTTTTTTACATTAAGATGAAAATTTTCGCAAAATGGAATTATTAAGAAGTCATAAGAAATGATTTTTGACATTTTGAGACTGAAAACGTTCGACGTCAAGGCTACTTGTTTTAAGCCATTGCAAAACCATCTTCGTTTCCCCGTTAAGATATTAAGATTCTTATTAAGCCGCTTAAAAATCTTAATCTTAAAAACATCTTAAAAATCTTAATGAGACTCTTAAGAATCTTAATCTAAGAAACGCACCTAAGTTTGATACACTTGTAGCCTATACTATAGATCTACTTTAAGTGCTTTAGAGTTACCGAATAAGTCATATTTTGAAGTGAATTCTGAAAGCTGAATGATAGACCGATGCAAAATTATACCATTTTGAAATACAGAATGAGATTTAAGGAAAATAAGGGTCTACAAAATGCAACCATTTCATTATGTACAATGCCTTAATAGTATTTTGAGATTATGAAAGATATTAAATTTTAAATTGTTTAATGCTATCGAGATATGTTGGTAGATTCTCACTTGGTAATCTCACCACTAAAACAGTGAAATAATCAATTTTGCTTTAAAACCAGTGAAATTATCAAAAAGAATTTTCCATAACTTTCTGATAAGTAGAAAATTATCTCATGTCTTTGGACAAGCAGAGATATTTTGCATTCTACAGCTTTGGCAGGAGCTATAGACAAACATCAGCCTGCACATATGTTCAGCCTGATGTTATGATACACCACCTGTTTCTCACTTCAAACCAGAATTGTCAATAGATTTAGTTTTTCAAATAAAAATTGACCTACAGTTAGTAATTTAAGTGCTTTTTGCCCTTTGATTTTGATGAAAATTTTTAGCCAAATTTTATTCAGCATGACAAGGGTTAAAATTTGTCGACACTTGACCTAGGTGGAGTTTATTTCTTTTCACAATATTTACGTAAGAAGTTTATAGGCCTCTTTTTGTGTGACAGTACACAAAATGAAAAAAAAAAAGAAAAAGAAAATTACGGGTCATTCATTATAAGATTATGAACCTTTTATAACTAAGGTACATGTAGTGTGTAAAATTCTATATTGGCTGTGAACTTTTTATTTCATACTGAATCTGTACTAGAAGATGCCAAAAGTTACAATTCATTAAGAAATTCTGAAGGAATGGTTTAAGGTAGTGGACCTGTACTTGTTCGGTTACATATTAGAACACATGCCCTTTCACAATGTTAGTCAAGGTTTCCTAATGAAAATCATTAGAACACCTTGGTAAACACTGTTAAAGTGAATAATTTGGAATTACACATATATACACTTGATAACTGTGAAATTGACTTTAAATTGACATTTACTTCTGTCAAAATCATTATGACTATCTTGCTCAGCACTCCATTCATTCAATCCTAGCACTCACTCAACCCATTCATAAACACTAAAATTATTAAAAAACACTTCAAAATTGTTCAAAAGGATCAATTTCATTCAAATTGATTAAATCTTTCTCTAAATTTATTGGCTGTTGAGGCAGGGATCATTTTTGGACGAGATATTGAGAGATTCTCTCATTTTTCTGTCAGAAATCTCATTGAAACTGGCTTAATGAGAGAAAAATCTCAAAGCAATGTGTAATTCAGTGAAGAATTTGGTGAATTTCGTTGATAAAAACTCTTGATTTCTCACTAGGATGGGCAAAATGAGATGTTTTTGCCAAAGATATTCTGAGCCAGAATTATCCCTGTTGGGGTTTTTAAAGTGTCTAATTGTCCTTGAAAACACCAAGACTCAAAAGTATGAAAAGGGAGAGAAAAATATTGTTACCTCCCTTTAATTTCATTAAAAACTCTCCTTCAACTCCATTTCATTTGGAAATCAACCCAAATTCATTCACATTTCGATTTCATGATGTTAATGGTACATGTATTATGACATATTCCTTCTGGTCACAAAACTCTAGCAGACACTTTCTACTAAGATCAACCTGCACAGATGCGCATTCTGATCCTAGCACAGACTGCCTGCTCTCTGCTTAAACATTGTGGAAAAAAACTATCTTTGACACATTCTAGTTTTAGCAGGATAAGGTTTAACCCTTTCCTGTTTTACAAAATTTTGGACCAGTCCAAATTCAAAGGTTTTGCAGACGAAAATTTAAAGTGGATTTTATTTGAAAAATAACCATTCAGTAGGGTAGAAAATAGTGTGGAAAAAGAAGAAATTACTTGTCAGAAGCAATTTCTTCTTTTTTCACAATGTTTTCTCAATCATAAAATCAAAGGCACATAAAAAGCAGGGATTAAACAGCAAAGGGTTAATAAGGAAAAACAAAGAATATTGAGATGATAATAATTATTCATTATTTATTTCACAAATTTAGACAATATCATGTAATCTGTGATCCTGAAAATAACAATTAAAATACAGTCCATTGAAAAATAAAAGATTTTGTTTTGTCCGTGTTGTATAGAAGAAGACCCATTACACAAGAAAAAAACCACTGTATTTCTCTTAAATTGCATAGATTTGGCAATGTGATTAATTTTAACTAGTTAATATGGGAATTTTCATAAACATTCTTTTACAAGATAAAAAATGTTTTTCAAATTCCTATATTTATGTTCACCCCATGCAGGGTTCCTGTTTGACCCTTAAACCAGGGTTTTGACCCTCAAAAATTTGAAAACATCTGATTTTGACCCCTCAATTTTCTATCGGAGCGGTCATTTTGACCCTTTTGATATTCAGTATTGCATATCAAAACTGCTGCATATTGTAAATGTATTAGAATTAGTTGTCTCCTTCATATCTTTAATTCTTTATAGGAGTTTCACATGAATCTCTTACATAAAGATATGAAGGAGATAATCAAAGAAATTCATCAGCAAAATCAAAAACAATTTACCAATTATATCCTCTCTTAAGACACTTTTGACCCCTTCAACAGCAGTTTTGACCCCTACAATTACAGTTAAGGGTCAATGACTCCTGAATTTGAAAAGCTAGCACAAGCCCTGAAGGGAAGATTTACTTGAAAAAAAGTATTATCAATTGATTCTATTTTCAAAAATCTGTGAGGCCAATAACACAAGAGGCCAAAGAGGGCCCGTATTGCTCAACTGGCTTAAATAACCCCAGACTATTGCCCTGCCATGCCCATATTTGGGGATCAATCACAACTTCTTGAACAATTTAAGTAAAGGGTCATCCAAGGAACATCCGTGCCAAGTTTCATTAAAATCAGCCCAATGCTTTGGGAGGAGAAGATTTTTAAAGATTTTAACGTGAACCCCCCCCCCCCCCCCCCCCGCCACGGCAATATTTGGGGATCAATCAAAATTTCTTGAACTATACTTAGCAAAAAAAGAAACTTTACATGACTTACTGAGGGCTGTAGTATCGCTATGAAACCATAAAGAATACAGATGTTACTATTACATGAAACTTGAAGGCAATATCCGTCGGTTTATGGAAGGGTCAGTAACTTGATGTTTGTAAAATGAGGTTTGGTGGTCTAAGGACAAAGGGGTCGATTTCAAAAATCACAGAAATGAAATCAAGATTGTCGGTGATGTTTTGAGTAAAGGTCCTTGACGTTTTTGTGATTAGAGTCGTTCCAACATCATGATAGACCAACGTCTGAGCTAAATATGCATACTTGTCTTGCAGTTATCTTTCCTTTGATGAAATGAATTGAAAAATATGCAATGGTAACAGGGCCATTACATGACGTCAAAAGTGGCCTATCTCATCTCGGCCAACACTTCATGTGGTTGTAACTGTTTTTTTTGTTAATTAATATGGGTTTACAGGTCACTTTCGATAGTTTTACATTAAAAATTCGACCGCTGTTGCACCTATCCATAGTTTCTTATCATTTCTCACAGTACAGCTAGAGCTTTCATCTGAGGCACCAGTCGCCATTCTCTCCTAGGCGTATCACTTGCCAATTGCGTGGGAGAGAAATGACACTTATCACAATGCTTTTTGTCAAATATGGGATGAAAGAACCGGAGGTCGGACCCACGACCCGATGAATGAAAACCAGACGCGTAACCGATTGTCCTAACCGGGCGCAACAGTTCTTAACCGAGATGTTAAAATGTAAATTGCCTGTCCCGAGTAGCCAAACTTTAGAGTTGCGTTTTAAACAGACATTCAAGCTCTATGTATACCCATAGTCTGATTCCTGCCTTTATTTGATTGTTGTTACATACCCGTTTCAATAAGAATGCACAAACAATTTTGTTTTTTTCGTGCTGATGCTAAGGAATGAGTGTGACTGTGCTACAAAAATCACTCAAAATGAACTTTGGGTAGCTCAACACGAGTATGTGACCAAAACCGGAAGATACAGACGCATTACCTCGGACTCGCTTCAATCGCGCAAATTCCTGTGTCTGTGTAGTCTCTGTACCTAGTCCAACTAACACATGTGAATTAAAATTGGCCTATAGCCACTGTAGGTCATTCAAAACAGACCAACAAGTATGTAAAGTTTCTTTTTTTGCTAAGTATATTTAAGTTTAGGGTAACCCAAGGAACTTCTATGCCAAGTTTAATTGAAATGGTTTTTAAGGATTTTAATGTAAAAAAGTGCCACGCCCATATTTGGGGGTCAATCAAAATTTCTTGAACAATTTAATTAAAGGGTCACCCAAGGAACATCCATGACAAGTTTCATTAAAATCAGCCCAATAGTTTGGGAGGAGAAGATTTTTAAAGATTTTCACATGAAAAAATGCCACACCCTGCCACCCCCATATTTGGGGGTCAATCATAGTTTCTTGAACAATTAAAGTAAAGGGTCACCCTAGGAACATTCTCGCCAAGTTTCATTGAAATCAGCCCAATGGTTTGGGAGACAATTTTTAAAGATTTTTATGTGAAAAAATGCCCCATCCTGCCACGCCCATTTTTGGGGGTCATTCAAAATTTCTTGAACAATTTAAGTAAAGGGTCACCCAAGGATTATTTCTATCATGTTTCATTAAAATCCGCTCATTGGTTTGGGAGGAGAAGATGTCTAAAGAAAAAGTTTACGCACGGACGGAAGCACAACAGACACTCCGCCATGACAATAGCTCGCTGGCCTTCGGCCAGTGGAGATAATTATTCTGATGTTAACCTACTTTCACTATTGGTGGCTTAGTCTCTCCAAAATCATTAGCTTGGCTGTTTTTGGAGAAAACCAAAGGTAATGTCATCACCTTGGCGACATTGTTAATTGTGTGACAAAATTTAATGTTAGTCATATTTTATCTGTTGATGATTTATTCATGAAACCTGGCAAGTTTGTTCACTAATATGAGCTATCCAGACTATCAAGGGGGATAACTGAAAGCTTTTCTGTAAGAGTTATGCCCTTTTCCTGATTTAAATTGTTTGCACCTGCAGCCAAGCCTTGGCACATATGAACAGGGGTCTTTTTCTGTTTATGAACACTAAACTGACCCTGAAGATAGCACAGTGGACTGCATATCAGGGGGCTCATAGGTTTAAACCCCTGCTTTGCCAACATTCTTTTCAATATTTGTTTGTAACTAATAGTTGAATAGTAACCTATTAAGTGGAATGACCTACCATTGGTTTGGATGTGATGTTGTGGTAGTATATGACTCATCACACTCATTCTGTTTCATTCCAAAATCATTTACCTTGTCAATTTCACAACCCATTAACTGTAGCACTTATTGTGTAAGAGATATGCTCTGAACAAAATGTAAAGGTACAAAATTTTAATTACAAAGGGCATTTACTAGAAAATGGGCAGGCTAGCATTGGTCTTGTACATGAACCTTTCCACAATGTGATCTTTAAGTGTATAAAGTTGCCAGTTGCTAGCACTTAGGATTCAGGAGGAATGCTCGGGGAAAAAAATGTAACAGAAAAAACAATAAAGGGAAATAACTCAATAAGTATGCAAGCTAGAGTTACCGTTCCTCTCCATGACACTTGTCTACGTTGTGATCTATAATTGTTATAATTTCAAGTTGCTAGAACTTGCGCATTAGGATTTATGATATGACAAATAGTATGACAGATGGACAGACAGAAGGATGAAATCAAGTCAACCTAACAGTTAACTGGTGGGGACTAATAAAAGAAAAATTAAGAAGTGCCAAATGTAAAAATAACCTATCTTGACCCTCAAAATTTCTATCAGGAAGGTGTTACCGTTAAGAACATCTTGAAATTGACAAAATGACTGATTTTGGAATGATTTCGGAATGAGATTGAATTAGTGTGTGGAGCAAGTTTTAAGTGAAATCCAAGGGAGGAAATCCAATTTCGCTAAATTTGTTCTGGTTGAACAAAATTAGCTATATTAATAACCTCCCTTTTATAAAACATACATTCTATGCTGTTTGTGTATCTTCATCGATGAATCAGTGACTTTAAAATCCACAACAGCTAATAATATCTAATCGATTTGCATTAAATTTTGATTGTCTTCAACAATTCTGAAAGGATTCAAGATGATTTTTTAGCGTTTTTGATCAATTTAAGTGAGTGTTTGGAATGGTTGAATGGATCGCTGGGTGAATGATTTAGAAAGATTTTGATTGAAATGCGTGTCAATTTCATGTTGTTGACTATACCCTGGTTTCAAATTTCTCTGCTGGATCACTAAAACTCTTACAAATTTTGATGAAAACTTTCTTGAAATTCTTCAGAGAAAATTTTATTAACCTATGAACATAATTACATGGGAAAAATGGCTTGTTCAAGCAATTTATTCATTTTCCACATTATTTTATCTAGAAGGCAGTTTTTGATAATAAGGAAGGGGGGCCTCCCCTCTGCAGCCTATAGATTTCAGTTTCATGCAGAATTTCAACCAAAATGAATCATGATGTAATCCTTGGAAAAGAAATCATTCTATTTGTATGTTCGAACTGAAATCCTGAATCTGAGGATACCAATACCCCAGCTACAGTAAATATAATAAAAATTAAATAATGAATGATTTTGGAATGATTCTGGAATGAAATTTAATTGGAAAGATGATTGAGTTTTGAGTGAAGTTCAAGAAAAGAAATAAAATATCCCTAATTTCTCCAAAATAAGACAAAATCTATATTTTTACCTCACTTTAATAAAATAACATACTTTTCTGTTATCTAGTATTCAGGGATAAATCAAATGCTTTGAAATTCACTCTACCCAATAAAATCATTTTATGATTGATAAATTTGAATGCAATTTTAATCGTTTGAAACCGGATTTCAAAGTGTTTTTTGAACATTTTGGAAAATTTTTAATGGTTTGAGCGTTTAGAATGAATGAATTGAGGGCTGAGCAAATGAATTTCGGATGTTTTTTTATCAGAATGAATGTTTATTACATGATTTTACTAACTGTTGGCTCTGAAGTGTTTGAAAGTAAAATTGTGGAACAATCTTGTGAATTAAGGGTTCAGGAAAATGAAAACTACATGTAGGTCACAGAAATACCCAAAAATTATTAAGTCATTGTTTCCCATTATTGAGGAAATTTTTGAACAAGTCATAAATTAATCTATGGTTCAAAACTTATTTCAGCACTGCTTAATATGATTATAAATATATGGTTATTTGTAATATCGATTCTATAATTGTGGATTAATGTCACAGTGTCTATTGGCCTAGCAGATAAAACACTGCTCACCTCAAGTTAAGAATAAGTACATATGCATCTCCATCCTGTTATACAGTGTATACCATTCTGTTCCTGCGTAAAGGCATTTACAAGCTTTTAGCACTAGGATATCAATTTATTAATTGTCACTACTGTAGAATATTAGCTGCACCCCAAGCAGAATATTTGTTAATACAGTGTAGGATAATGATGGGATACCACGATGAAATCACTCTTGAGATCTGCCTGTTTCTTCATCAAACTCTTTGTAAAGCACTGTCTGATATCGAGATTATGGGAACACTTGTCACCCAGAAAGCAATTAGTTTGTTAGTTGGCCAGCCTAGGGATCAAACCTGTGTTTTAACAGTTTTTAGCTATTCACACAATCAACTAAGCCTGCTTCTCGACCATAAATTGACAAAGATTCTCTTAAAATTGTGAATAAAAAGAATCTGTGGAAGTTTGTTCTCTGTATTTTGCCATGTGACATGTACAGGCAGTCAAAACTCAGTTTCTGTCTTCTTGTAACTGTATCAAGGACATTACACTTCCCTAGGATGGATATCCTTACATTAGACAATGCGGAGATTTCATAATTCAGCATTCATTTGGGCTCCTGAAACAAAAGATTCAACTCATGAAGTTCTTCAACAACATTCCTACCAATTTCTTTCAAAACAAAATGGTAACTTTAAAATCTATTCAAATAAAATAGAAAAAAAAATGTTTATATATGTTAAATACAATTTATGTTATTGCAGAGATGGAAAATTAATTTGTTTATTTTTCGTTTTGACACCACATGCAACAACATTACAGATGTATCTTGGCAGTTGGTGAATGAAAAATTGTTTCTTTTTGTTTCCCACACTGAAAAATGACAGGATTTCATCATATCCAACAGCTACCCACCAAATTTAGAGGTCCTACCTAGTATCAATCTAAATGTGTTAATAAAGACGACTGTCGTAATGGCTTTTTTAACAGATCTTAATTCACAGTGTTAACTGTCCAATGAGTTTCCTGTTGACCAAGTTTATTGAATTTTATTCCATTGAGATATGAAACTAAAACCTAATCACACCTAAGTATGACTGATTTGCATATTCATATAGTGTGATTTAATTTTTAGTTTCATATCTTCATGAAAAAAATCCATTTGTAAATTGATCATAGAATAATCAGTGAAACCCAGGTAAAGTATCAAACTTTTTTTTTTATAAAATTATGATAATAAAAATAATTTGTAAACCTTCAAATAATTAATTTTGTAATATATTTGGACACTTTCAACTGCATTTAAACACGCAGAATTTTTCACGACAGCCTCAGGGTGTGTTTTCCCATCTACATTGTACGTTGAGGACTAGGGCCGAATAATAAACTGGTAATTGGCGCTCGAACAGGGTTAGCTAGTACTGCTTTCATTCTCAACAGTAAATTGGTCGCACAGTAGTAGAACATAATCATCGATCGATTATTCTGGAGAAAAGAAAAGAGCCATACGTTCTCGGATGTCGAAAAATCGGACTAGATACGGAGATCAAAAACTAATAATCTAGCCTATTTCCTACCTTTGTCAACGTAAAAATGGATGTGCCCTATTGTCTGTGTTTAATTAGAAAATTCAAAGGCATATTCTTGACGTTTCAACTTTATTTTGGCGAATCTTCTGCGTTTCGAAATTTTACTTCCGTGTTTATTGTTTACAGGCAAAGTCGCGCGCTAGGCAGGAAATACGTCATCTAAAAGCCAAACAAATGTATATTTGACTAAGAAAAAAACTAAGATTAAGTTTCAACTTAAACTTAGATTTCCACTAAGAATTGGCTAAGTCGTTACTTAGTGAAAAACTAAGCAAATATTTTTCACTTAGTAGAAAAATTTTCAACTTAGAAAATTTCTTAGGAAAAATCTAAGATGTTTCGTGGATACGGCCCCTGGATGGATTTCAATCAAATTTCACAGGAATTTTTTCCTTGGGTGACCCTCTATCAGATTCCTTCAAAGAATTCTAATCGGTTAAAAATCATGGCTGTAGTGGGCGTGGCTAATTTCCATATATGGTAATAGGTTTTCTCAGATTCGAATTGATGGATACCAATTAAATTTACATGAATGATCCTTGAGTGACCCTTTATCAGTCTACCAAAAATTATTGTGATCAGCTGGAAAATATGTATTTTATGGGCGGAGGTCATTTCTCTATATGTTATTTAGTGGAAACTTTGAAAATTGATTTCTCAAAATGTAATGAATGGATATCAACCAAATTTCACCAGAATGCTCCTTGAGTGACCCACCGCCGTCATAGCGCAGTTGGTAGCGCGTCAGACTGTCAATCCAGAGGTCACGGGTTCGATCCCCGACGGCGGTACTCATTCTTTCCGACTATTTGTCTCTCACCAATGGGTTGATAATCTTAGACCTATGTGAGATGGCAGCCGGGGGCTAGGAAAGGATGTGGTGGTTATACTGGTGAGAGAAATGCCAGGAAACCATTGTTAGGTGCTCCAGCCGCCGCAATATAACTAAAAGAATGTTGAAAGCGGCGTAAAATTCCATTCAATCAATCCTTGAGTGACCCTTTATCAGTCTACCAAAAATTATTGTGATCAGATGAAAAATGTGTATTTTATTGGCGGAGGTCATTTCTCTATAGTGGAAACTTTGAAAATCATTTTCTCAGAACCTAACTAATGGATAACAACCAAATTTCATTTGAATGATTCTTGAATGATCATTTACAAGTCTGTAAATAAATATTGTGATCAGATGAAAAATAAGGTTTTTTATGAGCGGAGGTCATTTCTCTATATGTTATATAGTGAAAACTTTGAAAATCATTTTCTCAGAATCTTACTGATGGATATTGACCGAATTTCACTGGAATGATTCTTTAGTGATACTTTATCAGTCTACAAAAAAATATTGTGATCAGATGCGAAATATGTATTTTATTGTCAGAGGTCATTTCTTTTGTTATGAAATATCTTTTGTTATGTTATATGGTGTAATACCCAATATGGGGTAAAACAAACTTTTTCAAAGTTCAAACAGATTGATTTCAACCAAATATCATAGGAATTTTATTTCTGTGAAGTTATATCAGGCTGCAAAAAAATATTTGATAAGATGAACAGCATGCTCTATAAAGTGCATGAATATTTGACCACCCTTTTGGTATCACCTAAATGATGAATTTTAGACTTATTAAATTTAATGGGTGTAAAGATTGAAGGTTAGATGGAACATAAGCTTTGTTAGAATCCAAATGTGTAGAAACATTAGATGAATTAGGGAGCCTGAGATACCCCCTTAGAATTGGTCAATTTAGTTGAATGAAGGGTGACTCTGCTCAAAGAGGTCAAATGGTGTAAAGTGGCCTACCGAGGTTCAGAGTGGGGAAGAAAAAGCTCAGTTGACTGCACTCTAAGGCATTGGGCAGAATAAAAATAATGGATTTAATATTTTACTTCTTATTATCATAGATAGAATTTTGTTTTGGTGACTAACAATTATTGTGGAGTAATACCCTTATAGTGGTATTTAATGAAAAGCAGAAAGATCTACCTTCAAAATTTTGTGGACAAAATACCAGTATATTATGCAGTAACATTCTGTTAGTATTGAAATTTTTATTTTTGGATTTCAATCAAATTTCACTGGAATGATCCTTATTTTTAACAGCCTTATTATCCTCTAATAATGATTTTCAGGATATTCAGGCCTGTGGAGCAAATCAGGCACTCAAGCGCCTCTAGTTCTCCATTCCAATATAAGCAATTTCATACACTTCCCCCAAAAGATTCCGAGCCCCTTTTTCCTGGTGCATGGGTCCCCAAGAGAAACCCTTCTCCCGGGGAATCTTCCCCTGGCAATAGAAACATTTACAGTTTATTAAGATAGCTTCCCCTGTATATAGTATGGTTATAGTTCACACTTTAATATTTGTATAAAACACATCTTCTCAAATTACAAGTTGAAAATGATTTATTGATTGAATGGAGTTTAACACCGCTTTCAACATTATTTCAGTTATATCGCGGCGGCTGGAGCACATGACCTAACTGGTACAACTTTCACATCCTTTCTAGCCTCCAGCTGCTATCTCATATAGGTCTATGATTATCAACCCATTGGTGAGAGACAAATAGGTCGGAAAGAATGAGTGCCGCCGTCGGGGATCGAACCTGGGACCTCTAGATTGACAGTCCGACGCGCTACCAACTGCACTATGATGGTGGCTCATGTTGATAATGAATAAATAGAAATACCAATATGTATATACAGACTTTTCTTTTTTAATCTGTAATAAAAGATTACGCTTGCTTACTGGTTCGATCCCCGGTGGCGGCAAATATCCTTTCCGATGTTTGTCTCTCACCAATGGGTAGGTAATAGTAAACCTATGTGAGATAGCAGTCGAAGGCTAGGAAAGGGTGTAATGGTAGTACAGGTGAAAGAAATACCAGGAATCCATTGTTAGGTGCTCCGGCTGCTGCGATATAACTGCGAAATTGTTGAAAGTGGCGTAAGACCCATTCAAACAAACAAATACACTTGCTTACTAATCATGTGAACTAAAACCATACCACATATACAACGAAAATGAGAAAGAAAAGAGTTTAATGCTGCATGCAAGGGGAATTATTCCCAAGGAAAGGGTTTCTGTTGGGGATCAAATGCACAAGCAAAAAGGGGCTTGGAATATTTTGGAGGCAAGTGTATCAGTGTTCCCAAAAACCCCCAAATGAATTTGATTTACCCCTAAATTGGAGCTTGTACCCCCAGATTTTGCAACCAGCCTTCTTTGTTTTATATAGAGGGGGTACATTCAGTTTACCCCCAGATTGAAAAAGCAGTGGTAACATGTGTCTGTACGGCAGACGATAGAAACAGTCAATATCGATAGACTTTAAATTTTTCCTGTTCAGCAGACGATAGAAACAGTCCATACATATCGATAGACTTTAAATTTTTCCTGTTCAGCAGACGATAGAAACAGTCCATACATATCGATAGACTTTAAATTTTTCCTGTTCAGCAGACGATAGAAACAGTCCATATCAATGAACTTTAAATGGAAATTGCCTGTTTATATGGTATGTTTTTAGTTCACAATTAGAAAAGTGTATTTAAAAGGATGTGTTTTTCCCGTAATGTGCATTTTATTACACCCCAAAAAGATTCTGAGCCCATTTTCCTGGTGCATGGGTCCTCAAGAGAAACCCCTCTCCAGAGGAAACTTCCCTCAGGCAATTCAAGATTTTATGTACAGTGTTGTGCCTAGGTCAGAATTTTTGGGAGACACTACCTAAATTTCAAGGGGACATTGGGAAATTTTGGGTGGAAACTAAAACAACTATTTCTACCTCTTAATAAGTTGTCTAATTTGAGTATAATTTTCTGTCCTTGGTGGATTTCCATAGCCTAAATGCTGGTTTCAAGTCAAATTCTTCTGGAAATCTCGTTCCTTCCCTTTTTTGTGGAAGAAGATAACTGGGACATGTCGCTGTCTGCATGTGTTCGCACATTGACAAGAGTTACCTTCCCCTGTCTAGTTGTTGGGGTAATGATGGTTTGCAACTGTGCTAAAGTTTAAAGCAATCTCTCAAACAACCTCGAAATTATTAAGGTAGTATGTTAAATTGACAACTTTGACTAAATAAAGGTCAATAACTCTGTAAATTCTCTTGATGTCTACACTCAATGCCCAAGGTCCAAGCGGAAAATAAAAGATCGGGGAATTCTAAGCGTGCCTGAAATCCCGCTATGGCTTAGATTTTAGGGGACATTGGGAATAAATTTGCGGGAATCCTGCGATGGCACGGCCTAGGCACAACACTGCATGTATATTTGTGCATTTATGCACTATACTTGGTATGATTTCAATTCACAATACATAGTTTTATCTACATTATGTTATCTAATTTACAAGTGAAGAAGAAAAGCCCGCTGGAGTTTATTGCAAAATAAAGAACATGTAACAAAGTGTTCTTCTTTGACCCATTACAGTATTGTTTTACATTACAATGAATGAGTCTGTGAACTAAAACCATACCATATATACAACAGAAGTCGTATAGTTTAAGTGTTTTATAATGCCTGCAAGGCAAATTATTCCCTGGCAAAATGTTTCCTTTGGGGACAAATGCACGAGCAGAAAGGGGGTTGGAATGTTTTGGGGGCAAGTGTCTGAAAAAGTACACAGAATAATATAAACAAATTATGTTTCTTGACAAGCACATTTTTGACATTGTGAACTAAAACCATACCATATACGCCGGCGATTTTGTTTAATTTTCAAGTGTTTATGCTTTATGCACATTTTGTTAAGAAAATAAGAATCTACAGGGAATCCATGTCATCCCTTTATTTCAAAAATGCTTTGTTTCCAATCTTTGTCGCATGGCCTTTATAAAGAAACTAATAGGCCTACAACTTGAGAATTATACTATATCTTCATAGCTGAGTTCCTTCAATCAAAGATTATGGTCCTGCGTTCATGATGACAAAATGGTGCGAACAGTTTGCCAATTATATTCCTCTTTGCATTAAAGTGGAAGTGTTAGGCGTGATATAATTGGCTAACTGTTTGCACAGTTTTGTCATCATGAACCTAGGGCTTGTCTTATGCCAATTTAGCCATTGGTTAAAATTTCGAAAAATTGGCTACAAAAAAATTCAATTGGCTAAAATGTTTGCTAAGGGTGGTTATAATTTTGTAAAGGCCATTATATAGAAAAGTGAAATCAAAAGTGGTAAGATCATTGGTAGAACAATATTAACAAATTGATGTGTGAGATAATCCTTCACACCTTTGATTGACTTGTCAAGAGGCAAAGATATATTGCAAGTTTTAGATTTTTTTAGCTCACCTGAGCACGAAGTGCTCATGGGAGCTATTGTGATCGATCGTTGTCCGGCGTCCGTCTGTCCATCTGTCCGTCTGTCCATCTGTCCGTCTGTCCGTCTGTCCGTCACAGCGTCAACTTTTTCTTTAAACGACATCTCCTCCTAAACTTACGGGTCAAAATCAACCAAACTTGGCAGAAATATTCCTTGGGTGGTCCCTTATCAAAATTGCTCAAATGGAAAGGATCCGTGCCATATCACGGGAAAAGGGGCCTTAATGACAAATTTCTTGTTTTCACTCTAGAAGCCACAAATATGGTCCAATCTTCATGAAACTTGGTCAGAATGTTTATTAGGTCATGAGGATGAAGTCTATTGAAAATGGGAAGTATCCGTGCCATTTCACAGAAAAAGCCGCCTTAATGACAATTTTGTCAACAATATCTTTAAACGACATCTCCTCCTAAACTTACGGGTCAAAATCAACCAAACTTGGCAGAAATATTCCTTGGGTGGTCCCTTATCAAAATTGCTCAAATGGTAAGGATCTGTGCCATATCACGGGAAAAGGGGCCTTAATGACAAATCTCTTGTTTTCACTCTAGAAGCCACAAATATGGTCCAATCTTCATGAAACTTGGTCAGAATGTTTGTTAGGTCATGAGGATGAAGTCTATTGAAAATGGGAAGGATCCGTGCCATTTCACAGAAAAAGCCGCCTTAATGACAATTTTGTCAACAATATCTTTAAACGACATCTCCTCCTAAACTTATGGGTTAAAATCAACCAAACTTGGCAGAAATATTCCTTGGGTGGTCCCTTATCAAAATTGCTCAAATGGAAAGGATCCGTTCCATATCACGGGAAAAGGGGCCTTAATGACAAATTTATTGTTTTCACTCTAGAAGCCACAAATACAGTCCAATTTTCATGAAACTTGGTCAGAATGTTTGTTCGGTCATGAGGATGGAGTCTATTGAAAATGGGAAGGATCCATGCCATATCACAGGAAAAGGCATCTTAATGACAATTTTTTGTTTACTCTCCAGAAGCCACAAATATGGTCCAATCATCATGAAACTTTGTCAGAATGTTTATGTCATGAGGATGAAGTCATTTGAAAATGGGAAGTATATGTGCCATATCACGGGAAAAGGGGCCTTAATGACAATTTTCTCGTAAGAGCTCAAAACGCCACAAAATAGTCCAATCTTCATGAAACTTGATCAAAATGTTTGCTAGGTCACAAGAATGAACTCTGTTGAAAATGGGAAGGTTCATGCCATATCATAGGAAATGGAGTCTTAATGATAATTTACTTGAAATATCAGGTGAGCGATTTAGGGCCCTCAGGGTCCTCTTGTTTAACTTGAGAGAATAAGATGGCTAAAATAAAGTCAATTTGACTAAAACATTTTCAAATTGGCTAAAAATTTGGCTAAAAGAAATTTTGACCCAGGGTAGGCCCTGCCAAAGATGACCTAATCACACATTTGTTGATTAATACACTAAAAATGTAGTTCCATGCTCTCGCTAAAACTTGGTATTTGTGATAAAGATTAAGTGTCTGTTGATCATGATCATGTTTACATTTGGAATGATTCACATGTGACATAAAACAATATAAAGCCAAAGCCAGAAATATAATTCAATCTTCATGAAACTTGGTCAGAATGATGGCTAGGTCACAAGGATGAACCCTTATGAAAACGGGACGGATCCATGCTATATCATGGGAAAAGGGGCCTTAATGACAATTTTATTGTTCTCACTCTAGAGGCCACAAATATGGCCAAATCTTCATGAAACTTGGCCAGAATGTTGGCCAGGTCTCAAGTCAAACCCTTTTGAAAATGGAAAGGATACATGCCATATCATGGGAAAAGGGGCCTGACATTTTTCTTGTTACACTAGTCTCTAGAGGCCACACATTTGGTTCAATAGTCATTAAATTTGGTCAGAATGATGGCCAGGTCGCATGAAACTTGTTTAGAAAAGGCTAGAAACTTTTGCAGGGATCCTAGGAATAGAATAATGTCTTTCTTTGAAAAATCTTATGGTCATTTAATGATCTTTAAAGCATTTAATTTTGCTTAGGGATGAGTCAAAGAGACGAAGATGAGTGATGTAGGACCATCATGGTCATCTTGTTTCTGTAAGGGTTCGTGGCATGGGCCTAGTTAGTGGTACGGCTTTTGCCACATAAAAGATTTTTCTGAAAATGAACACAGCTGAAATAAAGACCTGAAGTAGATAATGAAATATTCAATTTTTGTCCTTCATAGAATACTGAAGTCCAATTTTAATGAAAATCACATGCTTATTTACTACTTGCAGAATACCAAAGTAAAAGCCTAGCTTATTTTAAGGCTTTGAAGAGTGAGTATAGCTGCTGTTGCGTTAGGCAACACCAAATAAATTTTTAGATTCTCATCCCCGCCCGCCCCTAAAAATAACGCCCGCCCCGAACTTTTTTATTTGTGACAAAAAAAAAACGACGCTCGTTAAACGTATTGTGGTGTTGATTCAAGGAAAATGGCGGACTGCATCCCTTGTATTGCAACAAGTTTTATCACTTGAAATTAGAAAAAAGAAGCCACCATAGCGGGAAAATATCTTGAAGTCGAAAGCAACAAATCTTTTTCTCTATTTTTCAGGTGATTTCGCTTGACAAGAAGTATGCTTATATTAGAGATTGACGCGTCTACAAGATGTCGAGAATAAGGTCGCACAGTTACACAACAACTTGTTTTTGTAGTTAAAAATAAGAGCTGTAACTAATGATTTGCTCTATGGTTTTGCCGATTTTCCACATTCTTACTCGTCTGGACTATTACGCAAGACCATTGAAAGCATTTCAGTTTTCGAATTTCTTATCAGTTCTATCTAAAATGATAAGCTTTGTTTCGTGTAGTTTCAAACCAATCAAACATTATTTTACTGCATTTCTACAACTTAGGTGTGACAAAAATCCATCCTCATCGTCATTCGTGATTTTTTATTCTCAAAATTACTTACTATTTATTTGAAAATTAAATCCGGTTCCAAATATCCGAGAAATAAAGACTCGAGAAAATTAAAAAAATCTCGACTAAAACAATTTCAATATGACGTCAATCTGTAATTTTCTCTCACGTTTTAAACCTTTGATCCAGATTAGTTTATTTTTCGGGGAGGGTGAACGGGTAATCAAAGACGCCGACACCAGATGTTCGACTATTTTGGGGACAGTTTCTTGACTCGGCACGCGACGCATGCTTGAAAAACCTGATTGATGTTAAACCCTTTCCATCTTCAGGGTGAATAGATGGGATTTAGATGACTCTCTTGCTTCCCACTCTCTTCACGGATTAAATTTTATTTAACAGGAATACTTTACCATTTTTAGCTCACCTGAGCACGAAGTGCTCATGTGAGCTATTGTGATCACCTTTCATCCGGCGTCCGTCCGTCGGTCGTCGTCCGGCGTCCGTCAACAATTTCTTTAAACGACATCTCCTCCTAAACTACTTGGCCAATTTACACCAAATTTTACAGAAATGTTGCTTAGGTGGTCCCCTTCAAAAATAGCTAAAAGAATTGAAATCCATGAAAAACTCTGGTTGCTATGGCAACAAACAGTGAAATTTTAAGAAAATCTTTAAAATTCTTCTTCTTCTCAACCAGTAGTCCTACAGACTTAAAACTTGGCATGGATGATCAGTTCATAGACCTGAATTAAAATAGTTAAAATCATATCTTTTGGGCCACCAGGTGCGGAGCACCAGGGGGGAGGGGGTAGTACTTTGGGTAAATTTTGTAATCTTTAATCTTCTTCTTCTTTGGAACCAGGAGCCCTACAGACTTGAAAATTGGCATGGATGATCAGCTCATAGACCTGAATAAAAATAGCTAAAACCATATCTGTTGGGCTGCCAGGTGCGGAGCACCAGGGGGGAGGGGGTAGTACTTTTGTGAAAATTTTGTAATCTTTAACCTTCTTCTTCTTCTGAACAACAAGCCCTACAGACTTGAAAATTGGCATGGAGGATCAGCTCATAGATGTTAATAAAAATAGCTAAAATCATGACTGTAATGCCACCAGGGGCGGAGCACCAGGGGGGAGAGGGTAGTACTTTTGTGAAAATTTTGTAACTTTAACCTTCATCTTCTAATGAACCAGGAGCCCTACAGACTTCAATATTGGCATGGATGATAAGCATATGGATCTTAAATAAAATAGCTAAAAGCATGAATGTAGGGCCACCAGATGCGGAGCATTAGGGGGGAGGGGGTAGTACTTTGGATCAATTTTGAAATCTTGAACCTTATTCTTCTCCTGGATCAGGAACCCTACAGACTTGAAAATTGTAATGGGTGATTAATATATTGACATTAATAAAAATAGCTAAAATCATGTCTGTAGGGTCACCAGGTGCTGAGTGTCTTGGGGAGGGGGTAGTACTTTGGATCATTTTTGAAATCTTTAACTTTCTTCTAATGAACCAGGAGTCCTACAGACTTGAATATTGGTATGAATGATCAGCATATGGACATTAATTGAATTAGCTAAAATCATGACTGTAGATTCACCAGGTGCAGAGCATCTTAGGGGAGGGGGAGTGCTTTGTTTGAGAATTTTGAATCCCTACAGCCTTTATATTTGACATGGATTGATCAACTCATTAAAGAAAACTTTGAAAGTCTCAGACTCAGCCTGTATATCTGGCATAGATTAGCTGATCACAATCCTTTTATGAAAAAAGCTTAAATAAATAATGACCAGGGGAGGAGCAGAGGGGGGGGGGAGGATTATTTCAAATGTTATCTGATTGAATAAGTGAAAATCTCTTTTTCTGTGGTTGCATGGACATACCTAGGTAATGAAGCTTTTTTCTCAGGTGAGCGACCCAGGGCCAACGGCCCTCTTGTTTACAGCAGGTATGACATTATTTCAAAATAAAGAGACGATATAGAACAATTATAAATTTACGCATTTTGTTATTGGGCGGACCGAGGTAGATTTGCCGATACGGTGATTATAATTTATGACAAAGCTCGGGTAGCTTTATTTATTTCTCGTCAGATTGCGTCTTCAGTATACCGATTATCTACCAATAAACAATAGAAATGCAAAGTTTATTCTTGAAATAATGTGCGAAGTTCACTTTGATATAAAATCATGAAAAAGAAAGTAGTTGGTCAAACAATTTACGATTCGGTGCCTTCATGTTGTTACAATAGCTTAGATCATCTGTAATTACGAACTTTGGGTGTCTGCATAGCGCCGATATCTGAATCGTTTTGATCAGTGAAATATAGAAATACACACTACTTTCAGATTAAATTTTATTTATTAAACACTTTGAACAAATTATTATCAAGTAAATTCAGTCTTAGCGCCTCAAATAATTTTCTTTTCTCTACGGCATAGAACTCAAACTCTTTATAAACCAGTAAGCTCATCGGCTTTGTTACTTGCCAAAACGGTGCTCCGGCCTCCGCAATATAACTGAGAAATTGTTGAAAGCGCAGGGTTTTCATTAGCATCCAAAAGCCAAGAGTCAATGACCCTTGAGTCAAAAATTCCAAGAGTCAAAATGAAAATCTTATGCGTCAAATTGTGACCGAATCATGCGTCTACCCCCCCCCCCCCCCCCCCCCACAAAAAAAAAAAAAAAAAAAAGAGAAAAAGAAAAACCAAACCAAATTAAAAATAAAATGAAAAAAAAAAAAGTTTCAAATTTATAAAAAATGAGTAAAATCATTTTATTTGTATTGAAACAGATAAAATTAGGTACATGTAGGTCATTTTTCAAAAGGTGCCTGAAAATAAACAATGAATGATTTATCACCATCATAGTTCACCAAAAGTTCCAGTCATCAAATAATTACTAAAGAGCTTAATTTCAGACTTAAAGCTTGTTTTTTCGTAAGAAAATGAAGTGGAAAGAGTTTTGAAGTTGCAATTGCTAGGAAAAGGTTCTGAAGAATTTTATTTTTTCACTAGAAGAAATAGAGTCCAACCACGAAAACACATGACAATTCACAACAAATCCCCCTCTTGATGTTTACTGGCTTACTTTTTAGATACGGTTTGAATTAAAGTGAAATTGTTCAATAATAGGTTGATTTTAGTGTGAACAGAGGTAAAGCAAAGGGGTTTTAACTGATTTTCACAGGTGTCAAAAGACTGTCAATTACGATCGCCGATGCATATCCGATCACTGGAGTGTGTTAATTGCCAATCAAGCTAGGTGTTATTAGACCACCAATTAACTATTTTCCAAGAATATGACACACTTCTTTTGACCCTTGACGCACAGCTGCTATTTTTGAAGAGTCAAAATGATGCACCAGCTAAAATTTCCAAGAGTCAAAATTGCATCATTTTTGATTTCTGCGCGTCAAAACAAGAGGTCCCGGGTCAAACGAAAACCCTGAAGCGGCGTAAAACTCATTCAAACAAACAAACAAACCTTGTCCATATGGTAATAACATGCACATTTTTTACCAATTTTTAGCTCCACTGGCTGAAAGCCAATGGGGCTATTGTCATGGCATTGTGTCCGTCGTGCGTCCGTCCGTCCGTGCGTGCAGTCGTAAACTTTTTCTTTAAAAATCTTCTCCTCAGAAACTACTGGATGGATTTCAACCAAACTTCACAGAAATGATCCTTGGGTGACCCTCTTTCAAAGTTGTTCAAGAAATTTTGATCCAATGAAAAACATGGATTTAATGGGCTTGGCTAATTTCCAAATATGGTAAAAAGTGACTTTTCTCAGGTTCTAATCGATGGATACCAATAAAATTTTACATGAATGATCCTTGGTTGACCCTTTATCAGTCTATTAAAAATTATTTTGATCAGTTGAAAAATACACTGCAACTCCATTAAAACGCTGTGGTCGGGGTCCAAGAAATGAAACAGCGGAAGAAGTGGATGTATCTGCTATAACGCTGTACCCCCCCTGCCGCCGCCGATTCCCCCCCCCCCCCCCCCCCCCGCGGTGAACAATAACGTACCGCGGAAACGTAACAGACACAGGGTCAATATTGATAACGATATCGGATATCTAAATAGGCCTATACATGTACATATTTAGGCCATCGCATTTTATATTTTTAAAACTCGGCAATGATTTGAAGAAAAAACGCGGTTTATTACTTTGATATTTTTTTATTTTAAGATCATTTTGTTGTCCCCAAGCTAACAAAAGTATCTTTGATAAAGTAATCTAGTTTGTAGGTTTAAACGATTGCAGACTCCTCTTAGTTCTCTGAATCCCGATTTCTCGGGCCTACCCGCCTGGCAGCTGAGAAACACCGATAACGACGATCTCAAAAGGGTAAAGTTAGTAAAATCCATAAAGTTTCATAAGATCAACGAATTTCATATTTTAAATGTTGTCTTCTGGAAAAAAGGAGAAAATAATCATCTACGCAATCAAAATAAATAATACCCTACGTCCGATCGAAACTATACCAAAGTAATCGAATCTCTCGGAGTGCAGGACCTCATTCTTCGGTGAGCGAGAAAAAATGCCGTAAATTCAATTAAATGAATCTGTTGTTACGACATTTGAATCGCCGGTTTGCAAAGGTCATCTTCACAAGGTAAGGGGTATCGAAAGCTCCTCGAAAACCGTATCAGTAAAAAGTTCGTAACCCAGACAAGTTGTTAATTCACGGCTTTGATTATCAATCAGATAGTAGATCGTCGTGAACGAAGGTCCAGACGAACGCGAAGCGACGCGGTCACCTTTTGTTTCGCGCCAATTTTAATTTCTATGTTTGACACATCGAAGTGGTAAATGTAGAATTATATATAGCGTCCTGTTTAAAACTCAATTGATGTCTATTTAACGAGAGATAAGAATCAACGATTATAATTCAATCGGGCTTTGAATTTTCAAAACCTGTAAAACATGACTATAATATGAATACGTTTAATGAAAAAGAAACAAAATTTTATTATATATTTACAAAAAAAGGTAATATTTATAAGAAAATTCAACGGGATCGGCAAAGGGAGGTAATAAACCAATAAATTGGGTAAGGCCGAGTCGCTTTTTGAATCGTTTGTCAACAGCGGTTAATGTTCAAGATTTGAGAATATAAAACGAGATTAGCTCATTTTGCGAAAACACGGCTTCTTCGGAAATTTATTAACTTGGATTTAATCACATGCGAGCTAGACTTTTTGGTGTTCAATTGCGTCCCTGCCGTCGACAAAGAGCAATTGGTAGCGCGCCGGACTGTCACTATTGGGATTCCGTGTATCTCCGACGGCGGCACTCATTCTTTCTGACTATAAGTCACTCACCCATGGGTTAAAAATCGTAGACCTAAGTGAGATAGCAGTTTGGGGTTAGGAAAGGATGTGATTGTTGTACTCGTGAGTTTGGTACTCCAGCGGTAGTGATATAACTATACGTTTGTCAGCCATCAAATTAGCTATTTCTCTCTGACCTGGGGCATTTATCGCCACCACTGCTCCGCGGGAGGTGTGAAAAACAATTGTATTGATTTACCTGGCTTCGCTCAGTATCGATTTTTATATCAGTGTTTTCACCCTTCGATCTAAAATCGCGATCAAAACAGCGTTAACGGCGGATCGGGTAACATCGCCGCAGCATCCCAAAATGGTCGACCCCCCCCCCCCCCCCAAATTTCGGGAGCCAAGCGGACCCCACGTTATAATGGATTTAGCGCTCTAACAGATTTCGTTATAATGGAGTTGCAGTGTATGCATTTTATGGGCAGAGGTCATTTCTCTATATGTTATATAGTGGAAACTTTGAAAATCATTTTCTCAGAAACTAACTGATAGATATTAACCAAATTTTACATGATGGATTCTTGGGTGACCCTTTATCAGTCTACCAAAAATTATTGTGATTGAATGAAAAATGTGTTTTTTATGGGCGGAGGTCCTTTCTCTATTTGTTATATAGTGGAAACTTTGAAAATCATTTTCTCAGAATGAATATGATGGATATCAACCAAATTTCACAGGAATGATCCTTGAGTGATTCTTTATCAGTCTATTAAAAGAGTTTGTGCTCGGATGAAAAATATGTATTTTATGGGCGGAGGTCATTTCCACTATATGTTATATAGTGGAAACTTTGAAAATCATTTTCTCAGAATGTAATCAATGGATATCAATCAAACTTCATTAGTATGATCCTTGGATGATCCATTATCATGCAATTATCGTGATCGGATGAAAATTATGTCTTTTATTGGAGGTAATTTCTCTATATGTTATAATAGTGGAAACTTTGAAAATCATTTCAACATAAATAGAACCCAAAATATCTAAAAAATCTAGTCAAAACTTTGATTACAAGAATTTCAAGCCTGTGGAGCGACTCAAGCCATTCATGGCTTTCTAGTTTAGCTCACCTGAGCACGTAGTGCTCAAGGAACCTATTGTGAATGAACGTTGTCCGGCGTACGTCTGTCCATCTGTCCGTCATGGCGTCAACTTTTTCTTTAAACGACATCTCCTCCTAAACTTATTGGTCAAAATCAACTAAACTTGGCAGAAATATTCCTTGGGTGGTCCCTTGTAAAAATTGCTCAAATGGAAAGGATCCGTGTCATATCACAGGAAAAGGGGCCTAAATGACAATTTTCTTGTTTACCCTCTAGAAGCCACAAATATGGTCCAATCTTCATGAAACTTGATCAGAATGTTTGTTAGGTCATGAGGATGAAGTCTATTGAAAATGGGAAGGATCTGTGCCATATCACGGAAAAAGGGGCCTAAATGACAATTTCGTCAACAATTTCTTTAAAAGACATCTCCTAAACTTATGAGTCAAAATCAACCAAACTTGGCAGAAATATTCTTTGGGTGCCATGCCATATCAAGGGAAAAGGGGCCTTAATAACAAATTTCTTGTTTACACTCTAGAAGCCACAAATATGGTCCAATATTCATGAACTTGGTCAGAATGTTTGTTAGGTCATGAGGATGAAGTCTTTTGAAAATGGATTTGTCTCTCACCAATGGGTTGATAATCGTATCAATCAATCTACTGAAAATGGGAAGGATCAGTGCCATATCACGGGAAAAGGGGTCTTAATGCGAATTTTGTCAACATTTCTTTAAACGACATCTCCTCTTAAACTTATGAGTCAAAATCAACCAAACTTGGCAGAAATATTGCTTGGGTGGTCTTCCTGTTTACACTCTAGAAGCCACAAATACGGTCCAATCTTCATTGATTGATTGAATGGAGTTTAATGCCGCTTTCAACATTATTTCAGTTATATCGCGGCGGCTGGAGCACCTAACAATGGATTCCTGGTATTTCTATCACCAGTACAACCACAACATTCTTTCCTAGCCTCCAGCCGCTATCTCACATAGGTCTACGATTATCAACCCATTGGTGAGAGACAAATAGTCGGAAAGAATGAGTGCCGCCGTCGGGGATCGAACCCTCAAACCCTAGATTGACAGTCCGACGGGCTACCAACTGCGCTATGACAGCGGCTTCTCAATCTTCATGAAACCTGGTCAGAATGTTTGTTAGGTCATGAGGATAAAGTCTATTGAAAATGGGAAGGATTTGTGCCATATCACAGCAAAAGGGGCTGTTAATGACAATTTTTTTGTTTACACTCTAGAAGCCACAAATATGGTCCAATCATCATGAAACTTTGTCAGAATGTTTGTAAGGTGATGAGGATGAAGTCTATTGAAAATGGGAAGTATCTGTGCCATATCATGGGAAAAGGGGCCTTAAGGACAATTCTCTCGTAAGAGCTCCAATTGCCACAAATATAGTCCAATCTTCATGAAACTTGATCAAAATGGTTGCCAGGTCACAAGAATGAACTCTGTTGAAAATGGGAAGGTTCATGCCATATCATAGGAAAAGGGGTCTTAATGATAATTTACTTGAAATGTCAGGTGAGCGATTTAGGGTCCTCAAGGTCCTCTTGTTCTTATAAAAGATTGCAAGGCCTTAAAGCAACCATTATTTTAAAAAAAAAATCAACTGCACAAACACTGCTCAGGCTCTAAGGTCGTACCATCACTGTAAGATATTTTGATTCCAAAATTCAACCACCACATCCTGTTGTGTCCACATAATCACAACACTGGGATTGTTGGCACGGTCGAACAGTATCAATAAGTAAATCTAGGAGAAAAAACTTCTGATCTTACAGTCTCTGTACATCAATATCAAATTATCGTGTAATTGTGGTGTAAACGCTGCACTTTTTCATCAAAGATTTGTTTGATATACTTTATTATAACATAGGGAGCACCATAGATTTTATGAACAAAATTGTATAACCCCTTGACATAGTGTGGTGACAAAAATAAGTCACAAAAATAGAAAATCAAGAAATCATTTGATGGCGTTTTTGGCAAATGTAAAGCAGGCTTAGCACTAAAAGTATTTAACTACAACCACAGCCACACTATTTGGAGAGCGTTGGCAACACATGGGATAGCATCATCATCTTTTATTAATACTGGCGCATCTTCAAGTTTCATAAAAAAAAATCTGATATGGTTTTTAAAAAATTGCATAAGATGTCCTCAAAAAATACTGTATACATGTACCTGTTAACCTGATACCAATGGGATGAAATTTGACCTATGCTATGAAGAAAGAAGTCTTTTGATTTTTTAGCTCACCTGAGCACATCATGCTCAAGGTGAGCTTTTGTGATCATTTATAAGTAGAACTCTTTATTGTGACTCGCCAATTATATACAAATGCACTCTTATCACAAGTCACAAAAGCGTATTCGAGTTATAATGTCTGTCGTCAGGCGTCAGCAATTTAAGTGTTTACACTCTAGAGGTCACAAATATGGACTAATCATCATTAAACTTTGTCAGAATGTTTGTCAGGTCACAAGGATGAACCCTATTATTGAACAGAGTTCTACCCAGGCTGTGCCTTGGCGCGAATGCCAAAAAAATGCAGACGGCGCAGACGCAGAAATAATCAAACAGATGGGCCAAAAGATGCGCCTACTCCAAAATAAAAATCAAAATGGTGCCCTGCATCATTCTGTTCAATCGACACCTCGTTATCAGAAATTAAAATTTAGTTGGGGACCATTCCTTGTTTACATGTTTCTAAGCAATGGATCAAACTAAAAGGTGTAAAAGGTCTATTTTTAGCTACACTGGCCAAAGGCCAGCGAGCTTTTGTCATGGCAGGGTGTCCGATGTGCATCTGTCTATGCATGCTTAAATTTTTCTTTAAACATCTTCTCCTCCTAAACCAATGAGTGGATTTTGACGAAACTTAGCCAGAATGTTCTTTGGGTGACTCTCTTTTGAAATTGTTCAAGAAATTTGGATTGACCCCCCAATATGGGTGTGGCAGGGCAGGAATTATTTTGACCCCAAAATCTTTGACTGACATTATCCTCCTGAGCAATTGGGCAAAAAATAATGAAACTTTACTAGAATGTTCCTTGGGTGACCTGCTTCTAAAGTTGTTCAAGAAATTTGGATTGACCACCAAATATGGTCGCAGGGTGGGGCTAATTTTGACACCCAAATCTTTGAACGTCATCTCCGCCTGAACCATTTGGCTGATTTCTATGAAACTTTACCAGAATGTTCCTTAGGCGACCCTTTTGTAAAGTTGTTCAAGAAATTTGGATTGACCCCCAAATATGGGCGTGGCTAGGAGGAGCTTATTTTGACCCCGAAATCTTTGAACGACATCTCCTCCTGAACCATTGGGCTGATTTCAATGAAGCTTTACCAGAAAGTTCCTTGGGTGACATTCTTGTAAAGTTGTTAAAGAAATTTGGATTGACCCACCAAATATGGGCCTGGCTAGGTGGGGCTTATTTTGACCCCGAAATCTCCTGAACCAATGGGCCGATTTCAATGAAACTTTACCAGAATGTTCCTTGGGCCACCCTCTTCCCAAGTTGTTCTAGAAAAAAATCCCCTTTCTTTACAATTTTATGAAAATATTTCTGAAATCATTTTACCTTATTCAAATATCAAATTAAATCACAGTCAAATGATTAAATACGAGTCACAATTCTTACTGATAAAACAAGAAAACCAATAAAATCTCATGTGTTACTGATTTTTCAAACAACGTTGCTGTGCAAGGATTTAGGGACTTCAAAGGTAGACAACACTCGGTGACCCTGCTAGCTCCAGACATGTTCTGTACCGGGTGCATTCATGCTTCACAACACGAGTTCGATCCCCGGCCGCGGCACTTATCCTTTCCGACATTTGTCTTCCACCAATGGGTAGATAATCGTAAACCTATGTGGAATAGCAACTGGAGGCTAGGAAAGGGATGTGGTGGTAGTACTGGTGTGAGAAATACCAGGAATCCATCGTTAGGTGCTCCTGTCATCGCGATATAATTGAAAGATTGTTGAAATCCATGTAAAACCCCATTTCAAATCAAATCATGCTTCACAAAATTTTACGATTTATTAAATACAGAATTATTTATTTTATTCGTTAAAACAGATTGATTAGACCTCTTTGTCCATTGGAAGAGGAACATTCAAGTTTGTATTCTTCTGGAACTTCCTATTTTGTATTAAAAAATTTATCTTGGCTTCTGCTAAAACAATATCGTGCTTTTGAAAGCTGCAATTAATCGTTCAAGGTGGCCAATATTTTGATAGATGACGTTAAATGACAGAATAACAATTCATTAGGTAACACTTTAATCTATTTTTTAGCTCACCTGAGCATAAAGTGCTCATGGTGAGCTATTGTGATCACTCACTGTCAGGAGCACAAAGTGCTCATGGTGAGCTTGTGTGATCACTCACAGATCGTCGTCCGTCCATCTTCTGTCAATCAACAATTCCTTTAAACATCTTCTCCTCCTAAACCACTTGGCCAATCAAGCTGAAGCTTGGCAGGATTGTTCTTTGGGTGAAGCTCTTCAAAAGATGTTAAGAATTAAATTTCATGAAAAACTCTGGTTTCGATTGTAAAGGAATGGCTGAAAAATGGCATAAATTTGCCAAAACTCTTAGAAAAAACTCTTCTTCTCCTAAACCACTTGGCTAATCAAGATGAAACTTGGTAGTGATGTTCCTTGGGCAATGCTCTTAAAATTTAAAGAATTAGATTTCATCAAAAACTCTGGTTTCCATGGTAACTTAAAGGCCGAACATTGCCGAAAATCTTGGAAATTTTTCTCCTCCTAAACTTCCAAAGGCTGAAACTTGGCAGGAGATGTTCATTTGGTAAATCTCTTTGAAAGTTGTTAAAAGAATTTGCTGCCGTCATAGCGCAGTTGGTAGCGCGTCGGATTTTTAATCTAGAGGTCCCGTTTTCGATCCCCAACCGCATCACTCATTCTTTCTGACCATTTGTCTCTCACCAATGGGTTGATAATTGTAGACCTATGTGAGATAGCAGCTTGAGGCTAGGAAAGAATGTGGTGGTGGTACTGGTGAGAGAAATACCAGGAATCCATTGTAAGGTGCTCCAGCCGCCGCGATATAGCTGAAAAATTGTTAAGCGTGGCGTTAAATTCTATTCAATCAATCAATCAATGTTAAAAGATTTCAATTCTTTTAACAATTCTGGTTTCCATGGTAACGGGAAGGTTGGAAAAATGGCTGAAAATTGCCGAAAAACTAAGAAAAAAATCTTCTCCTAAACTTCTAGGCCATTCAAGCTTAAACTTGGCAGGGGTGTTCCTTGAGTGAAACTCTTCAGAAGTTGTTAAAAAAAATTCAATTTCAACAAAAATTCTTGTTTCCATGGTGACAGAAATGCTGAAAATTGCAAAAAATCTTAGAAAAAATTCATCTTCTAAGCCAATTCAGCTGAAACTTGGTAGGAATGTTTTCTGGGTTAATCTCTACCAAATTTGTAAAAAGAATTTCTTTCAATCAAAAACCCCTGTTTCGATGGTAACATAATTGTACAACAATTGCCAAAAGTCTTAGAAAAGGTTTATCTTTTCCTAAAACATTGGACCAATCAATTTTAAACTTGGCAGGGATGTTCTTCAGGTGTAGTTCTATAAAAGTTGTTTAAGGTTCATGTAAAGTGTTTGCGACCCAATTTTAAGGGCATTCATTTGCCAAGAAAAAGCAGTATGTCCAGGAATATTATATATCAAAATGAAGCTATTTATGAGCACAAGCACTTGTAAAGCATAAGACTGTTATAACTATAGCGGTATAGCCAAAACATTGTGGAAAAGGGTCATTTTGTACAGAACAAGCAACTGCATGACTGTTGGATAAAATTGGCTCATATTTTAACAAAGTCTAGCCTAAAGTACCATCCGGGTAGTGCTACAACCATTGGTATAAAACTCAGCCCCCAAACATAGTCATTCTAATTTTGTAAACGTGTAGATCTTTTTAGGGTATGGTGTGTTATCACAACATAAATAGACATTAATAGTTTATATACTTGGAGGGTTGTTTAGCATTATATCAATTTCTATTTCACAGAATGATAAATATATAGTAATATTGTAGATCATTTAATTAAAAAAACTATAATTTGAAATAAATCACAGAAAATATTTCACAATATTATGGTGTGATGTTGCACCATACCTTACATCTATTTTGAAAACAGACCAAACCAGTTTGACAAGTATATTGACAAAATAAATGGAAATTGATTGTTTCAAAAGAGCCTTTTGAGACCAAGTTTTATATCTAAGGTTGTAGCACTACCTGGATGGTACTTCAGACTGTACTTTGTTAAAGTATGGGGCAATTTTATTTTAACCGTCATGCAGTTGCTTGTTCTGTACAAAATGACCCTTTTCCACAATGTTTTGGCTATACGGCTATAGCTATGGCAGTCTTATGTTGCCTAACTGCTTGTGCTCACGAATAGCTTCATTTTGATATATAGTATACCTGGACATACTGCTTTTTCTTGGCTAATGAAGTGCCCTAAATATTGGGTCTCAAACACTTTCCATAAACCTCAAAGAATTCGATTCCATCAATAACTTTAGTTGCCATGGTAACAGAAAGGTTGAACATTTACGAAAATTGAAAAAAATCAAATTGCAGTAGGATGGAAGGAAAGTGTTTCTTTCAAAACCACCCTAAATGTACATCAAACAATCTGTGGTCTCTTATAATCAGGTTGACACATAAAAGGGCTTACTCAGGTGAGTTATATAGGACCATCAGGGTCCTCTTCTTTGTAAATTTGTAGAGATAATGGATAAATCTACCGAAAAGCATATTGGGATCACACATCTTTTCATTAATAATTAAATAAAGGGTTTGCAGTTTGCTAGTGTTGAATTACAGTATGACCATCAAAATATTTTAAGACATCCAGGTAAAATATAAAGCAATTTTAAGTTCCAGACTGAAGAATGTGTTTGAGAATTCGATTTTTCCGAGGTTGAACACGATGAATTATGAGCGAAATCAGCCAGGACTAAGATCCTTGTTTGAACTTTTAGTGTTTGAGAGTACCTGTCTTCAAGCATTTAAAGTTAGTCTATATAAATTCATTTATCAACTGAAATGTTAATTATGTATCAAAGGTTAACAACCAGACTGTGGAATGATATGTTTCTATCTTTCCAGAATAAATTGCTGTCTGGAAGAGTGTTCTTTAGCTCACCGTAGCACGAAGCGCCCAAGGGAGCTATTGTGACCTATCAATGTCCAGTGTCTGTCTGTCCGTCACAGCATCAACAACTTCTTTAAATGACATTTCGCCACCATAGCGCAGTTGGTTAGGCATAAGACTTCCAATATGGAAGTCGTGGGTTCTATCCCCGTAGGCGGCAAATATCCTTTCCGTTATTTTGTCTCTCACAAATGGGTAGATAATCATAAACCTATGCGAGATAGCATTTGGATGCTAGGAAAGGGTGTAATGGTAGTACAGGTGTAAGAAAATACCAGGAATGCATTGTTAGGTGCTCTGGCCACCTCGATATAACTGTGAAATTGTTGAAAGCGATGTAAAACCCATTCAAACAAAAAAAATTAAATGATATCTCCTCCTCAACTTCTGAGTCTAGAATAAACCAAACTTGGCAGAAATATTCCTTGTGTGGTCCCTTGTAAAATTTGCTTAAATGGAAAGGATCCATGCCATATCACGGGAAAGGGGCCTTAATGACAATTTTATTGTTAACACTCTAGAAGCCACAAATATGGTCCAATCTTCATGAAACTTGATCAGAATGTTTGTTAGGTCATGAGGATGAACTCTTGAAAATGGGAAGGATTTGTGCCATATTACGGGAAAAGGGGCCTTAATGACAATTGTCTTGTTTACACTCTAGAGGCCACAAATATGGTCCAATCTTCATGAAACTTGATCAGAATGTTTGCCAGATTAAAAGAATGAATCCTATGGAATATGGGAAGGATTTGTGCCTTATCATGGGAAAAGGGGCCTTTATGACAATTTAAATGTTTACACTCTTGTGGCCTCAAATATGGCCCAATCTTCATGAAACTTGATCAGAATGTTTGCCATGTCTCAAGGATGAACCCTATTGCAAATGGAAAGGATCTGTGCCATGTCACAGGAAAAGAGGCCTTAATGACAATTTTTTGTTAACACTCTAGGAGCTACAAATACGGTCCAATCATCATGAAACTTGGTCAGAATGTTTGTTAGGTCATGAGGAAGAATTCTTAAGAAAATGGGAAGGATCCATGCCATATCACTGAAAAAGGGGCCTCAATGACAATTTTCTTCTGAGAGTTCCAGACGCCACTAATATGGTCCAATCTTCATGAAACTTGGTCAAAATGTTTGCCAGGTCACTACCATGAACTCTGTTGAAAATGGGAAGGATTCATGCCATTTCACAGGAAAAGGAGTCTTAATGATAATTTATTTGAAATAACTCTAATGGCCACAAATATGGCCCAAACTTTGTGAAACTTGGTTTTATGTAGAAATTATTAGTTCCACTGGCCGAAGGCCAGCGAGCTATTGTCATGGCGGTGTGTCCGTTTTGCATGCGTCCGTCAGTGAGTAAACTTTTTCTTTAAACATCTTCTCCTCCAAAACCTATGGGCAAATTTTGATGAAACTTGGTAGAAATGTTCCCTGGGTGACCCTCTTCTAAAATTGTTAAAGAAATTTTGAATGACCTCCAAATATGGGCGTGGCAGGGCAGGGCATTTTTTCACTTCGAAATCTTTAAAAATCATTGGGCCAATTTCAATGAAACTTGGCATGGAAGTTCCTTGGGTGACCCTTTACCTAAATTGTTCAAGAAATTTTGATTGGCCCCCAAATATGGGCGTGGCTGGGCGGGGCTTATTTTGAGCCCAAAATCTTTGAATGACATCTCCTCCTAACCACTGGGCCGATTTCAACCAAACCTTACCAAAATGTTCCTGGGATGACCCTTTACCTGAATTGTTCAAGAAATTTTGATTGTCCCCCAAATATGGGCATGGCAGGGCGGGACTTATTATGAGCCCAAAATCTTTAAATGACATCTCCTCCTGAACCACTGGGTCGATTTCAACCAAACTTTACCAAAATGTTCCTGGGGTAACCCTTTTCAAAAATTGTTCCTGAAATTTTGATTGGCCCCCAAATATGGGCGTAGCAGGGTGGGGCTTATCTTAGCCCGAAATCTTTGAACGACATTTCCTTCTGAACCATTGGGCCGATTTCAATGAAACTTTACCAGAATGTTCCTTGGGAGACCCTTTCCAAAAGTTGCTCTCAAAATTTTGATTGGCCCATAAATATGGTGTGGCAGGGTGGGGCTTATTTTGAGCCCAAATTCTTTGAATGACATCTCCTCCTGAATCACTGGGCTGATTTCAATGAAATTTTACCAGAATGTTCCTTCTGTATCCCTTTTCAAAAATTGTATGCGAAATATTAATTAGCCCTTAAATATTGGCATGTCAGGGTGTGGCTTATTTTGAGCCCAAAATCTTTGAACTACATCTCCAGATGAAGGTTGGGCCAATTTCAATGAAACTTGAGAATTTTGATGCAATGTGAGCCATACCCAGTTAATTAATATAAAATAGGTCTTAAGAGATTTCAAAGTGTTGTTTTCATTCAAAGAAAGATTAATTTAATGCAAGTCTAATGATGTTAAAGCCAGTGAAGCGATACAGGCCCTCTTGGGCCTCTTGTCTTTTTTATGACATCTGCCTTTTTAATTGATGTGATGTCCCAGTGATCAAAGAGACTCAGGTGAGCAATCTAGGACCATCATGGTCCTTTTTTTTTTTCTTTTTTAGCATTTAAGGGATTCAGTCATTTCTGGTATGGAAAAGTGCATAAACTGTTGTTTATACTTATAAACATTGAAACATTTAAAAGGTCAAGCTCTGAAATGCACTTCAATTCTGTGCAGATGTACAAGTTGTTTATTGACTTAATAAATTAAATGTTTGCAGAAATTGTGAGAATTATAACTTAAAACATAACATTACTCTATAATTGTGGATCTTTGTTACGGCTTTTGTCCGGTTAAAAGGATATATAGTGCACCTGTACAAAAATTTTGTCAATATGATGGACCTGACAGAGGTTATAGCAGTTACAGTTTCCAGAGTTCAGGTCAGTTCATGTCATTGGGGCTAATAAAAGCAGATGTCACAGAAAACATAAACTGTAAGGCCAATTTGTTGGCTCGCAGAATTTTTAAACACAGCATCTGCATATTAAGTACTTTTTGATTTACAATATGACTTCCTCAACAAACTCTAGAGAGTGTTAACCTACTCCAAAAGAAAATCAATATTTTATCAAGAGTTACACTATCAAATTGGTGTCTTATTATTAGCCGCCGTCATAGCACAGTTGGTAGCATGTCAAACTGTCAATCTAAAGGTCCCGGGTTTGATACCTGATGGCGGCACTCATTCTTTCCGACTATGTCTCTCACCAATGGGTTGATTATCATAGACCTATGTGAGAGAGTAGCAGTAGGCTAGGAAAGGATGTGGTGGTTGTACTGGTGAGAGAAATACTAGGAAACCATTGGTGTGGTTACTTGGACAAAAAAATCCCCCCCAAAAAAGTGACAGAGTAAGATCTCCTGAGCCAAGACAGTGCTCATGGCTAGGATACCATGTTCTGGTGCTGCAGTCATATTGCAGTTGGTAGCGCGTTGGACTGTCGATCTAAAGGTCCCGGGTTTGATCCCCCACAGCAACACTCATTCTTTCTGACTATTTGTCTGCCACAATGGGTTTATAATCGAAGACCTATGTTAGATAGTTGCTGGAGGCTAGGAAAGGATGTGATAGTAGTACCGGTGTGAGAAAAACCAGGAATCCATTGTTAGGTGCTCCAGCCGCTGTGATGTGACTAAAATAATGTTAAAAGTTGCATAATACCCCACTCAAAATCAAAAACCATGTTCTGGTAGGGGTTCTTCATCCTCTGATGTCCTTGATTCAAAGGAAATATGTCCTGGTAAAGTTTGACTAGGCTTCCATCATGAAATAAAAAGGATAAAAAATATAGACAACCAAGTTTTCATTAAATCCAGTGGCTTGATGCTTGAATAAATAAATAGAGGGGTCAGTGTAATACTATTGTAAGGGCCTATAAATATATAGGCACTTACAATAGTGTCGTTCTGACCCCTCGATTAATGATGAAGAGAAATGTTACATGATTGGAATGATTTCTGAGTAAAAAAACGAGAGGAATACCTTTTGACCTTTTGACTAGTGCTTGTATGACCTTTAAGACCAGTTTGTCAATGTGTCATGCTGCAAGTACCTCATGGAGCCTAGTTGTTAAAAAGGCTTTTTAACCATTCTTGTATATCCTTGTACTTGCTTGAAACTCTTTTAGATGCCCCACTCCTCCCAAACCTTATGTGCCATTTGTTCCCATGGGTTTGATTTTCTTCAAGATATAGAAGAATGTGTTTGTGTAGGCTCATCCCCTGCTGTGATATCGTAGACTTATTTAAGCCACCATATTCAGTGAAGATTGAAAAGGCAAAATTTAGACTTAGCGTTTGAGTAGTGTGAAAATATGCTATACCACATTTTAGGTTTGTTATGTTTGTTTATCTCGTGTATCATACATGTATATAAAAAAGTCATAACAGCTCTGTTGTATCACCAAAGACGGGCCAAGGCGTGCCAGAAAGGGCGTCGGTCTATTCAGGGATGACATCTGTATGACTTAAAGAGAAGTTGTTTAGTATGATTAATATCAGAGGCTTAGAATAAACAAACTAGCATTACCTAAGAAACTGAGATTTGAAAAATTGAAACAATGATTTTGTCTTTTCGATCCCCTGACATAGTAGGCCAAATGGCCTATCAGGTATGAAAAAAAGTGGACCATCTACTAATATATTCAATAATGAAAGGCCGGCTTTCAGACCATTGCTGCAATCATTCAAGGAAACGTTAGGAGCCTTTTTGACTGCTAGGCTCTTTTTAACTTTTACCTAATACTTGCAGCATGACACATTGACATACTGGTCTTTAATTTCATACAAGCACCTGACCCGAAAGTATTGCTCTTTTGTTTTTAGCTCCACTGGCCGAGGGCAGCTGTTTTGAAATCATTAATCATATCATCATGTTACATTTCTCTTCATTATTTGATAAGTTGCATTAATCAAGCAACACAGCCACTGGTTAATGAAAATCCAATTTGCTCTTTAATTTTTTATTGACCGGGTTATTTAATTGGAAGTGTTAGCTTGGTGAAATTTTACTGGGACAGATTTCTTTAGAATCAATAAGATCGGAGAACAATTGAAGCCTTACCAGGGCTATAAGAGCTAGATCCAGGCTTAGAAGAATCTAATTTATCACTTGAATTTGTTCTTTTTGGCAAAAAACACATGAATAAGTAAAAAAAATAGTCTTACGACATGTTTAGTTCCTTGAAAACATGTCAACAGAAATTGGTACCAAACTATATTTAATTTCCAATATAAAGACATCACTTTGATAGTGTGACGCAGGATACCACAATGAGTTTTATTTTCAAGTTGGCTTAAACACTTAAGGGTCCTCATAGATGACTTACATTGATGTGTGACCTGTCACGTAAAAAGGGACCATCCAGGAATTCTATAAAATGATTTTTTGAAATAGAGATTTGATCCACCATAGGCTAACATGAAGTCGCATTTCAAAAATTCTTTCACTGGGAGGAAGATTGATCATTCTAGAAAATACCCATGGCGTAAAACGCTTTGACCCTAGTCAGTCTGCGCAGTTTGACTAGGGTCGACACTTTACACACTACCCAGATGGTCCCTTTTTGCGTGACAGGTCACATATATAAGTAGATGCTGTGTTCTAAAATTCTGCAAGCTCTTTGGCCATCCTGTTGATGTTTCTGTGACATCTGCTTTTTTAGCGCCATAAGCATGAACCGACCTGAACCCTTGAAGCTGTAACTGCTATAACCTCTGTCTGGTCCATCGTATTGACATAATTTTTGTACAGGTGCACATTATCCTTCTAACATGACAAAGGCCTTAACAAGTTTCACAATTTTAAAGTAATGTTATGTTAAAAGTTATAATTACCTCACCATTTCTCCTAACATTAATAAATTAAGTCAATAAATTACAAATACATCTGGACAAAATTGAAGTGCATTTAAAACCTTGGCCTTTCAAAAGTTTCGATGATTAAATGTTTTAACCACAGTTCATTCATTTTTAGCTCCACTGGCCGAAGGCCAGCGAGCTATTGTCATGGCGAGGTGTCCGTCATGCGTCCTTTCGTGCGTGCATACACTTTTCTTTAAACATCTTCTCCTCCTAAACCAATGGGGGGTGGATTTTGACAAAACTTGGCCAGAATGTTCCTTGGGTGACCCACTTTTAAAGCTGTTCAAGAAATTTGGATTGACCCCCAAATATGGGAGGGGCAGGGCAGCACTTTTTTTGACCCCTAAATCTTTGAATGACATCTCCTAAACCATTTGGCCAATTTCAATGAAAGTTTACCAGAATGTTCCTTGGGTGACCCTCTTCTTAAGTTGTCAAGAAATTTGGATTGACCCTTAAATATGTGCATGGCAGGGCGGGGCTTTTTTTGACCCAGAAATTTTTGAATGACATCTCCTCCTGAACCATTAGGCCGATTTCAATGAGACTTTACCAGAATGTTCCTTGGGTGACCCTCTTCTATAGTTGTTCAAGAAATTTGGATTGCCCCCCAAATATGTGCATGGCAGGGCGGGGCTTATTTTGACCCCGATATCTTTGCACCTCATCTCCTCCTGAACCATTGGGCCAATTTCAATGAAACTTTACCAGAATGTTCCTTGGGTAACCCTCTTTTAAAGTTGTTAAAGAAATTTGGATTGACCCCCAAATATGGGCATGGCAGGGCAGGGCTTTTTTTGACTCCGAAATTTTAAAATGATATTTCCTCCTGAACCATAAGGCAAATACCAATGAGACTTTACCAGAATGTACTTTGGGTGACCCTCTTCTAAAGTTGTTCAAGAAATTTGGATTGACCCCCAAATATGGGCATGGCAGGGCGGGGCAAATTTTGACCCCAAAATCTTTGAACCTCATCTCCTCCTGAACCATAAGGCCGATTTCAATGAAACTTTACGAGAATGAACTTTGGGTGACCTTCTTATAAAGTTGTTCAAGAAATTTGGATTGACCCCCCAAATATGGGCATGGTAGGGTTGGACTAATTTTGACCCCCAAATCTTTGAACCTCAACTCCTCCTTAACCATTTGGCCGAATTCAATGAAACTTTACCAGAATGAACTTTGGGAGACCCTCGGGCTAATTTTGACCCTGAAATCTCTGAACGACATCTCCTGAATCATTGGTCCAATTTTAATGAAACTTTACCAGATTTGTTCCTTGGGTGACCCTCATCTAAAGTTGTTCAAGAAATTTGGATTGGATGAGATCCACTGGATCAATAAAATTCAGGTGAGGGGTATAGGGCTATTCTGGTCCTCTTGTTTCAAAGTGATAATTAAATAGTTTTCTTCTTTGTAATTTTACATATTAGTTAAATAAGTTCATTACTTCATAAGTCAGTTTCAACCTAGAAAAAGTCTGAATTCCTGCTGAATGCTGTTCACTTTCATTACCTTCTATTTTCACTATCTCTCTTTCAAATCTTGAGATTTTAAAGCCAGTGGAGCGATACAGGCCCTCTTTTGTGCCTCTTGTTTAACTCATTCGAGCATAAAGTGCTTGTGGTGAGCTTTAGTGGCTGGGTGGATGTCTGCCATCAGTTATGGATTTTGTCTCGTCAACATTTACCTTTTATGCACTGTATAGAGTCCACTTTTTTGCCCAATCAGAATGGAGAAATAAAATTGGGTCAACTTGGGTCAAAACTAGGTCACTGGGTCACATTCTAGTAAAACAATGTATGCACTGTAGAGGCCTCATTTTTGGTCTGATCAACCTGAAAATTCAAAATGATGGTCTTCATTAAATCTCGGATAAGTTTGAAATTAGTTCAATTGAGGTAAAAAACTAGATCACAGAGTCAAATCTAAGAAAGACCTTGAATGCATGCCAGAGGTCACTTTTTAACCTGATGAACCTGAAAATTCGTCAGAATGAATGTCCTGATGGAATCTCAATGAAAAGTTTGAAATTGGGTTGACTGGGGTTAAAAAAACAAGACCAAGGCGTCAACTTTAAGAAAAACCTTGTACGCACACTAGAGACCATAATTTTTGCCGATCAAACCTGAAAATTGGTCAGAATGAATATCTTGTTGAAATCTCCAAAGTGTTTGAAAATGAGTCACCTAGAGTCAAAAACTAGGTTAATGGGTCAAATTTTAGGAAACCTTGTATGAACTAAAAAGGCCACATGAAAATTGGTCAGAATAATTGTCTTGATAAAATCTCCAAAGAGTTTGAAATTAGGTCAAATGGGGGTGAAAACTAAATCATGTTTTAAATCTTAGAAAAACCTTGTATTTACTCTGAGGGCCACATTTTTGCCTGATCAACCTGAAAATTAGTCAGAATGATTGTTTTCATCAAAATTACTTTAACCTCAAATGAGTTTGATATTGGATCAATTTGGATGAAAACTAAGTCACTGGTTCAAATTTTAGAAAAATCTTGTATACACTCAAACGGCCAAATTTTTCGCCCAATCAATCTAAAAAATAGCCAGAATGGTTTTCATGATCAAATTCACAGAAAAGTTCAAAATTGAGTCAACTGGGGTCAAAGACTAGGTAACTGATTAAAATCTTACAAAAAAACTTGTATGCACTTGAGGCCACATTTTTTTACGGATCAACCTGAAAATTGGTCAGCATGATTGTCTTGATAAAAGCTTTGAGTGCAAAAGTAGTTCAACTGGGATAAAAAACCAGATGATGGGGGCAAGTCTTTGAATGCTCTCAAGAGACCACATTTTTAGCCCAATTATCCGGAAAATTGTCCAAAGGGTATTTCTTGTGTAGAATCAACAGCATTGTTTTAACTTTGTCTTTTTCATCATCCTTTCGAAGCTTGTTTTAAACATATATTAAAGTTCACTTAGCGCTTCTATTGCCCTTTTGTCATGTTTGTCCATTACCAGATATAACTGGATCCCTTAAATACTCAAAATCCTTCTAGACAGCACTTATTATTGAAAGAGAATTAATTCTACGATCTGATTTTCAATCTCTGATACATATCGTACAGTTAAGTTGACCATCAAATCTATGTATCTAAGGCCAACATTCAAAACTAAAGTATTTTGAGCTAAACAAGTGTGGTAGTCATGATATCACAGAATTTGCAACAGGTGTCTGACTGCTGATTATGTCCAATAGCTACAACTACAGTCTGAGTGAATATCTTATACCCTGTTCTGGTGTCCCAAGGTAACCTGTCCCCTGGGTAACATGTTCCTGGGGACACATTACCCTAGAAATCAGCCAGGGTAACCTGTCTCCCCCCTAAAGATATTGTAAACCAATATTTGATAACATTTCTTTTATCTCTCTACGGGGGCATATTGCTTTACTCATGTCTGTCTGTCTGTCTGTCCGTCTGTCTTTCCGTCCCTCTGTCCGAAAACTTAACCCAAAAAATTAACCTTGCCAATATTTTCAAGCCTATTCAAGATACAAAGCTAATATTTGGCATGATGATATATCTCAATGATCCGCATCCGCTGGTACCAAAGTCAAGGTCATGTGACAAGGTCAAGGTCATCTGTCAAGGTCAAACTTTGAAAAAAAATGCCATTACGGGGGCATTCGTGTTTCACAAACATATCTTGTTTATTCTAGTTGTTACTAGTCTCTTTCTTTGATCTGTTTGTAATTTTAATATGTTTTGTGAACCGTTTCAGTTCAAAAGGATTTTTTATATTTTTCATAATAAGTATTAACTTGTTTTTTTTTTTTAGAAAAATAAATGTTTAATTACATCATGACTATGGACATAACTAAGAATGATATTGTCTTTGGGAAAATTGTTCAAAAGCATGATTTTTTTCTCAGTGTGTAGGGGGGGGGGGGGGGGGGGGGGTGGACACGTTACCCAACCTGGGGTAACTTGTCCCCGGGGACATATTACCCAGGCCTGGGTAACCTGTCCCACCCTCAAAAATGCTGTAACAGGGCTCTCACTAGGATTTTGAAAGTAGGATTCCAGGAATTCACCTTCAGAAAAAGTTGGATTCCACACAAAAAAGTTGGATTCCATGATTATGAAGGTGGATTTTGTACCGTGCGAAACTATGATTTTGAAATGACAATTTATTAACCCTTTACTACACAATCCAATGTTTTAGTCACCATAATGGTTATCTTAAAGAAAACATTGATTGAAAGGAAGGAATTGCTTGTAAAAAAAAATTTCTTCTTTTATCCCAACGCTTTTTACATTTTTTTTATTCTATTTTTGGAGATGGACTGAGTAGATGACAAAACTTTTCCCGGTCCAGTTTAAAACCATTGACTAGTTCAGAAGCAAGTCTTGAGACAGTTCTATCTTCTTTTGCCGGAAGTTAAAAAGAAGTAAAAAAAATATTATTGAATTTATTTAGACTTTCAAAAATCTCACCATATTAGTCTATGCCATGATACTCTTTGCAGATATTGTCAATTGAGAGAAAAAGTTCAGAATTGATATTCATTAAAAAAGATTATTATTTATATGTTTGAAATGCATAGGTTATCTCTTTTTCTTATTTTTTTTTTTTTTAGATTGAAATAATTAAACTTTCCGAACCACCTGTCTCTTGATTTGTGTTCATCTTTTTTCACTTCAACACATGTCTGATCAGTAGGCTGATCCGGAGCTTTCCATTTTCGAAATGCGTTATCCGACGGAATTAAGCACATGCACGGCGTTAGAGATTCACCGGTAGTGATAATTCATTTCGTGTTTTTTTCGGAACATTTCTTTAATCAAATAATTGTTTTTAGTCAAAATACCGAATTTAGAAAAGGTAAAAGAGATTCTGAAGTTCGAAGGGCGCGGACTAATCATTCACTTATTACGCATAAATGGGGTCGATCATGTTGTTTTACGATTGTCTTCGCCCAATTGGGGCCCTGTTTGAATTCAATTAACGGTAGCTATATATAATTAGTGAATGAACATTCGTTTGTGCATAACAATCGCCAAAACGCATTGCCGGGCAGTGTCTAGATTCCATTCATTGATTGTCAGGCTCCGCCTACATGGTCTACGAATAACCGATAACGATTGGCTTTTGGCGTCAACTAACACCATGCCTACCGCACCCATCTATCGGACTTCAGATATGGCTATTATCATTTTTTTCACGCGACAGTTAAGTTTTGTAAACAATCATATACATGTTATACACAGCCGAGAGGTTATAAGTCGGGACGCATGCCTTAGAAAAACTTGTCGTCCGGTAGAATCCTTTGATTGAATTTTTTGTCGTCCGCTGAGAAAACTTGTCGTCTCAGACATCACTACTGTCGTTTCCAAGAGCCCTGCTGTAAGCAATGTAATGTGCAAAAATTGACCCAAATATGTCAACTTCTTGTCCCATGCTGCGATCACTTGTCTCTGAAACATGTAACCGAGGCTTGAAGACCCAGTAAAAGCTCAAAAAAAGATTGTTAACCAGGATTAATTGACAAGAGCTTACATGAACATTTTTTTATTTGAATGTTATGTAATAGTCTCAATTATATCATAACTATTTTGACAATTAAATTATTCACTTATGAGAAAGATTCTAGTGAGTGTGAGTGTGTATGGGGAGAGGACATGTTCCCCAAGCTGGGGTTCCTTTCCCCGGGGACATGTTACCCAGGCCCTGGTAACCTGTCCCATATCATTAAAGGTTGTCAACAATTGCCTGTGCACAAATTTACCAAAAAATTTCAATTTCTAATTTATTCTAAATTGATTTTTTTGTTGTTGTTGTTTTTTCTCTTTTTTTTTTGGGGGGGGGGGGAGGGGGGTTACATGTAAGATTCTCCAATCATTGGTCATTGTCTCTGAAAAATATTACCCAAGCCTGGGAACCCAGTGCTATCATGTGAACTAGGATTTTTTCACAAGAATTACAAGGCCGCCACCAGAGCCCAGCTGGTTAGGCATAAGACTTCCATATTGGAAGTCGTGGGTTCGATCCCCGGTGGCTGCAAATATCCTTTCCGACGTTTGTCTTTCACCAATGGGTAGATAATCAAAAACCTATGTGAAATAGCAGTCGGAGGCTAGGAAAGGGTGTAATGGTAGTACAGGTGAAAGAAATACCAGGAATCCATTGTTAGGTGCTCCAGCCACCGCAATATATCTGCCAGATTGTTGAAAGCGGCGTTAAAAACCCATTCAAACAAACAAACAAACAAGAATTACAAAAACATTTTTTAGTTTGAAAGTTATGTAAATATCTCAATTATATCATAACTGTTTTTACAATAAAAATTATTCACTTATTAGAAAATTTATTGTGACTGTGTGTGTGTCTGGGGGGAGGGACACTTTACCCAAGCTGGGGTAACCTTTCCCTGGGGACACGTTACCCAGGCGGGGGTAAACTGTCCTACGCCTTAAATGGTTGTCAACAATGATCTTTGCACAAATTGACCAAAATAAGTACTGGAGGCGGACGTATATTGGCGTCATCTTCTCCGTCTGTCCGTCCATCTGTCCATCCACTTTTCTTGTCAACGCAACTCCTCCTAAGTATCTGGCTGGATCTTCTTGAAACTTGGTCAATGTTACCACCTCAAGTGGTTGATGTGCATGAAGGAAGGATTTTATGGTTCCTTGATTTTTGCCTGAGTTATGCCCCTTAAAAACTTGGTCTCGGGCTTATTGCCTCAGTTATGCCCCTTAAAATTTAGTCTCTGGGTCTTATTGAAATTGCAGCCTTGTGAATGCGACTCTTCCTAAGTTTCTGACTGGATCTAAATGAAACTTGGTGGATGTTATAACTGAAATTGGTAGATGAGCATGAAGTAAGGATTTTATGGTTCATTAATTTAACCTTAACTTATGCCCCTTTAAAACTTAGTATGTGGGGCTTCATCTTCTCCGTCTGTCTGTCCGTCCGTCCATCCGTACGTCCTCTTTTCTTGTCAATGCAACTCCTCCTAAGTTTCTGGCTGGATCTTCTTGAAACTTGGTCAATGTTATCACCTCAAATGGTAGATGTGCATGAAGTAAGGATTTTATGGTTCATTAATTTTACCCTAACTTATGCCCCCTTAAAACTTAGTATCTGGGGCTTATTGAAATTGTAGCCTTTTGAACGCAACTCCTTACTTTTTGTCTTTCGTCTAGCAGGGTTGGTAAGTATTGACCGGGGCAGTTTTAACCAGGTGGTTTTAACTGGTTAAAACCGCCCCGGTCAATACTCCTGAAAGTGGGCAATACTGGTCAATACTGGTCATTTGAAAAAAACAGGTGGTTAATACTGGTTAATTGAATATTTAAATTGGCTGATTGAGATTGATTTGTCAATTTAGTGTTTATTACTGTATGTAATATGGTATATATTATGCACATACTGTTTCTATGGATAAACTGGTTTATCAATGGGCTGGCCATGATCATTGTAAAGGCTATTATAATGCCACTTTTAATGAAAACCCTGAGCTGACAAAGGTAACTTAATTGACAAGACTTTCACACTTATCAAATTGAATGCACACTGTCACACATTTCAAATTGCAATCAGATGTCAAGCACAATTACTATCATCTCTATCACCAGTAATTGTGAATTGATAAAACTAAGAGTCTAAAACACACCAATGCAATCATTAGGTTAGGCTAGACTTACCTATAATTATAACATGTGTTGGTCACTGGTAGATCCCAATACAGGTATAGTCCGTTTGACTTCTATATGGACCAACCTTTTCATCAATTACATAAAATTGCGTTTGGATGAAGGATTTGTATGTAGTAAAATCTTAATTTCAGCTTTATACCATTCCAAAAAATATTTTTTGATAATAAAATGATTTCAAAATAATGATTTTGTCTATCTAGTTAATGTTAATATTTTCGCATTTTCCGCTCTTAAACACGAGGGGTGATGTAGGCTGTTTAATAGTAAGAAATTGTAAACACATATAGTAAAAACACGTGGTTTTATACTAAACATTTGACAGATTAAATGTCCATTATTCCTTATTTGGACCTGCTAATTAGCATATCGACGGTCATGTCATCTTAAACTTAAATAGCACGTGATTTTTACCGTTATTACTCGCCTTCTCATCAAGTTTTCATCGTGAAATTCCCATCTACTTCGTTTAATAATGCTTTTTGATTGGTCTTAACATGTAAATATAGGGTTCATTTCAGAATAAATAAAAACAATAATCAATTATCTGGTCAAACGGTTTCTGAAGAAAGAGAGAATATACTCATATTTGATATCCAACGGTAGCAAAAATCTTCGACAAACTTAATTATTTTGAAATACTCGATTTTATACTAAAACCATTCACTTAAAATCTTACACTTTTGACTCGGCCCCTATGCAAATCAGTACTATTTTTGGTTATACAATTCGCTGTTCCGTTTAATACAGTCACAAGTAGGTATGAAAGGCTGGAAGTTAACATGTAGACGGACGGACAAAATCATTATTTTACATTCAAAAATTCTGAAAAACAAAATTCGTCATGGTATTAGCTGGAAAATATGATATGTCAAGAAAAATATGTGTTTCATCAATTATTTTCTGAGATTTTCGGCGAAATGTTGGTCCATATAGAAGTCAAACGGACTATATCCAGGGGTGGACGGACGTTTTGGCCACGGACATTTTGGCCAGGACATTTTGGCCAGGACGTTTTGGCCACGGACGTTTTGGCCACAATATTTTTCAAAATAGGACCTTTTGGCCAAAAAATATTAGTTGGGAGAATAAGTTATTATATGAAATTTTGATCATGTTATACTTGTTATTTTAGTCATTTAGATAGTAAAATAGATTTTTTTTACCATTTTGATGTGTTTATTGGCTCAAAAGTATATCTTAATATAACTGAAGAAGAATAAAAAATATCTCTACAATACAAAGATAGTGAAGAATAAATTGAAAATACTTTGAAATAATAATGATATAAAGTTTTCAAAATGTTTTATCCATACATATTTCTTTCAGAAATTACATGATAATATAGGATAAACAACATGAGAATATTTTCAAAAAGCGCAATTAGCTCATTTCTTTTGACCATAATTATTAATTCAAATCATCTATCATCTAATAATGTAAGAATAGAAATAATACCCAATTAATGAATAAAAGATAAAACAGAAACTGCTACATGTAGACCAAAGCAAGTTTGTTAAATTCTATATTTAACATTTAATTGATTATTAAAAGCAATTTAATAGATATTAAAAGATTTTTCCCATTCCCCCCCCCCCCCCTCCATTCTGTAGCCTGACTATTGAATGAGAAAAAGGATAGATCCATATTCAATATCTATATTACAAAAATAAATATTTCATAATAAGAAATGATTTTCATCTAATACTAAGCACAATTTTTGAAAAAAATCATCTTCAAATATCAAATATTTGGCCAAAAACATATAATTTTTTTAAAGAATTTAACTCCTTTTCTCACACAATTTTGTTAAAGGTACAATATTTTAATCAAGTAACTACACTTCTTATGTGGATAAAAAGTTCAATGAAATGAAACAAATAAAGAATCACATTTAATGGCTACATACTTTCTTATACCCATATAATAGAATAACTAGAAATTTGGCCAAAAGGTCCTACTTTGTAAACCATTGTGGCCAAAACGTCCATGGCCAAAACGTCCTGGCCAAAACGTCCTGGCCAAAACGTCCGTGGCCAAAACGTCCTACATTCATATCCAGGTTTTACAGATAAATATTTTGGCCCTGAAATACTGTAGCAAATTTTATCTTTTACTTTTCATAATTCCTTTTACAGTATGGTTATTTAGTTATTCATGAATAGAATAAAGTACAGCAACTACATTTGTAGTATGAAAGGAAATACATTATAATGAGTTCAAAAGACCAATTGACCACCAATCGACCGCTATATGGACCAGATTGCTTTTAAAAAAAGGCCTTTCAAAATTGAATAACTTGTTTCCTTTATTACTATTATTACATCACTAATTAATGTTGCTTTTGTCTTTTTTATCATTATAAAGACTATGGCACTAAATGGCAAGATAATAGGGAATGGTTACTTGAATTGACCAATCGACCACCAATCAACCAGTATTGACCGGTTAAAACCAGTATTGACTACAGGTGTCCCAGGGTAACCTGTCCCCAGGGACAGATTACCCTAGAAATCAGCTGGGGTAACCTGTCCCCCCCTGGGGTAACCTGTCCCCCCCCCACTACAGATATTGTAAACCAATATTTAGTCACATTTCTTTTACCAAGAAATTTTTATTATATGTGTTACAATTCTTTTTCTTTGATCTGTATTTGATTTTTTATGCTTTTCGAACTGTTTCAGCTCAGAAGAATTTTTTACATTTTTCATGATAAGTATAATAATAATTAAACTTGTTGTTTTTTTAGAAAAATAATTGTTAAATGTCATCATGACTATGAACATATCTAAGAATGATGTTGTCTTTAGAAACATTATTCAAAAGCCTGTTTTTTCTTTGTGTGTAGGGGGGGGGGACACGTTACCCAAGCTGGGGTAACCTGTCCCCGGGGACACGTTACCCAGGCCTGGGTAACCTATCCCACCCCCAAAACTGCTGTCAGCAATGTTATATGCAAAAATAAACTCATATGTTTTCAATTATTTAATATTTCAAATTGTTTGGGGGTAAGGTTTCCAAAGCTGTGGTCACTTATCCCCGGGGACACGTTACCCAGGCCTGGGTAACCTGTCCCATCTCTTAAAAGGTTCAAAAGAAGAAGTATTGAATGAATTTGTCATGTTGCTTTCTTATGAAAACTAAAAAAATAACATATGTTAATAAATGTTATTAATCAATCTAACTATGGACTTGGAAAAAATTTAGATATTGCAAAAGCAATATTGCAAAAAATGAAAAAAAGTGCGAGCGCTAAGATTTTTCTTTAAAAAAGTATCAATTTAAAAAAAAAATGAATGAAATATTTTTCAATGAATATCATATGATAATTTCTTAAGAAAAATGATTGACTGGAAGGTGAAATCAAATGAATAAAAGTATTTTGAATAGGGGGGACAGGTTACCCTGGGGTAACATGTCCCCCCACTTAAGTTTTATTTTTTATATTTATTTTTTTCATTAAACTTTCAAATATTTGCATGAAATACCAAGATTGACTATTATAACAATAATACTAAAAAAAAGAAAATAATTGGAAAATTGATTTAATTAGAAAATCATAGTAAGTACCGTATTTATTCTAATAATCGCCCATGCCCAAAAATACCCCTCAAAATCGGCCATTTTTCGACCGGTTTTCGGAAAAAATTGACGTCTCTAATAATCGCCCATCCCCCGATTTGAGAAGACTCGAGTGTAAACTTCACAATTACTGCAACAAATACTGTAAAATTCATGCAACACCTACGACAAATACAAAAAAAAATATGTCGAATTCATGATCCGATTATTTAGATGAACTGGGATTCGTTTGAGATTTACTGAAGATGGGTAAATGATTTTGATCCTTATGTTTGCAATATTCGTGACTGCATAATTTACGCAGATTTGAATAACTTCTATTTAGCTTCTATGTTTTATCTTAAAGACTGTTTATCAAAAATATTGTCTGAATCCGATGTCAAAGAAAGAACGCGTGCATGATTACCGGTCAGACGTCGCTAGGACCTTTCAGCTCCCACTGACGGAAAAATGAATAATTTTTGTCCATGGTTACTATCTTTTTATCCAAAATTACGAGGTTCTTAAGAAACAATTGAATAAAAAGAATTTACCAATATTCAATGATTTTTGTTTCAATAATCCGAAATTAAATCCGAGTAGCAATCTGGCCAATAAAGGCAAATTAAATAAACATTTTTGTTCGCAACGAGGTTAAGGACAGTTTATTTCTCACAGAGGGTGAACAGATGATCAAAGACGCCGACGGCTATTTTTGGAAGTGTATCCAGAGCTTGCACGCGCCAAACGCTTGTCTCGGTAGATGCCAAACCCTTTTAAAATTATTATTTAGCCGTCTCTTTGTGACTTTGTTGTGGATTTTAAAATTGAGGTATACGGGATACTTAATTTTATTTTTGCAACAGGTAGGCGATATGGTAATTTCCTATTACGGCTATTTAATTTTTTTTCTTGTAATTTTGCGAAAAATTTTCAAGAATAAAACAATAGGTTACAATTGAAATGCAAAGTGTATATTAAAATGAGTGTGTGCAACAGCTATGATCGGATGTAGCTACAATCCTTTGGAATCATGACAGCGATATGCGGTATTTTCTAATCTACGAAAACGAAGAATAACACTATTTTCTGAAACTAGAGAATCATTTATCGAACACTCCAAACAAGCATTATTCAGTAATTTCAGTCATCTTCGGAGCCGCCACCATAGCGCAGTTGGTTAGGCATAAGACTTCCAATCTGGAAGTCGTGGGTTCGATCCCCGGTGGCGTGAAATATCCTTTCCGACGTTTGTCTCTCACCAATGGGTAGATAATCGTAAACCTATGTGAGACAGCAGTCGGAGGCTAGGAAAGGGTGTAATGGTAGTACAGGTGAAAGAAATACCCGGAATCCATTGTTAGGTGCTCCGGCCGCCGCGATATAACTGCAAGATTGTTGAAAGCGGCGTTAAACCCATTCAAACAATCAGTCTTCTTCGCCCGAAATCTGTGTTAGGCAGTCATAAAAAAGGAAAAAGATGTGTAAAATAATTGATATTTAAATACGATTGTCTGGCATAAGTTTCTTGCTCAATTGAATAGAATTCGGAATCTAAACAGAACAGCAAGATCCTCGGCGTTATTACTTGCCGAAGTCGCCAGTTTTTCCGGGCACCGTATCAGAAAGGGACTTCTTTTCTACTTATTGGTCAAATAACTTTCAATTTATTCCATCATTTATAGTAGATTATCAATACCTTCACGAGAATCACTTGGTTTCATAGCGATGTTATGTAAAGCAGCGTATCGCTCTGTTTATTGAAAAAACGGTGACAATAAACAAACTTCGAGGTCTGAGTAGTATCATTATAATGCGTCTTTGATCCTCGTTTTTGGAAATTTATTTTGTATTTACTAGATACGGACCACATTGTCACATTTTAGGGACAATGTAGGTCCGAACATAGGAAGTTTGGGTTATTGCCCGACAGAGTACCTCCAATAATCGCCCACCCCCAACTGCGTCTATCATGACTTTTCTAATAATCGCCCGGGCGATTATTAGAATAAATACAGTAAATTATATTTTGGTTTAAAGAATTAAAAACCACTCAAAAATACAGATATACGTTTTAAAAATTGATTTAGAGTTATACAAAATAGCATGAATGAAAAATTAAAATTATAATAAGAAATAATGTTTTCCAGGGGGGGACAAGTTACCCCAGGGGGGGACAGGTTACCCTGGGGTAACCTGTCCCCGGGGACACGTTACCCAGGGGGACACCTTACACTGTTACACCGGTCTGGTCAATACTCCAATCAACCGGTCGATTGCCAACCCTGCATTCTAGAGGTCCCGGGTTCGATCCCCGACAGCGGCACTCATTCTTACCGACTATTTGTCTCTCACCAATGGGTTGATAATCGTAAACCTATGTGAGATAGCAGCTGGAGGCTTGAACAGTTTGCAGCAAATTTGCTACAAACAGTTGCTGCAAAGTGTTTGCAGCAATTGTTTGCAGCAAATTTGTGGCAAACAGTTTGCAGTAAGTTTGCAGCAGATTTGAAGCCATATTAAGTTTATTGTCATAAAAAAAACATCATCTCAACCATAAAATTTTTTTCGATACCATAACTAGAAAACCCTGGTTCAAGTCCTGTAGACTCGACCCTCTTTTTAGCTCACCTGAGCACGAAGTGCTCATGTGAGCTATTGTGATCACCTTTCGTCCGGCGTCCGTCTGTCGGTCGCTGTCTGGCATCCCTCAACAATTTCTTTTAACGACATCTCCTCCTTAACTTCTAGGCCAATTAACACTAAATTTTACAGAAATGTTGCTTAGGTGGTCCCCTTCCTAAATAGCTAAAAGAATTGAAATCCATGAAAAACTCTGGTTGCTATGGCAATCGAAGGTGAAATCATAAGAAAATCTTCAAAATTCTATTCTTCTCAACCAGGAGTCCTACAGACTTGAAATTTGGCATGGATGATCAGTTCATAGACCTGAATTAAAATAGCTAAAATCATATCTGTTGGGCCACCAGGTGCGAAGCACCAGGGGGTAGGGGTAGTCTTTTGGATAAATTTTGTAATCTTTAACCTTCTTCTTCTTCGGAACCAAGGGCCGTACATTGAAAATTGGCATTGCTGATCAGCTTATAAACCTTATGTAAAATAGTTAAAATCATGACTGTTGGGCCACCAGGTGCAGAGCATCTGGGGGGGAGGAGGTAGTGCTTTGTTGAAAATTTTGAACTTTATCTGTCTTCTTCTGATGAACCAGAATCCCTACAGCCTTTATATTTGACATGAATGATCAGCTCATAGAACCTATCTGAAATAGCTAAAATCATGAATGTTTGGCCGCCAGGTGCAGAGCACCAGGGGGTGTGAGGGTAGCTTTTCAGAGCAATTCTTAAATCTTTAACCTTCTTCTTCTGATAAACCATGTGCCCTACAGACTTGAAAAATGGCAATGATGAGCAGCATATGGACTAGACTAGCCAAAATCATATCTGTTGGGCCACCAGGTGTAGAGCCACCGGAGGGAAGGGGTTGTACTTTGTTAAAATTTTTTAAATCCATAACCTTTTCTTCTTCTGAACCAGAATCCCTACAACCTTTATATTTGACATGGATGATCAGCTCATAGACCCAATTTGACATAGCTATAACCATGAATGTTTGGCTACCATGTGAAGAGCACTGGGGGAGAGGGTAGTATTTCGGGTCAATTTTCGTTTAATTCAAGGGTGGATAATTCAACATTTCTCAGGAATGACTGGAGACATTTGAATTTCTAAGGTCTTATGCACAACTAGACAGCATAGAGAGTAATTGCGTGTAGTTTCTGCCCGGTGCAATTGACTTTTTTGGAGGAGTTGTCCTCACAAAAAATTGTGATTTTCCTTAAATTCAAGGGCAGATAATTCATGATTTCCCAGGAATGACTGGAGCGATTTGAATTTCAAAGGTCTTATGCGAACTAGACATAATAGAGAGTAATTATGTCTTGTTTCAGCTCATTTTGGAGCCATTTGAATTTCTAAGGTTTATGCTCAACTAGACATCATAGAGAGTAATTGTGTCTAGTTTCCGCTCAGTGCAATTGATTTTTATGCAGTCAGACTGAAAGTCTGACTTGCATATAGTGGTCGCCGGCAATCGGATCCTCACAACACCGAATTCGAATAAATCCATGAGCGTGAAAAAGTAAACCCATTCATGATTTTTAGCCCTCGAAAATAATATGAGACTGAATGCCAGCTACCTATATTTTTTGTGAATAAATTGCGATTTCAAAGCCATATTTCCGAATTACGAATTTGGACATCAAAATTCAGGGGGAAAAAAAGATATTGAACGGCGCCGAAAAGTAAACACGAAATCGAAAGTAGTCAGCGACCGTTTTTTAAAGGGACTCGTCTTTTGGAGTTACTTCCCTTACTCAGATAGGTTTATCGTTTATTTTAAAATCCGGTGTTAGGGATCTGCCAAGGCCGCGCGATAAGAACTTAAAAGTTGTAGCCTGCGAATAAAAATCAAAAGGATGGGCCCTACGTCGCGCCGAATCTTAAAATACGATATCGGCGAAAATCGGACTTCCGCGACGACCTGCCATTTTGGCCTATTCCCAAATAAAAATCTTTATGGTATCCCGCACAGCGTTATGATAATCGGCGCTGTATTATCGTAAATCCAATAAATCGGGAACCATTCTATGTTAACATGTTCCTTTCCTACGAAATAGATCAAGATTAAAGGCGAATTTATAACTTTTTCGCCGGGTTTCCCTTAAATAAGGCAAAAGTAAATATAGAAATAGATTCTAATGAACCCGGGCCGATTTCACAGGATCCACGTCCATATTACACAATCACCGGAAATCAATCTGTCCCTCTGAAATTTCAGCAGACGAACAATTGACTTTTGCCGATTTAAAAACCAAAGAAAAGCAGGGGTTTCTCACCTACTTGCTTGACAGATATTACTGGCTTAAGTATGGTGAGCAACCCAACATTATGACATATTCATTGTGAATTAAAAAAAAAGAGAAAAGCAGAGTTAGATAGTTAACAATGGCATGTTGATTTGTTGACTCGAGTGCAATTTTTGGGGTGGTTTTATGTCTGTAGCTATTTTCTGTTAACTCGGCATGAGTATTAGCCATAACAGGAGCTATCCCTATTATCAAGATGGATGACGATGGAAGAAATAATAATTAAGCCCTTATTATTTTTATATTATTATACTGACCTTGTAGCAAAGCATTGACCCTCCAAGCAGTGCTCTTTTCATCAAAAGTAAGGGCTTTAAGCATGAATAAGGCAATATTTGGGAATGAAAGGTCAGAATAGAAGGCCAAAGATCTGAAGTGTAGATTTTAGCCTTAGATTTTAGAGAATTTGTTATAATTGAAATATTTCAATACTCAAATATTGTTCCGTCCTGACTGCATTCAGGCCTTTCAGGCCTTTGATTTAGCTCACCTGAGCAAGAATGGCTCAAGGTGAGCAATTGTGATCGTACAATGTCTGTCGTCCATCGTCCACAATTCTTTAAACTTCTTCTCCTCCTAAACCAGTGGGCCAATCGGATGTTCCTTGGTTCAAGCTCTACCAAAGTTGTTCTAATAAATGAAATCCACCCTTAACTTACCCTTTACCCTTAACAAAAAGGGTGAAAATATGAAAATCTTCAAAATCTTCTTCTCTGAAACCAGAAGGCAGACAGCTTTCATATTTGGTATTTAGCATCATCTAGTGGACCTCTACCAAGTTTGTTCATATCAAGACCCTGGGATCGTATTTGGGCTCCACCCAGGCGCATCCCTTTTAACTCATCTGAGCACGATGGGTGAAAATAGGAAAACCTCCAAAAATCTTCTTCTCTGAAACCAGAAGGCTGACATCTTTCATATGTCGTATGTAGCATCATCTAAAGGACCTCAACCAAATTTGTTCATTTCAAGACCCTAGGGTCACATTTGGGCTCCACCCTGGTGCATCCCTTTGTACATAGAATCAAAGAGCAAATAGACATATCTGTCTTGCTCTTGGCTGAAAAATTTCCATGGTATTGATCTTATTTAGAAATTTTCTACTTTTTGACACCTGCCTATTTAATTAATGTCATGTCCCAGGGGTCAAAGAGTCGCAGGTGAGTGACCTTTGACCATCATGGTTCTCTTGTTTGGAGGAGTTGTGCTCACAAAAAATAGTGATTTTCGTTTAATTCAAAGGCAGATAATTCAAGTTTTCTGAGTAATGACAGGAGCGATTTGAATTTCAAAGGTCTTATGCACAACTAGACATCATAGGGAGTAATTGTTTCTTGTTTCAGCTCATTCCCATTGCTAGTTTAGGAGGAGTTGCACACACAAAAAATTACTAACAGACAGACGGACAGACCGACAGACGACCTGGGCCATAAAATAATACAACCCTTCGGGCATATAAGACGACAGGGACCATAACATACTATGACCCTTCAAGCATATAAAAAGGTGTGCATTTTACAAAATAATTTCTTTATTTTCATATTTGTTGAAAATTAAACATCCATGAGAATTTTCTGCATAATTTTGACCAATAGGAGATGAGCAGACCCTGACCCATAAAAATGCCAGAGACACATAAACATTGTAAATTATTTACTTTTCACATAGTGGGACTCATTGATTTTCAGCTCCCTTGGGCGCATCGTGCTCAAGGTGAGCTTTTGTGATCATTGATTGTCTGTCGTGCATCGTCTGTCGTGTGTCGTCCAGTGTCAACAATTTAAGTGTTTACACTCTGGCCACAAATATCTTCCAATCTTAATGAAACTTGATCAGAAGGTTGGTCAGGTCACAAGGATGAAGCCTTTTGAAAATAGAAAAGATCCATGCAAAATCATGCGAAAAGGGGCCCTATTGACAATTTTCTTATTTACACTTTAGAGGCCACAAATCTGGCCCAATCTTCATGAAACTTGGTCAGAATGATGGCCAGGTCACAAGGATGAACCCTGTTGAAAATGAGAAGGATCCATGCCATTTCATTGGAAAAGGAGCTTTATTGATAATATTCTTGTTATCCCCTGTCGTTTTCGGCGAGGGGATATAGTAAAGCTCTCCGTCCGTCATTCTGTCATTCCGAGGTTCCATCACTAAACTTGCCCGGAGCATATCTCCTAAAGTATAATAGCTATCAACTTGAAACTTTATGGGTGGATAGATCTCATGGAGGAGAAGTGCAGTGCACAAGAACTACAACTCTTGCTTGCATAATTTTGGAGTTATTGCCCTTTGTTATTTTAAAGACTTAGATTTTGTAGGGGCTTAATTTCTTAAAGTAGAACCCATTAATCTATTAGGCTTCAGTTTAATATCAAGCTTTCTCGGCCTGGGATAGCCATGTCCGACATGGCTCTTGTTTACACTCTAGAGGCCACAAATATGGCCCAATCTTCATGAAACTTTGTCAGAATGTTGGCCAAGTCACAAGGATGAACCCTATTGAAAATGGGAAGGATTCAAGCCATATCATGGGAAAAGAAGCCATGACAATTTTCTTGTTTACACTCTAGAGGCCACAAATATGGCCCAATTTTCAAGAAACTTGGGCAAAATGTAAGGATCCATGCCATATCATGGGAAAAGGGGCTTAATGATAGTTTTCTTGTTATAACTCTAGAAGCCATAATTTTGGCCGAAACTTCATGACACATGGTTTTGTGTAGAAATGTTCTCCTTTATGACATCTGCCTTTTAAATTGATATGATGTCTCAGGAGTCAAAGAGACTCAGACGAGCGATCTAGGACCATCTTGGTCCTCTTGTTATGAATTTAGTAGTAAAGCACTTGTTCATCTTGAAGCGAAAAATAAACAGTGGATGAACTGGCAAGAAATTCCATCAAAGGGCTATAATTCTGAAATATCAATGAACATAGAAAATAGAACTACACATCTCTGCTTCATACTTTTGTCATAATTTGAATCAAATCCTTTAACTACTACTAAAAGAAATTTTAAAAGGCCCTTACTTTGCAAAAAGTAATGAACCATGGCCAAAACAAGAGAACCATGATGGTCCTGAATCGCCTGAGTAATTCTTCCATATTTGTTCCTTCATAGAAAGTGTGAACAGAATAATCATTTAGACTCTGTTTCTTAGTGTTCGTAAAGATTTGCCCAATTCAGATAACTTTTATTTTTAGCTCGGCTGTTTTTGAAGAACACCTGAGGTTTTGCTATAGCCTTGGTGTTGTTGTTGTTGTCGTCGTCGTTGTCGTGCTGCTGCCGTCATAGCGCAGTTGGTAGCGCGTCGGACTGTCATTCTAGAGGTCCCGGGTTCGATCCCCGACGGCAGCACTCATTCTTTTCGACAATTTGTCTCTCACCAATGGGTTGATAATCGTAGACCTATGTGAGATAGTAGCTGGAGGCTAGGAAAGAATGTGATGGTTGTACTGGTGAGAGAAATACCAGGGATCCATTGTTAGGTGCTCCAGCCACCTCGATATAACTGAAATAATGTTGAAAGCGGCATTAAACTCCATTCAATCAATCAATCGTTGTCGTGCGAAAACTTTGACATTTTGTGATAACCTTTGAATGGTAAGTGATAGGGCTTTCATATTCCACATGATGATCGCCTTGGACAAGCACTTTCTGTTGGTTCCAAGTTCAAGGTCAAGGTTAAGTCATTTTTCAAGGTCAAATTTGTGAAAAACGTGCAAAAACTTTGACATTTTTGTGATATCTCTGGTTCTACTGAAGGCATTCACATGAAACTTGGCACACTTATTCACCATCCAAAGGGCAACCTTCTGTTTTCATGGGGGATAAATTTTGAAACATTTTCTGCAAATTATGCCCCTTTTTCTACTTAGTTTTTTTCACAATCCATTAGTTTTCTACCATCCAGCACTTACAGCCGAGCGTAGGCACCAGAAGGCGGTGCTCTTGTTATAACCTGACCAACACTTTGTCTCAGTTAAATTGAGATTGAGCCAAAGATTGTGGCCATAATGTGGTAATAGTGGAAAAAGTCGTTAAGACCCCCTTTCCCATGTTTTGACAAAGAACCTCAACATTATCTAATGGGTTCATCCTTATAAACAAAAAATGATCAGCCCAAGTTTTGTGAGTCAACATTGTTGCTTCTAGAGTTTAAACAGTGATTTTGTTATTATACCCCCAACAACAAAGTTATGGGGTGTATACTGGAATCAGGTTGTCCGTCTGATCGTCCATCCGTCCGTAGACATAATTTTGTGTCCTCTTCTCCTCCCACAGTTTTGGACCAAGTGTGCTGAAATTTTATCAGGTTGTTTCCTATCATTTGAAGTTGTGCACCTGCATTTTTAATCCTGATCTAGTCATTAGTTTGAGAGTTATGCCAGTTTGAACTTTTTAAGGGGGGGGGGACATAATTTTGTATCCTCTTCTCCTCCCACAGTTTTGGACCAATTTTGCTGAAATTTTATCAGGTTGTTTCCCATCATATAAAGTTGTGCACCTGCAATTTTCATCCTGATCCAGTCATTAGTTTAAGAGTTATGACACTTTGAACTTTTTAAGTAAGGGGGGGGGGGGGGGGGGTAAGTAGTCAAAATTTATAATGACAAAACTCTTTAAAAGGGTATCATAAAATGCCCCTTCAAATTCCACTCCTTCATAGAAAAGCCTTTCTGGCGGTGTGGGGGGTATTCTCATCAGCCTTTGAGGGTCACAGCTCTAGTTTAGGCCCCATTTCCCAGATTTTCTTATGAAATCTACAAATTTTCTGTATAGATCATGTTCAAGATTTAACAATGATTCTGTCAAAGGTTCTTTAAGGGTGAGCCAAAAAAAATTGTGGCCTCTAGAGTATAAACAGTGTGAATGTGATTAAAGCCCCTTTTTCTGTGATTGAAAAAGCCAAAGTTACTTTGGGATTCATCTTTATGACCTAACAATTATAATAATCAAGTTTTATGAAGATTGAGCCAAATTTGTGTCACCTAGAGTGTAAAGAGTGAAAATGTCAATAAGGCCCCTTTCCCCTGTTATCCACCTGAGTGTAATTCTTTTAACCCTTTAGATAGAGCTTGTCCAAAAGAACATCTCTGCAAAGTTTCAGCTTGAGTGTCCAAGTGGTTTAGGAAGAAAAATTGAAGGAAATTGTTGACCGATCTCAATAGCTTACCATGAGCACTTTGTGCTAAGGTGAGCTGATAAGACATGAACATCTTTGCTTTATGCCGAGTCTATATGTGCTATTTGAATTAAATCTGCTCAGTAGCTAGAGAAATACGGCTTGAACAAGTAATTTCATCAAAGGACCATTATTTCCCCTTTAAGTACTTAATTTAAGAAAAAAAAAGTATCGCGTGGGACGCCTAAGTTGGTGTCGTACGTTTAGGACAAAATTGAGGAACTTCCTAAATGACTCGAGTTTGGGAAGACTCGATTTATGTCTTAAAAATGACCTAGGACGTTTTTAAGGGAGTTCGCTACTGAGATCAAAATAGTACCGGTTTCCTGATTTTTTCATATGACGTAGCCAAACATTTTCCTACTACAAAAATGCATTTAAAAGTAGGGGTCATTGGATTGGGTTTTGAGAAAATCGCCTGTTTAAGTGGGTGGGGTATACTTTTCTCAATTGCGAGAAATGTATGTTAAAAAAGACCCCCTCAAATTGTAATTGAAAAAAGAGTGTGTCTATGAATTAAAAGAAGATAAAACCCTTATAACTTGAAAATTAGGAATCATAATGATTAAATGGTAGATAGATAAAACGTTTACATTCAAATGTATGTGGAAAAGACGACCATTTTAAAGCCAATAATGGTCAAACTTTTTTCTCTTAAATTTAATTGGTATTATCATTCAATACAAATAAAAATGATAGAGAAATAGTAATACAGTCCTTTTAAAATTTTCTCAGTAAATTTTAGGCGTGCTTAAAATTCTTGAAAAATAAGTTGAATATTGAGTCATTGAGTTGGGTTTAGTGATATTTTGGCTTTTTCTTGGATTAAAGGTAGGAAATAAATAATAAACGTCATTTCTATATCATTACAAGAAATAGTATTCAAAATCAGTAAACAGGGAATTTTTTTTTGGAAGCCATCTTGAGAATTGAATTTAGAATTCACATAACTAGTTTTTCTTATCTCAATAATGGATCTCGGAGGTCAAGGTCCTACCAAGAGGTCAAAGGTCAAAATTGGTTGAAAATAATTATTACCACACCATATTTCTGTTATAAATGGATTGTTTTCAAAATAGATTTGCACAACTATTAATCATCACGGGACAATGTGCCATGTGTTATCATTTTGTGTATAGCTCTAATTTCAAGGTCACACAAAGAGGTCAAAGTTCAAAAAAGGGTTAAATTATCAATGTTTTCACGATATTTCGGATATATTTTAATGGGTTTTTATTATAACTCGTCACATCTTCCACAGGACATGTACACCATCGTTTGTAAAGTTGCAATTGTCAAGTTTTGAGTATGTAGCTCCAGTGCTAAAGTCATAGTTAAAGGTCAAAGGTCAAAATCCGGGTTAATTATTGAATAGTTCCAAAGAGCTTAAGTTTAGAATGCACAAAAACTTTGTGAATAACTAGGCCAAATTAGATTAATAAATTATCATGGACTACAACTACAGACGGAACATTACACAGGCTGCGCTTTAAGGGATAAGAATTTTAACATAACGTTTTTTTACGTCCTATATGTGTTTTGTTATACGATATATAGCAATTATTTTGCCGAAATATTGAAATCAAATGTTGTTTCGTATTGTGTTTAAAAAAAAATCCCAAAGGAAGATTTTTGTAAAATTGTCCCTTTTTTTCGATGAATTATTAATGGGAACTATTTGGCGTGGACGAGTGCGTGGTACCAGAGTGGCCGGAAGTTCCTGTTGCGCAATGAACCGAAATTCGCAGGGGCGAACTTCCTTAAGACAAAATTACTTCCTAAACAGTTTGATGAAACAGGCCCAAGTTCCATTTAGATTGAGCTAATTTGTGGTCTATAGAGTGTAAACAGGGTTAATATCCATAAGGCCCCCTTTCCTATGTTTTCCAATGAAATTCTCCAATTTTTCCTAGGATTCATTCATATGACCTTACAATTATTCTGACCAAGTTTCATGAAGATGTTGCGTAATTTATGGCCAATAAAGTGAAAACAGGGAGAAAGTCCATTTTCCCATGTTTTCTATTCAATCTTCTAATTCCCCAAAGGGTTCGTCCATATTACATAACATTTATTCTGGCCAAGTTTAATTTAGAATGAGCCAAATTTGTGAACTCTAGAGCGAAAACAAGGAAAGAGTCCATAGGGCACCTTTCCTAGGTTTTCCGATGAACATCCTAAATTTTCCCAAAGGTTCATCCACATGACCCGATAGTTATTCTGACCAAATTTCGTTAAGATTGAGCTTCATTTGTTGCCTTCAGAGTGGAAAATGCCATAATGTCCATTTTCCTGTGTTTTCCAATGAAATCTCCTAATTTTTCCATAGGTTCATCCCTATGACCTAACGATTCTTCCGACCAAGTTGCATTAAGATTTAGCCCAATGTGTTGATTCTCGAGTTAAAACAGTGAATAAGTCATATGGCCCACTTTCCCGTGTTTTCAAATGGAATAAAATCCTATTTACAACATTGGTTTAGCTTCACCCAAAGAACATCTCTGCCAAGTGTCAGCTTGATTAGCCAAGTTGTTAAGGAGGAGAAGATTATTCATGTGTTTGATAATTGTTGACAAAGAAGGGCCGTCATAGATGGATTATGATCCCCGACCTTGTACTGGTCAAGTAATGTAACCATTTCAAATTACAGAGATACATATTGAGATAGTAACCTTTCTAAAGCAAACTTTTTATTTTAACTTGTTCCGTATTAATTGAGCGTAAGATGTGAAGATCAAATCTTGAAATATGATCTCACCAATGGGTCGATAATCGTAGATCTATGTGAGATAGTAGCTGGAGCCTAGGAAAGGATGTAATGGTAGTACTGGCGTGAGAAATACCAGGAATCCATTGTTAGGTGCGCCAGCCTCGCGATATAACTGAAATAATGTTGAAACGGCGTAAAACCCCATTCAATCAATCAATCAATTGAAATATGTGTATGCTATATGCTAGAAGTTATGCCCAAAATAAAAACAATAGACAACTGTAAGAAAGTAAAGCCACAGAACGCCATATTAATTTTGGACCAATTTTGCTGAAATTTTATTAGGTTGTTTCCTATCATATGAAGTTGTGCACCTGCAATTTTCATCCAGATCCGGTCATTAGTTTGAGAGTTATGCCACTTTGAACTTTTTAAGGAGGTGGTACATTTTTCTAATTTTGTGTCCTCTTCTCCTCCCACAGTTTTGGGCCAATTTTGCTGAAATTTTATCAGGTTGTTTCCAATCATATGAAGTTGTGCACCTGCAATTTTCATCCTGATCCAGTCATTAGTTTCAGAGTTATGCCACTTTGAACTTATTATGGAAGGGGGGGGGGGGGGGGTAGTCAAAATTTAAAATTGCAAAACTCAGTATCCATAAGGGGAGTTACCAAATTGGGTAATTAATCCTATCATATGAAGTTGTGCACCTGCAATTTTCATCGTTTTGGGGTCACAAAGGTCAAGGTCACAGTAAATTTTTCTTCAATTTTCGTTTCCGGACTCTAAATTGAGAACCAAGCGACCTAGAATCATGAAACTCTATGTAAATGTTACTTATGACTCAAGGAAGTGCCCTATTGCTTTTAGGTCACATAAATCGCAGGTCAAGGTCACATTAAATGTTTGTTCAGTTTTCGTTTCCAGACTCTAATTCAAGATCAAGGGATCTAGAATCATGAAAAACTTCATGCAATTGCTGTATATGACCTCAATATTTGTTACAAACACATCTTGCACTTGAAGCACTTACATTTTGACAAAGTGCTGGTGGGGGGTATAAGTCCGCTCTGCGACAGTTCTAGTTTGGTAATACGCAACCTGTTTTTCGTAGAATTGAGGCAATAGCACAAGCCAATCACGTGATCTGCTTATTTGGTATCGTCGCGACTTGTTTTTCGTAGAATTATGTTATAGTTTCTTTTAGAGGTCTAGTTTCTCTTTCTGAACGAACTTTTTACACACTTCAACAATACCGTAGTTCAAATGTTTTTTTATACGCCGCTGGGGGCGGACGTATATTGGCGTCATCTTCTCCGTCTGTACGTCCATCTGTCCGTCCATCCGTCCGTATGTCCGTCCACTTTTCTTGTCAACGCAACTCCTCCTAAACTTCTGGCTGGATCTTCTTGAAACTTGGTTAATGTTATCACCTCAATTGGTAGATGTGCATGAAGGAAATTTTATGGTTCGTTTATTTTTGCCTGAGTTATGCCCCTTGATAACTTGGCACTTTTCTTGTCAACGCAACTCCTCCTAAACTTCTGGCTGGATCTTCTTGAAACTTGGTCAATGTTATCACCTCAATTGGTAGATGTGCATGAAGGAAGGATTTTATGGTTCGTTGATTTTTGCCTGAGTTATGCCCCTTGATAACTTAGTCTCTGGGTCCAATGTTCTTGTCAACGCAACTCCTCCAAAACTTCTGGCTGGATCTTCTTGAAACTTGGTTAATGTTATCACCTCAATTGGTAGATGTGCATGAAGGAAGGATTTTATGGTTCGTTGATTTTTGCCTGAGTTATGCCCCTTGATAACTTAGTCTCTGGGTCCAATTTTCTTGTCAACGCAACTCCTCCTAAGTTTCTGGCTGGATCTTCTTGAAACTTGGTCAATGTTATCACCTCAATTGGTAGATGTGCATGAAAGAAGGATTTTACGGTTCATTGATTTTTGCCTGAGTTATGCCCCTTGATAACTTAGTCTCTAGGTCAACTTTTCTTGTCAATGCAACTCCTCCTAAGTTTCTGGCTGGATCTTCTTGAAACTTGGTCAATGTTATCACCTCAATTGGGAGATGTGCATAAAGTAAGGATTTTATGGTTCGTTGATTTTTGCCTGAGTTATGCCCCTTAAAAACTTAGTCTCTGGGGCTTATTGCCTCAGTTATGCCCCCTTAAAAACTTAGTCTCTGGGGCTTATTGAAATTGCAGCCTTGTGAATGCAACTCTTCCGAAGTTTCTGGCTGGATCTAAATGAACTGGGTGGATGTTATAAATGGAATTGGTTGATGAGCATGAAGTAAGGATTTTATGGTTCATTAATTTTACCCTAAATTATGCCCCCTTAAAACTTAGTATCTAGGGCTTAATGTCATCACCATAATTTGTAGATGTACATGGATCAAGGATTTTATGGCTCATTTATTTCCCTAAATTATGCCCCCTTAAAACTTAGTGCCTGGGGCTTATTGAAATTGCAGCCTTGTGAAGGCAACTACTCCTAACTTTTTGTCTTGATTTAAATTAAACTTGGTCATTTTCAATTTGGTTCTGTCAAAATAAGTAGTGTCTACAATTATTTTTGTGAAACAGCAGATAAGTGGCGGCGTATTTTGTGACGCTGGCACTCTTGTTTTTTATCTAATTGTTTCGATAACCATTATCAGAAACGCGCAAAATCTGCAGATTAAAAAAACGGAACCCCATTTCCAAATCGAGCGACAATTTTACTTGATGGTGGACGGAGCAAGGATCGATGAAGGTATAGATCCACAAGTTTAAGTGATAGATCAAAGGTCAATGTTGTCTATACCTGTATAGACAAAATTTACCTTTGATCACTCACTCTAAATTGCGGGTCTATAGGCAAACATTTCTCTTCTCTTTCTACTTTCATCAATTTTCTTTAAAATAACTTAGACATAAATTCAATTGTGCAAAAATACGCACGTGCGCAATCCTTTAAATATCATTGAAGATTATCACAAGTTAACTACAGCCTTTGCTTTTATCAAATATCTGAACGAGTTTACCAACCCCACGTGTTTTACCTTCAGAGGCCACGTTCAAGAAAGGTCCTACGACCGAAATTGATCGTATCGCAATCGTACGATTGAAATTGGCTTTCAAAAACATTTTTGGCTTTCAAAAAACATGTATCGTTTAATTTACGCCTAAATTTGCGTTACCTAAAAGCTAGTCTTGAATTTTGCGATTTTGACAGTGCAGGTATAGTATTTTCTCGGATTTCATTTTTATACGCAGCTGGAGGCAGTCGTATATTGGCATCATCTTCTCCGTCTGTCCGTCCGTCCGTACGTACGTCCACTTTTCTTGTGAGTACAACTCCTCCAAAATTTCTTGTTGGATTTGGATAAAACTTTCACAGAATGTTCCTTATCACCTGACCTTGCGCTTAAAGTCACGGTTTGGTTAATTTTATCCGCGTCATGGAAAAAGAGCCTTCATGTAAAAAAATCTTGTTAACACAACTTCTCCCTCATTTATGGACCGATTTGGATGAAACTTTCACAGAAGGTTCCTAGTCACCTGACCTGGTGCTTATTCTCACGGTTTGGTGAATATTAGCCGTGTCATGGAAAAAGAGGCCTTCATTTGAAAAATCTTGTGAACGCAACTCCTCCTCCATTTATGGACCGATTTAGATGAGACTTTTACAAAATGTTCCTAGTCATCTGACCTATCGCATAATTTAACGCGGTTTGGTGAATTTTTTAGTCAAAAGTCGAGACGTTTTATGTGATCACCTGGGCGGGAGGCGTCAGCTTCGTTAGTGGCTTGATGTCATGGTCTCTTGAACGCATTCGACCTTATCAGTACTTTCAGTACTTTGATTAATATATGTGATGAAAATCCAATTTTTTCAAATATCTTGCCTCGTAACCTAACTACAGTGTTGACTGTCATTATACCCAGTGAAGATCATAACTAACATGGTCATTAAACATTTCTTACATATACCTATATATGCGACTTGAAACTGCGGCGATCCGCTCGCGTCAATTTTCACGTAACTAGCACTAAGCAAGATCATCGCAGATCAATCAATAATGAATTGTCAAAAGATTGATTACTGCTTTTGCACATGCCATCTTTTGCTGTATTGTCAACAAACCGCCGAATATATCGGCGAATTACCATTTATTCGTCGCAGAAAAAAAACGTCACAGGAAAACAGGCCTTTTGTGATTTTTTTCTTTTAAGAATAAAATTAGTACATAAATGATATAATGAAAATAAGGCATATGATTGATTCAAATGAAACGAAATTGTTTTCGTTTCGACTTAACAATTGTTTAGTCTATTTTGTGTTAAAGTCACATAAAAATCGAAGACATCGACACATCGGCGATTTCTATTTTTCATCAGTCGATAAGTTAGATATAACGTCGGACGGGCGCCGGCTATATAAGGATAAAAAATGTTTTGCAGTCCTAAAATCCCGACCGACGTTACGATGTGTAATTTCTTGTGCAGTGGTGATTCAGAAATTATGGTCGATTTAACATAGCATGCTGATAATACCCCGGTGACGTGTCGTAGACTAGTCAGCGATGCGCCTGCGATGTATCGCCGACTAGTCGCCGTTTCCAAACGGAAGTGAAAGGGTCAGAAAAGACGTCTACAAAATCGACCGAAGCCCAGCCAATAGCCGACGATCAGTCGTCGATACAATATTGTCTTCCATAAATCTAAATGTCATCGTCAACTAGTCGGCAGGTTTTAACTTGAAGGTAAAACTCACTGACCGGCATTGTCGATCTCAGATAAATCCGAAACGGCTGATGAGCCGATTAGTCTAGTCGTCGATTTTACCACCGATTCTGTAAAAAGACGTCGGCGACGCATCGCTGACGTGTCGGAGAGTTTATGAGACGCTGTCTCTATTTCCAAGGGACATTTATGAATGTTAGCAAATATAAGACATTTCAATTCTTGTAGGTATTGCAATAGATAAATTCTTTTTTACTTCGTGAACACACGAAAATGATCATATATTCACGCGTTTACCGAATGTACGTCAAATGGATCTAACGGTCTTTGCAAAAGTAAAAGAAACACACAAACTGAAACTCTTTCGAAATGCGTATAAAGCACTTAACAGATGACCAATTAAAATGATAATTGGAATCAGAGAAACCCCAGTGTTAGAATTTAACCACCGCTTCACATCATCATGTTAACTAGCTTCGGGCGAAAACACTTTTTTTCTTCATTTTTCTTTTGTATTTATGTGTTTTAATTTAGCCATACGTCCACACTTACGAGTAATATTTTTAATTCGCGTGGTAATGCATGATGATCTTGCGCACTATCCTATATACTGTCATTTTGAAGGCAGGGCTTAAAGCATTTGATTTTAACTTTGCTTATTTGATCAATATACAATTAGAGAAATCTATACTACCAAGGGGTTACCGTAACTAAACGCATGTTTGCATGGTTTATGTCTCTTTCTTTGACTTCTTCTCTTTTACATACACTACATAGCACCGAGCAGCAGTATTGGAAGCCGCAAACGGTATTCTTGATGATATCGTTTACGCGCATCATAAGATATTTTTAATGTCATCACCATTTTAGTATAATGTCATTTTGAACCCCTGAAATGCATTGAAAGTCCTGTCCATTTCTTCAATAGACGCATTATCCTAAATAAGGTAGTGCAAGTATAAAAGCTTTATCACGAATAGCCGTCATAGCGCAGTTAGTAGCGCGTCGGACTGTCAATCTAGAGTTCGCGGGTTCGATCCCCGACGGCGGCACTCATTCTTTCCGACTTTTAGTCTCCCACCAATGGGTTGATAATCGTAGACCTATGTGAGATAGTGACTGGAGGCTAGGAAAGAATGTGGGGGTTGTACTGGTGATAGAAATACCAGGAATCCATTGTTAGGTGCTCCAGCCGCCGCGATATAACTGAAATAATGTTGAAAGCGGCGTATAACTCCATTCAATTTATCACGAATAGTAAATAACTTTCAGGGAAAAAGCTACTAATGACAATCAGTATACTCTTCTTTAGGGCCCGGCCCCCTGCCAAATGGACACAAAATGTATGCTAAACGGACTCGACGGAAGAGTTAAATTTCCATTCGTTCTCATACGCTTGTTAAAACTACTAATAGTGGCAAAATTTTGCAGACACAGAACGGAAAAAATCAGACGCATAAAGTATGCAGCCGGGATGTTGAGTGGATATTCATCGGAAACCTTGAGGATAAGAGCGGATGACAGCTCAGAATAGGGTACCGGGTGCAATATGTGACGTACACGTACAGCGGAAAGAGCGGACGCATACAACATTGGGCGCATATATTACATTTAATGAGCGGAAACGAAACGGATACAGCGCGGATCTTTGAATTTTACGTGATGCATACGCTTACATACTTAAATATCCGTGTTACTTTCCTTTTATATACTTTTTGTATACAAAATAATCCCGTCCTCCGTACGTTTTCATCCAAAGCGGATAAGAGTTCCGGGGATGCCTAACGGATGGATTGGGGCTACACTGCGGAAGTTTAACGGGTAGTATCGGATAAGTAGCCTTTGTTGCTCGTATTGTTTCGCATCTACGACATACATAATGGAAAGTTTATCCGCTCTACAAGTTTTGTGCAGCTCAAAACTTTTTTTATGCGCGGATTATATCACAATGGACGGACGCTAATTCCACATAGGTTAACTAGTGCCAATCCATTGATGCCAAAAGATTTCGGTAAGGATAGGTGCCGCCGAAAGGGATCGAATTCGAAACCCAATGATTAAGAGTCCGTCGCGTTACCAAATGTGATATGACGGCATTGGTCTAGCTATTGGAGCCTAAGACAGGTCAATGGTGAGAGACAATTCGCGCAAACTATTTTCACCACGGCCGGAGATCGATCTGGGACTGCCTACTTCGTGCTACCCGGTTACTGTGCAATGACTGTGCATGACCAGATTCGTCAGATAACATTTATCTTCAACATCTGGTGATACTTAACAATAGGAATTTACATAGTTCAAATGATATGCATATAACCTCAACTACAGTTATCAAGTTACACATATTATGTAGTTGAGCTATATATTGCCAATAGGTGGTAGGACAAACAAACACACGGACATTGGTTAAAAAACCTTATAATTAATAAGGATCATTAAATGTTTACAGTAGAGATAAAAACGGCTCTTCGGTGTCATCTTTGCCCGTCTAACGTAAAGAATTCGTAAACTTTAAAATGAAAGGAAGAGTATCCGGATAGACATCTAACCGAAATTTGAAATCGCCATTAAGTCGTATACAGACCCGTCAAGTCGGGCACCCCTAGTGCAAAAGTTATCTCATGATTGTAGCTTACTAAAGGCAGAAACTGGCACTTTCGTCTGACGTGTCACGATCGACCCAATATTTTTACATAAGAACCTACACTATCACAGACTTATATGGAACCTTTAATGTGGTTTCATCAACTTTTCTTACATTTTTTTTAACTGACAAACATTGACCTCTCCTTTGCACAGGAATACAATTTTGTATCAAATCTTGTTAAATATTTGATGAAATATACTCTTCACAAAAAGTTCTTTGACACTGATTTAACGTACGAATTTTCTGAGTTCATGTAAAAACTTCGATAATTGTCGATTGATTTGTGAACAGTTAATAGGATGTAAGAATATCACATGTAAATGCGATAAATTACTAGACCACGTTTCTCAATAGAGACGTCAACGTCAAATAACGTAAAATCTGAATTCTCATTCAGCATGTGCAGTTCCAGATTAACTGAAATGTCTTGATAGCTCTTCATTGTGTTGTGGATGAAATGCCATTGCTTGATTGCTTTTGAGATTGAACGTCTAGGCACACACCTGTAATGAAAACATGTCAAGCGAACGGAGGAACAACGTCATAAAGTTTTTGGTCGCCACAAAGCAAGATCTATAAGACAAGCCGTTGCAAATGACTTTGTTGTTTCAGGACAGGCTATCTTGTACCTTTTGCACCGCTATAACATGACTCACAGCGTTATGTATAGAAGCCGCCGTCATAGCGCAGTTGGTAGCGCGTCGGACTGTCAATCTAGAGGTCCCGGGTTCGATCCCCGACGGCGGCACTCATTCTTTCCGACTATTTGTCTCTCACCAATGGGTTGATAATCGTAGACCTATGTGAGATAGTAGCTGGAGGCTAGGAAAGAATGTGGTGGTTGTACTGGTGAGGGAAATACCAGGAAACCATTGTTAGGTGCTCCAGCCGCCGCGATATAACTGAAATAATGTTGAAAGCGGCGTTAAACTCCATTCAATCAATCATGTTATGTATAGAACCAGATCAGTCTGACGCTGGATAATAATATTCGTCCAGGACGTCGAATGACTTAACGATATTTGGGATTTTTCTTTCTAACTGCTACGTCAACGAACACTTAGGTCTCCAGCCTAAGTTGGATCTCTGGTGAGAAAGTGTGGAACCAGATAAGAGAGGTCAAGTTTGCCACTATAAGATGCGTGCGACGTAACGTCCTTAATCAACATCTCTGTTACAAATTTGACAAAAAAAGTAACTTTGTTTTAATACAGTGTGAAGATGCATTGACTTCACCTTCGTTGATTGACTTTGCTCATACATATACACTCCTCAAAACTTCTAAGCGGCCACTTGCCTTTTTGGTCATATGTCATAAACGCCGCATGGTTTCAACTCGTTTCCGCTTGAAAAAATGTAGCCATATCAGTTATGAAGTCAACAAGAGAAACCCAGTGAAGTAATACAACAAGAAATGTTTTAAAATTAAACGAAAGTAGGAGTACCCTCGATTTCAAATTTAACATTGGTGGGTGGGGTATTTTTGACATTTCTTGTTAGAATAAGGATTGTGTAGAACGTTTTGGCATTTCTTGTTAATTTTAGAGGTCCACGGGCTTTGTACCACTGATATTAGTCCAAAAGTTTGATAGGCGTTGCTTTTTTCAAGTATCGAAAAAATCAAATTTCTCTTGAAAGTGTCAATTTTGTGACTTTTGAAATTGAGGGTACATGCATTTAGTTCCGTCTTTGGGACCTACTGATGCATAATTTTACAAAACAATTGGAAAGGATGATGACTGAGTGGCCACTCTTTCGAAAGACAAAGTTCACATATCAAGATAAAAGCGGAAAATGTGTGAAAAATGGAGAAAGGTAAGGTGGCCGCTTAGAACTTTTGAGTAGTGTAGATATTTATGTCGAAATTATAATCTGCATATAGATCAAATGTCAAAGAACTTCCTTTGAGGAGTATAGCTTTGGACATCGATTTTCCACAATTCCACAATGCGTTTTTCCGTTTTTAATGCCCCCGTATCGAGAGATCGGGGGCATATTGTTTTACTCATGTCCGTCTGTCCGTCCGTCCGTCTGTCTGTCCGTCCATCTGTCCGAAAACTTAACCTTTGCCTTTTCCCCAAAAGTATTTGACATACAAAGCTGTACACCAAAGTGAAGGTCATGTGACAAGGTCAATGTCATGTGACAAGGTCATCTGTCAAGGTCAAACTTTAAAGAAAAATGCTGTTCCGGGGGCATTCGTGTTTCACAAACACATCTTGTTATTTTAGTGGAAAGATTCATCTCATGTCGTCGTTGCAATTCCAAAACTCCGTAACCACAGGTTTAATCCAGCTGTAGTTACGAGGCCTTAGAACAACTTCAACGATATATAAATCTTTCTCATTTGTGCAAGAATAGAGTAATTAGCAAAAAATCCCGTAAACTGTACAGCTTTTGGGGAGCATCATCGTCAGTAATTATGCGTTTTCTTGTGTTTTTATTTCCTTGGTCATAACCTCAACTATTCTGATTTCTGTCTGTCGAAGTTATCAATACACCTCCATGATTTTGTTTGTTTGTTTGAATCCCGCCATGATTGTTTAATAAATTTACCCTTTCTGGTACATAATCACCCATAGTAGCCTAATGTTTTGTTAAATACATCGTTCAGTTATGTTTAAAAAGTTTTGTATTCTTGTGTCGACCAATAAACTGAGTTAACAAACCGATTTTTCTTAGAATTTCTCTCTAAATGCTAAAAATTGCGGCCATGTTTCCCGACCGGTAGTCGTCGGATCCAATTAAAACAAGCAATTTCTTCCTCTTTATCATTTAGTAAATTCACACGTTTTCTAAGGCTCAGGTTTAATCTAAAGTGAAGAAATCAATTTTCAAATATCTAGATGCTGTGGTTATAAGGTATTCGGGGGAAAGATATTCTTTAACATACATAACATTTATTTTATTTTCTTTAAAGCCAATATGTGCCGCCGTCATAGCGCAGTTAGTAGCGCGTCGTACTGTCAATCTAGAGTTCCAGGGTTCGATTCCCGATACTAAGCGTCAATAGAAAGTTACCACCAACGCTGGGAAAACATAAACGATGGTTTTTAATCAGTGGCTGGTATCAAACGTCTTATCTTTCTGGCTTGAAGAAACTTACCTTAAATTGAAAAGTCACAAACATCAATAACGACTTTGGCCACCGTTTTCATGGAGAACTGCAGTGATTTTCTACCAAAAAATCTTATCGCACGAAGTATACGTTATAAGAGAATGGCCTGTCATTCGTCCGTAAGAGCCTTGATGAGCTGCTGCAGGTTTCCGATCTTACGTCAATCGTCAAACACCGTCCGTCATAATTGACCCACACATGCCATGCAGGACTGCGATCGGATAAGAAGGCAATGCAAGGAAGCGGATGAACATAATTTGCTCTAAGAAAACCAAAATAACCTTTACAAAATGCACCGAACGTGTTTCATTAAGAACGGACTAACAAATGGACTCAAGATGTTCTCAACAAAACGTTTCGTTGTAAACTTCCATCGGTCAAAACGAGTTTAGTGTTTACGTCTCCACGAAATGTCGCTATACTCCCACTACCAAACACATAGCATGCCTATCACACCATTATGCATAATGTTCACATTGACGCCGTCGACAATATCGAAATAGATTCTTGATTCGTCTTTGAAAAGAGCACTTTATCCAAGTCGATTACCTCATCTCCGATACAAAGTACACGATTAACATGAACTTGATGACGGTCTGGCATTGGAACGTACATTTAACCGCATTTCATTTCAAATATGTGCAAAAACGTTTGATTCCAAAAACGATATAATTGTGGCATTTGATCCATACCATATTAAAGAACTTTCAGTACTATCTATAGAATCTAAAAGTGCACGTGCTGTATGAGAAGGGAAGATTTTGCGTTATAAGACGTTAACGTCGTAATACAGAATCACTATCGAGGAATGCATCGCAATATGCTTGAATTTTTTGAAATATAATCAGTTTACAAAACTATCAACTGTCATCGAAATATTTGTTTTATTTAAGAAAAAACACGTTTTTAATCGATGCCGAAGAACTTTTTTTGAAGAGTATATTTTTTAACTTCCTACAGGATCAGGAAAACACAAACGATTCACATGATTTCAATTGATTGATCAAACTTATCGCAATCATGCCACTTCAAACTAAGTGTATGCATATACATTCAATAAATTGAAGATTTTGAAACATTCACTAGATTGATAAATAAATGGTTTGTATACTCAGAACATAAAGTTAAGCGCCACTAAGTTTTAAGTTAATAAAATTTCTATCGAAAACTTTAATAACTTATCTATGTTGTCAAACGATTAGAGCAACCTTGTAGCTTTTGATTAAAAACGTTTCGGATGCACGTGCATATTCAGCAAGTCTCGTGCAATGACTGTAAAGCCAGGGCTCGTGCAAAGTGGAAAATCAGATTTTCTGTCAGAGATACTTACGTCGTGTAGCTCGTGCAATTGTTTACATTTCGATTTGAACCTCAGTCATGGCAAGGCGTAGATTGTCTACAAATGAAAGATGGCGAATAATTGTAGAGCCATTGCCAGACAGCTGGGGTATCGGGGTATCACCGCAGTGTCATAACACGTTTGGTACAAAAACACGCACAGACAAACGACGTTAAGGACCGTGTCAGATCTGGACGCCCTAGAGTAACGTCTATTCCAGAAGAAAGAGCACTTTTGCGTCACGTCAGACGTCTGCCCTTCACCAGTGCGCCTGTACTAAGGGACAACTGGAATACACACAGACGGGTCTCTATTTCAACAGTGCGAAATCGACTTCGGATGGCTGGGTATAAGGCACGAAGACCCCTAAAACGTCCAAAGTTACAACAGAGACACATCAATGAACGTCTAATATGGTGTAGAGCGAGGGCAAGTAGGAACTTGACATCATGGCGTCGGATCCATTGGTCAGATGAGTGCAGGATGTTGTTGCATGTCACCAATGGCCGAATTCGTGTTTGGAGACAACCTAACACCCGATTTGCACCAAAGTACGTCCAACCAACCTATCAGGGTGGCGGTGGCTCCGTATGATATGGGTTTGTGTCTCCTACGGCTGTAAACTGGACCTAGTGACAGTTCCAGGAACACTGACTGGTGATGAATATCGCGATAACATCCCTTTTCCTGTGGTAATTCCACATTTTGAAAATCACCCTCTTCGAACAAGACCAGTGTACATGGATGATAACGCCAGACCCCACAGAGCAAGAGTCGTGGCGGACGTTATGCAACGTGAAGCTATCACCACCATTCCATGACCGGCTTGTAGTCCCGATCTTAACCCCATCGAGCACCTGTGGGACATTTTAGGGCGCCGTATACGTCGGAGAGAGCCTCCTGTACAAAATGTGGTTGAGTTAGAAGCAGCACTGCACCAGGAATGGCAGCAAATCCCTCAACACATCATCCAGAGGCTGATTCGTGGCATGCCGAGGAGTGTGCGCGCAGTGATCAATGCTCACGGATCTTACACACGCTACTGACTAAGATGTGACTGGAATTAATCGCATGTGTGTTATCTGACTTCTTAAACCAAGTTTCGTGTCATAGACAACACCCTAAGTCGGCTTTGACAATAGTTTTTCATGTTTAAAAAAAAAGGTGAAAAACGTCATTTACATTTCATGGTACAAAGTCAATAAAATTTATCCCCACCCATGTAATGGTGTGAAATTGTTAAGTCAACATACCATTTTCAACATTGGAACTCAATATTTACATCTCTGTTATTTTGAATTAATGCAGGCTCCTTTAAAAATCTTCTGTCTAAAAACTGGTGGCGCTTAACTTCTTGTTCTGAGTATATTTGGTTGCAATGGCTATTGTTCAGTTAATTTCTTCTTTACAAAATATTGAATCAAAGCTCGTGATCTGAACCGGGCTCGCGCATGTGCCCAGGGGACGCGCCCACCTTGCTACGAACCAAAATCCGAGTCAAGGGCGTCAAAACGGACATCAAAATTGCAAAAAAAAAATAAATAAATAAATAAACGAGCATTTTGGAAGACATCATTTACACGTTCTCACAAGCAATCCAATCTGGCTGGAGCCAGTGCCCACGGGGGGGCCGCCCACCTTGTTACGTTCCGTGTTTTGATGCTCCGGTCGAGGTCAATTGCGTCAAAGAAGACACCGAAATCGCAAATGCTGAGCATTTTAAAAGGCATCGTTCACGGACTTGGCTCAAGGGATCCTATCCGGACTCGTGCTTGTGCAAAGGGCAATTTGTCCACCTTGCTACGTTCCGAGTTTCATGTCGCTTGGTCAAGCCAAGGGAATAGAAAACAGACATGGCAATTTCACAAAAAAATAGCATTTCAAAAACACCATTAGCATTTCAAAATCATCATTCACTTGCTTTCCTTAAGGTGGATCTCGCATGTGCCCCCCCCCCCCTTCACACACACCACACACACCTGCTGTGTTCACTCGGCTAAGGACAAGGCGTCAAAACGGACATAAAAATCCAAGAAAGTGGGCATTTTGGATTGATTGATTGATTGATTGAATTGAGTTTCACACCGCCTTAAATAATATTATTTCAGTTATATCGCGGTGGCTGGAGCACCTAACAATGGATTCCTGGTATTTCTCTCGCCAGTACAACCATAACATCTTTTCCTAGCCTCCAGCTACCTTCTCACATAGGTCTACGGGGCATTTTTTAAGCATTATTCAAGCACTCCCCTCGAGCGATTCGACCCGGATCGGCACATTTGCCCAGGAGCCCCACACACCTTCCTACGTTCCGAGTTTTGAGTCGCTCGGTCAAGGACAAGGGCTTCAAAATAGACATATAAATCACCAAAGATGAGCATTTTCGAAAGCATCGCTCATGCTTTTTGCTTGAAGATTGCAATCCTGGGGACCCCTTACCTGGCTACTTTCCGAGTTTCTAGTCGGTCGATCAAGCGCTTCAAAACAGACATCGAAATCGCAAAAAATGAGCATTTTCGTAGGCACCGTTCATTGGCATCGCTCAAGCGTTAGAACCCAGGCTCAAGCATGTGCTGAGGGTACCCACCCACTTTGCTGCGTTTCAAGTTGCTCGGTCAAATTCAGGGGATTCAAAAGGGACATGGAAATTGGAAAAAAAAGCATTTTCTGAGGCATCATTCACGAGCTTCGTAGGAGTGATTAGACCCGATTTGCGCATATTTCGAGGTGACCCGCCTACCGAGCTACATTTCGAGTTTCCGAGTCTCTCAGTCAAGGTCAAGGGTGTAAAGAAGGATATTGGAATTACAAAAAAGCATTTCTGAAGGCGATGTCGATGCGCTTCGCTCAAGGGATCCGACCTAGCTCGTGTATGTGTCCAGGGGACCAGCCAATCTTTAAACATTCCGAGATTAAAGTTGCTCGGTCTAGATCAAGGACGTCAGAACGGACATCAAGCTCGCATAAAATGAGCATTTGCGAAGGCATCACTCCCACGCTGTGCTCGAGTTATCCGACCCGGGTTATGCTTGTACCAAGATGATCCGCCAACATTGCTCAGGTCCAAGTTTCAAGTCGCTCGGTTAATGTCTAGTGCGTAAAAACAGACATTCGAATTGAAAAAAAAATGAGCATTTTCAAAAAGATCAATCACGCGCTTCGTTCGAACGGAACCCGGTCAACTTGCTTCGTTTTAAGTCGCTGGTTTAATTGCATCAAAGAAATGAATATCGCAACAAAAAAGAGTATTTTCGAAGGAATCGTTCCCGTGCTTCACTCAAGCGATCCGACCCAGGCTAGCACATAAGCCCGGGGAACACACACTCCTTGCTATATGTTCTGAGTTTCGAGTCGCTCGGTCCTATTCGAGGGCGTCAAAACGGACATGGGAATAGCGAAAAAAGGAGCATATTCTAAGGTATTGTTCACAAACTTCTCTTGAGCAATTCGACCTGGGCTCGCGCACTTGCCAAGGGGACCGGCCCACATTCAGGGTGTATAAATCACGTGACTTTTTTGGAAAAGGAGGGGAGGAAAATCGCTCGCTTCAGGTAACATTTTTCGCGATTATTTCTTAAATACGGAACAGATTGTCACCAGACAAATACGACGGCCTGGCAATTTTGTTTTCACGTCCCTACATATAAATGTTTGTTTGAAAATATCCTTAATTTTACAGAATTAGTTCCCCAAATTTCGAAACACGCAAATTGTAAAATCGTCCGTAGGTGAGCAAACCAAGGAAATCTGGAGAAAAAGCATCACGTTAGCGTGTACAATGCGTTTTACGCAAAACATACCCTTAGAATATTTTTGAGGGGTCAAAAGTAAAAGATCAAAGCCTTTAAACGTTTTGGTAATCGTCTTTTTATACCCGAAAATCGGCATTTTTCTTTTTACGTCCGGTGGGGAGCAACTCTCCGATGACTCCACAGGGGAGCCGTTTTCCAAGGATACTCATAGCATTGTCTGACATTTGAAAGATCGCAAGAATTAAATCTATTCATGCCTGGCTATTGTTTGTTTGTTTCAAAACATGCGAAGCATGTGATAGGCGTATTTTTATTGCTAAAACGGGAAAATAAGCTTTTATAGAATCGACATCAAATACTAAATGGTCACGTTTCAAAAATATCATTGTTATGAAATATGCAAAAAATATACACTATCTTACCAATTATCGATGCTGTACTTAATTAAAACATTTACGAAATAGTACGAAATGGGATTTGATTATAAAAAAAAATGAATAGCAGTCTGTTCCAGCCACATTGCTACGTTCAGATTTTCGAGTCGCTCGGTCAAGGTCAAGGATATAGAGATGGTAAAAAATGGAGCGTTTTAAAAGGAATTGATTTTTCATATGTGCCCAGAGGACCGGGCCACCCTGCTATGTTCCGAGTTTCGAAACGATCGGACAAGATAAAAAGCATGAATGCGGATATCGAATTCGCAAAAATGAGCATTTTGAAGGCATCTTTCACGCTTTTTGCAGAAGCGATCCATTCTTGACTCGCGCATGTGCTTGCAGGACCCACTCACCATGCTACGTTCTGAGTTTTTAGTAGAGGTCAAAGGCGTCAAAACAGATATCGCTATCACAAAAAAGGAGTATTTTTCGAAGGCATCTTTTAAGTGATTTGCTTGAGCGTTCCAACCCAGGCTCTTGCATGTGCACAAGAGACCCACCAACCTCGCTACTTTCCGAGTTCCAAATCACAAGGTCAAGGGGGTCAAAAGGGCGATTGAAATCGCAAATCAAAGTACTGATAGCACTGAAGGTCATGAAATATTTGTAAAATGGGAATTTATGAAATGGTCAATTTAAGCATGTGGAAACAATATGATCTGTTGTTTCTTGTTCATGTGATAAACATGGAGGAGTTTAGTTATCATTATCAATTCATATTTCTTTTCAACATCGATTTGTACAACACAAACTTAGCCCTATCATCGTGATACAAAAGATGCTAGCAAACAATTTCCTCTTGGGACACACGCTGGATAGATTTAAAATGGCGACGCAAGGTTAAATTTCAGTTCAGAATATCGTAAAATTGACACTATGAATGAATTCGAGAGAAATTGGATGAGTGCGATGAGTAAGTTTTGAATGAAATTAACGGAAGGTAATCTTTTATTGCTAATTTTGTTCAAGATGTATTATCGATATTCATTACCCAACCCCTCCCTTTAACAAATGCTATTAACAGCTTCTTTGTCTTCACTAGCCACCCAGCCGCTTACAAAATTCAATTTAGTCAGTGACAACGTGATTATTATTTGACAGAGGTTGTTGCTCCTATCTTTTTTAGTGATTTGGAGCAGTTTGGATGGTCTGAGTTACTCTTTGGAATAAATAATTAGAGCTTTGAGTGAGCGATTTAGAATGGTTTTTGATCGTGGTGAATGTGAATTTAATTAAGTGATTAATTGCAACGAGGCACCAGATAGTACTTTAAAATCCTGAACTGCGGCATGGGCGTTTATCATCTTCGCTGTTTGCTTTACTTACTTAACACCGTAATTGCAGCTTTAAAGCTAAAGCTGAGTATGTTCAAGCTAATGCGTTATATACTGATCGGGATGTTGTGCAAAGGCGGAGTAAGGTTTTATGCTAAAACAAAAACATTCGTCACATTTTATTCAAGATTAGAAATGACAACTGCCTAAAAGGTGTCAGTAACTAGTATGTCCACCATTATTAGCAATCACAGCCTGCAGCCTGCGTCTCATTGAGCCACACAGGTTACGCAGAAGGTACCTCGGGTGCGTGCCCACTCCTGATGAAGAGCGTCAGTCAGCTGTTGCACCGTTTGAGGCTGTGGCTGACGTTGACATCCCACATGTGCCCGATTGGATTGCAGTCCGGTGAGTTGGCTGGTCATGGCAGAACGTCAATATTATTGGCTTGGGGGAAGTTTGTGGTGATACGCGCCGTGTGTTGACGTGCATTATCATGCATAAAAGTGAGTCCAGATTGTCGGCGAAATAGGGGTTGGACAACATGCTGTAAAACTTGGTTTATGTACCCCCTGGCATTCAAATTGCCTTGAACAACAACCAGGTCCGTTGTGAATGCATGGTTAATGGCGGCCCACACCATAACCCCGCCACCACCGAAGCGGTTATGCTCTTCAACACAATTACGCACATAACATTCATTTCGATGTCGATATACCCGAACGCGTCCGTCAGCATGTGAAAGATTGAACCTTGACTCGTCACAGAACACAACTGTCCGCCATCGCCGTCCGATGTTATCAGTGAGCCCATACGCGACGGTGTTGACGATGACGTTGTGAAAGTATCATGCCACGAAAGGGTTTCCTTCACATAACCCGCATTCACGTAATCGGCGTCCTACTGTGTTTGCACTAATATTCCTAGTACCGTGATTACCAAAACGGTTGCAGATGTTGATATAGTCGTTTAAAACGGTCACGAAGGTGCCGTTGACGTAAAAAGTTGTCTTGACGTAAAGATGTTGAGCGAGGCCTACCAGATCTGCGCTTGTCCTGCAAACTTCCTGTGGCGTTCACACGGACAAAACCCGGGCCTTAACGAGAGCAAACGTGGATTAATAAGTAAATCCACGTGCTGTAAGCTCCCGTTTTTTTTTTGTTTTTTTTTTTTCACTTAAATATCCTCAGTAGGGCATATACACTTTATCACCCATTCGGAACACCACTCGGCTAATCTCACTTTTAAACTCTGATGCAATCGGGACCCTCGGCGATTCTACGGAATAGATCTCGGGAATAATACAGGCGAAGCCATAAAAACGCGTCATTTCGCACGTGGGTTTATAAGACATCAAATTATAAAATGCCCAATAGATCTTCACGGACGATCGGAAAGGATTAACAAATTGTGCATATAGTTGACGAGATTATTTCTCTGTAGAGAGAAAGCAAGTTGTTGTTTAATGACCGGAATATTGAATCTATGGCTTTATTCAAGCTGTAGGTACGGCATTTTGGGTAGTACGAACACAAAATGTTAACAGGCTCTGACTGCATATCCGAATCACACCATTCAGATGTTTCACAATGAGATGTAAATTTAAGTCAAAGAGACAAAAAAAAAAAAAAATCAGAAAATGACCAAATGAAGCCGACTGAAATGTCTATTCAAGGTACCGAAGGATGACAAAGAAAAACCGAGACGGTATCATCTAACGCATTAACTCGAACATACTCAGCTTTCATGTTGCAATTACGATGTTTTGGAAGTAAGGAAAGTGGCGAAAACGATAAACGTCCATGCCACAGTTAAGAATTATCAAGTTCTTGCGGGCGCTTTGTTACATTTACTCACTTCATAATATTGACATTCAACAAGATTTTAACCATTCTAAATTGCTCTCTAATAGCTCTATTTATTCAGTCCAAACACTTATTCAAATCATTCAAAATTGCTCAAATGGTACTATAGAGGATAAGAGCAACAACTTCTTTATAAAATGAAAATCACGATTTCACTGACTAAATTGAATTTGTATGTGGTTGATTGGTTCGTTTGTTTGAATTGGGGTTTTAACCTGCTTTCAATAATCTGTCAGCTATAGTGTGGTAGCTGGAGCATCTAACAATGGATTCCTGGTATTTCTCTCACCAGTACTACCCTTACATCCTGTCCTATCCTTCAGCTGCTAAAGGTCTATGATTATCAACCTATTGGTGAGAGACAAATAGTCGGTAAGAATGAGTGCCGCCGAAGGAGATCGAGCCCGATACCTCTAGATGGACTACCAACAGTGCTATGACGGTGGCTGATTGGTTCGTGAAGATAAAGAAATCTATTTATACATCAAATAGGCATATTTTGCTAAATGGAGGGGTAATAAGTTTCGCTTTTCTTTTTTAATATTGAAAAATAAGCGATAATGGATTACCTTTCTTTAATTTCATTCAAAACTACCACACTCAATCAATTTCACTCTAAAATCATTCAAGGTGTCAACTTTATGATATTCTGAACTGTAAAATTACATTGCATCTACATTGGAAATCTATCCATTGAGTGTCCAAGGAGGAAATCGCATTTTTTTATCATGAAGATAGGACTAGGCAAGTGTTGTTCTTGTAAATCAATGTGAAAAAGAAGTTATGACTTTAATTCAAATCCTTCTTTCAACAATGTTTATGACAGAAACAAGAAACTTCAGGTCATATTTCTTTCCACAGGCTTAAATTGACCACTTCTTTTAAGTTCTCATCTTACAAATTTAAATTTCCTGGCTTTGAGTACTATCAGTACTTTGATTAATTTATGGATAAACGATACTCAATCCTTATCAAACTATGCTCGGCGAAAAAAGAAAAGTATCCACTTTTCCTTTGTCAGTATCTTATACATCAGTCTGGTTTAAGGATCAATAAAGGTAACAATGTGTTTGCAGTTGTTCGTTTTCTTATGAACACGTCATTTTTCATTCAAACAACACGTCATTTTTGCTGTTGTTCAAGAAATGTCGAAAACTTAGTTTTCTAGGTCGACGTAAGTCAAGCGTTCGATGTTAAGTTTCTTATCAAATGTATTTAAACTCTTAAGACCTGTGCTTAAGAAAATCAAACAATAGTTACGTTCTGTACAACAACGCCCATATGCGTAATCAAATATCGTAGCTTTTACGGACTTTAGTTGAAAGGGAAGAACAATAAAGACGTGTGCTGACCATTTCCAATAGAATAGATTTGTAATTCGCCCTCTTCAATACAATAGGGCTACTGGGAAGACGCCACGCTAACTTTTATCTTTCACGTTGACGCGATTGGTTCCGGCCTTCCTAACCGATATTTTAAAACGGACTTGAAATAAATGTCTTTATCTTTTAAAACGTCAAACTTTCAAACCAAGCCAATTGTCATTTAAGTCGAAACGGATTTTAGGCTAGCAATTCTCCTTGATATTCATACGATCATCTCAAATGAGCAAGAAGAAACGTTAACGTAACGTAGCCATACAAACCTTGTTTTATTGCCGCTAAAAACCGAAATAGAGAAATTTGGGAATTCTTTTCTTGACAAGGAACGTGCACACAGAATTTAGTAAATTCAAATTTAAACCTTTGAATCTACGTTTTGTGTTCATTTGACGTAGCATTGGCGGGAAGAAGCAGAAGGTATCAGATTGTCTTATCATTTCGGGATACCTAACGCACTAAAACTGCATATGACAAGCCTAGAAATTGTCAGAAAAACCAATTGAATACAGTAAAACTTGTGTTTAGCGACCACTTAGGGGACCACTTAAAAGTGGTCGTTTATGGGAATGGTCGCTTAATAAAAAAAAATCAAGATTTATATTACAGGTCAGTTTGATAGCATTTATAGATGGTCGGTCAAGTCGTGCTGAATCCTATGATGTTCGAACCCATTAGAATCGTCTAATTTAGACGATTCTAATGCGCTCCAACAACATAAGATTCATTAATAACCAATAGTTCGTTATGAATGTCCTATTTTTCAGAGAATTTGCTTACGGTAAGGGGACTTTTTATGGTTGTCGCTCAATAAAATTGGTCGCTTAAAAGACGCGGTCGCTCGTACAATACCGACTGCATTTAATTTAGAGTTTACGATGTTTGAAACGACCCCTTGCTACGTTGAACCCCACAACTCGGGAATCGCTTCATCAAACCACATCAAACTTCTCAAATTAAATAGATATGGCTAATGCGTAATTTGCGATATATTTCATAAAATTTCTGTGAGTACTTTTAAAGAAATCCGAAGTTTTATATGGTGGATACTTTTTATTTTTGCTCAGTATATATGAACATATGAAAAGATTTTATACGTTATAGAGTGTGATTACGTTTAAAAAAAAAGGAAAAACAAAATAGATTAAATTTCACCAATTTCAAGTTTTAAATATCAAAACGCAACCCAGGGGGCGTTTTACCCCTTGCCATTATTTTGCCATTACTTTGAATGATGAATGTATTCAAACGTTTTTACCAACCTTTATTATACCTCAAACACATTCTATATATCCCAATCTTTTAAATACGTTCACCAAAGTTTGATTAGCCATTAGATTATGTGTTCAAACCAGCTTGTTTGCGATGGAGCTCTGAATTTCAATAGCACCTTTGGGCGTCTAGCGGTTTTGATTGTTGGTCATCATGGCTTTCATCATTTGGCCCTTTTTTGCCATCATTTTAATGTCTGATATGTCTTATATATTTTCCTCAATGAAACTGATAAAAGGAAGCGATGCGAATGATAACTAAGTAGTTGAAAACGAATGTGAAATGACATGATTTCACAACATCGCTACTTCTCTATAATTAAATGGAGGAAGAAATTCCAAGTACAACTTTTGGTCTCTTTAAAAATGTCTCTACAAAAAAATGAATGCCTTAAAGCTCGTAAACGATAATTTTTTATTCGACGTTAACAGATTTTATAGTAAATAATACTGAACAGTAATTAAACGTTCCGTTATTTTCGGTATATTGGTTCAATTCCCCTGACAATTGAATTTTTACTAATTCTTCGAATGGAAATGAATAAAGCGAATGCTAGTTTTCCTTCATATTTGAGAAAAATTGTCCCCCATAATTGCAAAAATCTGGTTGGATGACATCTGATAAAATATAACGTCAGACCGACGTTATGATGACGTTAGTATTAATTGTTTCATTAAAGATCAGTCATTTTTGTTTATGCTTAAAATATCAAGGGATGGATTGTCCAGTTATAAGTAGAAGATTTCATTGTTCAGAAAGATAGTTCTATCAATCACGTATATACTCTATAGATATGCTTTTTTAATAAGGGTGTGTGTAGGGGGGGGGGGGGGGGGCATTAAAGACTAGCTTGCACAAAGAAATTATCTCCCTTCTTTTCGATCCTTGTAGGCCCTATCTCTGAAATTCATTGTTTAATAAAATACTAATATATGCCTATATAGCAAATTAATCAAACATTTCACTAAGACCAATTGAAGTATTGGATTTGTGACCAAAAAAAAAAACAAATTAAACTTACATTCAAATGGGGCAAAACGCCCCCAGTGTGTGGGACAAAATGCCCCGGGACGTTTTGCCTCAGATCTAGTGGGGCGTTTTACCCCAGAAAGAACATTCCTTCAAAATCAAAATATGCCGAACGCATCAAATGCGTTTACGAATTTTGTGTTTATGATTAAAATCACAATATAATCATAATAGATATATTTGGGTACAAAAAGATAATATTAACCCGGAACAGTATAACACGAAACAACAGATTACACAGATATGTAAGAAAAGGGTTCAAAACATTTTGTCACCCTATTTCTTACTATTGTTATGACAGAAAAACATCCTTTAATACGAGTAACTTACTCGTGTGAGTTTTGATATAAAAGACCTCATAACGTCACATATGTTGAAACTACTGAGAAATCGACGGGGGCGTTTTAACCTAAGAGGCGTTTTGACCCATCCTACCCCTGAAAAATATATGCTAAAGAATATGAAACAAATTGCTAATCACTGGAGATCAACACCTCATTAAATATAAACGCGCCCTCCTGTGCGTGAGATTTCCAACAATTTCAAATATGCACAAAGCAAAGATTCTGACCAGGCTGTGCATCCGCACAGTCTGACCAGAGTCTTTACTATGCATTTTTAGCTCACCTGAGCACGAAGTGATCAAGGTGAGCTATTTTGAGCGTAGAATGTCCGTCGTCAGTCGTGCGACGTGCGTCGTCCGTCGTCCACAATTTCTTTAAACATCTTCTCCTCCTAAACTAGTAGGCCAATCTTGATGAAACTTGGCAGGGATGTTCCTTGGGTAAAGCTCCACCAAAGTTGTTGAAATAATTGAAATCCACCCTAAACTTTCCCTTTACCCTTAACAAAAAGGGTGAAAATATGAAAATCTTTAAAAATCTTCTTCTCTGAATGCAGACAGCTTTCATATTTGGTATGTAGCATAATCTAGTGTACCTCTACCAAGTTTGTTCATATCAAGACCCTGGGGTCATATTTGGGCTTTGCCCGGCCCCAACCCTTTTTACATAGAATCAAAGAGCGAAAATCTTTAAAAATCTTCTTCTCTGAAACCAGATTGCAGACAGCTTTGATATTTGGTATGTAGCATCACCTAGTGGGCCTCTACCAAGTTTGTTCATATCAAGACCCTTGGGTCATATTTGGGCTTTGCACAGGTGCATCCCTTTATCTCTTATGGGCACGAAGGGTAAAAAAATGAAAATCTTCAAAAATCTTCTTCTATGAAACCAGAAAGCAGACAGCTTTCATATTTGGTATGTAGCATCATCTAGGGTACCTCTACCAAGTTTGTTCATATCAAGACCCTAGGATCATATTTGGGCTCCACCCGGGCGCAACCCTTTTTACGTAGAATCAAAGAGCGAAAATCTTTTAAATTCTTCTTTAATCGAAGCCAGAGGGCACACTGCTTTCATTTTGGTATGTAGCATCATCTAGTGGGCCCCTACCAAGTTTGTTCATATCAAGACCCTTGGGTTATATTTGGGCTCCACCCGGGCACATCCCATTCAGCTCATCTGAGCACGATGTGTGAAAAAAGGAAAACTTTCAAAAATCTTCTTCTCTGAAATCAGAAGGTTGACAGTTTTCATCTCTACGCTGAAAACGTTCCATGGTATAGATTTGAGGCAATAATCTTCTTTTTGACATCTGCCTATCCAATTTATGTGATGTCTCAGGGGTCAAAGAGACTCAGGTGAGCGATCTAGGACCATCTTGGTCCTCTTGTATAGATAGATCTCATAGATAGGTCTCAAATTATCTTTAGACCATTCGATTACTCTAAATCAACACGGTTTGCAACTCAGTCTAAGCTGCTTTATGTTTTACACCTAACGACCATTTCAAATTGTTGGAAATGTCACGCACAGGCTCATATGTTTTCGTCATTTTTGGTGATCACAAAGCTATTTGGTTTCTCACGATTCTTTCTTGAACCGTTCAATCTAGAAGGTGATATAAATTAGGAGGTACGTATTGTGTACCTTACGTCATACAAATCTGTGTTAAAAGATGTAACGTTATTTTTTATACGCCGCCGGAGGTGGACGTATATTGGCGTCATCTTCTCCGTTTGTCCGTCTATCCGTCCGTCCATCCGTCCGTCCACTTTTCTTGTCAGCGCAACTCCTCCTAAACTTCTGGCTGGATCTTCTTGAATTTGGTCAATGTTATCACCTCAATTGGTAGATGTGCATGAAGGAAGGATTTTACGGTTCGTTGATTTTTGTCTGAGTTATGCCCCTTCAAAACTTAGTCTCTGGGTCCACTTTTCTTGTCAACGCAACTCCTCCTAAGCTTCTGGCTGGGTCTTCTTGAAACTTGGTCAATGTAATCACCTCAATTGGTAGATGTGCACGAGGAAAGGATTTTACGGTTCGTTGATTTTTGCCTGAGTTATGCCCCTTGATAACTTAGTCTCTGGGTCCACTTTTCTTGTCAACGCAACTCCTAAGTTTCTGGCTGGATCTTCTTGTAACTTGGTCAATGTTATAACCTCAATTGGTAGATGTGTATGAAGGAATGATTTTATGGTTCGTTGATTTTTGCCTGAGTTATGCCCCTTCAAAACTTAGTCTCTGGGTCCACTTTTCTTGTCAACGCAACTCCTCCTAAGTTTCTGGCTGGATCTTCTTGAAACTTGGTCAATGTTATCACCTCAATTGGTAGATGTGCATGAAGGAATGATTTTATGGTTCGTTGAATTTTGTCTGAGTTATGCCCCTTAAAAACATAGTCTCTTGGGCTTATTGCCTCTGTTATGCCCCCTTAAAATTTAGTCTCTGGGGCTTATTGATTTGCAGCCTTGTGAATGCAACTCTTCCTAAGTTTCTGGCTGGATCTTCTTGAAACTTGGTGGATGTTATAACCGAAATTGGTAGATGAGCATGAAGTAAGGATTTTATGGTTCATTAATTTTACCCAAATTATGCCCCCTTAAAACTTAGTATCTAGGGCTTATTGAAATTGCAGCCTTTTGAACACAACTCCTCCTTACTTTTTGTCTTGATTTAAATGAAACTTGGTCATTTTCAATTTGGTTCTGTCAAAATAAGTAGTGTCTACAATTATTTTCGTGAAACAGCATCAAAGTGGCGGCGTTTTTCGTGACGATGGCACTCTTGTTAGAATTTATAATAACTTATAATCAATTTGTACAGATATTTATTATCTAAAATGCCTCATACTTTAAGACAAATCATACTTTAATTTTAATAAAAAAGAAAAGAAGCAAAGATTTGATCGGTAATATAGAGATAAGTTGAAGTAAATTAGGAAAAGATTCTGAACTAATTACAGGGAGGTAAGTTCCCTTAAAGATCCCTCATCCTTTCCGACCCATTGTCTCCCTCCACTGGGGCGATAATAATATCTTAAGCTTGTTTCACAAAAAAGCTCTGACGGCCAATTCAATTGTGGATTTTTCTGAGATCGGCGACGCGTTGATGAATGTATAGCTCGCCCGAGCAAAAGTAGTCAAGGTGAGCTTTTGGGAAGTTGATTGTCGTCAAAAATCCAGTGAGGTCACAATTTTGGCTCACTTGGCAAACTTGCTCAGGATGTTTGTCTAGGCTTGAGGAAGATCCCTATCGATTTTGGTGACAGTCCGATTTATATCACGGGAAAAGTCCTGCACTTCATCAACATGATTTCTTTTTATCTTATAACTATACAAATATCTGTGTGATAACATCCCTTATGATATTTTTTTATGATATCACATAGTTATTTTTAGAACAATGATATAATGCGGTAATTTTTAGAAACTTGCATTTCTGTTAGAAACATTAACGAAAACAAGACAAATAAATGTTATAAGATAAATATAATACATACTTGGTGTATTGTATGAAAAAAATATCGAACTCGGTTGTGAGAATTGATAATTGTCTCGGCAGAGCCTCGACAATGATCAATTCTTCGGACCTCGTTAGATATTTTTTTTTTCATACAAAGCACTAAGTATGTATTATATATTTACCACTTAAGAGGTCAATTTGCTCAGGATGTTTGTCTGGATAAGGAGACCCATGTTGGTTTTGGTCGTATTAGGACATATGCAACGGGAAAAGAAGCCTCCGGTGGTCACAGTGATAATGGCTCACTATTTGCGAGTCTAACCTTCTCAGGATTCGTTTCTGGTCACTTCGGTCCAGCTAACTTATTGCCTCATAGACCATTTCTTTGTCACCACTCTAGAGGTCACACGTTTGGCTCAATCTTTCTTAAAATTGCTGAAAATGTTTGTCTGGTCATATCGGAAGGACTCTTGATTGCATTTGGAGGTTTGTTACGCGAAAAGGGGCCTCAATGACAATTTCCTTGTAACCACTTAAAATAGACGTAAAAGTTTGGGTTAAATCTATTTCAAATAAGCTAAGTATGTCGTCAGTAGAGCGGAAGATCGTAAGTAATATTCAGTGGTAGCCGCTGAATCTAACTTATCACGGTCACAGGAAAAGCGGACTTGTAATTGCAAAATCCGACTTTCCCTGGAATAAAAAAAGAGGTAACAAAAAAGATGTTTCTGAAAAGTAGGCCTTACTTGACATCTTATAAGGCAATGGTCAAGGAGACGAAGGTGAGCGATATAGGACCATCATGTGCCTCTTGTATCTTGAAGTTAAAACCTGCCAACTAGTCGTCCACTTGATTTGTAACGTTAGTCTCAAATTTGGACGTTACATATATTTTAACGGAGGCGAGGCCAGTCCAAATATAGCATCTCATTCCGAGGTCACAAATAGGCCTATGCCCTGCGTTTAGGATGACAAAACAGTGTAAACAGTTTGAATTTTCCCCCGCTTTGCACCTGCACTTGCGGGCAAAGCGGGGTATAATTGTCAAACTGTTTACACCGTTTTGTCATCCTGAACTTTGGGCTGTACTGCTTTTTTTGTGGATATCGATAGTGTATCGACGACTAATCATTTGCCAGCGATCGACTGGGCTACTGCCTATCATACGCGAATGGCATCTGAAGAAATAGAAAATTACCTTTTCCTATGCCATGGTCCCTTTTGACCGGTATCATTGAGTCAAACTTTCTCGAAACCTCCGAAGATTAAATACTTTTATGTGTTTTACTTTTTCGCAGATCTGGAGAGCGTACATGGAAGAAAATTCGTGCAAAGCTGTTTAGCAATACATATAAACAACAAAACCAAAATGTCTTCCAGTTTTAATGGCATAAAACAAATATCATCGATTTTCTACCCAAACCTCGTAACTACAGCTTTAAACAAGCTGTAGTTACGAGATTTTAGCAGAATCCGACGATCTTATAAAAAACGGAGTTCAAGAACAAGTACCGATGAGCCGATCCGACATAATAGTATTATCTATAATCTAACCATTATTATCAAATTATAATTATTATCATTTGCATACCTTTATTTCAAAATCACATGAACCCTGTACAAATTGATTAGTAGGTTTATACAGAAAGATGTCCAAGTTTTTATTTTCAAATCTTACGTATGATGGAATTTAAACAGAAAGAAGAATCCATGAATTTTATTGCAGAGGTATATTAAATAGAAATGTAAAGATTTCTCGGCGTAGTAGTTATGAGACAGATTTCTCAGGGAACTATCCTGCGTTATTAATGAACTGGCAGAGCGGGGCTTAGCCGTGACGTAATTTGGCGAGTTAACTTTTAGGGGAAATTCAAATGGCAGACCGAGAGTCGCGTGAGATGATGTAATAATCTAAAATTGCCTGAAATATGCATGCGCAGAAAGGACATTCATATGAACGGAGTTTCCCACTTGTGGTATATAAACAAACTTCACATTTACCGCTACAATAATTAATAAAAAATGAAATATCGTTATCCCTTTAAGAAATGTGATAAACTCGTGGAAAATACTATATAAAATAAGAAAAAAGTATTTTGTTGTTTAAAGTAATAGAGAACATTTGTTTTTTGAAATCGAATTGTTGTGCACTATTTTCGACGCCATTTGGAACCCAAGTAACACCGGCCTGACCCAGGATCAGAAGCCTCGAGGTTGAAAGGTTAAAATGACATCACTAGTGTCGAAACCGAGGTCGTTCTGATGGAAACCAGGTTAACCAGGGTCGAAGCCGAGTCCGATATGAACTTACCCTAAAAAATTCTGGGTTCATTGAAAAGTTAGTATGCAATAATCGTGAGCGCGTGCGGATCACTGTATCCTAAAACCAAGAGGATTCACGTGCTTAGAGAAAGTGAACACATGTCATCATTGGGTTACCAAAGCCCCGTAAATTCAGCTTGGTCAAGCTAGAGGTACCAGGGTTTGGTTACCAACCTACGCTTTACGGTCCCAAGTTAATTTTGTCGAATATCTTTAGAAGTCAATCATAATGAATACAGGCTTATTTACCTTAACCTTTAGTTCATCGACCCATTACTTTGACTCCGCCCTGCCAGGGGAAAATTCGTGGATAATACTTCGTGCACAATTAAAAAAAGGCTGCACACTCATTATCGAGACACGATGGTTGATGTACACAACGGTTAAGGCAGTGGACCCGTAATAGTTTCGCAACGTTACGTAAGTCATGAACTTTAACAGTAAGTTAACCGAAGCCGGATAAGGAAACGTCGGGTAACACTGTGAATAAGCATGAATTCCAAAACATTGCAGAACTATTACGGGTCCACTACCTTAAATAATTTACTGTCAAAAACAAAAATGTGAGTAGCCAAAAGACGACTTATTACTCTAGTCATAGTAGCACGAATCAAACAACCATATTTTATGGCGTTTTTCACTGCTTACAGTTAGTTACATGGTGAAATTGAAATTCATTTCAATCCGAAAAACATTCCATTCGAAAACGCTCACTCAAACCATCCAAAACGCGCCAAAATGACTAAAGTGGATAGGACTAACAACTCAATTCCAAATAAATATAGCTAGAAAATCGCGATTTCGCCGAACAGAATTTATCAGCATCTGGTTGGTTCTTGAAGAAATAAGAAGTTTAATTGCACTTTTATGCATACTTTATAAAAGGAAGGTAATAAATATCGCTACCTTCGTGCATCCTGAACAAAATTGGTGATATTTGATTACCTCCCGTAAATTTCACTCAAAACTAACTCAAAGCACTCATTCAGTTTCATTCCAAAATAAATCCAAAATCATTCACCTGGTCAATTTAAGACTGTTGTTAATTGTAACATTACGACAATGTTTTCACAGAGTTTTCTTCGCAAGGCAAGGGTTCTAAATTTTCTGTTTTCCTGTTGTATGGAACAAAGAAGAATAAGAACCGCAGGTGATTGCTCAATATGACGAAACTCAATGAATTACACATATCTCTGGAGTCTGAAATTCTGGAGTCTTAAAAACATGTAGATCTTTAGTTCTCATGTCGAATAAATTATTGCGTCAGAGCCACAGGCGATTGTTAAATGCGATGAAACTTGTGAAAAAAGATAAATAAATAGATATCTCCGGGGTCTGGAATTTTGGAATACTAAATAGATCTAAGAGAAAAGTAATCACAATGTGGATAACAAAAGGTAGAAATCACTGTTTTTAAATGAAACAAATGCTTGATTTGATCCTTGAAAAGAAGAAACCAATCTTTTACTTTCCGTTGGACCAGCAGGAAATCCATATTTCCTCACCCCTGTATGATAACCCGTATATGGCAATATAATCAAACGTCTTGTTATATTACCTTATAGACGGGTCATTTACTTGGGTTTGGAAATGGCATTTTATCTTTAGTTATAACTATAGAAATATCCGTGTGATGACATCCCGTATGAAATTTTTTATGATACCACATAGTTATTTTTAGAACAATGATATAATGCGGATATTTTTAGAATTTTGCATTTCAGTAAGAAATATCGACGAAAACTTGACAAATATAGGTTAAAAGATAAAAATACATAGTGTATTGTATGAAAAAAATATCTAACTCGGTTGTGAGAATCGTAATTGTCTCAGCAAAGCCTCAATTCTCCCAACCTCGTTAGATATTTTTTTTTCATACAAAACACTAAGTACGTATTATATATTTCTCTGCTTGTCCATGCACAAACAAAAGATAATTTTCTTCTTGTCTAGGACTAAAATGACAAATTGGAAAAAAAGTGAAAAGATAGATTTAAAGAAAAAAAAAACAAACGGAAGAAAATGATGGAACCAACTTATTATTTCATTTAACACAATGTTTTAACAATGTTAATAAACCCTTTGTCCATTATAAACATTTTAGAAATTTTCTCTTATATCTATTTAATACCATTCAAATATTAGCCCATTTACTTGAGTCGCCTAGAACAATTTGCTTGTCCGTAAATGGAGATCAGCTTCTTTCTAGTTTGAGTTGAGCCTGCATTAGCAAAACTTAGTACAACTTGTTAACATGAAAATAAATGTCCAACGTTCCACGACGTGCCACGTTTTGGAGAAACGTGGCCGCCGGGAATATAGTGGAAACGCAGCATAAACACCATCAGTGAAATGGACGTGTATTTTGCACTTGAAAATGTACTTGCACTTTATTGTTGTTTACGTCCGCCATCTTACATGTTCTACACCGGACACTTTTTTACTATTCTGTACCAGGTATACGTCTGTGTTCCGGATGACAAAGCGGTGCAAACTGTTTGCCAATTATACCCCGCTATACCCGTGCACTTGCGTAGAAAGCGGGGTCTAATTGGTGTTTACAGTTTGCAACGTTTTGTCATCCTGAATATACGCAGGATTCGAACAAACGGTTATTTTGCTTTCAATTGATTGTCATATTTTACTATAATTGTTGCGTTTGAATAAAGATCCCTTCTTTAACAGAAGTTGCATATTTTGAAGATGATTAAAATTTCTTAAGTGCTTTTCGGTAGATTATCGAAAAATAACGGTAGATTATCACTTGATAATCTAACCGCAAAAGCAGTGAAATTAACAAAAACTTATACCCTGTTTTTGTGCATTTCATCCTATCTGACGTCATCTATGCGGGCGAAATAAGTGACGTCACTATGAACGTTGCATAACATCACATGTAAAATGACGCGCTTTACGAAACTATGTCCTAGAAATTTCACATTTTGACTAATTTTTGCAATAAAGAAATAGAATAATCGTTTGTTTTTCGAGTAAGATCGATTATTATTTCATTTCGTGAATAATAAAAGCTATATTTTCACTCGTGAAAATATAGCTTTTGTTGTTCACTCAATGAAATATAAATCGATCTTAAACTGAAACAAACGATTATCCTCTATTTCAATGTCAGAAATTCTCCGATTTTTCCCCCAATAACTAACAAAGTTTGCTTACTTTTCCCTGTCGGATATCCACTTGTTGAAGAAAGTAACATTTTGATTGCTTTGTTTCTCAAAAGATCCCGCCTACAAATGATCATTTTAAAATCAGGGAACCCCGATAATCCTTTCAAATGTATTGCTTGCTGCAATGCTTTTTCGATCGGTTTTAATGGAAGTTCTTCCTGATAATCTAGCAATATTTCTCAAAAACCTATCAGAATGTATTAAAGAACGTTACATCGTCTATAAAATGTACCATCGCCGACTTTACAAGTCATCCGCTGAGATAGACCCGGCTTCATTTTGCTCCCCGGTACTTCTATCGTCTATGGGTAGGTCTAACTCATATTTCTTCACTATAGTACCGGCACTTTGATTCTCAACAATATGAAAACAGTTGGTTTTCTGAGAGAAGGCCATAAATCGTGGGTTTGTGGAATCGATTACAACACTTCTCAGTATGTCATGTTTAGTAAAAACTTGTCTGATCCTGCCGACTTCATCTTCAGTATTGTTATAACACACATACACATTACCGAGTCTGTCCAGTTGTAACGATGTTGCAGATGCGTCAAGCACAGTTTCTGATAATACTTCACCAAACACAGTGAAAGCAAACAGTTTAAACGGTTTAGAGGTTGCAGCGTATATTATGTCATTTTTAACATCAAATACGAGTTTCACGACAGACAATTGTGTACGCCAAAAGTCCGTTTCAACGCACCTCAAACTCATACTATAGTAGAAGAGTTTCGTGAGAGCTCCCTCATGGGTCAAAGTTCCAAAATAATTTGATGTACTGACAGCAAACTCTCCTTTACGATATCGACACACCACTGCTGAGCGAATATCACATTTAACCGATTTCTCCAACCAAACATCGGCGGGATTGGGGGCCTTCTTTACTCGCTTTTTAGTCTTTCCAATGGCACTTACTGGTTTGAATCCAAAAAAGTCAACAAAGCCTAGATCCGGGAACGTTATTGCAAAATGAGAATTATCATAGGCGATAAGGTCTCTTGGCTCTTTCTTGATTTCAACTGATTTGAGCTCATCCAATGACTCCATATCCAGAGCAACAATATTGAATGATATCCCCGTTCTTTTTGTCACTTTAAACATGAGAATAACAGCATCTTTCAAAGTGCATAGGCCGATACACAGTCTAGATCTGTTTGGGTTATCCTGCTTTAACTCCTTCGTTTGTAACAAGTTTGCCTGTATATCTATCACCAGGGACTCGACAGTTTCCATCTGGGAGATTGTGACTGACGACATCGGTAAGAGGCTAGAATGTAAATCAACTGTTCCCGTGTTGTGCATCTCCCCTGGACCACCAGAACTTATTTCTCGTTTCGATGGGCGATTACTAAAGTGGACAGTAAACGCCTCTCCATTATCAGGCGGGCTTTTAGGTTTTTGCTGGAGCTGTAATTTGGTTGGTTGGTCGCAAGTTTTCATTCTGTCAATTTCCTGAAAGCTCCCTTTGTTTGAAGTATCAATAATTGGCCTTTTGATGGCGTGATTTTCCTTTGAATGTTTGTTGGTTAACGCTTCCTCCTTGCCATTGGAATCAATTATATGTCCATTATCGATAATAACATTTCTTTCAGCAGTTTGATTGACTTTGTCCACAATGGTGTATGCTTTTTCTTCTGAATGGGAAGTGTCGCTGAAGCCTGTTTTGGAAATAGGACCTTTTCTACCAGTCAAATCTAACTCTGTCTGCGTTTCTTTCTCAGACATAGTCTCAAGATTTCTTGGCAGTTCGTATTCCATGTCTGACTTAATTGAATTGGCTTTAAGATCTTTGCTTTCAGTAGCTAAAGGGAGTGACCGAGAAGATCCATTGTCTCTCGAATGTTGCAGATACTCTTGACTTGTATGCCCTGTTCGGCTTCCTTTATCTTCTGTCCCTTTTATATCCCGGCCATCCATCAACTGATAAGGCCGCTTTGGTTTAAAACTCCTAGTAAACTCAAACTTGTTACTTTCTAATCTTACCTCACCGACTTTGTCAAATCCACCAATAAGCAATTCCAAATCGTGATCAATATCCATTACAATTTTGGTTTTCACGAGATTATCTCTTTCTTGATTAGTAAGAGCTATATATGTTTGAAGCTGTAGCTTCAACTTTTGGAAGACTGTAAATAACTGACGATGAGTTCCATGCTCAGATACCGAGTCCAAGAGCGTACACGATCCCTCGATTGCAGACATTAACTGTTTCATTTTAAACGCCTTACCAGCATTCTGTTTCGCCACGTGTTCACGTGATCGCGAGATAGTTGATGAAGCACTTTCTTCAAGTTCCTCAAACAACTGGATAATGGTTTCTTTCATTGAGTGAACTTTTGATGACACGGATTGCGATTGTTCTAGTATTTCGTTGTTGTTGACCCTCAATGTCTCAACCATGAAGCCTAAATCATCCTGCAATTCTTCCATTTCATCTCGAAGTTTTTCCGTTTCTTTAAGTTGAGAAAGTGAAGAGGACAGTCCTTCAAAATCGTCCGCTAGTCTACATTTCATATGAGCGGTTACGTCACATTCTCTACAGAGGAGTATTTCATGATCCCGACAATAAAACTTTAGCTCCTGGTCTGTATGTGATTTACAAATGGTGAATTTATTAATTGCTTCCGATAGCTTTGAGGCTGTGATTGGCGACATTTCTTCAATGTCTACTACGTCATGATCCATGTCTGTAAGTCGCCTGACATCTTTATGTTTATTTGAACATATTCTACAGCGAAAATCACCGCATCCGTGACAGTAAGCAGTGGCCTTCACTTTTGTATTTCTTTCTAAACATAAACCACATAGTTGTGGATAGTAAACAAATTTCTTTTTGTCCTTACGCCAATTGTTTATTCCCGGAATAGAAAACTCTTGTGTGGTATGATCCATTAGTTTATTTAGCGGTAAATCGGCAACAATGTCCTTCGGCGATCTCTGAAGATTTTCTGCTGCGAATGACTGTTTACACAATGGACAGAATAAAGACACAACAACGCCGTCTCTTGACGAAGCTTTCATGTCGGTGATATATAGTTCAAGACATCTCTCGCAGAAACTATGAAGGCATGCTAGTGTCCTAGGAGAAACCATTGTGTCAACACACAAAGGACACTTTAGACCATTATCGGTGCGCAGTGGATCAATTTGTATGTTCGATGCAGTTTTTGAATCCATATTTTTATTCCGTGTGTTCCACTTCAGTTTAAAAAGAATTTCAATAACTTAAAGTAAAGGCTTTGTGAAATGACTGGAAATATAATCAACAAAAGATCCTTAACCTGACTCCTGCTGTTCACGATATTTTACAGCTATACATACATGTTTGGCTTATAGTAACGACCAAGATCAATCGTTAGAGACGTGAAGTATAAATTCTAGACTAAACTGTTAGCATTGTCCTTAATCATAACAGGAAACGCTTGATAAACCTTTATCAAAATAATAGAAAAAAAATGAAATTGAATTGAATCGAAATATAAATTCAGTAGGATAAGGATTAATTTCTCCGGTCTGATTAACGAGTTAAAGTCAATACGCCGTATGAAAAAAAAGGTGCAACTTGAGACCCATGGTATTCCAAAACAACTTTGAAATCTCATACAATCAAATTATTCTAAACAGTTTCTTAAGGCAGTGCACCCTTAATCAGATTTTTTTTTTTGAATTTTTGAAATCGACTCAAAGACAATGTAACGTTTTCGCTGAAACCAAACATATCCGTTTTAATCCAATAATCATATGCTATTGGCTGAAAGTTAAGCATATATTTAAAAAATCTTCGACAACTTGGTAAGCCTCAACTGCAGGAGAAGGTATTCGTAAGACATAATGGCCTGTGAATGACGTTTCAAACAATTTCACGTGTACTTGATGGACGAACACAGTGCAGTCTATACTACCACATAATGTATTAAGAGTATTCATTGACATAGTTATGAGGGGTAAAGACTAAATATAACTTCAGAGCGCATAGCAAAAAGTCTGGACAGACTTTGTGGCTGCGCAGGCTTGCTAGAGTCTTTACTTTGCGCAAGTTTGAATTTGTTGGGAATGTCACGCACAGGCCTCAATTTTTAATAGAGCGCATTACCGCTATTTCGCGTGTGCGTATGTAATGAGACCAAAATGTCATTTATATATATTACTATATACGGGAGATTATGCAATTCCCGAAAAAAACACCGTTTCTTGATTGATATGTATTCTTATGTAACTCATCGTTCATTAAACTTAATCAAGAATGATTTTTCAAAGAATGTTCACGAAATAACGTGTTTTTTTTTTTTTACTCTAAACGCAGACGGGGGCTTTAAAAGCTGTTGAGTTCAGTGTGCTAATGACGTTTTAATTGATCGAAAATTCGTTTGGGATGAGATCAACGTACCGGTACGCTTCTGTGGATCCACCAAAAAATGATCTTGAATGGTTTCTCGAAGAACAACTTGTGTCAAGACCACTGTAACAGAATTTCAACATTTGGCTTTGAACAGTGACCTTGGCATTTAACAACTAGTTTCTGAAATATCCACATATATTCACGAGGAAGATCAAGTCGAATGCTTGGTACGAAACAGGTGCAACTTTATACGATTTTTTTTTAAATCTTGTGTACTACGCATTTTGTATAAACTTCTTTGGTTAAAACCGATTTATTTTATTACTGGGAAACAAGTTCTAACGACTTCGACTAATCCCTCTCGGTTCTGCTTCCTGGAAAATTCACAAGTACTCGCGCCGAATGTGTCGGTCAATGAAGGAACCAAGTTCGATAGCTGCTCCCGGGAATCGAACTCAGGACCTTTGGGTCACGAGGCCGACGTTCTACCTCTAGACCACGGACACCACACTCGTATAAACTTCTTTCTAAACAGGGAGTTTAAAACTGTAAGTGCCCCGAAAGCGTTCGGTCGGTTTGTTTTCATAGCGACGGCTCCTTAACAGACACGTTGTCATATTTGGTTGCATTTTTTGTTATTAGCACATATATCCATCCGAATAATATGTCGCAGTTTCATCAAAATTCAATGAGTGGTATAAAAGCTATTGTAATTTTCTCAGAACTTTTTGACAGCCCCTCGCACATGTTAATCTTAGGCCACTCCCGACCATATTTCTTGGCTAATTTTGCCTAAGACTGTATATGACCCGTCACGCGGAAAGGGACCATCTGCAGGGAAATGCCAAAAAGCATCGATCCTGATCAGACTGCGCAATTTGCGCAGACTGGCCAGGATCAAAACTCTCCGTAATAACCAGAAAATGTGTTTCTGAAATAAGAATGGTTATTCTACCTTTCTGTATAACTATTTTCAAGATTCGGCTTCTAGTTGACCTCTACTGGATACAATTTCCCTTTCAAAATAAATTTTACGGAGTTCTCAGATGGGCCCTTTTCACATGACGGGCCACGTATATTTAAAAAGGTTTACTTTCAACTACAGTGACGTTTTTTGTCATTTATTTAAAAGATACGTTTGCTTCACTGCACAAAGACAAAAGTCTGTGATATCGTGTATACTTGATCTTATTTTCTCCCTCTTTTGTAAGCATGACTCGTAGTTGAATTCATGGGTTTACAAAACAGACAACTTGTATATGAAATAGCTATATTTCAACATCCCTTTAATAGTACTTTTCTATTATGACCAACAAGACGCTTTATAGTCCACACCAAACAAAAAACAAGAGCACCGCCTACGGGTGCCTACGCTCGGCTGTAAGTGATGGATGGTAAAAAAAATAATGGATGGTGAAAAAAAAACTGAGTAGAAAAAGGGGCATAATTTGTAGAAAATGCTTCTAAAATTATCCCCCTTGATAGAAAAGGTTACTCTTTTGAAGGTAAACATGTTTGCCAAATTTCAAGTGAATGTCTTCAGTAGAACCAAAGCTATCACAAAATGTTTTTTTAAACAAATTTGACCTTGTAAAATGACCTTGACCTTGGCTGATGACTTTGAACTTGGTACCAACAGAGGGTGCTTGTCCAATGCTAGCATCATGTGAAATGTGAAGGCCCTATCACTTACCATTCAAAAGTAATCGCAAAATGAGAAAGCTTTTGCAATTTTTTTTTCACAAATTTGACCTTGAAAAATGACCTTGGCCTTGACTGACGACCTTGAACTTGGTTCCAACAGTGATTGTCCAAGGTAATCATCATGTGAAAATATGAAGGCCCTAACATTTACCACTAAATAGTTATAGCAAAATGTCAGAGGTTTTGCATTTTTTCCCACAAATTTGACCTTGAAAAATGACTTTGACTGATGACCTTGAACTTGGTTCCAACAGAAAGTGATTCTCCAAGCTGAAGGTAATCATCATGTGAAAATATGAAGGCCCTTTCACTTACCATTCAATAGTTATTGCAGGATGACAAAGTTTTTGAAATATTTCACAATTTTGACCTACAAAAAAGACCTTGACCTTGAATGATGACCTTAAACTTGGTACTATCAGAAAGTGCTTGTCTAAGGTAATCATCATGTGAAATATGAATTCCCTATCACTTACCATTCAAAAGTTATCGCAATATGTCAAAGTTTTTGCATTTTTTCACAAGTTTGACCTTGAAAAATCACTTACCATTGAAAAGATATCACAAAATGTCAAAGTTTTCGCACGACGACGACACCAAGGCTATAGCAATGCCTCGGGTTTTCTCAGAAAACAGCCGAGCTAAAGATAGAAAAAAATGGCGAAATGATTTGATCGATTTGAATGAACGATTGGTCGCTATGAACCATTTGAAATCCTTTATGAACAATATCGGGGCGTTTTTGAGTGATTGGAGTGAGTGGTTCGAAAGCATTGAATTGAGCGCTGATCGATCGATTTAGAATGGTCAATGTCAATTTCATGAATTGACTAGCTGAATGGTTTTATTCCTTTACCTTTTTTTGAAAGAGGAACGCTTACACCACCTTTCAAATGAACTTTGCGTTTGGGATGAGATTTTCGAAGTAATTCTTAACCACATATGAACAATTGACACCGCCTTTACTTTTGGCTATGTCCCATGGGTTCCCATGCCAAATATCAAGAAATATAAGGAGTATATGCCCTTTTGCTTTAGGTCATATCGATTGGTCAGCGCAAAACTATTGTACGTGCCTTAAATGTATCGGCACTTACAATAGTTTTGCTCTTACCTCTCGATATAGACTGTATTCAAATTCTTTCAAATTTTCACTTTTCCGCGAAGTTAAATTCTTTACTCAAGACTATTCTGACTGAATTAGACATGTCAGCTATAAACTGATAAAAACGAGGATAAATTAGGTATTTTATGAGCACAAGTTTAATCATCTACATGTATTTATAATATGACCTGAATATATGCGTTAAATCGAGAAAAATCGACGTCATAAAATGCATTATGACGTCATTTTTACAACGAAAATATAACGCTGCTGTCATTTCTACGCACATTTGCATAGTTATTCCACTAGAGTAATAACACCTATGTATTATCAGAAATGTTTAATGGGATTATTTCCCTCCCGCGACGTAGGTCATATCATAAAGGAGGAAATGTCATTCTACGCACGTAGCACGTTTAACCACGGGTGAACGCCTATGAATAAGGTGATCGAAATGATGGTCTATTTAACACAACAACATATACAATAGAAAATAAAGTTTCTAATAAATCATTTTATTTTATCCTTATTCTGTATATCAACATGCTAACAAATAAATTTCTAGAAAAGAAACAAAAGTCACTGGACCTCGTCCATGTGTAAAATTCATACAAAATTTAGAATATATAGTGTCATATATAAAAGAAAGAAACATTCTTTCATAAAAAATATTTTATTTTATGCTGGATGCGATTATAGAACTCGAGACACAAAGCTCTTTCAATCTTTATCAAAACGCGGAGGTTAACGTGTTTTTCGACCATGACGGCAACTTATGCTAAAAGATGAAACTGAAGCATGTTTGGAAAAGTTAAAGAAAATGATGAAATGTCTATTTTGTCTGTATAGTGTATAGATTTTTGGTCAATCGCTTAAATTTTATGCTACAATACCATGCAGGCTTGCGTTGACAAATTGTTTGCGAAACATTCGTTATTCAGTTCCCCGCATTGCATGTAAATACACGCGCATATCTGGATGAATTCCTAACACGTTTTGAGAAGGTTTTAACTTTCAATACAGGATATGAAAGAGTAAAGACAAAGAACGCATGTACGTTTTCAATGTATAACTGTACATCTCCATGTTCCTATGTTGGCGGCGATGTGGCTATTTTTAAGTGAAATTGTATGTAGATGCTCGCCGCTCCGCTGACGCCGTAGGTCAGAGCAGAATAATGATTTCAAGTGTTCCATATTAAAGGGGTGATTTCTTCAACTATGAAATTCAGCCCTGCGTTCAGGATGCAAACATCTTGTCTGAATGTTACCCTGCCATGCACATGAGTTAACATGCAAAGCGGGATATCATTTTCCAACGTTTCGCGAACGTTTCCATCTTTAACGCAAAGCTGGCCACCCTTTCGTTAAGATATCGATTTGATCTTCTGATAGTGAAAAACATTATAATCGTCATGACGAGATGATTCCTGTTAGGACACGCGTCATAGAATTTGATGCACCTGTCATCAATTTTTGACATTGGGCCAACTTATTTCTGACCCAGGGCGGGTACTGTTGCCCGCAACTTTCAGAGTATCTCTCAGAAAGCAGGATACCAGCTCTAAACTGGTCCACATATCGACTATCAGAATAGCCTATTCTAGGCTATTCTGATATTCGACAGTGAGACCAGTCTACACCCGACCCGAAAGCGGGCGATAAATTAGTTGGCCCATTATCATATCATTCGAGCCGGTGTGAGATAATACGAAATATTTCTCATATGTGACCCGTCACGCGAAAAGGAACCATCTGGGAAGTGTATTAAGTGTCGATCCTTGTAAGACTGCGTGGATTGCGCAGACTGACTTTAGTCGAAACTTCTCACACTCAAATAATTTTCTGATTCTAGAATGATAAATCTATATTCCTGTGAAAGAATTTTTTAAATTCAACCTCTGGTTGACCTGTAATAGAATAATATTTTTCTTTTTCAAATATCTATTTCAAAGAGTTCCCAGACGGCCCCTTTTCGCATGACTGCTCACATATGCGTAAAACAAAGTGCATCAGCACAGTCTGACCAGAGTCTTCATTATGCGCCATATAGACAATAATTAATCTAAAGCCACATTCAAGCAATCAGTGAATGTTCTACTTACATCACTTTACATATGAAATTGTCTAAGGTACCCAATTTTTGTGTTTGCCGACCATGTGAAATTGTTGGAAATGTCAAACAGGGGCTCATTTGCAACCACTTCGAATACTTGGAGCCATGTTTTGAATTTGATTATTCTCTACCTCCCTACATACCAATATTATAAAATTTTATAATTCGGGCCCCTATAGTTTTGGCTACCCTTATTTCTAATAACTACACTAGCATTCCAATAGACACAGTTTCGCTTGAGCTTGAAAAACAGGCTGATTTTTTTTTCAAGTTTCAGAGAGGAAACAATTACCTGACCGTAATCACTCGTGCACAATGTCGGCTAATGAATTCAAGATGTAATCAGGTATCAAATGTGGCAAGCTTTCAAAGTGACCAGTATTGCTTGTGCCAGTCAAAACAAGAGCCGAATCCATCCCTACAGTTTTAGCGAACCCAATGTCAGCCTTTAGACTATCGCCGACAAATACGCTCCTGGAAATGTCAACATATGGATGTCTTTCCAACAAGCATTTAAACATAATTTTGTGAGGTTTGCCCACTATTGTCGGTGTCCGATGTGCAGTCGAAGCTATTGCGTCAACCATCATTCCGGTCATTGGCATTCTTCGTTTTACCGACTCTCCAATTAGAATGCCTTTTTCTATATTATTGGTCCCTACTAAATGGCATTCTGGATTAATGAGGTAGCTTGCAGCTTTGAATACCTTATTATAACTAAAATGTTCGTCATACCCTACTAAGACTGCTCCGACATCATCGTGAAAAGTCATGTTCAAGAGATCGTTCACGTCAGATGATGGTTTGTCAGTGTCTGGTCCACGACCAATATTTGGTACACCATACGTGTCTAACTCCCACTTCATTCCCGGGCTCCCGACTAGATACACACTCCCTTTCACTTTCAATACGTCTTTGATATATATGGCAGCAGCGAACCCATTACCGAATATATTATCTAGAGGTGAATCGAATCCGTGTTCCCTGAATTTGTTCTGTAACCTAAGTCTAGAAACGATACTATTATTTGTAACGTAGAATATATTCTTATTCAAGTTTTGTAGTTTTTGAATTGCCCCTGCGATTCCTGGTATTGGTGTCACGTGATCATTATCCCACAATACACCATCACAGTCAAACAGGAAGTTGTCGTACTTGGACAGGAAGTCGTTCACTGACTGGGGACAAACCACTTCTGTTACGGGCTTTGGTTTTGTTGCCACTGTACTGAATCGCGCCAAAAGACAACCCACTGTCTTTGTGTGTCTACCAATCATATTTTGAACTGAAAAATTATAAAAAGTTCATGTATTATCAATCTATCCTTTTTAGATATCTCTATCTTTGATAAAACAATTGAGGCACAAATTAAGGAGGACATACTATTATCCAGATGATTTCTTTATTATTAATTTTTTTTTCTTGCCAACAGTCGGTCAATGGAAGCAGAAAATACACCAATAAGCCTCTCGGAGAACTTTACCAAATATCCATTTTCTTTCATGGTTTCTCTTAAACTGTTTGCGAATTATATTCCGCACTGCAGGTACACTTGCACATAAGAGGGGTATAATTCGCTGAAAGGAGGACAAAGCAGTGCAAACTGTTGGCAAATTATGCCCCGCTTTGCACGTGCACCAAGTTACAGGGCTGTGCAAGGTCACAAAGAGATAACTTTCTGTCAGACCGTTATCACGCCGTACAACCGGTTGCGGCGACGGCAGGTGAGAGCCAACTACATCAGAGTCGGAGAATAATGCCGAGGAGACGGTAGGTCAAATAATTTATTCGTTTAAATAAACGAATGAAGCTTTGGTACTCCAAAGTTGATAAATGATCGTGTAAGTATTCAGCGCTTCTATAGAATAAATCCATACTCATATCCATTCCAAAAAAGGCCACAATCATTGATTATTTCGGAGGCCTCCAATGAAAAGTTACGAAATTAGACTTTGTGCTATCATATTCCATTTATCTCTTTTTAAATGCTAGTTTTACTTGTACACAGCTGAAGTCTAATCATCGGTCGTTATTTCTTCCAAATGTGAAGCCATAATTCAAAAGAATAAACTGTCCTCAAAGACGACATGTTATCAAAAGAAAGTTGCCGCTGTAGACAGACATGAGTTATTTTGATAAAACTTTCAAATACTATTTTTTCAGCCTTTAGCTCTATTTCAAAATCAAAACATATATATATATATCAAAAGCCACACGCAGTGTCCTTTCTCATTTGAGAAACACATTATTTGTACAGATATTTAATGAAGAAAAATGTGATGAGTACTTGGCATATGACGACGTATCCATCACTGCTTCATTATTGATCTGATTGAGTTAAAAAAAAAAGAATATTACCAAGTTATCCGTCCATATTCGACATATACTGACGTCAATAAAATGCCCCGGTCATGTAGAAAGGGCATTTGATGAACAAAAGACACATTCCATGTTAAAATTTATTGCAGTCCGGCTCACGCAAGAACTAATTTTGAGTCAAGATTTGTAGAGGATTTATCCGGCTTTACAGATTGACACTCCCTAGTTTGATACAATACTCAGTATCAGGGTTTAATAATAATAATAACTAATAACTTCAACGAAGTTGTTTGATGCGCTTGCCTTGTCGTAAAGACGTCACAAGTGACCTACCTCGATAAAGCCTACCAGATTATCTTTTGATAGCGTTTACAAGGAGCACTATCTCAGTACAAACTCAGTTTAAAGCTTAGAACCATTAGATGTCATGAACGAAAGAAGATGAATTAATTCAATATCTTAAGTGCTGTTTTAAAGAAACAAAAAAGGCTAGGTCGGCGATCAGAAACCTCATGAACCCAGCTTGAATAAGTGACAACAGCTTATTAATTACATGGTATTAAAGGAACGAGAGATTTGATTGAGAAAAAAAAGTCAATACAAAAAATGATAATAAAACTGTCACTTTATTTGATGATAATAACAAATTTGAAACAATTAAGAAAATGAAATAACTGTTTACGACTGCCTGCGTATTCGAACCGGGTCTGTCAGTCATTGACACTATTTGATGGACGGTTTAGACCAATGGGCTACGGACGCAATTAAAACAATGTTAGCAAGATTTTATTTTATCTAAAATAAAAATCATTCTAACGAACTCGCGGATATTATCGAAAGTTTACGAAAGATAATGAGTGACAGGTCAACTATGTTTTCCAATAGAATTTGCTATTTTGACTCGTCGATTGTATACAAAGTCACTGTAATTACAAGTAAAAAGTCATATACGAGATATACAGTCTGATTACAATGTGTTTTTTATTTGTTTGTGAGTATTTGAAAAACAATTCGGATGTTCACCCATTTGGTTTCAAGAGACTTTGTACTATTTAAGAACGAAAATGGTCGAAATTCACTGAGTCACCGTTCTGAATCTACTGCAGTGTCAAAGCCTTCAGGGCCCTGTTCGATGCCCCGCCATAGATGACTTCGCAAAATCGACCTTTTCTTACATTCAATCTCTTGAAATATTTTTCAGTATACCACACCATTTGAAAAAAAAAACAGTGGACATGAATGTCCCCATGTATGTCGATCTGAATTGTTTTGATGTGTTATTGAAAAATACGACACCAAAAATGAACATTTTTTCTGCGAGAATCTGAGTATAGGTCTGTCGACTTCGGTAATCAAAAAAGTTATTTCTGATCTGTCGTCTACATCAACCCCGTGAAATTCCTCTATCTACAGAAGCAACTTTTTTTGACTACATGTCGTCTTTGAGGACCCGCTGCCAGTTTATTCTTTTGAATTATGGCTTCAAATTTGGAAGAAATATCGGCGAATGATTAGACTTCAGCTCTGTACTAGCATTTATTGGGCGATAGGCGATATATGAGAGCAAACAGATATGGCAGTTTTGTCATCTTGACGGCAGGACGGTATCAATCTTGATAGTCACTATTTACAATACATAAAGACCGTTTGTATGCAAAGTGAACATCAACGAAAACCGTGATGTTACCGACATTTTATGTAAATTTGTTAACTGGTGATTATGAGAAGAAAACAGCTTATATACGATATCTTATATATCGTAATTTATTGTTTTATGGAGTCTCATTATGAAACATTTTTTACAGTTGTTAAAGTTTCTTTGATCTCATTTTATAACAAAAATCCTCAACCAGACAGAAACTCACCGTGGCACTGACTTGAACTATGATACAATGGGTTTTCCCTATTCATATGGGAGAGCATCTTCACGAGTCTAGGGGTATCGAATCGAAAACGTTCGTCACCCTTGGTTCGACAAGATGATGGGAGAGTTGTTTAATAGGCTTGTGATATAAATTCAAGTTGATACAATTACTAATTCTTAAGTCTCGAGTCTACAGACTTAACCAAGCTGTTATTACGAAATATGAGTATTACACCGAATATATTTTGACAATGCCGTGTAGAACATACAGATTTAATCCGTCGAAAACTGGCACCTGGAGTATGCATTAAATTAAAAAAGAGCTCACCGTATGTTTTACTGCATTTTTTTTTATTTTCTGTTTACTTTCTCGAATGAAGTGGGCCGTTCGAAGATAACACATAATTTATCTTGGGTACATTAAATGATTGCCCATGGTCCAAAAACATGTTAGATTGCAAAGTATCATTCTTCGTTTAAGAAATATCTGACTCTTTCAATAAAATGGTTTTAAGTAAATTATCTTTGGGAAAAAGGTGTTAAAAACTAGATATAAAACCAAATGCCTATAGCCTTTCGAAAATCAAAATTTCCTTGATACTAAATTCAAACTTACTTATCTACGGCTCGCAAACTAGGTTGACCCAAAGACAAAGATTTGACATCAATTTTGGAAAACGCATTTTCTATTTTACACAGTATCGAAGATAACAGTTTCACATCATTCTATTACATGATGCAATGATGGTCTAGTAAAAATTTTATTCTCCCAAGACTAATGATACATATAATAACCGTACTGCAAAGTCAGCACTTCGAATTGAAATTTATCTTATCACTAATCCGTGTGATAACATCCCATATGATATTTTTTGTGATATCCCTAGCATTAACTGAACTAGGGACTCCAGGGTCCGTGACTGAACACATAAAATGGATTAGTATAATAGGCAATGAGGCCAATATAATGCCACCTCAAAATCCCTATGTCCCGTGAGAATGAGTACTAAGTACCGGTCCATCGGTTACGAGTCTTTTTTATAAGCATTCGATGGAATTCATTCATTTACTTTTTTTTAAATCCGGTCCACTATGATTTGTATCGAACTTTTATTTCCACTTTGAACCGAAACCGTATATTTCGAACCTGTAGTGTTGCCCCTCAGTGATTCCATTCATTTGTCGGTGAACAATGACAAACTTTTACACTTGAGACTAGTGGAACAAGTCGAATAAATTTTCGTAAAAATGTACTTACGTTAACTTGTTAATATTGCCAAGTTGTTATTCTTCAAATAGCTTGAAGGTGTAGAAGAATGTCTTCTTTTCCCAATCTTTTCTCACTTTATGTAACTAATTGGCACAAGGGAGACAACATTCCCATCGATTTTTAAAATTTGATGACATTAATGAACTCCCTTTATTTTACCTGCATTTCGATGGCATTTTTCAAAGGCTTATTTTTTAACCCCTTTTTAATGTTTGTGTTATTTTTTTTGATTTTGTTAAGAATTCTTCTTGTGATTCTATAACGTAAGAAGCGTCTGTATACTTTTTAATCTCAGTCGATTTTACTGAGGAGGTATAAGTGTAAACTTTATGATAGAGAATTTCACACGACACCGAAATTTTCCCTTCGTCTGGCTTGATGCTGTTTTGACAACTGAAAAAAGTAGCTTTTACTTAGCGATCATGGCGTTGGCGATCTTTTCACACTTACATCGAGGTTGTTTGTCAACGTCATCTGCTTTGAGGTATGATTTTTATTTTATTCATATTTTTATTGTTAAACAGTAATTCAATACACAAATAAAATCGTGCACTGATGCAAAAAATTCCGGTGACCTTGAATTTTTCCATTGATCAGCTGATTTTAGAATATCTTAAATTGTTTATTTTGATCGATTCTCTTAATGTTGGTCCAACTCTGAATATCTTATTTTTCTTATAATTGTTCAATCAGCTGATTTGGCAATGACAATGGCTGCCAACTATGAAGATTGTACATCAACCAATGAAAACAGACAAATTCGACACACCTCCAGAAATAACCCCAAACCCTTAACCCCTCCCTGAATCCATGTTGTCACCATTAAAGTCATTTTTCTGAAAATGCTCTTGAAGAAGTCAGTATGAGTTTATAAGAAGGAGAAAAAATGGATCATGATTTACATTGATGTATTGAAACTTAACCATGTGTGTTCACCATCACAAGAGCTATGCAGACTACCAGGAGGATAACTCTAGAAGCATTTTGTAAGAGTTATGCCCCTTTTTATTCCCCGCCGTTTTCGGCGAGGGGATATAGTAATACCCTCCGTCCGTCATTCCGTCATTCTGTCATTCCGTCATTCTGAGGTTCCGTCACTAAACTTGTCCAGAGCATATCTCCTAAAGTATAATAGCTATCAACTTGAAACTTCATGGGTGGATAGGTCTCATGGAGGAGAAGTGCAGTGCACAAGAACTACAACTCTTGCTTGCATAATTTTGGAGTTATTGCCCTTTGTTATTTTTAATACTTAGATTTTGTCCGGAGCATATCTCCTAAAGTATAATAGCTATCAACTTGAAATTTTATGGGTGGATAGGTCTCATGGAGGAGAAGTGCAGTGCACAAGATCTACAACTCTTGCTTGCATAATTTTGGAGTTATTGCCCTTTGTTATTTTTAAGACTTAGGTTTTGTCCGGAGCATATCTCCTAAAGTATAATAGTTATCAACTTGAAACTTCATGGGTGGATAGGTCTCATGGAGGAGAAGTGCAGTGCACAAGAACTACAACTCTTGCTTGCATTATTTTGGAGTTATTGCCCTTTGATATTTTTAATACTTAGATTTTGTCCGGAGCATATATCCCAAAGTATAAAAGCTATCAACTTGAAACTTCATGGGTGGATAGATCTCATGGAGGAGAAGTGCAGTGCACAAGAACTACAACTCTTGCTTGCATAATTTTGGAGTTATTGCCCTTTGTTATTTTTAAGACTTAGGTTTTGTCCGGAGCATATCTCCTAAAGTATAATAGCTATCAACTTGAAACCTCATGGGTGGATAGGTCTCATGGAGGAGAAGTGCAGTGCACAAGAACTACAACTCTTGCTTGCATAATTTTGGAGTAATTGCCCTTTGATATTTTTAATACTTGGATTTTGTCCAGAGCATATATCCCAAAGTATAAAAGCTATCAACTTGAAACTTCATGGGTGGATAGATCTCATGGAGGAGAAGTGCAGTGCACAAGAACTACAACTCTTGCTTGCATAATTTTGGAGTTATTGCCCTTTGTTATTTTTAAGACTTAGGTTTTGTCCGGAGCATATCTCCTAAAGTATCATACCGATTAACTTGAAACTTTATGGATGGATAGGTCTCATGGAGGAGAAGTGCAGTGCACAAGAACCACAACTCTTGCTTGCATAATATTAGAGTTATTGCCCTTTGTTAATTTTAATACTTAGATTTTGTCCGGAGCATATCTCCTAAAGTATAATACCTATTAACTTGAAACTTAATGGATGGATAGATCTCATGAAGGAGAAGTGCATTTCACAGGAACTTCAACTCTTGCTTGTATAATTTTGGAGTTATTGCCCTTTGTTACTTTTGATACTTACATTTTTGTCTGGAGCAAATCTTCTAAAGTATAACAGCTATCAACTTGATACTTGAAGGGTGAATAGAACTCACGGAGGAGAAGTTCAATGCATAATAGCTACAACTCTTGCTTGAATAATTTTGGAGTTATTGCCCTTTGTTACTTTTGATACTTAGATTTTGTCTGGAGCAAATCTCCTAAAGTATAACAGCTATCAACTTGAAACTTTATGGGTGAATAGAACTCACAGAGGAGAAGTTCAATGCATAATAGCTACAACTCTTGCTTGAATAATTTTGGAGTTATCGCCCTTTGTTACTTTTGATACTTAGATTTTGTGCAGAGCAAATCTCCTAAAGTATAATAGCTATCAACTTGAAACTTTATGGGTGAATAGAACTCACAGAGGAGAAGTTCAATGCATAATAGCTACAACTCTTGCTTGAATAATTTTGGAGTTATTGCCCTTTGTTATTTTTGACACTTTGATTTTTTAGGGGATTAATTTCTTAAAGTTCAAAAGAATAATTTATATATTAGGCTTCAGTTTTACTATCAAGCTTTTTCGGCGGGCGATGGCCATGTCCGACATGGCTCTTGTTGACTTAGATTTTTTAGCTCACCTGAGCTTTTGTGTTCAAGGTGAGCTTCTGTGATCATTGAATGTGCGTCATGTGTCATCTTTCGTCCGTCGTCCAGCGTCAACAATCTTAGTGTTTACACTCTAAAGGCGGCAAATATGGCCCAATCTTCAATAAACTAAGTCAGAATGTTGGTCAGGTCAGAAGGATGAAGCTATTGAAAATGGGAAGGATCCATGCCATATCACATGAAAAGAGGCCTTAAAGACAATTTTCTTGTTTACAGTCTTGAGGCCATAAAATGGCCCAATCTTCATGAAACTTAGTCAGAATATTGGACAGGTCACAAGGATGAAACCTATTAAAAATTGGAAGGATCCATGCTTTATCACAGGAAAAGGGGCCTTAACAACAATTTTCTTGTTTACACTCTAGAGGCCACAAGTATGGCCCAATCTTTATGAAATTTGGCCAGAAGGTTGGCCAAGCCACAAGAATTATCCCTATTGAAAATGGGAAGGATCCATGCCATATCACGGGAAAAGGGGCCTTAATGACAATTTTTTTGTTTACACTCTAGAGACCACAAATATGGCCCAATCTTCATGAAAATTGGTCAGAATGTTGGCTAGGCCTTAAGGATTAACCCTATCGAAAATGGGAAAGATCCATGCCATATCATGGGAAAAGGGGCCTTTATGACAATTTTCTTGTTTACATCCTAGAGACCACAAATATGGCCCAATCTTCATGAAACTTGGTCAGAATGTTGGCAAGGTCACAAGGATGAACCCTATTTAAAATTGGAAAGTTCCATGTCATATCACAGGAAAAGGGGCCTAAATGATAATATTCTTGTTTACACTCTAGAGGCCACAAATATGGCCCAATCTTTATGAAACTTGGTCAGAATGTAGGCCAGGTCACATGAAACTTGTTTAGAAAAGGCTAGAAATTTATGCAGTGATCATAGAAATAGAGTAATGTCTTTCTTGGGAAAAATTTTAATGATCTTTCAAGCATTTAAGTTTGCTAAGAGAGAAGTCAAAGAGACGAAGGTGAGCAATATAGGACCATCATCAGTGTTCCCACTGCTTCTTCAAAATGCGGGTTAAAATATTTTTTTTGCAGCATGCATGTACCCCCTCTCTATGAGACAAGGAAGGCTGCTTGCAATAATTAGGGGGTACAAGATTCCGTTTGAGGGTAAATCGCTCCCATATGGGTTTTTTTGGGAACCCTGATCATGGTCCTCTTGTTTTGCATTATCCAGCACCTACAGCCAAGTGTACTATCTGTAGGCCATGCTCTTGTTTATTATAAAGAACTGTACACTGTCAGTAATATAATCAACTCATTTGTTTGAAATTGAAGTGTTGGTATCTCCCTGTTGATTGTACCATTGTCAGCATTGGTCTAGGTGCCATGACAAACTTTAATCTTGTCCTTATTTCCTTTCAGGCCTTTCCTAAAAAAAAACTTGTCTGGAATTACCTTATTATTATACTCACAATACTAGTCTCACAGGGATTGTGCTAATCTTTGGATTTATTTAGTCATGGACAACATTATGTTTACACTCCTATCTGTTTTGGCCTAATTTGTCTCTCACCAATGGGTTGATAATCATAGACCTATGAGAGATACTAGCTGGAGGCTAGGAAAGGATGTGATGGTAGTACTGGTGAGAGAGATACCAGGTATCCATTGTTAGGTATCCAGCCATTGTGATATTATAACTGAAAAATTGTTGAAAGTGGCGTAAAACTCCATTCAATGGATCAATTAATTTTTTTGGCATAGTTAAATTATATGAGTAAATTGGCATAATTTGACAGTCTGTAGCTCCTCAAAAAAACTTATTTAACTTATATATAACTTGGGGCAGCTAAAGGATTGATATGTTATTGAATACCACTTCCAGTACACAGTACCAATGGAACAATTTTTTTTTCACAATTATTCAATGCGCACAACTACCCTCAAAATTCTCTTGGTATGAAAGTGTTTGTGGGCTTGGGTACTACCATCAAAGGACAGGCTCCAAGATAAATAGTTCCCAGCTAAATTAATTTAATCCTATGCATAAGATGTAACAGATGGGTAGCACCAGTGTTTATTCTAGGCAAGATTTTAGGGGATTGCCCCACTTTTTAGCTCACCTGAGCATGAAGTGCTCAAGGTGAGCTATTGTGATTGTAGAATGTCCGTCGTGCAATATGTGTCGTCCATCGTCCGTCGTCCACAATTTCTTTAAACATCTTCTCCTCCTAAACCAGTGGGCCAATCTTGATGAAACTTGGCAGGGATGTTCCTTGGGTCAAGCTCTACCAAAGTTGTTCAAATAAATGAAATCCAACCTTAACTTTTCCTTTACCCTTAACAAATAGGGTGAAAATATGAAAATCTTTCAAAATCTTCTTTTCTGAAACCAGAAGGCAGACAGCTTTCACATTTGGTATGTAGCATCATCTAGTGGACCTCTACCAAGTTTGTTCACATCAAGACCCTGGGGTCATATTTGGGCTTTGCCGGGGCCCAACCCTTTTTACATAGAATCAAAGAGCGAAAATCTTTAAAAATCTTCTTTTCTGAAAACAGATGGCAGACAGCTTTCATATTTGGTATGTAGCATCACCTAGTGGGCCTCTACCAAGTTTGTTCTTATCAAGACCCTTGGGTCATATTTGGTCTTTGCACGGGTGCATCCCTTTATCTCTAATGAGCACGAAGGGTAAAAAAATGAAAATCTTCAAAAAATCTTCTATGAAACTAGAAGGCAGACAGCTTTCATATTTGGTATGTAGCATCATCTTGTAGACCTCTACCAAGTTTGTTCATATCAAGACCCTAGGATCATATTTGGGCTCCACCCGGGCGCAACCCTTTTTACGTAGAATCAACGAGCGAAAATCTTTAAAAATCTTCTTTAATCGAAACTAGAGGGCACACTGCTTTCATTTTTGGTATGTAGTATCATCTAGTGGGCCCCCACCAAGTTTGTTCATATCAATACTGTTGGGTCTTATTTGGGCTCCACCCGGGAGCACCCTTTCAGCTCATCTGAGCACAAAGGGTGAAATAAGGAAAACCTTCAAAAATCTTCTTTTTTGAAACCAGCAGGCAGACAGCTTTCATATTTAGTATGTAGCATCATCTTATGTACCTCTTCCAAGTTTGTTCATATCAAGACCCTGGGATCTCATTTGGGGTCCACCCAGGTGCATCCCTTTTTACATAGAATCAAAGAGCAAAAAGGCATATCTGTCTTGCTCATCGCTGAAAACGTTCCATGGTATATCTCTTAGGCAATTATCTTCTTTTTGACATCTGCCTATCTAATGAATGTGATGTCCCAGGAGTCAAAGAGACTCAGGTGAGCGATCTAGGACCATCTTGGTCCTCCTGTTTTCAAAGATACCCCATATTTTCTAGATTTGTGGGGGATTTTTTACTTTGAAACAAAGAGTTTGGAATACTAGTTATTTCCCAATTGCCCTAATTTTGTGCTGAAATCCCCCACAGTTATGAAATCTTAGATAAACACTGTGGCACTAAGGTGGACCTCACTTCAAGCCATTTACTGTTATTTAAACATTAAAAAAGTGTGGCGAAAGGAGCATATCTTTTTTTCTAACCAGACTATTTTAGGGTACTATGACCAGACCTAAGAAGTAATTCAAAGTCAGAGTGGATACATATGCACTAAGTTTTCGAAATCAAAACCATCCTTAAAGGGTTTAAAAGAGTAAGTATAAGAATAAATGAAGATAAAAAATATCAATTTCCACTTTATTGTATGGATTAAGTTGATTAATTTATTTAAGATCTCCCATGAAGATATGAAATAGAAAAAAAGTCAACAATTTTAGACAATGCTTATAATGCATCTAGGAGTAAAATAAGTGTCAAAATGACCTCCTGAATGACAGATTTTTATGTGGGTCAAAATGGGATATTTTCAAGTTCAGGGGGGGGGGGGGGATCAAAACCCTGGTTTATTGGTCATACATGAGCCCTGTCTCAGCTCAGTTTTATTTACCTTAACTAAGTACAGTAGGTATAAAGTTATTTAGTGATTTTTTTTCAATCATCAAAAATTGAATGCAGTGGCCACTTTTAAAGTAGGTTATTAATATTTGTTGAACTGTCAAAATAGCACTAAATACAAGTGTGTAAATATAGTCCCATGTGACTTTTCTTACTCTAGCGGTCAGATCAAACCTTGACCATATGACATCTCAAATGATAGGTTTATTAGTTATTACCTTGTTCAGATGACTTTGATATGACCCTGGTGATGACAACTTTCCTATTCAGTCTTAACTATGGCCATGCTGAGTAAAACAAGATTGCTTTTTAACCCTTGTCATACTGAACCCGGAATATTTTTGCTTTGGCAGGAGCTATAGACAAACATCAGCCTGCACATATGTACAGTCTGATGTTAGTCTACACCACCTGTTTCTCATTTTCAAACCAGAATTTACAATAGATTTAGTTTTTCACAAATAAAATTGACCTATAGTTGGTACTTTCAGTGCTTTTTGCCCTTTGATTTTGATGAAAATTTTTAGCCAAAATTTATTCAGCATGACAAGGGTTAATCAAAATGTAGAAGGCACTTGATGCTATCATAGTGAGTCAGTTTTTCTTTGAAAATTGCATAATTTTGACTAACCTTGATAAGATAAATCAGGTGGTATATAAGACTTAGATCAGACTGCACATATGTGCAGACTGATCTTAGCCTATACCGCCTGCCAAAGCAGGAATGTTATGGGTTCAGCATGACCAGGGTTGACTTAGAATGGCCCAATTTAAGCTACTTGTGGAGGCAAGGAAAATATGTGGTGGTTGTACTGGTGAGAGAAATACCTGGAAACCATTGTTAGGTACTCCAGCCGCAGCGATATAACTGAAAAAATGTTGAAAGCGTAAAATTCCATTCATTCATACATCAATTCATTCATTCATTCATTCATTCATTATTCATTCATTCATTCATACATCAATTCATTCATTCATTCATTCATTCATTGATTGATTGATTGATTCATTCATTCATTCATTCATTCATTCATTCATTCATTCATTCATTCATTCATTCATTCATTCATTCATTCATTCATTCATTCATTCATTCATTCATTCATTCATTCATTCATTCATTCATTCATTCAAGCTACTTTTGAACTACAATTATTCACATTTATCCTACTGAATTTAAACTTTTTTTCAAACAAATTTGCCAATTATCAGGACATTTTGACGAGTGGTTTAAGCTTATTCCTATAATAATTGGAATAGTAAAAGGCAGGGAGACCAGGCTAAAGTTAAGCTGCATATCTGTGCAGGCTGATCTTGGTCTGTACTGTATGACAAAGCTTTGTGTACAGGAGAAATATTTTGGCAGGAGCTTGAAAAGAATTCAATTAAGATCATGAAAACATGAAGGAAAAAGGAGAAAAAATTACAACCAGAGTATACTTCCACAATGTTTACCGGTAATCAAAAGCAATCTGTCTTGAATGCTTTTCGGTGGTTTATGGAGGAATAACAGTAGATTACCATTTTGATTATCTACCTGCTTAATTAGTGAGATTATAAAAAACTTATACCCCGATTTCGTTTATTTCACCCAATGTGATATCATCAAGATGTGAGTCTAAAAATGAGATGTCATCATGAATGTTACATGGCAATGATCACATGCAAAATGGCGTATTTTAAGAAAATTTGTCCTAAAATTTTAACATTTTGTCTTATTTATGGATTAAAGAAAGAATATATATTTTTTTTATAAGTAAGAGCATTTGATATTTCATTTCATGAACAACAAAAGCTATATTTTCACTTGTGGCTTCACCACTCGTGAAAATAAAGCTTTTTTTGTTCACTCATTGAAATATAAATCAATCTTATACAGAAACAAAGAATTATCCTCTATGTCTTTGGATTGTCTTTTTGCATGATGTACCCACTGACAGATAAAGATTTAGAATAGCAAAGATCAAAACATTACTACCAACCAATCCATTATAGATATTAATTAGTGTAGTGGGGAAAAAAATAGAAAAGAAAAAGAGAAACGTCTTGACAAAGAGCCTTGATAATTTAAACGTACATGTATACAAATCCTTAAGGCAACTTAAAATGCCTTTAATATAATTATGCATTAATTGAATGAAATGTCATTGAAACGAGATTGAAAAATGGAAAATTAATTTGTACAAAATTGTACTAAAACTTGAAAAGTTCAGATGTACTTAGCTTTTTGCTATTCAGCTGATTTGGAGAAATTATTGGCTTATATTTTGGACAATATTCTGCTGTTAATCCTACTTATCTATAACAGGGTATTTTAAATCTCTTATAACTCAAACCATTTGAGTAATAAAGGTCAAGTAAAAATTTCCACAGTGTTTGACAATAAGTAGAGTCCAGTAGTCTGAGACTCCTTAACTACAAATTGATACTCCTTCAAGTTTAAACCCTTTGCTGTTTAATCCCTGCTTTTTACGTGCCTGTGATTTTATGATTGAGAAAACATTGTGAAAAAAGAAGAAATTGCTCCTGGCAAACAATTTCTTCTTTTTCCACACGATTTACTACCCTACTGAATGGTTATTTTTCAAATTAAATCCACTTTAAATTTTCGTCTGCAAAACCTTTGAATTTGGACAGGTCCAAAATTTTGAAAAACAGGAAGGTGTTAAGGAGTTCAATGACTGCCAGGATCAGAATTATGAGAATATTTTGAAAAACAAATTCACAGGGCAGTTTCCTTTTCAACTCTTATGAAAACTGCAGAACTTTTCTGAACAAAAAGTGTTAAAAATAACATTTGCTTGCTTTTAATTGTATTTTGAAAGAAAACCATCTTTTTGGGGAATAAGCAATTTCTTCTGTTCTTCAATGTTTTCCCATTGTTTAGATTCCGACTCATTTTTTTGAGCTTAGGCTCCTAGATATCTAAAGATGGGAGTCCAATTGACTCCTTACTCACAGAAGTTAGTATGGATCCCTGTACCATTAACTTTACATAGTTTGTTGCTTTTCGTTCATTACTAAAAGATGTTGAATTGTTGAAATATATTGGATGTTCCATACTATGAAAAAGTTTGTGTGATTCCGTTATTGACAGTTATACATTGTATATTGATGACAAATACAATACCTGAATGGCATTCAAGCTTATATACAAAATTTGTAAGACCAAAAGCTAAATTTAAGAGATTCATCATTGTGGAACAGACAAAAAAAAATTAACCCTTGTCATGCTGAATAAATTTTGGCTAAAAATTTGCATCAAGATCAATGGACAAAAAGCACTGAAAGTTTCAAATGTAGGTCAATTTTTATTTGAAAAACTAAATCTACAGTTAAATTTCTTTACGTCGAATGTCCATAAGACGAAGTTATCTCTATGTCGAAGTATATTTCAAGTCCCTATCTATTTACTCTTTATTTCTATGTATTTCAACCTCCATACGATGTTTCTATTGCTCGAAATTTTTCCGTATGTCGAACCAATTTCAAGGTCCCATCACTATTGTTTGTGTGCATTCACACCTCTTTACGGTGAACCCCAACCTTGATTGATGAAAATTTCAATCAAGGTAGTTTTTCACACATTCGATCTGTCAACCCAAAGTAATTGACATGCGCAATCTCAGTATTGGATATAGATTGCTGACCTGATTGTGTTTGATTGTTTTTAATAGATAGAGAATGTGAAAGGTTAAGTGATTTATTGTTTTGAAATGAAAAGGGTCGGCAAAATGCATGTGACCTAAGACATTAAATTTTTAATTCTCATTGACAACGGAAGCATGTAAAGCCAATGCCACGCGGGACTTGATTGATGAAGTACCTGGTAGACACAGGGGGAAAGCCATCATCATCGACCAACATGACATACCAAAGGAAGGACTGTTTAACCAATCCGAGAATTATTTGTCCAGGAAATTGTATATTGTCAGATATGTTTTTGCTTGAGAAACGGGAAATTTAAACCTCTAACACTAAAGTCATTGTCTCATAGATCTAATTTATGTAAATTTGTTATTATGCCACCAGTTTCGGTCATACCTAAGTGTGATGATGGCTGCATATGTCTTCCTCCCGAAGATCGCCTTTTATCTCTTCGTCGAACTTTCTATACGTCGAATTTTTTTGGTGAGTCTCCCGAAGTTCGACATATAGATATTCCACTATATTAACAATTCTGGTTTGAAAGTGAGAAACAGGTGGTTACTGTGATAGACTAACCTCAGACTGCACAGTCATATGTGCAGGCTGATGTTTGTCTATAGCTCCTGTCATAGCAGGAATACTCCGGGTTCAGCATGACAAGGGTTAAGATGTGTTTGCAAATCAAGACAAATGCCTCATTTAAACCCTTTCATTTGAATTGGTCAAAACAAAAGATGTCAAAGACAACACTGAAATGTATGTGGAGTTTGAAATGAAACCATCCTATATGGAGTGGAAAATGTTTTGGAAATAGGAGAAATTGCTTATTACTATAAATTTCCTCTTTTTCCATAATGTTCTCAAGTATTAAATCACAGAGATGTAAAATCCAAGGACCTTAAAGAAAGGTTTAAGTCCATAAGGGTAGCTTACACTTTAAGAAGACAAGAATTTACTTGTTGCTTTTAATTAAAGCAACATGATCAAGATGAGCTTTTGTGATCATCGAATGTTAGTCATGTGTCATGCCTTGTCTGTCATACAGTGTCAACAATTTAAGTGTTTGCACTCTAGAGGCTAAAAATAATGCCCAATCTTCCTGAAACTTGGTCGAAATGTTTGTCTAGTCACAAGAATTTTGGGAAGGATCCAAATGAAATCAATGGAAAAAGTGGACTTATTGACAAATTCCTTATTTACACTCTCTAGAGAAGCAACAAATAAGGCTCAATCTTCCTGAAACTTGGTCATAAGTTTGACTCATCACAAGGATGAACCCTATTAAATTCAGGAAGAATCCATTTCGAAATCACAGGAAAAAGGGGCCATATTGCCCCCTCCCCAAACCACACACCAAAGTTCACTTATAAAGAATGGACTCCTAAACCTTTAACAAGAATTGTCACGATCCCATCAATGAGTGCTTTGGACCAGGATTTGGTTTTTTTTCAACTGAAAAATTGCAAAACTATTAATCCTAAACTGGCTGAATTTCTATTTTATCTTGAACAAGTAGAGCCATTGTCATGGCGCAGTTGGTAGCGCATGGGATTGTCAATCTAGAGGTCCTGGGTTGGATCCCTGGCATCAGCACTCATTCTCTCCGTCTATTTGTCTCTTACCAATGGATCAATAACTGTAGACCTATGTGGGATAGCAGCTGGGGGCTAGGAAAGGATGTGATGGTTGTACAGGTGAGAGAAATACATGTACTAGGAATGCATTGTTGGGTGCTCCACCCTCCGCGATATAACTGAAAAAATGTTGAAAGCGGCGTAAAACTCCAATCAATCAATCAATCAATCAATCAAACACGTAGCCAATTTCCCAACTCTGGATATCTCCAGCAACAAGGCTCAAGATTTTCTAGCAATTTATTAGTAGAAATGGGCAAGTATAGACTAAGATCAGACTGCATGTCAATGCAGGCTGATCTTAGTCCATAATTGTCTTCCCAAACTTTGTATACAGTAGGAATATGTCATGAACAGCATGAGAAGGGTAAAACCAAAAATGTGGTGTCCGTGGTCTAGAGGTAGAGCATCGGCCTCTTGACCCAAAGGTCCTGGGTTTGATCCCCTTGAGCAGCTATCGATGTTAAATCTCTCATAGGCCCACACATTCAGCTAGAGTAGTGTTGAATTTTCCAGATTAATCATTTGTTAGAACTTATTTCCCAATTGATGTAAAATAAATAGGTTTAAACCAAACCCAATTTTACCTTGCAGATGGAGTTCCTGTGTTTGCTGCACCTCATTTCATACTGGAGCTGTACTATCAGCCAACTCACAGAGACCAAAAACACCGTTTCCCAAGAAAGAGTTGATCAACCACAGTAAAGTAAGAGGCATCGACATACTCAGAGATCCTAAGCTTAATAAGGTAATGAAGTACTGATGAACTTTCAATTAGCAATAGAGGGAGGGGTTCATCAGAAGACTGTACTAAGTCTCTATACAATGCATAGACACTTGGTTCAGTCTTGCACTAAACCCTAGACATACAGGATGTAGCAGAGGAGATTTGTAACATTGTATCAACTTATCAGCTTTATTTGCTGCAAAAATGAATATCATTCAAACAGTTGTAAAGTTTTTAGTTGATTGACTAATTTGATCAAAAGAAATTTCTATGTTAGATAAATATTTTAGTTTTAAAAGAAATTTGTTTGAGGATAGAAGAAAAGCAGTGCAGATAGGGTTAAGGAAGTGGTAAGTGTAATGCTAAATTTTGAAATTGAACTGACAGGGTTTTAAGGGAAGCAGGTTTTGTGCATCTGAGACGCAAAAGCAAGGACCAAGGACCTTCATAACTATGTGATGTGAATCCTATAGACCCTTTTAGGATCAACTTCAGAAAGGAATTGAAGAATGCTTTAAACAGTCTTCAATTCTTTCCTGAAGTTTAGCCCTAAATATTAATCAACTTTTATCAATTTCTTTACCTTTAACCAGGGAATAGCTCTAAATGTACAAAATACAAGATAATAGCCTGAAAGAAATAGTCTATTCCCTAAAGTAGGGACTCCCATATTTAAGAAAGGATATCTAAGATTCCAATGACTGAGTCCTTTGCACCCTATTTTGTTGATGTCAGATTTAAACCCTAGCCAAACATCAGGATTTTTTGGATAACTTAACAACCTTCTGAAATCATGGCAATTGACTAGCAGAAAACAATGACATCATATAAGCATCATAAAAATGTCTAAAGTGTCAGAATGTTTTCCAGGGAAAGCTGAAAATAGCTGATCCAAAAATTTGCATTAGGCACTTTCTACTTTAATACCTAATAAATGCTCCCTGGAGCAAAACATAACATTATCAGGGAGCTTAAATAGTATGCATTTTCTGATTAAAAAAAAAATCATAAAAATTGATGTCTTTTATGCCCTTTTCCCTTTAATTTTAGGTTAATTTCATCTAAACAATTATCTTAAATTAAAGAAGAAGTCTCAAAAAGTTTCTAAAATTTGGGCATTTGAAGTTGGTTTTCTTAGTAAAGAATGTAGGGGTGCTACTATTAGGGAGGACGCTATTTTTAGAAGAAATACGGTACAAATGTTTTGAATGTACAAATCTAGTTGCAAGGAAACTTGATATATATTATAATATATATGGAAACCTATTTTTTCCAGGGTCAGGCATTTACATTGAGGGAGAGACAGTTGATGGGAATACATGGTCTGTTGCCCCCTGTGCTTATTGATCAAGATGTTCAGTTACAGCGAGTTATGAAGAATTTTCGTAAGCGCCCCACAGACGTGGACAAGTACATCTATCTGATGGCCCTTTATGACAGAAATGAGCGATTGTTTTATAGGTCCTTAGTTGAGTATGTCGAGGAGATGATGCCTATAGTCTATACACCTACTGTAGGGCAGGCGTGTCAACAGTATGGTCTGCTCTACAGACGACCAAGGTTTGTCTACTTTTGCTTGTCTCTTATTTAACTTTTCACCCATAGATGTGAAATGGGCAGTTGTTTTATAGATCCCTGGTTGAGTATGTTTGGACGAGACTTTTTTGTGCATACACCCACTGTAGGGCAGGCATGTCAACAGTATGGTCTGCTGTTACAGCAGTGCTGTACAGACGACCAAGGTTTGTCTGCTATTGGTTGATTTTAATTTCATTATGACCAATGCAAAGTAAAATAATTCTTTAAACTTTATACTCCATGAAGCCTAGAAAATTATACCACTTACCAAAAGCCATCAATAGGGTGATAATTGCAAAATTTAATGGGATTAGAAGTAGTGGGCTCAGAGAGAATATCGATGGCTCAGGGCAAAACAGTTGTAACTGCCTTTATGCATATAGGCAGTTACAACTGTTTTGCATTAAGCCATCGATATAGTAGTTGTAATGAACAGAAAAAAAAGAAAATACATAAGATGTTTGTTATATCTTAGCTTTCTTCCTACTCCTTAATTGTGACTTATTCATTTACAGGACTTGATGGGAGATTGAAAAACTAACATATTAAAATGCCTAAAATCATGTTGGCCTTTACACAGGCTTTGCCCTAACCTCTTTGTTAATACATTAAATTTCAGGGGTCTATTTTTGTCCATCAATGATAAAGGACACTTGTATGAGATGGTATGTAACTGGCCAGAGAAAGATGTGAAGGCCATCGTCGTGACAGATGGAGAGAGAATCCTGGGTCTCGGAGATTTGGGTGTGAATGGTATGGGTATACCTGTTGGTAAACTGTCCCTGTATACAGCCCTGGGGGGTATACCACCCCACCAGACCCTCCCGGTTATACTGGATGTTGGAACAAATAATGAGGTATAAACTTGTGACTCATAAAATTTATTTCAACATCACTTTTATATTTTTATTCATTATTAACTATTTCATTTATTACTCGGACTATGTATAGAAATATTCTGCTACTTGTTTTCAAATGTTTATCATTGCATTGCTTACTATCATTTCAAGATAAAAGGAATTTGAATAAGTATGTTTCAGTGTAACTTTTCAACATTATTTGACTGAAAGTTTTTGCTTTTTTCAGAAACGACAATTTTTATAAATCTCTTTTGTACTATAAATAACCTTTTCACAGAATATGTGTATGGTTATTGTCAAACATAGTTTAAAGAAAGTTACTACTCAAAGTGCAGGGCCCCTTTAACTAAACTTGTTTAGAAAAAAATAAATTAAGTCAAAATTACAAATTTTACCTGGTGTTTTCATTTCATTGTTAGATTCTGTCTTGCAATATCTGATTGGAATCATCTTAAGAAGACAATCCCAATGAGATGATGCATGGCAGAGTTCCATATTTAGATTCTGAAGAAGAAGCAACTTCAATTTTTGACTTAGGCAAAAAAAGATCATAATATGTTTTGTAAAATGGGCCCCAGGTCTTTATTGTGAATATCCTATTCATAGGCAGTAGACTTTTTATCAACTTTTAGCTACTATGTCCTTGCAGTGAAACTGGATTTAAATTTGTCCTCTTTTTCCTCTTTGTCTCAGTGTAAAAACAAAACTACTAGTCAGATTCACTGTTTGAAAAAAATAGCAGTAGACTTGAAATGGTTCAATAAATATTATACTAATGAAGATATACATGTATAATTCATTCAATTGGTAGATACTTTTTGTAGTGAATTTCTTTTCTGAATGAGAGTTGGGCAATATATTGCCTCAGTAATAAATGAATTATTTATCTTTTCTGACCTTAAACTGATAACTGATTACTTCATGATCATAACTGATATTTCAAATTTCTCATAGACAATGTTCAGCTTTCCCATTTTGTACATCTCAGTCATATACATCTAAAATGGTTTTATTTTCAAAGTAAAGGTACAATTTTCAGCTACGATAAAGATACATAACATTAAAGATAGGGTATAACATTTATTGTCTTATGACGAATTGTAAACTATTATTGTCTGCATTGTGTTTGGATTGATGAACACATATTTGCAGACATTACTTCAAGATGACTTGTACATTGGGAAAAGTTCAGCCCGAGTAACTGGCGCTAAATATGATGAGTTCATAGATGAATTCATGGAAGCGGTTGTCAAAAGGTACTTCACCAAACCTAATTTAACATTAACTTGTCTTGTGGATATTTGACATTAATCTAATTCTAACATGCTAGTAAAATCTAATTCTGTAATTGTGATTTGAAAATTGTCTACAGTTTTAAATTAACTTTGCTGAAACAAGATAAGGAAGGCTAATAGTATACATGCTAATGAATTACATAAATGCTAAGTATTATTACTCTGCACAAGTGGAATATTTAGAATAATTTGTGGTGGTTCTTTTAACAATTTTTGTTGAAAAGTTAAATTTTATTGTTTCCGCCCATCAGTTAATCATGATAATTGATATTTAGTACAATGGTAAACATTGGAACACTTCAGGATAAATCTAATCTAGTAGGACTTGTATAAAATTTGTCATCAAGTTTTAATAGTGTTTTAATAGCGTACAGTTATACATGGTTCTATGTGGCTAAAATAGAATGGCAGACTTTTTGCCAGGTCATGGGATTAAATTTCATCTGCTCTAGTGAATGCATGGGTGTACATTCGGGATTCAAGCACCCAACTTGGGTCCAAAAGGAAGTCATTTCTTTAAATTCAGAAGGAATTTTGGCATAATTTGATTGAAAGATAGCTGAGAGCCATTTACATCCAAATACAACCAGGGCAAATAGATGAATCAGAAATCACAAATTTGTTGCTATCAATACATTGATTATTGTAAATTTTGAACAAAGTATGAAGTGTTGTTTGATTGTCAATCAGTCTAATGGCCCTGTCACACCTCAACGTTTTAGCCAGCGTGTGCCTAACATGTTTGAGAAAAAGACTAAGTCTGTAAAACGTCGGCATACGCTGACGTACAGTTTCTTTTTGTCAATTCTCGACGCGCTTGTAGGGTGTTCATAGCGAGTTTGAACGTGTGAGTAACACGTGAGTAACTTGTCCAGAATGTGTTGACAGCGTATGTCAGCGTATACCAACGTTCTGGAGCATGTGTCCAACGTTCTCGTAACGTCCTCAGAACATGCTTAGCGTGTTTGTAATGCGCTGCTAGCGTGTTACAACGTGTTCGCAGCGTGCTTTTGGTGACAATGTAAATTCTGCAAGAAATTACCATCTCAAATTTATTCTTTTAATATATTGTTACGAGCTCTAGCTCCAGGGATCCTTTCTCTATTATCTTGACCGCACCAGCTTACTTAGGCTTCTAGACAACGAACAAAGTTACAGGACAAAACAAACATTAAGTGGACTCCAAAGAAAAATAAATAACCAAAGCTCAAATAAAGTTTAGAAGTTTAATGAAAGTAAAAAATTCACAATCAAAGTCCAAAAATGATGAATTCCTGACAATGTTCTGGTAGAGTGAAAAGCGTTTGATTTCAATAGTAATTCCCAAATTTGCACCTGCTTAAACAACTCTTAAATTTTAGAATGAAATTTAAGATCAAGTTCCCAAATTTTCTAACACCAAAATTCGGCAAATTTCTATCAATGAACACTTTCAAAAGCAAAATAAATCTAAATTCAAATTTTCCTAACCTTCAAAAGCTTCCAAAGTTCCTAAAATAAAATAAATAATAAAAATGATAAGTTAATTTTGTCAAATTTTGAAATAACCTAACATAGGTCTTGTCCCTAAGAAGTTCAGAAATGGAGTCCTCGAGACTGAAGACGCACGGTCCTTTTATACTCTGTCACGAGGAAATGCTCACAGAAAACTGTGTGAGACAGTCTCACAAAAAAATCGTTGAGCAAATCCGCGCGTGACTTGTGAGAAAAAACGTAAACAGACGATTCTCCCAACATTTCTATGTGCCAAAAAGCCTAAACTTGAATGAAACTCTATTTGAAAATAATTCGTTTAACAACTAGAATAATCAAATTACGTGGCTTAATTACTAAAACTTGCATCAAATAAAGATTTGATAGGAAATATGCGATAAAGATCGACCCGGACCTGAGAAATTCCAACCACTGCAAGATTCGCTAGGCGAAGAGTTCTCTGTTGCCAAGCGACCTACCCATAATGCACCGCAACATAAACATCTGTCATGGCCGCCTCAGAAAATAGGTCATCCATTTTCGCAAGGAAGTACAACAATATCGGTGTCGATAAAGTGCAACTCGGAACGACAATGGATTATACATAGTGCATTAAATTCAGACATTGTTAAGGAATATCAGACATTATTTCAGGAAAGGAAACAACGCTGATTTACAGGAAAAATCGGCTCCACAGAGTGGGCCCTGTCGCTGTTCAATCTCGATCAAGTGCCCGCATTCACGGAACTTGCAGGAGACTGAAGATCAGCTAGCATTACTGCATTTATACGTCTTCTGGCTTGTATTTAGCTCAAAGTCGAAGAGGTATTTACGTCTTTATGCTCGCAACCGTCAACAACAGTCTCTTTCATTCAGTTGCAGTTACGATGTTTTGATGCTAAAAATAGTAACAGGTCAGTTTTAGTTCCAAGTTCCTGTTGGTTTGCATGCGTTTCTAATGAGTTAGAATGAATTGCAACTGTATGACAATATCACAGAGGCAAAGAACTAACCAAAACAATTAAATTCTAGAGTCTCTGTGGTGTTTCATACCAAATAACGATGAAATAAACACATAGATATGCGGGGCATATCATTACCCCCCTCTTAAGTTGGCAAAACTCCTGTTGCCAACTCACAACATCAACCTGTTACTACAATAGACATGCTTAAAAAAAAGAAATATCATATAACCATCAAATCAAAACTTAAATCTTAGGTCAGTGTCTGTACATCTCAATATGCTAAATTATTAAGTTTATTACAATGAAACACAAGTTTATTAACCTTCACCCTTAAAAGTTTGGTAATTGCTGCTCAAGGCTTACAAGTAATGTCACTCTCAATTGAAGCCAAAAAAATTGCTTAGATAAAAGCACTTTGAACAAAGCGTCCAATATAAACTTTGATCCACATCTAGTCCTATGTATCATCGATAGGCGATAGTTCTGTAACATCTATCCTACCCACAAAATGCTCATCAGGTAAGTGGTCAAAAGCAAGTTGTGGACTCACTGTAGTCCATCACAGTGAGCGACTTACCCACACATGACTGGACCTGGATTGTCATGTGCAGACCTGTCTAAAAGACAAGCGACTAAAATAACCAAATGTAACGTCCCAAATTAAAACCCATTGACTTCTAATGGAATATTAAGAGTCTAGAAGCTAAGGACTCATAGTTCCATCTGCACCCTACCCACAAAATGCTCATCTGTCAGTGGAAAAGCAAGTTGTGGACTCACTATAGTCCATCATAGTGAGCGACTTACCCACACAAACTGGACATGCAATGTGTGGACCTGTCATAATGACAGGCGACTCAAATCAATATTAGTTGATTGTGTCTAAACTAGCAGCTAGGATCAAACCTCATGGTCTCACAGACTTTCTCCCTGCATAAACAATGTAGCACAAATGGTTGGATCTTCTATAGACTGTAACGCCACCCATCAACAGCTGGTTTCTATTTCCTGCTGCACACCTGACATCGGCCCCATACCTCACCATGGTCGTCTCAATTAGCTAACTACTCTAATGGTCAATCCAGACCCGGCCACTTCACTTGACCAAGTGCAGGTATTCAATCGGCCCCTCTCGATGTCCTCGCAGCCCCTCTGCTGTAGCCAGTATGAAATATCAACTGTATGTGTCTCCAACAACTTTGTCTGACCCAACCCTCCCTAAACCGGTATACTACTTGACTCAAATACTTGTATGGTACTGCTACTAGACACAACTCTTCTAAACCGAAACTTCTACTTTTCTATGCTGTACTCTATTCATCTGGATAGGGTTACAGGTGTAATGTTCTTAAAACATTACCATCATTTTCTGACCACGGTTTCAAATGAAATATTTGAATGATACTTCTCATAAGAGAAAATCTTATTAAATCTACCATGTCCTGTGTTGAAGTCCATATAAACTAGCCTATTTATTGTCCCTTGTGAAAACTTAAATGCTACAGGCTCTATACTCCTTGTCGTCTGCTCTTGCCAGTCAAACAGCCTAGGTAGAAATCCCAACAATCTGCTATCTGAAACAGGTAAGCTCTTAATCTCCTCATGAGAGTGTTTTCCAATTTCTGTGTAGGCAAACCTGAATAGTACTGGCACCTCTCTTCCTTGTTGAATATAGAAACAACTGCTCCAAAAGGACAGCCAACCCTTGATCTATCTCCTTGTAAGCCTGTATCTGCTCTATACTTGCTGTTCTCTTCTAGATAAAGTACCATCCATCCTTTGATTCTAAATTTAAAAGGTGTAACTCCAGTACGTTTCTGACCTGTTGTGATACTTGGAGTTTGTTTTTTCTCTGGAATTTGACTTCTAATTCCCTCACAGTGGACTGTATCTTTGTTGGCAGCAAATAATCTCATCTGGCTGTATGTTGTAGGTACTCTCTCGGCATCACATTCATTGGATCTTTTGTTTCCTGCTTCTGGTGTACTAAAGGGACATGACTCAGCATTACTTTGAGGGGACTTGGCTTCATTATCTTTGAGGGTCACTTTTCTCACCCTATAGATGTTCCTCTGCTGGCCATTTCTGGAAATTACTGGGCCCTCACCTCGGCCTGTAGGTTCGGCCCTTCCTTGTTTAAACCTTCTCTGTCTGAGTTTGACCTCTGATGATTTCTGTTCTGGTCTGTACGTTTAGCACTTGGGCAGTTCCTTGCCAGATGTCCTATCTTATGGCAATTATAACATTCTCTTTCATCTTTTCTTTCTGCCTTAGCCTGATAAAGTTTCTGTAGCCCGTCCAGGATAAGCTGTAGGGTATCTTTTTGTTGATTTTTGACCTCTGACTTGATTCCTGTAGCTGTATCCTGTGACTGTTCCACACTGCTGGGTCTCTTGAATGATTTCTTCTTTGTTTCAACTCGGCGGGCATACTCCTCTTCTTCATCCTCACTGTTGCTACCATCTGTTTCTTCAACTCTGCCAATAAATCTTTTCATTTTCTTTTCATTGTAGGGCTGACTGTACCTCCTTCTAGTGTGTATTAGATTTACAACATGGTAAACTGCCTCATCAATACTGGTTGGGTCTTTTACATACTCCACTTCGCACCTTAAGTCGTCATCCTTCAGCCCGTCAAGAAATCTCCTCACCAGATCTTCTTGTCTTGTACTGTGATCTCTTCCCTTGTGTGCTTTGTCGTAAAGTCTTTTGAGTTCAGCTGCATACTCTTCAGCCGTCTCATTCTGTTTCTGGTCACGTCTGCTGAATTTGGCAGCAAAAGTTCTGGGGGTCTTGATGACTCTGAAACGACAGCTAATTTCTGAAATGAGAGACTTATAATTACTGAGTACTTTACTATTCAATTGGCTAAACACAAAATCACCTGCGTTTCCTTGCAGTAGAGGCAAAAGATGGTCTAGTTTGCTATTTTCATCCCAGCCTTGTCGCTCTGCAATCAACTCAAATCTCTTTAACCAGGCCTTCCAGTCTTCTTTTCCATTGAATGGGGGAATCTTGACATGACCATTCAGTCTGTTACTCTCTCTGTTGGGTGCTGTATATTGGAATCTTGACATGTCTTGGTCATCATATCTAGAGTATGGGAGTTCACTTTGTCGGTGGTATCTCTGCTGATGAGTCTGTTCATCCTGGTTAAAGGGACTGTGCCTAGCTGGTCTGCTCTGGCCCTGACTGTGCATCCTGGACTGGAAAGTGATTGCTGTAGGATCAAGCTGTTGTGACTGCTGGTAGATCTCCTGTGTCAGCTGGTGCTGGTAACCTTGGCTAGTTTGACTGTATCCTGGCTCCCAGCTATCTGTTTGGAGGTGATCTTGATGCGCTAGAGTGTAATGACTGTACTGAAGATCTTCTGTCTCTGTTTCAAGATTTTGGGGAGTTTGGTTCCAGTGCTCTCCATGTTGATAGCTTTGCCTTGCCTGGTTCCATCGCTCCTTACCATCCCCTGTCTGCAGAGGATCATTGTGACTCTGTCTCCCTAACCTAGACCCGTCTGAGCCCTTTTTCTCTGTGCTTGCTGGTTGCCGGTACCAGGATTGTTTGGAATGGGTCTGATCATTTTCCCCGCATCCCCTATGACCTTGATATTCGCCATAATGGCTGTTATTTGGCTGTCTTGATAGGTAGGTTGTTCTCTTGGAGTATGATTGCTGGTTCTGTTTGTTGGAACTTAGCTGATCATCTGTGTAGGGTTGGAGCCGGTCAACGTTACTCTCCTGTTCTACTGGCTCACTGTCCTCGCAGTCTTGTCTTTGTGTATTCCTCTTAGCTTGAATTCTGTCTATGCCAGTTACTTCACAAGTGTTGTTGCTGTTTCTGTCACTAGAAGCTTGCTGTGTACAGCTGATAATCTGGCTCATACGAGAAACGACACTGACCAGGTTTGTAAGTACTTCACTCATCTGGGTCTGCATGCTCAGCATCTTCTGTATTGCTGACTCTGTTTCACTATTGTCTATTTTTTGACTTGGGGGTCTGTCATCTATCTGTTTTCTGTCTGTAGTCTTTAAACTGCTGGTAAAACTGGTGCTGGTTGTCCTATCATCTCCCTGTTCTCTTTCTCTATCTGCTGAGCTCTTGTAGTTGAAGAACACCTCTGTTTCTTCCTCTGTATCTGTTCCTGACATCATGGATTCTGTATCTCTAGGGATGTTAAATCCCACACCGCTGCCACCATAAATTATGTTACGAGCTCTAGCTCCAGGGATCCTTTCTCTATTATCTTGACCGCACCAGCTTACTTAGGCTTCTAGACAACGAACAAAGTTACAGGACAAAACAAACATTAAGTGGACTCCAAAGAAAAATAAATAACCAAAGCTCAAATAAAGTTTAGAAGTTTAATGAAAGTAAAAAATTCACAATCAAAGTCCAAAAATGATGAATTCCTGACAATGTTCTGGTAGAGTGAAAAGCGTTTGATTTCAATAGTAATTCCCAAATTTGCACCTGCTTAAACAACTCTTAAATTTTAGAATGAAATTTAAGATCAAGTTCCCAAATTTTCTAACACCAAAATTCGGCAAATTTCTATCAATGAACACTTTCAAAAGCAAAATAAATCTAAATTCAAATTTTCCTAACCTTCAAAAGCTTCCAAAGTTCCTAAAATAAAATAAATAATAAAAATGATAAGTTAATTTTGTCAAATTTTGAAATAACCTAACATAGGTCTTGTCCCTAAGAAGTTCAGAAATGGAGTCCTCGAGACTGAAGACGCACGGTCCTTTTATACTCTGTCACGAGGAAATGCTCACAGAAAACTGTGTGAGACAGTCTCACAAAAAAATCGTTGAGCAAATCCGCGCGTGACTTGTGAGAAAAAACGTAAACAGACGATTCTCCCAACATTTCTATGTGCCAAAAAGCCTAAACTTGAATGAAACTCTATTTGAAAATAATTCGTTTAACAACTAGAATAATCAAATTACGTGGCTTAATTACTAAAACTTGCATCAAATAAAGATTTGATAGGAAATATGCGATAAAGATCGACCCGGACCTGAGAAATTCCAACCATTGCAAGATTCGCTAGGCGAAGAGTTCTCTGTTGCCAAGCGACCTACCCATAATGCACCGCAACATAAACATCTGTCATGGCCGCCTCAGAAAATAGGTCATCCATTTTCGCAAGGAAGTACAACAATATCGGTGTCGATAAAGTGCAACTCGGAACAACAATGGATTATACATAGTGCATTAAATTCAGACATTGTTAAGGAATATCAGACATTATTTCAGGAAAGGAAACAACGCTGATTTACAGGAAAAATCGGCTCCACAGAGTGGGCCCTGTCGCTGTTCAATCTCGATCAAGTGCCCGCATTCACGGAACTTGCAGGAGACTGAAGATCAGCTAGCATTACTGCATTTATACGTCTTCTGGCTTGTATTTAGCTCAAAGTCGAAGAGGTATTTACGTCTTTATGCTCGCAACCGTCAACAACAGTCTCTTTCATTCAGTTGCAGTTACGATGTTTTGATGCTAAAAATAGTAACAGGTCAGTTTTAGTTCCAAGTTCCTGTTGGTTTGCATGCGTTTCTAATGAGTTAGAATGAATTGCAACTGTATGACAATATCACAGAGGCAAAGAACTAACCAAAACAATTAAATTCTAGAGTCTCTGTGGTGTTTCATACCAAATAACGATGAAATAAACACATAGATATGCGGGGCATATCAATATTTATAGGCCACCGGCCACTACACATATTCAAATTCAAAGTATATTGGTTCATGTTAAAGAAAAATAGGAAAAAGCGGAAAGAAAAATACACTGGCACATTTTACGTATTAAAAATGCATATAACAAACTTATAAGATTACATGCTGATTAAAGCTTCTGGAACTTTTTACTGGAAAATTATTGCAGAAGGGTAAGAAACTACTTGTCACAATTCACTCCTTTCTTCCAAAATATTCTCTACCATATAGGAAGACTTTACTCCAAAATTTTAATTTTACCAACCTTTGATTCCTGTCTTAAACCTCTCTCAAATTTGAATAGCTAGTCTTATATTTAGGGGAGGAAAGGTATACCAAATATCAAACTTGTAGCACATGTAATGGAGACAAATATTCTGAACAGAACAGAATAGAGCAAAACACGTCTTGTGTTATGTCCATTAAGTGCAACGATGTACTTGTCGTTTTGGTATATTGATAATGATAAAAAAGACGCATATATGTTTGTATAATGTGTAAAGTATTTTGCAAACGTATTGCTATTCTGACCAAAGAGCATTCTCACAAGCTATAAGCGCACTGTTTAAAACACATTTAGGCTACATTCTCCACCTCGACAATTTAAGGCATTAAGAAAATCCGTAAAGGAAGTATTCAAATATTTTTGAAGTAAGACTCATTTCTCTCGTATATTTGCGTATATAAGTGATGACAAACTTATCATCTAGTATTAAGTTAATCCACCATTGACTATTTGTAGTAAAGTTTATATGTATACATGTGGTTTGATAGGCAATGTCGCCTTTATTTCCTGAAATAAACATTTACATTTAAAATATATGGAAGAAAAGATAAGCAGCTTAAAGAGAATGCTTCTTATAATCGAATTTTCAAGTTGTTGTTAGACTGGTCATGAGGAAACATACAGATATATACATGTAAGAGGGTCATAAACACGTACGAGCACATATACATTTATTTACGCCAAGCTGATGGTTGAACTTCAAGACAAATATGCAGCAAAACTTTGAAATTTTCGTTGAATACTGAAACGCTGTCATACGCCAGAAACACGATGTGAACACGCCGGCAACACGCTAGACACACGGCAAGTACGCTGGGGACACGCTATGCAGACATTCCCTGTACGTTGGAGACACGCTAGAAGCACGTTAAACTTGAAAAACGCTCCGCACACATTCCGCAGGCGTTCTGAACAAGCTCAGCACGCTAGAGACAAGCTATGAGCTCGTTCAAGATGTAATCATAATTACAGGCCTTTTTGCAATGTAATCGATTAAATTACGATTACATGTATTCAGAAATGCTCTGATTACCGATTACAATATGATTACCTGAAAATTGTAATCAATTACATGTAATCATGATTACCGATTACGATTACCCCAGGTCTGGTCCATAGTGTACCCTACGTGTTCGCAGCGTGTTATAAAAAATGCAACACGTTCCGCACACGCTGGCTAAAATATTAAGGTGTGACAGCCCTATAAAGACGTATTCTATAAACAAATTGTAAGAAATTTCTTTTTGGTTATTCAAGGGTCAATATAGATTTAAGAAGGGCACACCCTGTAGGTGCCTAAGTTTGGCTGTGGGTAAAAGGTAAAAAAAATATGTTAAAAAGGGGGATAATTTTCACAAAATGCATTTTGAGTTATCCCTCTTGATGGTACAGGTTGCTCTTTTGATAGTGAACATGTTTGCCAAGTTTCAAGTGAATGCCTCTGGTAATACCAGAGATATCACAAATTGTCAAAGTTTTGCAATTTGACTAAAATGACAAAAATGCAAGTCAAAAAACAGCTGAGCTAATAAATTGTGGTTATTTATTGGTGATATTTCAGAAAAAGAATGATTGTTCTTCATTGTGTCAAAATTTAGGATGATAATTTATTGAAAGGTGTTTTTTAAAAGGTTAGACATTGTAAGATGTCAATCACTATGATATTTTTGTAAAGTAGATTTAAGAGACTAGAGGCACTTGAGCACCTCATTCGATCTTTAGGCCTGAATCTCCCGATAGTTATTCTTGTATTATTTTGTTGAAATCCATATATATATATAATTTAATTTGGATAATGAGTTTCAAAAATTCCAGTATGTATTATGTTTGAATATCATGCACATAAATTCCCATTTTACATCTGATCACAATACTGCTCTGTGGGTTGATGGAAGGTCACACTAGGATCATTCAAGTAATAATTGGTTGGAATTCATCATTTAGTTTTGAAGAAAATGATGCTAAAAATTGCCACTTTATATTATTTATAGAAATGATCTCCTCCCATAAATAACAGTTTTAAACTGAAACCTTATTTTAGGTCTGGTGTTAACAGAAACATTGTAATTTGTTTTCAGATTTGGTCAGACAACTCTAGTACAGTTTGAAGACTTTGCCAACCATAATGCATTTAGGTTGTTAGAGAAATACAGGGATAATTATTGTGTGTTCAATGATGACATTCAAGGTAAGATTTCAAGTTTTGTCATGCTGAACCTTGGATATTCCTCCTTTTGCCGGAGGTATATGTGCAGTCTGATCTTAGTCAACACCACCTGATCTTCATTTGACACGCAGCAATGTTCAAAAAATATTTCTCTCAGAATAAAGATAGACTGAAATGTTATTGCATCCATTGCAATGCAATTTTTACAATGTTTTTATTAAGCATGACAAGGGGTAACTTTGCTTTGTAATGCAAGTATGAAATGAATTTATTAACTTTTTATACCTTTTCTGCAAATTTATTTGTGACCCATCATGCAAATAAGAACTGTCTGGGAATTCTTTAATATAACTATCTGAAAAGAAAGGCTCTAATAAGGATCAATCAGAGGTTGATTTTTTTGTTAAAAAATTCAAATGCAAATGTTTACATATATTTTTAAAAAGCAAATATATATATTTTAGATTCACATGAATAATTACCGGGTTGGAGAGCTATAGTCTATAGATCTAATTCATCTGGACAATCACTCTGCATTTATTATATAAGGCATGTCATACGAACAAACTGAAATAATGTTGAAAGCGGCGTTAAACTCCATTCAATCAATCAATCAAACTTTTCGCAAGTTAAGCATAGCTGAAAATTACTGATGAAAACTGGTGTCGAACCCATGGGGACAAGTTATATTTCAATTTTGGGTTTACAATTCCAATGCTCTTACCACTGAGCCAAAGAAGATCTTCCCTGACGCAGGTGTCAGACATTGCATTTAAACCAAAGAAGCTGTGCAGGACAGTGGTGAGAGTAGCCTCCCACAGCATGAGTGATCTCAAGAATTGATAAAAAGATTATGTGCTGTTCAAAATATTCTGATAGCCTCGAGATCAAAGTCACAGGAAAGGGTAAAATGTTAAAATTGAACTTGTTGAATACCTGAATTAAACAATAGATTTTCAGTGGACACTTCTCTCGTTTAAATTCTAAAACTTGGTATATACATATTGATGGCTCAATGTGAAACAGTTGTGACTGCCTATGAATATATAGGCAGTCACAATTGTTTCACGCTGAGCCACAGATATATTCATTCTTTTGGCTCTGTGTGAATCAGTTCTAACTGCCTATGAAATATAGGCAATTACAATTGTTTCACGCTCAGCCACGGATATAATCATTCTTTTGGCTCAGTGGAATCAGTTGTAACTGCCTATAAAAATATAGGCTGTTACAATTGTTTCACTCTGAGCCACGGATATTTTCATTATTGAAGCTCATAGTGAATCAGTTGTAACTGCCTTTAAAAATATAGGCAGTTACAATTTCATGCTGAGCCAGAGATAAATTTATTCTATTGACAGGTACAGCATCAGTAGCAGCTGCTGGTATATTTGCCTCCCTCCGGATTACAGGGAAGAAATTATCAGACAATGTGTTTGTGATGCAAGGAGCTGGAGAGGTAAAATAGTGGTGACAAATTAGTTTTATCCATTATTGAAAATTCGGAAATTCTCACTGAATGATAAGGGGAATCGTGTTATTTTTTGTTAGTCTGTCTTTCTAATTGCTTTTCTGATTGTGAATAATTTAAACATCTGTAAATGTGATTGAGGTCATTTTCAGCTTGGCTGTTTTCAGAGAAAACCTAAGGTATTGCTATAGCCGGGGCGTCATCATGGTTGTTTTCATCGTCATGCAAAAACATTGACTTTTCATGATATCTCTAGATCTACTTAAGGTATTCACCTGAAACTTGGCACATGTAATCACCATTAAAAGAGCAACTTATATTATCATGGGGAATATCTCTAACTGAAGATTTCTTTATGAAACTTGGACTGTGTGTTCACCATAACAAGAGCCATCCAGACAATCAAAGGGGATAACTCTGAAAGCATTTTTAGCTCGACTATGACATGCTTCAATGTTCATAACAACAGCCTCTTAATAAAGATTCAATTCTCTGATATAGAATTTAGTGGATTTATAACCCTTTATGGACTTAGAAATTCTTGGTTAAGTTTTTACGTGCAAATGTTGTATTTGTGTAATATCTCTATTTCTACTACAGCTGTTGCTTGGAAACTTTACACATGCTTCTTTGACCATAATATTAGCCCATAGAAAAAGATTCATTACTCTGATATTTAATTTAGTGGAATTTTAACCCTTTTTGGCCTTAGAAAATCTTGGTAAAGTTTTTACGTGCAAATGTTTTATGTTAGTTGTATATCTGTTCCTACTAAAGCTATTGCTTTAAAACTCTGCACATGCTTCTGTGACCATAATATCAGCCTCTAGACAAAGATTCTTTTCTCTTGACTTTCATTTTATTAGCTCCACTGGCTGAAAGCCACTGGGGCTATTGTCATGGCGTTGTGTCCGTCGTGCGTCCGTCCGTCCGTGCGTGCGTGCGTGCCTGCGTCCGGTCGTAAACTTTTTCTTTAAGAATCTTCTCCTCAGAAACTACTGGATGAATTTCAACCAAACTTCACAGGAATGATCCTTGGGTGACCCTCTTTCAAAGTTGTTCAAGAAATTTTGATCCAATGAAAAACATGGATTTAATGGGCGTGGCTAATTTCCAAATATGGTAAAAAGTCAGTTTTCTCAGATTCTAATCGATGGATTCCAATTATATTTTACATGGATGATCCTTGGATGACCCTTTATCAGTCTACCAAAAATTATTGTCATCGGATGATAAATATGGATTTTATGGGCGGAGGTCATTTCTCTATATGTTAAATAGTGGAAAATTTGAAAATCATTTTCTCAGAATATTATTGATGGATATCAACCAAATTTCACTTATATGATCCTTGAGTGAACCTTTATCAGTCTACCAAAATTATTGTGATTGGATGAAAAATATGTATTTTATGGGCGGAGGTCATTTCTCTATATGTTATATAGTGGAAAATTTGAAAATCATTTTCTCAGAATATAATTGATGGATATCAACCAAATTTCACTTAAATGATCCTTGAGTGAACCTTTATCAGTCTACCAAAAATTATTGTGATCGGATGATAAATATGTTTTTTATGGGCGGAGGTCATTTCTCTATATAATATATAGTGGAAAATTTGAAAATCATTTTCTCAGAATATTATTGATGGATATCAACCAAATTTCACTTAAATGATCCTTGAGTGAACCTTTATCAGTCTACCAAAATTATTGTGATTGGATGAAAAATATGTATTTTATGGGCGGAGGTCATTTCTCTATATGTTATATAGTGGAAAATTTGAAAATCATTTTCTCAGAATATTATTGATGGATATCAACCAAATTTCACTTAAATGATCCTTGAGTGAACCTTTATCAGTCTACCAAAAATTATTGTGATCGGATGATAAATATGTTTTTTATGGGCGGAGGTCATTTCTCTATATAATATATAGTGGAAACTTTAAAAATCATTCTCTCAGAATGTAATTGATGGATATCAACCAAATTTCACTGGAATGATCCTTGAGTGAACTTTTATCAGTCTACCAAAAATTATTGTGATTGGATGAAAAATATGTATTTTATGGGCGGAGGTCATTTCTCTAAATGTTATATAGTGGAAAATTTGAAAATCATTTTCTCAGAATATTATTGATGGATATCAACCAAATTTCACTTAAATGATCCTTGAGTGAACCTTTATCAGTCTACCAAAAATTATTGTGATCAGATGATAAATATGTATTTTATGGGCGGAGGTCATTTCTCTATATAATATATAGTGGAAACTTTAAAAATCATTTTCTCAGAATGTAATTGATGGATATCGGCAAAATTTCACTGGAATGATCCTTGAGTGAACTTTTATCAGTCTACCAAAAATTATTGTGATCGGATGAAAAATATGTTTTTTATGGGCAGAGGTCATTTCTCTTTATGTTATAAAGTGGAAAAATTGAAAATCATTTCAACATCAGTAAAACCCAAAATATCTCAAAATCTAGTCAAACCTTAGATTTGCTATTTCAAGAATTTCAAGCCTGTGGAGCGACTCAAGCCATTCATGGCTTTCTAGTTGAATTTCCAATGTCGATATTGATTTGCTGTTACTATCCAGCACTAGGAATAGTCGTGCTTCGCTGTCCTCCGACAGCTCTTGTTGTAAGAGTTAAACCCTTTTTTCAACTTAGATTTTTGCAATCTCCAGCAGTGGCAGAGTGTTGCACCTGCTGGCCCTGCTCTTGTTCAACATTGAATTTAATCCACCATCTCACTCAATAGCGGAGCGTATGCACCCATAGGAGGTGCTCTTCTTTTAGGGCCATGTTCTTAAATAATTCATTTTTAACAGACATTTGGGTTTCAATATTAGTGTTATACAACATTGTATTGATGGTGAAATCCATTTATTCATTTAATTGTAATTGTCATCCATAATTAGATAAATTTACAGAATGCTATTATGTCACTAACTCCTAACAAATACAATTTTTTTCAGGCCAATATAGGCATTGCCAATTTACTTGCCCTGGCTATGCAGGATGAGGGTACAAGCATTGAGGATGCTAGGGCCAAGATCTGGATGGTAGATTCTCGAGGTTTGATTGTTCATGACCGACCTAAAGGTGGAGTCACAGGTCACAAACTAGACTTTGCTAAAGAATACAGACCCATAGATACTCTAGAAGAGGTGGTGAAAGAGATCAAACCAACAGCTTTGATAGGTTGGTTTCTACAACCTGTCACATGAAAAAAGGGTCAATAGGGATATTTGTAAAATAAACGTGACCCCTCATGCAAAAAAGGGACCACAGGGAACTCTGCAAAACAAATATTTGAAAGAGATTGTGTCCAGCATAGGTCAACCATAGGTTGCATTTAAAATATTCTTTCATGGGATGGTTGAAAGATCTTTCTAGATTTAGAAAAGGGTCCAAGTGCAAAAAGTTTAGACCTAGTCAGTCTGCACAGTTCATGCAGTCTGACTAGGGTCGATACTTTATGCACTACCAGATGGGCCTTATTCGCACGATGGGTCACAAATATTAAACAAGATGATCTAGGAGAAGTCAACCAGAAATTCAATTTTCAGCCATACTATGTAATGAAAAACCTGAGGTATTACTGTAGCATCAATGTTGTTGTTATGTGAAAATTTTGACATTTAGTGATTCTGGTATTATTGATGGCATTTATTTGAAACATGGAATATATAGTCACTTTTCAGAGAAACATATACGATCAAGGGGTTAACTATAGATGTATTTTGTGTGAATTATGTTCCTTTTTATACTACCTTTGGAAGACGGAACATATTATGTCATCACCTATGGCATCCAGATGTCTGGCATACGTAAGGGTGGGCACCAACCATTTCTTTGTGCCGGGTTTAACTCTGTTACCTTATGTCCATTTGACTTAAAGATTGGCAATTTTGTGGAAAACTTTTAGATCAGAAATATTGATAGATGTTATAACTAGGCACCTTGAAAAATGATATAGAGGATAATCGCTTGTTTCAGTGTAAGATCGATTTATATTTCATTGAGTGAACAAAAAAGGCTATATTTTCACAAGTGGCGGAGCCACAAGTGAAAATATAGCTTTTGTTTTTCACGAAATGAAATATAAATCGATCTTACACGAAAAACAAACGGTTGTTCTATTTCTTTCATGCAAAAATGAGACAAAATGTGAAATTTCTATGACATATTTTCGTAAGGCGCGTCATTTTTCACATGATTGCTATGCTACGTTCATTGTGACGTCACCTATTCCGCCCTGCATAGATGACATCAGTTAGGATGAAATGCACAAAAGCAGGGTATAAGTTTTTGATAATTTCACTGCTTTTGCATTGAGATTATCAAGTGATAATCTACCGTTATTTCTCGATAAACCACCGAAAAGCATTTAAGAAAATGGTGATCATTAAGGAATAAACTTTCCAAAAGTATTTGACCTGATTTGACTATCATTTATTTCTCAAACATTGATTATCTTGCTACTTGTATTTTGTGTGATTGGGGTGGGCTGTGGGAGGTGGGGGTGTAACATTATTTGACTCTAGTTAATTATTTTGATTCTTGGGCAGTTTGACTTTGAGGCATTGCTTATTATTTTCTATTTATTCTTACAAATTCCTATTATCTTGCAGGTGCAGCCGCAGTCCCAGGCGCATTCACAGAGACAATTCTCCGAGACATGGCATCATTTAATGAACGACCAATCATCTTTGCTTTATCCAACCCCACCAGTATGTCAGAATGTACTGCAGAAGAGGCCTATACACTCACTGAGGTGGGTTTGTATAATGTTTTGCTAATCTCCCTTATTATTATATAGTGTTTAACTGTATTAGTTATGCCCCCAGAAGACATTCAGTTGTTACAGGGGATAATTCAAGGAAAAAACTAATGATGAAATCTGTGTGGTTCTTTAAAGTGATCAATTTAAAGCACCATCATCCTGGGTTTAAATTCGGATCTGAAATTGAGACAGTCAGAGTATAATTATTGTAAATGCCTATTATATTTGGAGGCAATGTTTTTTCACTAACCCCTCAAAATGCAATTAGTTTGTTAGTTGGTCAACCTGGGTGTCAAACCGTTTGCCTTATGGTTTGAAGATAGGGTTGGAAGTAGAGTGCTCTATTAACTGAAATAGATTTTAACTATAGCCTTTTCCCAATATATACAGTCTTGATTTTGTATACAGCAACAAATCCTTAAGAGACAAGATCTTTTTAATTTGACCTGTAAAGGTTAATTTAGATTCAAAAAAGCATGACTGTTTTATTTCTTACAAATTCAATATTATTTTCATTTTTAGGGGCGATGTGTGTTTGCCAGTGGTAGCCCGTTTAATCCAGTAACCTATAATGGCCAAGTATTTTATCCAGGCCAAGGCAACAATGCATACATCTTTCCTGGTGTAGCGCTTGGTGTGATTGCATTTAGAGTCAAACATATCCCAGAAACCATCTTCTTGAAAGCAGCACAGGTATTTCAGCATTTTTTAGCTATATGAACCATTATTTGGAGCTAAAGGTAGTGGAACCATAATAGTTCGCAATACAGTAAAATCTCGGTAGTTCGTATGTCAAGGGACCGGGACAATTCATACGAACTAAACATAGTACAAACCAACCAATGTCAAGCGGTCAGTAATTTTTTTATGGCTCAGATCGGACATGGTCTTAAGGTACCCTATATTTGTTGCTTTATTCTAAGGTTCCATGGAATATGTTTTAAATTAAGTTCTTACGAAACCCTTTTGTAAAGAGTAAGGACGCAACAAATCTCACTTGAACAATGATCATCTTTCATTTCGTCCATTGATAAAGTAATTTCAGCAACTGTTTACATGCCAATTATAAACTACATCAGAGTGCTTTCCCTTTGGATCAAATCTTTTTGAGTATTCATTCAGTGGACGATAAAATCTCTGCATTACGACGAATCTGTGTGGAAAACATGTTGCTAATCAAGTCTACGAAGATTTGCACTTTCATTTATGCATGATCTGTATGAGAAAGCCAGATGAAATACAAGAATTAAGGTCACTGATTGATCCTTTATTTGATTAAACCCGCCAAAAAATACAAATCAAACAATGCCTGTAAATATTGATGCAAAACAATAACTTCGATTGATACCAATCAACAGGTGTGAAAATCAAGGTATATGTCTATTGTTACACCTAGGACAACTATTGATCGTACAATTCACACCTACGGATTAAACATATTAATTTGTGTTATTTGGAAACGCTCGGGACATCACACGGGCTACGAACTACAAACCGCCGACGTGCGAAATTACTCGGAGCCTTCTGACAAAGATAAGTAAGGAAGAAAATCAGGACCAAAGAATGTATACGAACCAACACATACCTACGAACCACCGGCGTGTGAACGACTGAGATTTTACTGTATTTAGGAACTCATGATCTTTCACAATGTTGACCAAAGTTTTCTTATAATAAAATCATTAGAAAACCTCGGTTTACACTGTTAAAGTTGATTACTTTCGAAAAGTTGCAGAATCATTACAGTGCCACTACCTTAATTGCATTGGTTCAGACTGTTTTGAGACTGTTTTGACTGTGAAAATAAGTTGTTTGGGTTAGTTGGTGCCTTTGTCTGTCTGTATGTCTGAATTTATTGGGACCATTAAATATATGATAGATTTAAAGATAAATTTGAATAATTACTCTTGTTATGTTGTTAATGTGATATCTAGAACAAAATTTGATGTAGCTGGAGGTCAAGGTCACTGTTAAAGGTTAGACGTTATATTCAAGTTTATTTGTAGCATTTCTGCAGCATTTATGGGTGAATTTCAGCCTGTCACAGGTGTTAGAATATCATTTAAAACTTATCCACCTGTATCTTTATTTATAATATGACCTATGTCTCTGGAGTGAAATAACCCCGTTGAATATTTTTGATATTACACAGGTGTTATTACACTAGTGGAATAACTTTGCAAGTGAGCTGAGAGCGAATAGCAACGCTATCTTGTACCCACAAAAATGATGTCTAAAGGCTTTATAAGTTTCGCCGAAATATTGAATTGATAATTTTCAAGAATTTTGACGATTTTTCGCAAAAAATTGGGTCATATTATAAACAGAATATAAAATTTGTGCTCATAAAATACAGTATTTATTACACTCGTCATCTTTAAACAGATAAAAACTTGCAGCCGCGTTTTTATCTGTTCAAAGATGACTCATTTAATAATTTCGGTAATCCATGACCACTTATTCAATATCCACTTTCTCTCATAATTTCAGACATGTGCTTCTCTGGTAACAGAAGAACATTTATCACAAGGCAGAGTTTATCCACCACTTAGTGAAATACAGGAGGTATCCAAGAAGATTGCGACAGAACTTGGCTACTACGTCTACGATCATGGATTAGCTACGATGTATCCAGAACCTAAAAATAAAAGTGACTTTGTCTTTGAGCACCTTTATTCCACATCGTATGAGTCGTTTGAACCCGAAACTTGGGACTGGCCTTCCGAATAAGATCTGAATAATATACTCATTTTTATATGCCATCTGCATTTGAGATTGGACCATCTGGGAATTGATAAAAGTATCAAACTAGGCTTATATCATGAGGGTCAAAATTGTAATTAATATCAAATTTTCTAATCAAAATAAGTTATTCAACCTTACGCTATGTTTATTTTCTAAATTCTCTGTCTTTCTGTCTGTGGGTAAAATCAATAATTTATTGACCTGGCAGGGCGGAGCATAAGTAATGGGTTGTTACATTTAAGGTTAAGGTAAATCAGCTTTTATTTACAATAACTTACCTCTATAGATAGTCGAGATACAAGACTTGTGGCTTTAAATCTTAGCCCTTGTCATGCTGAACCTGGAATATTCTTGCTTTGACATGGGGTATAGACAAAGATCAGCCTGCACATTTGTGCAGTCTGATCTTAGTTCATACCACCTGAATTTCATTTTTAAACCAGAAAGGTGTAAAACAATGCATTTCCGATATCAATACTCGCTTAAATTTGGTAACTTCCAGTGCTTTTTGCACTTTGATTTTACATTTATTTTCAAGAGGTTTTTATTCAGCATGACAAGGGTAAAATTTGTAACCAAACCCTTGTACCCTCAGCTTGCCCTAGATGAAGATAGGAGGCTTTGGTAAATAAACAATGAAATGTGTTCACTTTCTCTATGAAAGAAAATCTTCTTGGTTTTAGGATAACAAAATTTTGACAGAATGAAAAATATTGAAAAATAAACTTGACAAAATATGTTGTGGCTAAGCCATGCCCTGCCAGTTCAATCATAAAGCAGTACATTGTATTTGTTTCTATAGTTCCAAGAGGGTCCACTTTTATGTGATGGGTCTTATGACTATGTTTTTGATAGATTTATCTTTATTTTTATTAGTGAAAAAGAAATTGTTGTATTGTTAACTATACACCTTTACTTCTTGTCATATCCAAAATATTACTCTCACTGTTTGTTACATGTCTCACAATCATTAAGTCTTCTTTAATTTTAGAATTTAGTTTTAGTGTTCTGTATTGAGTATTACTTCTGAATTCTAGTCACATTTTCCAGCAGATTATAGATTGAAAAAAGCAAGTACAGGTATTGACCCTATTAGATGTTTAACCCCACCCAAATCCACCCCACCACCCTTCCAAAAAGAAAAAAAAAGCAAATTATCTTTTCCTGAACTTTAAATTTAGATTTTATTTTTTTTTTTAAAAAGTGTCATTTAATAGAAGAATGCTGAAAGCAGAAAAGGGTTGAGGCTAGAAAAAAATATTTATTTTCTTCTTCCAAACGTTTCTGACATTATACCTATGCTAAAAGTTAGAGTGATTGTTAAGTATACAAATGTGTAGATATAGCCAGAATTGGCTGGTTTAACCAGTTGTATATACAAATGTATTGAAATCACTGGTTTTGGAATAGAATTAAGCTTACCAGAATACTCTAGACCTGTGTCCAGAGCTCTAGTTTCAATTCTAAATGAGCCTGTGCTTGACATTTCCAAAATTTCACACCTGCACAAGGTACAAACGTTGATTAGCATTGACAATGACACAATGCAATGATAATATTATGCTGCCCATATGAAGATGGATTATGACCTTATCTATCTTTTTGGCACATAGTGAAGATTCTGGTCAGACTGAGCAGCTGCATAGGTTGGCCAGAAACTTTGTGCATATTTGAAATTGTTGGAAATGACATGCACAGGCTCAAATCTGTTTTTGCCTTTTGGTACTCATTAGAAAAGTATTGATTAGAGAAATCAAACAAACAACCACAACAACGGATTTGAAAGGAACTAAGTTTTAATTTAAATCGTTTACTAAGTGAAATTAAAATATTTCTGGATGTCTGTGCTGAATGTTATGGTCTGCATTTCGTAACTACTGGTATTTGAAGCAGTAAAAAATATCATTTTTATCCTTTTTTTCATATGTAAGATGCTTTATGTTTATTCTTTATGTTTTACTTAAGCCCGAAAAAAAACTTTCATTGAGTTTGCATTAAACTTATCTTATTCCATTAAGTGCTATTTCATGATGTGCTATGTTATGTTTAAAACCTGCTCGGCACACAGGATAAAAAAAAAAAAAACATTTGTAAACATTTAAAATTGGTACTTCTCTTAACCCTTGTCATGCTGAATAAATTTTGGCTAAAAATTTCACCAAAATCAAAGGGCAAAAGCACTGAAAGTACCAACTGTAGGTCAATCTTTATTTGAAAAACTAAATCTATTGACAATTCTGGTTTGAAAGTGAGAAACAGGTGGTGTAGACTAACATCAGACTGCACATATGTGCAGGCTGATGATGGTATATAACTCCTGCCAAAGCAGGAATATTCTGGATTCAGCATGACAAGGGTTAACTTGTAAGTACACATGAAAGTGGGTAATGTTTCATTATGTGCTAGGTGTAAAACCTGTCCTGTGTTCAGGATGACAAAAGGGTGCAAACTGTTTACAAATTATACCCTGCTTTGCATGTACACTTACATAGGGTATAATTTTCAAACAGTTTGCACTATTATTTCATCCTAAACTCAGGACTGCCCTTCATGCAGGATGTAAAAGATAATATTTGAAATCATTTAAAAATGGTATCCCACTTAGCTTGTAAATACACATGCCAAGTGGGTAACCTTTTCTTGGATGTTTCACTAATGCTTTAACTTGAATGGCTGTTTTATCATAGAAAACAATATATTATTGGGTATTACGAGGTGCTTTACTTTTCCTTTGAAAATGTTTCAATAATTATTGTCAGTGGTTGACCAATACCTTGTCATACATGTGATATTTCCATGGGGACTCATAGGGAGATTAAGACCTTTTCGTAGGGAGATTGGGTCTCAAATAGGGAGATTTTGGGTAACGTGCATTTTGGCTAAAAAAGAGGGTTTTCCCAATGCATGTCTGGACCAAAAATCGATTATTATACCTACCATACAAGTTTATTTCATTTCTTTTTTATTTTCAATTAAAAAAAGGTTATCATTTTAAGAATTTTTGAGAGAGGATAGTATGCCAATGCTACAGAATTTGGTCTTATAATTTCAGAGAAATAGATGTTACAACTACATTTTTATGCTCCCCGAAGGGAGAGCATATAGCCGCCGCTTTGTCTGTCCGTCCGTCCGTAATTCCGTCCGTCCGTCCATCCGTCCCCACCTATTTCTCCATAACCCCTGGGCCAAATTGAATGAAACTTACCATGTGAACTCCCTATGATATAGTGATGATGCATCTGTGACGGTTTTTGGATTTGAGGCCTTGTCACGGGAAAAGGGGACTTAGGGTAAAAAACAGTTTTTCCCAAATTTCTCCTAATCTAACAGTCAGAATTTAGTGAAATTTCATATTTGAGTAGCAAATCAGATGCCCTTTACTATAAACAATTTGAAATTAACGTAAAAAAATATATATCATGGAAAAAGGGGGCTTAATGTTTGTTACCTTTACGTTAGCGCGTAAAATACAGTTATTCTTTCATTTCTCCTAGTCTTATGCTCAGAATTTGATGAAATTTCACATTTGAGTAGCAAATCAGATGCTCTTTACCCTAAACTATTTGAAATTTGTGTCTAAAAATATGTCATGCAAAAAGGGGGTTTAATGTTTGTTACGTTTATGTTAGCTGTATAAGATAACAGCTTATTTGAGTCTTTGAAATCTGACCACAGAGCATATCTCCTAAAATATAATAGCTATCAACTTGAAACTTTATGGGTGGATAGATCTTATGGAGGAGAAGTGCAATGCACAAGAACTACAACTCTTGCTTGCATAATTTTGGAGTTATTGCCCTTTGTTATTTTTGATACTTAGATTATGTCTGGAGCATATCTCCTAAAGTATAATAGCTATCAACTTGAAACTTTATGGGTGGATAGATCTCATGGAGGAGAAGTGCTATGCACAAGGACTACAACTCTTGCTTGCATAATTTTGGAGTTATTGCCCTTTGTTATTTTTGATACTTAGATTTTGTCTGGAGCATATCTCCTAAAGTATAATAGCTATCAACTTGAATCTTTATGGGTGGATAGAACTCATGGAGGAGAAGTGCATTGCACAAGAACTACAACTCTTGCTTGCATAATTTTGGAGTTATTGCCCTTTGTTATTTTTGATACTTAGATTTTGTCTTGAGCATATCTCCTAAAGTATAATAGCTATCAACTTGAAACTTTATGGGTGGATAGATCTCTTGGAGGAGAAGTGCAATACACCAGAACTATAACTCTTGCTTGCATAATTTTGGAGTTATTGCCCTTTGTTATTTTTAATACTTGGATTAAATAGGAGGTAAATCTGTGACAGTACAAAAGAATCTTAAGTCTATTAGCCTTCAGTTTACTATCAAGCTTTTGTGGCGGGGGATGTCCATGTCCAACATGGCTCTTTTTTTTGTGACAATGCCTTATTCGGGGAGCATAATCCGTCTCTGACGGCTCTTGTTTTTATTTCTATGCAATATTCAGGATCCAACAATATGGCTTTTTTTTTTTTAAAGAAGATAATCAGTAGAAAATAATGTCTTACCAAATTTAAAAGTGAAGGCCTTGCTATTTGAGAGGAAATTGTTATTTTTTTCTTTGTTTCTTTGAGTAATCTAGAAACCAAAAACACAAGGCTTACTTATATTGGAGAGAACTTTCAAGTGGTTTGGTAGTAAAGAATTAAGATATACTGCATTTATGCAATACTGCTTTATGCAAAGTATGAAATTCTTGGCCTTGTAATTGGAGACGTTTTTTCCACTCTGTTTGCCATGGCAACCAGAGTTCTTCATGCTTTTTGATATTCTGTGAAATATTTTGAAACGACTTGTCCTAAGGATCTTCTCTGCGTAGTTTGTGTATGAAATCCGATGACTAGGTTAAGTGATTTATAGAATTGTTGACGGATGGATGCATGGATGGACGGACGGACGAAGAGACAGACCAATAAATCTTAACTGGCACTAACTGCTACTGAACTACATTAAAAATATATGGTTTTTATAGCACAATGATGACAAAAGATGAAATTACAGACGGCACATTCCGAGTTTGCGGACGTTGAAGAGAAACACGATAGAATACGGAAAGAGAAAGAGCTACCTCTCGGCAAATAATTCCATGTTGATAAGATTTATAAGAAGCTCTTTGTTTAGCAGTAAAGAGCCAGTCCACATTTTTTTCTTTCTCAAATCTGTAGCATTTGTGTTGACAAATAACTTGATTAGACCATTTGATTCCTATTTCGAGAAAGACGGTCTCGCATTTACAAATTGTGTGTAAACTCTCAAACGACCCAATGAATATCCGATGGAATCGCCGTGGCATTATAAAGCGAAAGTCCGATGTTAGTTTCTTTAATTTCAAAATCAAATATCAAATTTGAATGACAATGCCGCCTATTTTTACCAAGGTCGTGTGAGCGTCGCTTTGCATATTATGTTTGACCTTTTCCTTCATGACACTTATTGCGAAAAGTAGAAATTTTTAGCGGCTTTTTGGAATAGGATATTTAAATACTGCGGAAATTTACTGTGTTTACAGCCATTTTATTTTTTTCAAAATAAGTTATAAAAATCTAATCACAGTATCCACTACATTTTTCAAATTTCATTGTGAAACAACGTTTCACCCAGTTAAGATCTTGATTCTAAGAAAGGTCAATATTGATATTGCTGATCGTCATAAGTCATTCCGTATACAGTGTGAAGGGTGATAGATGCAGTAGCACCTGTGGGTCCACACCCGTTTGTCGGCAATAGTTGATCTACCCGACGACGATAAACGATGACACTTCCAGACAGATAAACAATGCTTTACCCAATTTTGGATTTCTCACTCGCCATTTGAGCCTTCAGACCAGCGATTAGCATTTTTAGCTTCCGATTTTATTTTATTTTTTTTTTCAAATTTCCTCAGGTCGGGAGAAATGGTCTCCAGATCGGGAGAGCTGGAGGGAGGGTTAAATATCGGGAGAATACGCCGAGATCGGGAGATATCACATGTCTGCCTTGTAACTACAGCCAGATAACTTGAGTTACAAGAATTTTGATCACCCTTTGTGGTTTCATTGATTATTGAATTGTTATATCATGGGTTTAATTAAAAAATCTCTTAATTACAGGTTTGATCAATCGTTAGATATATGGTTTTAGCATTAAACCCACTCTGAGTAGGTTTTAGAAAATATAATATTGATTTTTATCAATAGAATCTCATTCTTACAAAGATTGCTAATTTCATAAAAGAGGAGCCAATGCACAAAGGCTTGTGTATGTTTTTGAAATCTCTTTGTGATGTATATATTTACTTTGTTTTATAATTCCAAGCATCTTTAAAGTATTATAAAATAGCTTTACAATTGGAAATAAATCATGTAAACACATCTTTGTGTTCTTGTGTTCAGTGTAGGAAATGTTCTTGTCTCATGTAAAAGGGAAGGTAATAATATGTACAATATGTGAAGGGAGTATTTATTATTTTCATGGAGGCATGAAGGTTTGAATCATACAGTGTGATTTCATACTACCATGAAATCAACAAATATTCTCTTCAACTCTCAAATGAAGAAATATTGAGACCCTCTCTTCAAGTATTACTTATTTAAGGCACATTCCTTTATATTTATTTTGATTTATTCTTAACTTTTGCCCTTGAACAAATATTATAAGCAATAAAACTTTATAATGTCTTTGTAAATGCATTGATTGATAATGCTCTATTTGCCAGAGCATTTGTTCAAAAGAAAGCACTTCAATCAAAATCATGCTTATATCAGAAAATAAATGGATAATCCTTTTAACTTTGAGAAGTGACAAGCTTCCCTTCATTCAGAATGACAAAACAGTGCAAAACAGTTTTCAAATTAAAAGTCGTTTTGCATGCATGTGCAAGTGCAAAGTCGGGTCTAATTTTCAAACAGTTTTCACCATTATGTCATCCTGAATGCAGAGCTGCTGTAAATAATCGGTTTTGCTTGGTAATGAGCTTAACTGAATTTATTACTGGTTTTCCTTCTCAAATTACTTGTTACCTGTTGATGATTTTGTCCTTTTATATTCTTTTGGTAAACATTTGCTATTTAGCATGGTTGAAAAGTTCTCTTTCTCTACAACCTCTATGTTTACAATTAAAGACTCATTGTAAGTGGACAATAAAATAATCTAATTTCAATGTGATGATAACCTGTACTTCGCTTTTCATGGGTTTTCACTCTTTTGTGAAAATTGGATCTCTGTGCTGATGGGTTTGATGGCTAAGCATTAAACAGTTGTATCTGCCTGTATGTTGGTATGCAGTTACAACTATGTGTAATTAACCAAGTCATGTTTTTAAGTCAACTGGAACTTATGCTTGAAGTTGTGTTTCTTATTTCCACCTTTTGATAAGCATACATCAAGGGGTCAGCGCAACACTATTGTAAGTGCCTATAATATTTATAGACACTTACAATAGTGTTGCACTGACCCCTCGATATGGGGATTACAAGTAAAACTTAGAACATTTTAGGTTATTTCTGATATATATCCTATTCAATAGATTTAGACAGGGGCAAATCTACATTTTTTTCACCTTTGTTGTAGAAGGACACTAGCAAAGCTATGGATAGAGGGGGTATTTCGGATTTTAAATCAAATAATTTCAATAATTATAGCACAAACCCTATGTTGTTTGTTCTCATTTGAATCATCTCATCAAATCAATTCTAATGAGTACAAACAACATAGGGTTTCATTAGAATAACGAATTAAGACTGGCTTTAACCCCTCTTATCTGTGCATCTGTCTTGACCCTTGTTTGAAATCTGTCTGACTTAATATTGAGGCAAGATGATCTTAATTCATTTAAGTAACACTTTCATAAAATCATACTAGTATTTCAAAAACTGTGCTAATGTTTTATCTCAAGTATCCACTTATTCTGTAAAAGACTCTATATTCTTTTTCTCTATGATTAATTGAGTTGATTGAGTATTTGATGTAATTTTCAGAACATCATGGTTGTCTCTTCGATGTATCTGTTAAATACCCCTAGCATTAAGGCGTTGATAACTGTACATGTATTTCATCCTTGTCATGCCAACTGAAAAACCTTGGCAAAATTATATATAAATCAAAGTGCCAAAAGCTCTGTATTTCCTAATTGTGAGTCAGCAATTGATTTTGAAAGCGTAATTTCTGAAACTTTTCTGGTTTAAAAAGGAAAATCAGGTTGTATGGACTAAGATCAGACTGCACATATGTGCTGGCTGATGTTTGAACATACCTCCTGCCAAAGCAGGAATATTCTAGGATCAGCATGACAAGGGTTAATAGGGGAATAGAATTATATTGTACAATGTACATGTTATTTATGACTTTATGTATATCTCTACTTCATGAACACTTTATAGATGTTGTCAATACAATTTATTTAATTAAAGAAACCTGACAATGAAAGTTGGTCTTATGTTCTTTTGTTTTACTGTTCCCATCCCCCAATTTGAGACATACTATTTTACCAATGACTGTCTGCAAACCATTAATCTTAATATTTCCTAATTAATATATACTGTATACCATTTACATTCTCACTTTTTTAGAAAAAAATCAAACTTGTGTAAAGTAAAAGAGATGCTTTTTGAAAAGAAACCATACTTGAGGTAGTAAAGAGTGTTCGTCACAAACAATTTCTTCGTTTTACACAGTAATTTTTTCAGGCACTGAGAGGATGTAAAGTCAATGGCCTGTGTAGGAAAAGGTTAACCCTTGTCATGCTAAACCCAGAATACTCCTGCTTTGGCAGGAGCTATGGACAAACATCAGCCTGCACATATGTGCAGTCTGATGCTAGTCTAAACCAACTGTTTCTCACCTTTGAACCAGAATTGTCAGTAGATTTAGTTTTTCAAATAAAAATTGACCTACAGTTGGTACTTTCAGTGATTTTTGCCCCTTGATTTTGATGCAAATATTTAGCAAAAATTTATTCAACATGACAAGGGTTATGATAGGAGTTCCATACTTGGAATGAAGATATCTGCAGTTTATATACAGTCCATCTTGCTTGAGGGACCACATCAGATTCTATTCCTGCAAAATACTACACAAAATGTCATTTTTTGTGAATCTTATTTAAGGAAAACAACCCAACTGGCTCATATGGGCTTTTATGAGAGCCCTCACAAGTTCTAAAATGACCCTAGAGAACATGGACATACAAGTATTCCAAAGCCAACCCACACTTAATACCAACTATGGCTTAAGAAAACAACTCGAAACACATAAGGTGTTTTCCCTTAACCCACTAATATAAAAAACACCAAAATTGCTATTTTGGGCTCTGTCAGAGCCAATAAAAGGGTGGAATAAGCTTTTAAAACGTGGATTTTGTATATTTTTTAAACTTCAACCCACGCTAAATACACAGCCAAACCAAAGAAATCATTTTAGGCAAAAATACACATCTCGAGAGTCCTCTTTTATGAAAATACCTATTTTGCTCATATGGGCTCCTTTGAGAGCCCATAAAATCAGGGAATGGGCTCAGAAAATTTGGACCCGCATAAGTTGCGATTACTTGACCCCCAATCTCATTAAAATCATCTCTATGAAACCACTACGCTATCTCTTCGTTACGTAGATCTGAGGACGAACCATATGCAGTTTGTCCTCAGATCCACAGGCAGGGGCGTAGCGGTAGGCAATATGGTGGATCTGATTTTAATGAGATTGCTTGACCCCTAAACAATCAATTAAAACCAAAAAATCAATTTCAGCACGAAAATCCTGCGGGAGCCCTTTTTCGTACATAAGGAACCGCACTATATAAAAAGCAGTCATTGAAAGATATTAATCAGTGATAATGTCGCTGTGAGTTTTAAGCTAGGGGGCCAATAAATGCTCAGGAAGAGAGTTGGAAAAAGTTCCAGTCTAATCAATTCTAATTCAATACTCCTAGTCTATAAAGTCAAATATCCTGAGAGTAAACTCCCTTGATAAACTGTCAAAAATTTTGCAACTTGCACAAAATTTATGGCTAAAGCACTTTTTCCATAGCTTGGAAACGGTGCATTTGCATGCATTAATATGTTTTCACATATTCAATCAAGGAGCTATGGGTTAACGAGTAAGAGGAAGCTGTATTACTCTGCAAATGGTAAACTAAGTTCAGACCTCATCTCTCCCCACCCACGTTTCGATATCGTAGGCCTACTCTAAGGCTTTATTCTTGATCCGAGGACAAAGAATAGAAAACTACATAGAAGATTATGTTGTATCCACTAAAAAAAAGTCTTCGGTAGTTCAGTTGTAGTCATCGTTGGTCTTTGGCAGCCAATGGACAGATGAAGGTGTTAGTGGAGAATATATCACATTGTGTTCAGTGATCAAAGCAGCTTCTATGCACACATCCAGGTCTACAGTCTTGTAGTCACAGCCTGGTACAGGATACTGAACCTCTTCTTTTTCATGCAATGTCCTTATAGGGCATTGTCACATATTACACACCAGAGTGAGAGCCCGAAAAGGTTAAAAACAGCATGATCAGGATTAACATATGTTTGCAAGCCCAACCTTGAAGGCATATAAGGAGGTTGCTGATGCTACCTTGGCCGGTAGGCTGTTCCAGAGGACACTCGATGCAGGGAAGAAGGATTCCTTCGTTATATTTCTGTTGCAGTAAGGAACTTTGAACTTCCCTGAATGGCCTTGTGCAAGAGTTTCTGGGGTGTAAGAAAGGCTCATTTGGGATGGCAGCAAGATTTGCTTCTTGTCGCCCTAACCTCAGCCTCACTGCTCTCAATATGCGTAAGTTGACATAATATACGTCCAGAGTTTCAGAAATTACGTCTGGAAAATCTGACCTGGACGTAAAAAACGTCGGAGATTCGAGGAACACATCTTGTTATTTGAACCCAGATGTTTAATGAATTGAGCTTTTAAAGTTTTTTAAGTTAGTCCACACATGCAAAATATCGATAAACAACGTGAATATACACATTACAGCTGAACTAAAACAAGTCATGTGTAACACGCCGGGTAAACTGTCTCTTAACAACCAGTCTTTGATTATGCAATCTTGTCTGGTTAAGTGACGCCCATTAATGCTTCTGTCATTATCTTTGTGGGGTACAGATTGCAAAGGTCCTTTGATAAGCTTCTTGAAACAAACTAAATTCAAATCAGGATAATATTCATAGGATCAAGCGTAATTCATACATCCCTGGCCGATAAAATTTCAAAAAATTGCTTTCTAAAATTCTTAGAATAGATCTACGGATAAATTATCCAAAGTGAAAAAAGAGGCTACCTGAAAACATTTCCGAAAGGTAAATTGACTGTCCTCTTTTATAAACGGCATCTTCGGAGAACACAGGAAATCCCAATTACGTAATTTAAGTTGTCTGCAACAATATGTCTGACGAGAGATTTGAAATGACAAAGTTTTCTTGTCTTCTGTTATTCAGATAATTCTGTATAAGTTTAAAAAGGTGTACATACAACTGCCAGTGCATTTAATTGCACACTACCTAGAATGCTCGCCACCCTTGAAACGATAGGGTGAGAAAAATAAAGTTGCATCTAATTTGTATTATCGCCGAATACCAAAACATTGTAAATAAAATTTGAGTAAGATGAATTTCTTAGGCCTACCATGCAAGATAAATCTTAAGACCGTTTCTAAATAGAAACTCCACTAACTTTCTAATTTTAGTTTCAATAATTTATTTAGATCTCTAGCCAGAATGATGGTCTTTGGGATAAAAAATCGAACTGAATTTTAACAAGAAAACAAGCATTTTTAAAGTGTGCAGAAAAAGGACGATGTGTGTGTAGGGGGGAGGGGGGGGGGGGGGTTTAAAAAATTCCATACTTTGTAAAAAAATTCCTGAAATTCCAACATGGAATTACAAAAATTCCTGATTTTGGCCCTTATTGAGAGCACTGCTCAGGCTGGAACAACCAGGTGTGTTGAGTTTTGCAGTGACCTCTTGCATCGTGGATGTTGGCAGAAATTAAAATGAGGTCTATTTTTTGTATGTTATGTTTATTGACATCCTACAATGATCAAGATCTTAAAATTTCACAGAAACCAAAATAAAAATAGAATATAATCCTCTCTGAGACTAGAATATTTCAATAATACTTGCGTAAACTTGGAAGTTGTGGTAACTAAATTCAGAATTGAACCTCTTGTTTAGAAGATTCAAATGAATCCCCACAATATAGGGTTTCATTGAGCACTAATAGATTTTAGACTGGTGTTACCTCATTTTATATAGACCTCATGATATACACATGAAATTAAGAGGAAGTGAGCACAAACAAAGCTTTTGTGGACAGGTCAGTGAACTGCAATACTAGGGGTAAGAATAAGAAATATCCTCAGGGTTTAAGTCTGACATCAACAAAATAGGGTACAAAGGACTCAATCATTGGAATCTGAGAGGTCCTTTCTTAAATATGGGAGTCCCTGCTTTAGGTATAGACTATTTCTTTCAGGCTATAGTCTTGTATTTTGTAGATTTAGAACTATTCCATGGTTAATGGTAAAGAAATTGATAAAAGTAAATTACTATTTGGGGCATGACTTCAGGAAGGAATTGATGACTGTTTAAAGCAGTCTTCAATTCTTTTCTTTTGTTGATCCCCAGAGAGTCTATGGGACCCCCATCACATGGTTTTGAAGGACCTGCCTATTTATTTTTGCGTCTCAGATGCTCAAAACCTGCGTCCCTTAAAACTCTGTATCCTAACTAAGAGTCTGCGTGATGGTCAATGTTGTGCGAAATCTCTGACCTTTAGTTTTATTTCTGATATTCACTTGAAAATTTACACACATACTCACTTTCTAAAGATTTGTGCAAATTTTCTTTGTTTTTGATTTAGATTTTTAGCTTTGCTGTTTTCGTAGAAAATCTGAGTTATTGCTATAGCCTTGGTGCTGTTGTTGTTGTTGTTGTCATTGTTGTGCGAAAACTTTGACATTTTGTGAAAACTTGTGAATGGTAAGTGATAGGGCCTTCATATTTCACATTATAATTGCTTTGGACAAGGCCATTATGTTTGTATGAAGTTTAAGGTCATCAGTCAAGGTCAAATTTTTGGGGGTAAAATTAGTATTAGCTGTAACTTTGGATTGGTAAGTCATAGAGCCTTGAAATTTCAGATGTGCATTGCTTGTGACAAGACTGTCACATGCATAACAATGTCAAGGTCATTGACCAAGATCATTACATGAAAGTAACTCATTTATAAAATAGAAACTTTTAACTTTTGATTGGAAAAGACACTAACTTTTTAAGGTATCTTCTAGAAGCATCTTGTACAAATAATGCCCCTTTTTGACTTTTTTTTTCACCAACCAGCACTTAACAGGGTAGGCACCCTTAGGCTGTGCTCTTGTTTATCTAACACATTCGCAAGTTAGCATAGGAACCTGCATACAGTGCATCATTGGGACATGGTATTTATTAAGCCTTCTATTTCATATTTTTCTACTGCCACAAGCACAAAAAAGAAAATAAAGCATGTTTTATGATATGACAATGATAACAAAAGAAGAAATGATCTGTGCAAGATGTTTATTATAATAGCATTCAACTCTATGCAATCTACTGATCAATCAGTTGTTTGATGAGAATTTCTGTTAGTAAATTTTGTTACATTTGCATTAACATTAACTCTTGTCATGCTAGGTGAAAACCCTTCAAAAAGCTGCAAATCAAAGTGCTTTCATGATGTAAAAATTGTGAGCTTTTATATATTTTTAAAAGTATTATTTTGATTTTTTTTGGTTTGAAAAGGAAAATCAGACAGTAAGACTAAGATCAGCCAGCACATATGTGCAGGCTGATGTTAGTCTATAACTCCTCCCAAAGCAGAGTATTCCAGGTTCAGTATGACAAGGGTTAATAGTAGATTTTCATTGAGTTGGTAATTTCACATTTACTTTTCTTTATTTTCCAGCTAACTTAGATTTTATTCAACGTCTGAAGTTGGAGAAGAAGCTTACAGTTCACAGTGGTTGCGTAAGTATTTTATATTGCTTTTCTGATCTCATAACAGTGAATCTGCAGCAGGACATAGTGTTCCAGACATTTGTGTCCCGCCAATGGGTGGACAATCATAAACCTTAGTCAGGGGTGTGGTAATAGGACTTTTCTCCACTTGTCCATGGACAAGTAAGAATGGATTTCCTACTTGTCCTGGATCAAAATGAATTTGTCGGGGAAAAAAAAAGAAATGAATTAATAGATTTTGAGAAAACATTGTTTTGAATGAAGAAAATGCTGTAACTTAGCATTTTCTTCATTAAAGATAATCTTTTCTTCCCCTTGATACAAATAATAGGATGTCTTTTTTCCTATATTTTTTCAGTACTGTTACAAGATTTGCTCTGGTATTCACTTGTCCATAAGTGGCCTAGAAAAATGTATTTGCCTCCAAGGGATAAAGCTTATGTCGGACAAGTCAGGCATGGAAATTCCACACCCATGCCTTAGTGGTATAGCAGCTGGAGGCTAGGAAAGGATGTAATGGTAGTACTGGTGAGAGAAATACCAGGAATTCACTGTAGTGCTCCAGCCGCTACGATATAACTGAAACATTGTTGGAAGCAGCGTAAAACCCCATTCAAACATACATATCTAAGTGAATCTGCAGCAGGACATATTGCTCATGACATTTTTTTCCCACCAATGGGTGGACAATCATAAACCTATGTGGTATAGCAGCTGCAGGATAGGAAAGGATGTTATGGTAGTACTGGTGACAGAAATACCAGGAATCCATTGTAAGATGCTCCAGCCACTGCAATATAACTGAAACATTGTTGAAAGCTGCGTAAAACCCCATTCAAATAAATAAAAAAATTCTAGGATTGAAATGAATTTTTGAAAAAATGGAGATTAGAGGAATTTGAGTTACATTTATTTTCAAGGAAGAAAATGCTGGCACTCATTTTTTTCTGACTATTTGTCTCTCACCAATGGGTTGATGAACATAGACCTGTGTGAGATAGCAGCTGAGGCTAGGAAAGGATGTGATGGTTGTACTGGTGAGAGAAAAAACAGGAATCTATTGTTAGGTGCTCCAGCCGCCCGATATAACTGAAAAAATGTTTTGAAAGCGGCGTAATCAATCAATCAATCTATCCATATTTCTAGGAGCAAGTCAGGAAACAGTAGTAACTGCCTATGCACTCATTGGAAGTTACAACTGTTTTGTACTTAGCAATCAAATTGAGAACCCTTTAACATTTGTTTTGGATCTGGATTTAAACAATAAGATTTTTCTTGCTTCCAAAAGAGCAAAAAACATTTGAGCCTGTGTGTGACATTTCCAACAATTTCAAATGTGCGCCAAGCAAAGACTTCAGCAAGCCTGTGCATTTGCACAGTCTGACCGGGGTCTTAACTTTGCGCATTGTGGTAAGATAAGGTCCAAAAGTGTCTTTAGAAAATTGGGCAAACTTCTAGTTATACTACACCGCAGTAAAGGTTGGTTAATGTTGGACCTTCACACACATATCAAATTGTTTGAAATGCATGCACTTGCTTATTTATGAATTTAAGAAGAAACTTTTGTTGTATTAGTAACTTGAAAGCTGAGAATAGAAGAGGAAAATTATTTTTTTCCCAAAAACTCATCCATGTAAAAGCCACAAAATTTTATCTATATTTTGGATATAATATCGTAACACTAATTCATTTTGTATGAGTAGTTTACAACTGTATGAGCTTTGATTTAATTGTTGAATCTTAAGTTCTGTTATCTAGGAAGAAGGCTAAAACTTGGACTCTTCTGTGTTTATAGGTGAACACGATATGTTGGAATGAGACGGGCACCAGTATTCTGTCAGGATCAGATGATCAGTACCTTGTTGTCTCAGACCCATTTACTGAAAAGGTTTGTGAAATAAAGTGCATTTCCATTTATTTATCATTGCTACTGTAGTACATGCCCATAATATGAGCAATGCCCCCAGAAGATGGTTAGTTGTTACAGGGGATAGTGCAAGGATACATGACAAAATTCTTGCCGAGATCTGCCATGGTTCTTAACGTGCTTGGTGTAAAAAATAGTCTCATGGGACCTCGGTTTAACGTCTCAGCATAAAGACAATGTATAGACACTCACACATACTATGTTTTTGCTCTAAGCCATCAATATAAGCACTTATAAAAGTTTAAACTTACCGCTCAATTTATTTTTTGCTCCCCGAAGGGAGAGCATATAGCCACCGCTTTGTCTTCCCGTCTGTCCGTACCCAGCAATTTCTCCATAGCCCTTGGGCAAAATCAAATAAAACTTACCATGTGAACTCCCTATGATATAGTGTTGATGCATCTGTCATGGTTTTTGGATTTGAGGCCTTGTCACAGGAAAAGGGGACTTACGGTAAAATACAGTTTTTCTCAAATTTCTCCTAGTCTAATGGTCAGAATTTTATGAAATTTCATATTCTTAGTAGCAAATCAGATGCATTTCACTTTAAATAGTTTATAATTTTATGTCATGCAAAAAGGGGATATAATGTCTGTTACCTGTATGTTAGCTCTATGTGTCTCACATTACAGTATTTTCTCCACAACCCTTTAGCCTTATCAAATGAAACCTGCCATGTGAACTCCCTATGATACAGTGCTGATGTGTCTTTCCTGGTTTTTAGATTTGTGGCATTGTCACGTAAAGAGGGGACTTAGGGTAAAATGCAGTTTTTCTCTCATTTCTCCTAGTCTTATGGTCAGAATTTACTGAAATTTCATATTCGATGCCCTGTACTATCAACGATTTGAAACTTTCGTACGAAAAATATATTATGGAAAAAGGGGGCTAAATGTTTGTTACCTTTTTCTTTCATTTCTCCTGGTCTTATGTTCAGAATTTGATGAAATTTAATATTTGAGTAGCAAGATGCCCTTGACATAAACTATTTGAAAATTTTGCCTGATGGGTCACATTTCCCATAAGTAAACCCAAAACCTATAGAAGCAATCAACAGCAAACTTTTTCCATTGATTGCATACATTTTTTTTGTGACAATGCCTTATTCGGGGAGCATAATCTGTCTCTGACGGCTTTTGTTAGCTCGCCAGGGACGAAGGTCTCGGAAGAGCTATTGTCATACCCTCGGGCGTCGGCGTCAGCGTCGGTGTCGGCGTCCGCATTAGGTTAAAGTTTTTTATTTCTATCAATATTTATCCTAGAGGCTTTAATTTTAACAGAAGCACTCATTAGGGCATAGGCTTTCATTTGAGACCAACATCCATGTCGAAATGACCTTTAGACTGTGACCTTGACCCTTTCAAAAAATCTTTAACCAAAAACTTTAACCAAAAACTTTAACCAAAAAAACTTTAACCTTGCTTATATTTTCTGTAAGCTTTAAACTAGAGACATCATTACTTCATATGCACACTCATAAGGTGATAGGCTTTCACCATAGACAAAGGTCCTTGACAATTTGACCTTGACCTTGACCCTTTGTGGACTTAGAAAAACTTTAACCAAAAAACTTTAACCAAAAACTTTAACCTTGCATATATTTTTTTAATGCTCTAACCTAGGGACATCATAGCTTCATATATATACTCACCAGGTGATAGGCTTTCACCAGAGACCAAGGTCCTTCTCAATTTGACCTTGACCTTTACCATTTGTGGACTTAGAAAAACTTTAACTGAAAACTTTAACCAAAAACTTAACCTTGCTTATTATTTTCTGAATGCTTTAACCTAGGGACATCATTACTTCATATACATACTCATTAGGTGATAGGCTTTTGTGAGAGATCAAGGTCCTTGATAATTTGACCTTGACCTTTTATGAACTTCGAAATACTTTAACTGAAATTCTTTTACAAAAAACTTTAACCTTGCTTATATTTTCTGAATGCTTTAACCTAGGGACATCATTACTTCATATACATAGTCACCAGATGAAAGGCTTTCACCAGAAACCAAGGGCCTTGACAATTTGACCTTGACCTTTTATGGACTTGGAAAAACTTAAACTGAAAATCTTTGACCAAAAATTTAACCTTGCTTATATTTTCTAAATGCTTTACTCAGGGACATTATTACTTCATACACATACTCACTAGGTGATAGGCTTCTTCAGAGACCAAGGTCTTTCACAATTTGACCTTGATCTTGACCTTTTGTGGACTTAGATAAATTTTAAGAAAAACTTCATGTTTGATACAAAGAAATTCCATTGGTAACCTCATCTGCTTGTAGGCTTTCACTCTACCCTAACCTTATACATGCAATTAAAACAAAAAAGTTTTTATATTTCTTAATTAGTACTCAAACAGATATATATAAGATCATGGACTTTAACATTGAAAGAAACCACTTTGAACTTCGGTCTTCGGTCAAGCGCTGTTTGTGACGAGCAGCTGTTTGGGCGAGCTAGGTTGTCCGTGGACAACTCTTGTTATTTAAATAGTGACAGGGATACATGCATCTGACAATTGACATCTGTTGAGTCTGTGGTCTAATAATAAATGACTCATGGTCCTGGGTTCAAGAAATGTTGCTGCTCTGAGAATTCTTCAAGCAACAGTGCTCCTCCCTTCTTGGTGAATTAGCCATCAAAATATATTGTAATAAACAATTCCTTCCATTTCCATTGATGATATTAAAAGAACTCTACTTAGGGGTCACTGAAATTTAAATACATGAGTCAGTTAATTTGGTAATGTGGTAATGATGTTTGGTAAATTTTATTGATAAATGAATTGAGCCAAGATAACTAAGTCTGTAATGTGTCCGGCTCCCAAACCGGGGTTGTGAGTTAAATACTGGACTGGGCAAACTTTAACCTAACATTTGACAAAAGTCCCTGTGACAATTGCATCATCTGTCTTCCAACAAAGGGCAAATGATGCCAGTAAGTGGCATCTGGACTTCTTGGCCTAGTTGTATAAAAGATAATCATTGGTTAAATTTTAACCAGAAGTAATTTTCAACCAATCAGGTTTGTTGCTTCAATTGTAACAATTGAAGCAACAATCCCAATTGGCTGAAATTAACTTACGGTAAAAGTTTTAATATATGATTATGTTTTATACATCAGGGCCCTGGTGGTTACGATGAAATGTTGTGGTTGTACTTGAGTGAGAAACAACTGGAAACTATGAGTAGGTGCAAAAGCCTCCAAGGTATAACTACGATATTTTTGATATCTGCTGATAACAGAATGTAACCAAAATGGTTTGTTGCACCTTTCAGACAATTTATAAGCTACATTCCGGACACAGAGCCAATATATTTTGTGCCAAGTTCTTGCCTAGTGCTGGTGATAAAGAACTGATCAGCTGTTCAGGAGATGGGAAGATCATTTATAACAATGTTTTAAGAGAGGATACCCATGGAACAAATATCTTTGACTGTCATTTCGGCACCACTTATGAGGTTAGTGTGGATACTTTTATAGCTTCTGAAAGGAGACCAATATACCACCACATACTTCTTCACCCATTTTATGGTTAAGACGCAATGTTATTAAAAACAAATTATTTCCAGAATAAAGAAGTTGAAGTTTACAGGGTTTTAAGGGGTGCAAGTTTTGTGCATCTGAGACACAAAAATAGGAAGCTAGGTCCCTCAAGCTTTGTGATCTGAGTCCCACAGACTCTCTGGGGCTCAACTTCAGAGAAGAATTGAAGACTGCTTTAAACAGTCTTCAATTCTTCCCTGAAGTTGAGCCCTAGATATATTTCTATCAATTTCATTACCTTTTTGCAAGGGTTATAGCTCAACATCTACAAAATACAAGATTATAGCCTAAAACTTAGTCTATACCCAAAGCAGGGACTCCCAAAATTTAAGAAAGGACCCCTAAGATCCTATGATCAAGTCCTTTGGACCCTATTTTGTTGATGTCAGACTGAAACCCTTAGTAAACATAACTTTTAACTGGGAAGGGTTTCTTTTCCATCCGTGAATCAGGTAAGTTGTCGAGAACTGGTACACGGCAAGAATTGGTCTCCTTTCAGTATTGATTATGGGTAATATTCATACCCTCCTTCGAAGAAGAAGGGGTGTATTTCTTTGCACTGGTCTGTCAGCCAATCCATCATTCAGTTCGTCCGTAGATAACTATTTTGCCAAGAGCATATCTCAAAAAGTATGCAAGCTAGAATCATGAAACTTCAAATAAATCTCATTGAGGTGAAGTGCAGTGCACAAAAACCATAACTCTTTTCTTTGTATTTTTTGAGTTATTACCTTTTGTTAATTGACTAGGAATATGCCATTGACATGCACTATGAGGGGCATAAAGTTTTTACAAGCATCTTTTGTTTACTTTGAATTAGAATACATGGTACTTCAATTAAATCTGGCACAAACCCTATTTTGTGAAGATTCCAATGAGTACCCAAAACATACGGTTTCAGTGAGAGTTTAAGGTTATAGATTTTAGATTTGTGATACTTCACTGTACAGCAAAGCTATTTGCCTTAACCCAGTTTGTAGTTCAATGGAATCTCTCAACTCTGTTTCAAGTAAACCAGGGTTATGATGTTTTATTATATTCAGTTTGTCAGTCCAATGATACGCATCTGCTGTTACCAAGTTCAAGGTCAAGGTCATGTGTCTGGAAAAATCATTATTTTTTGTTTCAGGGACATTCATTATTCATTATCATCTTAATTCATTTTCCTATTTGATTTGATTGGTTCATTCCTTGGCCATTTGAATTGATTGGTCAATTCTTTTCTTGCAAATCAAGTTGGAAACAGTCCTTTCTGTAATTTCACCCATTTCGCCACAAATTGCCTATACTAACCAAGTCAGCTTTCTATTTGTACAGGTAATAGTGATCCCTAATGAAGCATCAACATTTTTATCCTGTGGAGAAGATGGCACTGTTAGATTCTTTGATTTGAGGGCTAAAACATCTTGTACAAAATCTGAGTGTAAAGAGGTGAGAGACTGGTTGACCCATTGACCCTTGTTATGTTCAATAAAAAATATTGGCAAAATTGATTCAAATTCAATTACCCAAAGCAGTAGATGCATTAATTGTGGGTCTTTTTTTATTTTGAAAATATTTTTTTTTTCATTTTCTGGATTTAAAAAGGAAAAACAGGTGTACAGATAAAGATAAGACTGCATAGAATGTGCAAACTGATGCTTATCTATAACTCATACCAAGGCAGGTATATCCTAGGTTTAACATGACAAGGGTTAACAGGGTTTGACACTACCTACTTTTTACCACCAGCCTGAAGGACCTGTTAGCCCTAGATATTACAGGTCAATCTTGTTGATACAGGTCCTGCATGAAAACCATGTTAGACTTAAAGCAATTTAAGGGATAAATTGCAAGGAAAATATTGTAGGAAAAGAAGAAATTGCTTTTGACAGGCAATTTCTTCTTAGATTTTTTTCCATTTGGAAGGCAAATATAAGTATTAGAAAGGCAATTGTTTTTCAAAAGTGGACAGATTTGACATACATAGGACTGCCATTTAGTACAGGCCTAAAGGACCTGCAGTATGGTAACATCTAACAGTCCTCCCTAATATCCACAGGTCTCAGGCCTAGGGACTGGTGTTAGTGTCAATCCCTGGCTAAGTATTCACAAGTCTGGCTTTCTATCTCATTATTTATTTTTTATTATTGACTCCAATCTTGGTTAAATCTGATATCCCGCTTTTTCTACCAGATATATTCTGTAAATCCTCCTTTTTTGCTTCTTCTAGGATGACATAAGTATTGGCATGTTCACCATTCAGTAAAATTGATAATCATTCTGTATTGCTAAATTATAGTAAAATTGAAGAGATACAGTTGATATTCCTAGAGAACCACTTCCATTAAGCGACCAATTTTATTTAGCGCCCATCATTATTAAATGACCCTTCACATTAAGCAAAATCTCTGAAAAAGTGGACATTCTTAAATGACAATTTGTTTATTTTTGAATTTTATGTTGTTGGAACGCAATGAGACAATGCTAATGGGTTCAAACATCATAGGATTTAGATAGACTAATGAAACAATTTATATTTGATTTTTTGTGTGTTTGAATGTTTTCTGGAGCCTAAACCTGTATTTTCAGGATGTTTTGATCAACAGTAGAAGTGCAGTCACAGCTATTGCTGCTAATCCATTGTTACCATGGCAACTTGCAGTAGGATGTTCAGACAGTACAGCTAGAGTGTATGACAGAAGAATGTTGGGTACTAGGGCTACAGGTACAGTGAATTGATTAATTAGGTCATTGCTAATTTTAAATTGTTACCATGGCAACTTGCAGTGGGAGGTTCAGACAGTACAGCTAGAGTGTATGACAGAAGAATGTTGGGTACTAGGGCTACAGGTAGGGTGACTTGATTTATTAGGTTGTTGCTGATTAAATATTGTTGCCATGGAAACTTGCTGTTGGATGTAATTATCTGCAAGCAAACATATCTATTGCGAAAATAACAAAACTGAAAAAAGTTATATTTGGGTCAGAGTGATGAAAAGTAGTAAGCCCTTTTAAATTTCAAGTTGGCTTATCTGTTTTTCAGTAAGGGAAACTTTTTATGCCCCCGTATCGAGAGATCGGGGGCATATTGTTTTACTCATGTCTGTCTGTCTGTCCGTCTGTCCGTCCGTCCGTCTGTCTGTCCGTCCGTCTGTCCCAAAACTAAACCTTGCCAATATCTTCAAGCCTATTCAAGATGCAAAACTAATATTTGGCATGATGATAGATCTCAATGATCTGCATCCGCTGGTACCAAAGTCAAGGTCATGTGACAAGGTCAAGGTCATCTGTCAAGGTCAAACTTTGAAAATTTAACCCGAAAACTTAATCTTGCCAATATCTTCAAGCCTATTCAAGATACAAAGGTAATATTTGGCATGATGATAGATCTCAATGATCTGCATCGGCTGGTACCAAAGTCAAGGTCATGTGACAAGGTCAAGGTCATCTGTCAAGGTCAAACTTTGAAAAAAAATGCTGTTACGGGGGCATTCGTGTTTCACAAACACATCTTGTTTTTCAGGAAATTACAAAGGTAAAGGAATAACTGGGTTGGTATCACTGTTCACACCTCCTTCACTGGAGAGTATGTCCTACAGAATTACCTCCCTTAATTACAGTCCAGATGGAGAAGACATGCTTGTTAGTTACTCATCTGAGTATATCTATTTGTATGGAACAAAGGTTAGTTAATTCAAGTTTATGTAATACTTTATCTTAATTTACAGTAATGAAAAAGAGGCTCAAAATTTTTGGCAATTTCATGAATTTGGTAACTTATATATTATGATTTTAGAAAACTTAATATGTGTATTTGAAAAGCTTCCATGTTTTAAGCATGTTTAATTGTATTTTGTTCAACTCATATTGTGCTGTTATTGTTTTGCTCAGCTTGTAAGATATAATTCTGAATTTGAAAGCAAGAAAATGTGTTATAGCCATTTGGTGTACAACAAGCTTTACAGATGTGGTCAGTATCAAGCAGAGATGTGCAAGTAATATTTTGGTTACAATCTATTGATTTTTGATAGATTCATGGACTTTTGATGGAAATTGGCTTTTCATTATTGACAAGCACTTGTGGGGGGTATAAATCAGCTTTGCGACTGTCTAGTTTCAAAAAATCCTTAAAGACAGAAGATTTGATATAAGAAATTAGTATGTATCACGTATGCACCAAATTGTAAGCCAAATAGCTGAAGTATTGTAAAAATATTTTGAAGACTCTTCACGTAACTAATGTACGGGGGTTGTTCAAAAATTAACCGGATTTTGCCTCGAAAAATTCTATTTTTGAAGCAATCAAACTAAATGTGGTATCATTCGCTATTGAAATTCAATCAACATATGGTTATGTAAATTTGGTATAGTTATCGAACATAGCGCTCGCGCATCTGCCATATGAAATGCCATGGTAACGGGTACCCGGCGCAGCAGATAAAATATTCATATATTTGGTAGGGCGGGGCTTATTTTGACCCCAAAATCTTTGAACGTCATCTCCTCCTATACCATTGAGCTGATTACAATTAAACTTTACCAAAATGTTCCTTGGGTGACCCTCTTCTAAAGTTGTTCAAGAAATTTGGATTGACCCCCACCTATGGGCGTGGCAGGGCACGGCTTATTTTCACCCCAAAAACTTTGAACGACATCTCCTCCTGAACCATTAGGCCAATTTTAATGAAACTTTACCAGAATGTTCCTTGGGTGACCCTCTTCTAAAGTTGTTCAAATAATTTGGATTGACCCCAAATATGGACGTGGCAGGGCAGGGCTTATTTTGACCCCAAAATCTTTAAACAACATCTCCTCCTGAACCATTAGGCCAATTTTAATGAAACTTTACCAGAATGTTCCTTGTGTGACCCTCTTCTAAAGTTGTTCAAGAAATTTGGATTGACCCCCAAATAAGGGTGTGGCAGGGTGGGGCTATTTTTGACTCCAAAATCTTTGAACCTCATCTCCTCCTGAACCATTTGGCCGATTTCAATGAAACTTTTCCAGAATGTTCCTTGGATGACCCTCTTCTAAAGTTGTTTAAGAAATTTGGATTGACCCCCAAATAAGGATGTGGCAGGGTGGGGCTATTTTTGACTCCAAAATCTTTGAACCTCATCTCCTCCTGAACCATTTGGCCGATTTCAATGAAACTTTTCCAGAATGTTCCTTGGATGACCCTCTTCTAAAGTTCTTTAAGAAATTTGGATTGACCCCCAAATATGGGCATGGCAGGGCAGGGCTTATTTTGACCCCAAAATCTTTGAACGACATCTCCTCCTGAACCATAAGGCCAATGTTAATGAAACTTTACCAGAATGTTCCTTGGGTGACCCTCTTCTAAAGTTGTTCAAGAAATTTGGATTGACCTCTAAATATGGGCGTGGCAGGGTGGGGCTTTTTTTGACCCCGAAATCTTTGAACGACATCTCCTCCTGAACCATTAGGCTTATTTCAATGAAACTTTACCAGAATGTTCCTTGGGTGACCCTCTTCTAAAGTTGTTCAAGAAATTTGGATTGGATGAGATCCACTGGATCAATAAAATTCAGGTGAGCGGTTTAGGGCCATTCTGGTCCTCTTGTTTCAAAGTGATATCTACATAGTTTTCTTTCTTGTAATTTTACATATTAGTTAAATAAGTTCATTTCTTCATAAGTTAGTTTCAATTCCTTTTGAATGCTGTTCACTTTCATTACCTTCTATTTTCAATATCTCTCTTTCAAATCTTGAGATTTTTAATCCAGTGGAGCGATACAGGCCCTCTTGGGCCTTTTGTTTTCCTAGCACAAACTTCTAGGACTTAAAGATACCTGTTATCTGCCTACAGAAAAATCTATCACCAATAACAGAGGTCCAGATAAGAGGGGGTAAACCCATTCTAAAATCTTTATTTCTTGAAGAAACCATATGTTGTGGGTTCTTATTTGAATTGTCTCAATGAGACAATTGAAATGAGTTCTAACAAAATAGTGTTTGCTCAAGTTTAACTGAAATATTTGGGTCCTATGTTCAAAATGCTCCCTCTTTCTTTAACTCTGCAATTAACTTGAATTGCAACTTCTTGCAACATTCCAAACAGTAGTTGCCGTCTGTGTACAATTAATTGTCATTATTTCAATTTTTAGTTTAGATAATCCTTTCTCATTCACTCAATGTTTTTACAAAAAACAGCCCGCTTAGATAGCACAGATGGTAGTATATCAGACTCCCAACCATCAATCATGGTATGTCAGGCAGTTTTAGATACGCAGTGGCAGCACAAATAATTTCTGACATTTGCCTCCCTCCAATGTATGGATAATTGTTAACTTAAGTGGGATGGTAGCTGGAGGCTAGGAAAGGATGCACTAGTACTGTTGTGAAAAAACACCAGGAATTCATGGTTAGGTGCTTCAGCTGCTACAATTATTTGGCTGAAGAATTGTTAAACCACATTCATATAAACAAATCTGCACTATACAGTGGAATGAAGTTTATTAGAAGGAGAAGAAGAAAAGAAAAAGAACATTAGAAATTTATATTCCTCATGCAGTTACTGCAATAGTAAAATTTGATATATTTTTTTTCAGGATTCCAGTAAAATTAGCAAACTAGGCAAACATTCTGGACATATATCTGTCAAATGTGAGGTAAGAATTTCATTAAACTTCCCTTTGTTCAGGAAGCAAATATGTTTGTTAACATTAAGAAATTGTACCCCACTTTGCATGTTTCTCACATTTTTCACCAACTTTTTCATTCTCAATACATGTACAAATATTAGGTTTTTAAATGAGACTTTTTCCTTTTAAATTATTTTCATCTTATCGTACAACACAGCCTGATATCACCTGCCTAGTAGCATAAAATGATATCAGGCAGTCTATTTTAGAAACAATTTGCAAATTCATGATCTTAACCAGAACCTCTTTCACCTGAATTTCTTTGATTTAAAAGGTTTCATAGAATTCAAGCACTGAAAAATGATTGCATTATAGAAATAGAATGATTGAAATATAGAAAACTGTGGTAGTGTTTGAAAATATCAATGTTATCTGGTCTATGCTGTGATAATTCATCATGACTGGGCAAAGCCTTGTCATGATAAATTATCACAACCTCGACCAGAAAACATTGATTTTTTGAGACACTATCATATAATTCTCTATATCTAACAGAGTATCAGAGAAGACATCAGTTGTGAAGCAGTACCTAGCACCAGCTCCACACCAAGTACTGCTGTGAGGGATGATGATATGGATGACCCAAATGATACAGGTGCTCGACCGTCAAGTGTGAAGCGACTACGATTACGCGGGGATTGGTCAGATACGGGCCCTGGTGCCCGACCTGAGAGAGAACGGAGACAAAACCCACAATCCAATGTTCCACATCCCCCTGAGGAAGGTACAGGTAAGAGGCTTCCACTTGCTTGAAGGTGAAAATTAAGCCTGTGCGTGAGATTTCCACAATTTCAAATAGGCGCAATGCAAAGACTCTGACCAGCCTGTGCATCCGTACAGTCTGACCAAAGTCTGTGTTTAGTAGATAGATAAGGCCTCAAAGTATCTGTGGGCCATCGGGTAACTTTATATTTACAGTATGGGACTTCTACGCTACCCAATGTTTTGCACCTTTCGAATATTTCAAATTGTTGGAAATGTCACGCACAGGCTCAAATAATAGATTGACTGTTGTTGTGTTGTCTCGATAGGATGCTGATTGAGGTTTTTAATTAATCACATCAGTTTAAAAATATCAGGCCATGCAATGTCATTTGACACAGCATCTTGTTTCAGCTATCTTGGATCAATCGGATGCCACCTGATTGTGGACAAAAAAAAAAGAAAAAAGAAATAACCCTTGGTGTGCAACTTTAACACTGAAGTTACAGCTCATTAGTGTGCAGCTTGAATAAGCCGTTGTTGCAGTTTTTAAGGTGCCACTGACAAAAATCTTGGTTAAAAGGGCAAAAATTACAGACATCAAAAAGTACTTCCTGATAAAAGGAAACATTCTATAGGTCAATCTATTTGTTGACTGACAGCAGCTATATATCAGTACATAACTTCGTCTGGTTTGTTGAAGCTATATATGATCATATTTTGTGCAAAATGTCCCATTAAAGTTTACTTTCATTTACTTTATATTCAGAAAACCGAGGATACAATAATTTTGAAACAAAACGGTATACCCCTTGTCTTTTTTAAGTAAAAGAAGAGCAAAGTATGTGATTCTTATGTTTATGAAAAACTATAAAGAACATTGTTTTTAGCTCCACTGGCTGAAAGCCACAGGGGCTATTGTCATGGCGTTGTGTCCGTCGTGCGTCAGGTCGTAAACTTTTTCTTTAAAAATCTTCTCCTCAGAAACTACCGGATGAATTTCAACCAAACTTCATAGGAATGATCCTTGGGTGACCCTCTTTCAAAGTTGTTCAAGAAATTAGGATCCAATGAAAAACATGGATTTAAGGGGCGTAGCTAATTTCCAAATATGGTAAAAAGTGAGTTTTCTTAGATTCTAATCGATGGATACTAATTAAATTTTACATGAATGATCCTGGGGTGACCCTCTATCAGTCTACCAAAAATTATTGATATTGGATGAAAAATATGTATTTTATGGGCGGAGGTCATTTCTCTATATGTTATATAGTGGAAACTTTGAAAATCATTTTCTCAGAATATAACCGATGGATATCAACCAAATTTTACTGGAATGATCCTTTAGTGACCCTTTATCAGTCTACCAAAGATTATTGTGATGGGATGAAATATATGTATTTTATGGGCAGAGGTCATTTCTATTTATGTTTTATAGTGGAAACTTTGAAAATCATTTCAACATCAGTAGAACCCAAAATATCTCAAAATCTAGTCAAAACTTAGATTTGCTATTACAAGAAATTCAAGCCTGTGGAGCGACTCAAGCCATTCATTGCTTTCTAGTTAAATTTTGTAACTTAACACATTACCAAACAACTTTGATGACCTGAAAATAACCTTTGGAAAACAACTTGGAAAACGAAGAAATAACTTACATGTTTCAGGCAATTTCTTCATTGTCAGTATTTTGTCATGCCTAAAGGACAGAGAAAGTCCATCAATTAGAAATTGTAGTCTACAACTTCTTTAACCCTTATCATGCTGTATAAAAAAACTTTGCATAATTACATTGAAATCAAAGTACTGAAAGCTCTGTATTTCCTTGTTATGATCAAGCATTTAAATTAGGAAACACAATTTTAAATTTTTCTGGTTTAAAAAAGGAAAATCAGGTGGTATAGACTAAGATCAGACTGCACATGTGTGCAGGCTGATCTTTTGTTCATACCTCCTGCCAAAGCAGGAATATTCTGGGATCAGCATGACAAGGGTTAAATCAAATCAGTCTAGATTTGAGTGGTCAGGTAATAGTCTAAAAAAACAATGTTACTTAATTTTCAGCAGCGGAGAACCCAAGGATCACCATTATGCAAAGGATGTCAGATTTGTTGACCAGATGGTTGGATGGAAATCTGCGACAAAACCCTGAAGAAGAGGGTAACCAACCATCAACTAGTGACCAACCATCAGATATGTCCCAGACTAGGGATATGTTAGAGAGAACACCTGAGAGAAACCCTTCATCTAGCTCTACAGCTGTTTCTGTCCAAGAGGATGTAGATATATCAGGTATACAGAGCCTGGAAAAGATTATTCCCTTTACTATAAAACAATTTTTTAGACATTTCCAAATTGAAATCATTTGCAGACAATAATTCATAGCATCTATCAAAGTTATAAATGATAAATTGCTTACATGGTAAGAATTGAGTAGAAGTGCCATTTAGAAGTTTTTTGTACAACAAGGTCAAGGTCACTTTGAAGGTCAAGGTCAATTTATTGTCAAGAGCATAACTCATATTCTTATTGGTGGATTTAAAATTTTATGGCACAGGTATTCCCCTTAAGGTGTAGAAGTGTGATTTAATATAATTATGGATGTAGGTTATAGGTTAAGGTCACATTTCAGTGTCAGATATAATTGGTCTAGATAAGTGTTGTCCATGGAAAATCATTCAAGTCTTGTTTTTCATGCAGATTCTGAGATGACACCTACTAGTGGCCATGATCAGTCTATGGAGGCTACATGTACGTCACAGAAAGATGAGAAACAGCCTGAAAACATGGAACCAGCTTCTACATCTACCACAGGCTCCAGTAGTCATACTGGAAACCAGTCAGAGAAGAGCCAGTCCTCTAGTGATATGTATAACCCGTTAGAACCAACATCTTATTTAGAAAGGAAAAAGTCCAGTGAGAGTATCACAAATGAAGGACAACTGAACATATCAGGTGGAGCTAGTGCTTCAGATAACTGGGACAAAACTACTGCTTCTCATTGTGACTCTGATCATTGTACAAAAGATGCCTCAAAAACTGAGGGTGATGAAGCTAGAGGTGTGAGTGCAGAAAGGTCAAATTATCAACCAGCAGAGAGATCCATAATGGAGCAAACGCAACAAGCTGTGGATGAGTTAAAGAATAGGAATGTTGCTCCAATTATAAGTCTTCATTATTCAACTGAAGGGACATCATATAGTAATATCCAGCTAAAGTTTGCGAGTCTGAGCTCTGATTCTCAGACAGGCAGAACGGACAGATCTACTCATACAATTGGGTCGCAGCCTGGTCTACATCTGGATATAGCTCCAACAGATAATCAGGTAATGTAAAGACAAAAATATTCACACATTGTTGCTAGGCAACTGAAAAGTTTTATCTACAGCTTGATATAAGCTGTAGATAAAATATTTTGGTTGCCTACAAAAGATGTTAATGCAGTTGTTAAGTTAAAGAAAGGAATGTGGCTTCAATTATTAGTCTTCATTATTCAACTGAAGGGACATCATATAGTAATATCCAGCTAAAGTTTGCTAGTCTGAGCTCTGACACCCAGACAGGAAGCCCAGATAGATCTTCTCGTACAACTGGATCTCAATCTGGTTTACACCTTGATATAGCTCCAACAGATAGTCAGTTACTGTAAAGAAAAAATATTCACACATTGTTCCTAGGCAACTAAAAGGTTTTTAGCTCCACTGGCTGAAAGCCACTGGGGCTATTGTCATGGTGTTGTGTCCGTCGTGCGTCCATCTGTCCATGCGTCCGTGCGTGGGGTCGTAAACTTTTTCTTTAAAAATCTTCTCCTCAGAAACTACTGGATGGATTTCAACCAAACTTCACAGGAATGATCCTTGGGTGACCCTCTTTCAAAGTTGTTCAAGAAATTTTGATCCAATGAAAAACATGAATTTAATGGGCGTGGCTAATTTCCAAATATGGTAAAAAGTGACTTTTCTCAAGTTCTAATCGATGGATACCAATTAAATTTTACATAAATGATCCTTGGATGACCTTTTATCAGTCTACCAAAAATTATTATGATCAGATGAAAAATATGTATTTTATGGGCGGAGGTCATTTCTCTATATGTAATATAGTGGAAACTTTGAAAGTCATTTTCTCAGAATCTAACCGATAGATATCAACCAAATTTTACATGAATGATCCTTGGGTTACCCTTTATCAGTCTACTAAGAATTATTGTGATCGGATGAAAAATATGTATTGTATGGGCGGAGGTCATTTCTCTAATATTAAATAGTGGAAACTTTGAAAATCATTTTCTCAGAATCTAAGTGATAGATATCAACCAAATTTTACATGAATGATCCTAGGGTGACCTTTAATCAGTCTACCAAAAATTATTGTGATGGGATGAAAAATATGTATTTTATGGACGGAGGTCATTTCCCTATATGTGGAAACTTCATTTTCTCAGAATGTAACTAATGGATATCGATCAAACTTCATTAGTATGATCCTTGGGTGATCTATAATCATGCAGCCAAAAATTATTGTGATTTGATGAAGAATATGTCTTTTATGGACGGAGGTCATTTCTCTATATGTTATAATAGTGGAAACTTTGAAAACCATTTCAACATCAGTAGAACCCAAAGTATCTAAAAATCTAGTCAAAACTTAGATTTGCTATTACAAGAAATTCAAGCCTGTGGAGCGACACAAGCCATTCATGGCTTTCTAGTATCTACAATTTGATATAAACTGTTGATAAAATATTTTTGTTGTCCACCAATGATGTTAATGCATTTGATAAGTTAAAGAACAGGAATGTGGCTCCCATGATCGGTCTTCATTATTCAACTGAATGGGACTTCTTATATTTATATCTAGCTGAAAATTTTTAGCCAGGAGAAAAATAAAAACAGATGAACTTGTAGGATGGGGTCATAGACTGATATACATCTTGATATAACTCCAACTGATAAACTGGTACTGAGATTCAGAAAAAGTTTTAGTAAAAAAATGTTCACATATTTTTGTTGGGCAAATAAAAGGTTGTATCTACTGCAGCTTGATTTAAGCTGTACATACATTCATTTGTTTGACCATTAATGTTATTAACACATTCATATTCATTCAAGGCAAATCAGTTTTAAGGTTCATTGCTTAGTGGGTATTCCATTCGCAAAATCATGTTTGTGAGAAATAGTTATGAAAGTTTATGACTGGGATGGGAGTAGGATATTTTGATTGCATATGACTAAATTGATAGATTATCAGTCAAGTTTACAAACAACAGTTTAAATGTATTGAAAAGATAAGTGTTTAAGTACATGTATCAAATAAACTTTTATGGTCCCTCATCTAAAGAAAGGGGACATATGATTTTGCTATGTCTTTTTGTCAGTTTGTCTTTTTGTCTGTCCAGAAAACTTTAACATTGACCATGACTTTGAAATGGTAAGTGATAGAGACTTTATATTCCCTTATCAGTTAAGGTCAAGGTCACTTTTTTCAAGGTCAAATTTGTGGAAAAATTCACATTGATTTTCTTTTGTGCTGTTGATTACCTAATTGCATTTTGTTGTGTTGTTAATTACTACATGGTATCGAACTACTTTTTCTGAAAAATTGCAGCTGTGAAATAATTAGTGTAAACAAACACATCTTGTTAATCATAACATGAATAAAGACACCCCTTCACGACATAAATTATGGGGTTGTGTATCCAAATTGAGAGAAATAACCAAAGGCTCCATCCATATTGGATGGCAATCAGTATATTTTATATATATTATCTAAATAAATATTTATCCAATAATTGTTGTTTTCTGTTAACCCTTTCCTGATTTACAAAATTTTGGACCCGTCCAAATTCAAAGGTTTTGCAGACGAAAATTTAAAGTAGAATTAATTTGAAAAATAACCATTCTGTAGGGTAGAAAATAGTGTGGAAAAAGAAGAAATTGCTTGTCAGAAGCAATTTCTTCTTTTTTCGCAATGTTTTCTCAATCATAAAATCACAGGCACGTAAAAAGCAGGGATTAAACAGCAAAGGGTTAATAGTACATTGATTGATGATTCCATTTTATATTTCAGACTGGACATGAAGAAATAAGAACACCATTTTCTGTTGGTAATAATTCCCCTAGAGCAAGATCTTCCAGTAAAGATAGACATTTAGACAATTCTGCAGATAATTCTTCAGGTACAAGTTACATTGCCAGTGACATTCAAGATTCCAATGATACTCCTAAAGTCAATTTAGATAGTAAAAGTGATGAAAAAGATAAAGAACTTGTGTCTTGTAGAACTGAAGATGAATATATGTTAGATAATGATGATAGTACTATTACTAAAGAAGATTCTAAAATATCTATGAAATTTGACAAGGAAGAATCAAGTGCAATGGATATATCAGATGATGAAACAGAAATTGTACATCCTATGGACAAAACTACTGTGGTTGAATCTCAAACAGAAGCTATGTGTGATTTCAGGCATGCTAGTGATAGTGCTAATGTTAAAGTTGAAAACAATTCAAGTCAGACTGTGATTGAAGATTCTGAACTGCCTAGCTGTAGTGGTGTAGGAAGCACGTCCAAAAGTGAACCTGGAAAGACTTCATTACCTGAATCTGACAAAGAGGAAAATATGGATGTAGATGAATCTGTACAGGAATTACGAGCTTCGGGTAGTTATTTTCCTTTACAGCTAATCTTGCTCAAAGGGCCAAGTCTATTAACCCTTTGCTGTTTAATCCCTGCTTTTTACGTGCCTGTGATTTTATGATTGAGAAAACATTGTGAAAAAAGAAGAAATTGCTTCTGACAAGCAATTTCTTCTTTTTACACACTATTTTCTACCCTACTGAATGGTTAGTTTTCGAATTTAATCCACTTTTAATTTTTGTCTGCAAAACCTTTGAATTTGGAAAGGTCCAAAATTTTGTAAAATTGGAAAGGGTTAAGGGACCATTTTTTAAATCACCTTCTATAAGTCACAATATCTAAAAAAAAAAAAAAGACATTATTGGTCTTAAAAAAATTTAGAATGAATTCTATGTTGTTAAAACTCATAAGAGATCTGTCTCATTGAGACAATTCTTCTGAGTTTTAACGACCTTAGATTATTTAGAAATTCCAAAGAACATACATATTCAATCAAAATAATGTTTTTGATACTCCTACCAACAATCTAAAAAATTATTGATAATACATGGTAGTCAAAGTCTTATAGTTTTCCACTGCCTAATCACCAAATTTTGGATTTTACAAACATGAATAAATGTAAAGGTAACATAAAAAATGAATGTACAATGTACTCTATGAATAGAGTAGAATGGAGAACACTGCTAACTCTACTAGAGTTAAAAAGGATCTTTCATGAGATTTTATTTGAGACGAACTAATCTTGTCCAGAAAAAATTGTATTAAGCTAGCCTTGGTGAGGTTGAAACCTATTCTATTCTAGGCAAGGTTAAGATCAGCTTGTCTCAAATAAAATCAAGTAACATATTCTTTTTCTCACATCAACAACTTTCAGCTCCACTGGCCGAATGCCAGCTAGCTATTGTCATGGAAGAGTGTCTGTCGTTCTTTCGTCATTCTTTTCTTTAAACATCTTTTCCTCCTAAACCTATGGGCCAATTTTGACAAAAAATGGCATGAATGATCCTTGGGTGACCCTCTTCTAAAGTTGTTCAAGAAATTTGGTTTGACACCTAAATATTGGCTTTGCAGGAATGGGTTTTATTTTCACTATACGAATCTTTTAAAATCTTCTTCTTCCAAACCATTGGCCCAATTTCAATGAAACATGGCATGAATGATCCTTAGGTGACTCTCTTCTAAAGTTGTTCAAGAAATTGGGATTCACCCCAAAATATGGGCACAGTAGGATTGTGGAGGGGGGGGGGGTATTTCACTATTAAATGTTCTCCTCCCAAACCATTTGACCAATTTCAACCAAACCTTGCATGCAGGATAATGTTCCTTGGGTAAATCTCTCCATAGCAAATTTTATTTGCCCATGTATGGGTGGTGGAGCTAAAGATATGTTCACAAAAATGATTGTTGTTTTCCCATGCTATATATAGTATTATTTATTGATTAAAAATCCGTCAAGACACATCTATCTTATAAAAAAAGAACTTCTCCTATTTAGAATCAATACTAATAATATGTTTTTGCAAAATGGATTTCCATATAAGGTTTAGCCTCCACTTAAATCGGCTTTTCTTTCCAACTTTTGGCCTGTTCACAAATTTCCTTGTGAAATTCCATATCTGACTGAGTTTCTCTCTGATAGATATTTGAAAGCCAGTGGAGCAATAGTGGCTCTTGGGCCTCTTGTTTCCCTTAAAAATCATTTTTGAAATTATGAGGACATACAATCCGCGGACATGTGCCACTAGATTACACCATGATGACCTCCTTTAGAATATGATAATTGCAATCCAATAAAATAAAGAATTCTGATTGGTTTAAATCGCATCATGTGGGGAAATCCATTGCACTTTATTTCTGTATAAAATGCAATAGGTCTTTTGGGAAACCCCCGAAATTCGATCTGCAAGTCCTGTGTTGTAGGAACTCAAATTAACCTAGTTACCAATCATCAACGCAACATTGCTATTCAATCTATTATAAGTTAATATGTTTTTGAAAGAATTTACGATTACAAGCATGCAGTTCTGATTCTGAGCCGACCTAAACTTAGAAAACAGCGAGTCAACTAAGACCTTCAAGCAACCCTCTCAACTAAGACCAACCACGCCGCTTTTGTTTGAAAATACAGACTAACTTGGCAGAAACAACTTTTTTTGTCATAAGTACCTCTACGAATTTTAATTTTGACTTTTATTTGTGTATCATTTGTTTTACTATATGACATTTCACTTCGATTACGAGATAAACAATACACGATCTAAAAATAGATTGTGTAATTTATACACGCAGAAAGTAGGCTTGAAGCTTCAATGTTTGGCTGAGTATTATAATAGTTTCTTCGATCTAGATGATTGCAATTATAAGGGACGATTGTCTTTTTCACTGCGTTTATTGGGGTATAAAGTGCAATTGCCTTAGCACATGGCTTATTCATAACGCCCTACGGGTGTTATTTGCCATGTGCTAAGGCAATTGCACTTTATACCCCAATAAACGCAGTGAAAAAGACACTCATCCGTATAATCTTACACATGTGTAAGATCAGGATATCTGTGATAGCTGTTTGTTATAGAAAAAGAGGGTAGATATGTGAGAAACTCTCCACTTTTGTATGCTGCTTTAAGGAAGAAAGGTTACTCATATGCTGTGGATAATCAGGAAATTTCCTAGAGAATCAAATATGGCTTAAAGTATTAAAGTATGTTTTATAGATTATAAAAAGTTTTATTGTTTACAGCAGAAAAGCCAACTACAACCAAGCCTTCCCAAAGACAGAGGAGGATAGGCCACAGTGGTCCTCCTACCGGAGATTTTCAGCTTCCCTCTGCTAGTGATCGTCATGATGATAGTAGTAGTAGTAGTAGCAGTGATGATGAGGCTGTGGAGCCTAGAAATGTATTACGAAGACCGAGGTTTGTCCTTATATAATTGTTTCAGCTATTTCAAGCAAATGAAAGGTATCATTAGTGATTGACAAAAACTTGTAGCTACAGCTTTACACAAGGTGCTTGTTACCCAACAATAGTATGCTTTGATCAAGATAGATAGAGTAGAAAAGATGAGGTGAGATGAAAACACATCAAGGGGTCAGTGCAACACTTATGTAAGTGCCTATATATTAATAGGCACCTACAATAGTGTTGCAATGAACCCTTGAAATGTACATAGTACAAGAAATGATTTTGATTAAGAACAACAAAATTGAAAAAAGTGATCAAACAATATTAGATAAGATTATAATTTGGTAACTTTGGCATATTAAATCTCAAACTATAATTCTAAGTGGGATGGGAAGCTGATGGCTTAGATGAAATGTTGCTGTTATAGTTGTTTGAGGAACAACAGAAAGCCATGGGTATGTGCGCCAGCCATTACAACATAACTGCAATAATGGTGGAAGTGGTGTCAAACCCAGAACAATCAATTACAGGGAATTTTTTGTAATTTTACAGATCTATTACAAGCAAACAGTTTCCTTACCTGGGCACTTATGCTGTAGATAAAATTACGCTTGCCTCATACAGATTAAATGATTTTACAGGATAGATAGAACCACTGCAGCATTGCGACTTCAAGCCTTTCATCGACGAAGACAAGAGGCAAAGGAGAGAAAGGAGATGGATGATAAGAGTATTTATAAACCCAAACATAGTAAAGTTTATAAAGGTCATCGGAATGCTAGGACCATGGTAATTATAAACCCAAATATAGTAATGTATATTAAGGTCATCGAAATGTAAGAACTGTGGTAATTCTTATACTTGAAAAAGTTTTTGTACCCAAACAAAAAAGGCAGCAGAGATTGAATAATTACCTTTGTAATTCTTATTTTCATTTTGTGTATATCTTCTACATTTATAAATGGCATAGTTGCACCCCTGGTACATGCAAACATTTTAAGGATACATCCAAGGTCATGGTTGCACCTGAATGTCAAAAAAGATAAATTTTACTTTCCCTGGAATATATCTTCTACTTTAAATTATTGGGATGGATTTCAAGAACTGAAAAATTGTCAAAATAACTTGACATAGGTGTTCCTTTTAGCTCACCTGAACACAATGTGAGCTTTTGTGATTGTCCGTCGTGCGTTGTCAGTCAGTGGTCGTCCTTCATGTGTCAGAAATGTTGTCAAAAATTCTTTAAACAACTCCTTCCTAGTAATCAACGGGCCCATTTCAACCAAACTTTGTAGGAATATTCATTCTCAAGAGTTGTTTGTGAAATTTTGATTGTCCCCCCAAATATGGATGTGGCAGGATGCAGCAGTTTTTAAACCCGGAACCTTTAAAAATCTTCTTTACTGTGACAAATGGTCTGATTTCAACCAAAATCCCCCCCAAAAGTTGGCATGTCAGGTTTGGGCTTATTTAAACTCCAAAATCTTAAAACATATTCTCCTCAGTAACCAATAGGATGATTTCATCAAAGCTTTGCAGAAAGGTTCCTTGGGTGACCATTCTCAAAAGTTGTTATTGAAATTTTGATTAACCACCCTTAATAAGGGCACGGCAGAGCTTTGCTATTTGTCCATTGGTATGTACATCCATGCATCTATGCAATAGCTTATGAACTTAACTCCACCTAATTCCTAACAATTGTTTCTCTTGAGTAATAGTTTAAAAAGAATGTTAAGAACATAGAGTAAAACTTGCGTTAAGCTACCACCAAGGGGACCACAAAAAAAGCGGTCTTTTATTGTAATGGTCACTTAATACAAAATATGATAAACATGAGTGTTCATTTTGATAGCATTTAATAGATTGTCGGTCAAGTCATACTGAATCCAATGATGTTGGAACCCATTAAAATTGTCTTATTAACACAATTCTAATGGGTTCCAACAACATAAGATTCAATATTAACACATTTTTTGTTAAGAATATCCTCTTTTTTAGAGATTTTGCTTACAGTGAAGGGACTTTTTAACGATGGTCGCTTAATAGAATTGGTCGCTTAATAGACATGGTCGCTCGAGCAATATGGTCTGTAATTCCATAGGAGCCATCTTACTGTGTTTATCAAAGAGTTCTTCTCCACTAGCAAAATAATCCTTCCTTTGTTACTTTGAAAGGCTCAAGAGACACTGATTTTATGATATGACCTACGTTGCGGGAGTGAAATATCCCCGTTGAATATTTTTGATATTACACATGTGTTACTACACTAGTGAAATAATTATGCAAATGAGCCCAGAGCGAATAGCAACGCTATTTTGTAACCGCGAAAATGACGTCATAAAGTACATATTGCGACATCAGTTTTGAACGGCATTATAAGTTTCGCGGAAAATTGAAATGTTGAATGTCAAGAATTTTGATATTTTTTTTGCAAAAATCTGGGTCATATTATAAATAGAATATAAAATTTGTGTTCATAAAATACCAAATTTATTAAACTCGTCATCTAAAACAGATAAAAACTTGGCTCAACCTCGTTTTTATCGGTTTATAGATGACTCGTTTAATAAATTCGGTATTCAATGACCACTCATTCAATATCCTCTATATATTTGATGACTTCATTCTACAGACATATCAAGGGATCAGTTGTCGAAAAACTATTGTAAGTGCCTTTATACTTTCAACAGTTTTGCCCTGATGTCATTGGGCCACTTTTTCTGCCTTAATAAATGGTTCCTCTTTGAATTCAAATGTTTTATAAACTTTAAATTTTATATTACAGATAAAAGAAGCCAATTTCTGGGGAAATAACTTCATAGTGAGTGGTTCAGACTGTGGTCATATATTTATTTGGGACAGACATTCCACGGATCCTGTGATGTTGTTAGAGGCAGATAAACATGTGGTCAACTGTGTTCAACCTCACCCTTTTGATGTCTGTAAGGAAATATATGTTCTTTTTATTAGCTTGCCGGAATGAAAGTCTCGAAAGACTATTGTCATACCCTTGGATGTCGGCGTCAGCGTCAGTGTCGACTTCCACATTTGGTTAAGGTTTTTTATTTCTATCAATATTTACCCTAGAGGCTTAATATCTTACAGAAACACTAATTAGGGTAAAGGCTTTCATTTGAGACAAGCACCCATGTCAAAATGACCTTGAGACAGTGACCTTGACTCTTAAAAAAAACTTTAACAAAAAACTTTAACCGAAAAACTAAAACCAAGAAACTTAAACTTTGCTTATATTTTCTAAATGTTTTACCTAGGGACATCATTACTCCATATACACACTCACCAGGTGATAGGCTTTCATCAGAGACTAAGTGCCTTGACGTTTTGACCTTGACCTTGAACTTTTATGGACTTAGTTATTTTAACTAAAAACTTTAACCAAAAAACTTTAATCTTGCTTATACTTTCTGAAAGCCTTTACCTAGGGACATCATAACCTCATACACACACTCACCAGGTGATAGGCTTTCACCCTACCACCAGTAACCAAGGTCCTTGACAATTTGACATTGACCTTTTTTGTACTTATAAAGAATTAACACAAAAACTTTAACCTTGCTTGTACTCTCTGAGTGCTTGAAATTTGATTGTTGGTCAATCCTACTTTTGAAAACCCTCAGTGTAAGATAAATTTTCTGTCATTCATTGAACAAAGAAAGATTTGTTCATTGTACACAAAAATCAAACAATTATTGGAGCTTTATAATGGGCTCATATAAGATTACTACATTAAATAGGAGTGCATGAACACATGCACTGGAGGGGGGGATTTCATGTGATAATCTTATAAAATGCCCTAAATCCTGTTATTAGAATAAAAACAAAAATGAGACTCTAAAAAAATACTGCTCTTTATTTTTCTTAAATTCAGTTAAATTTTCTTGAAGTAACTATTGATATGTGTAAAACATCACCATTAGTTCTTGAGGCAGACTAAGGTATTGTCTAAAGAACCAAATTCTTGTTGAGGGATTTGGTTCTTTAGAAATGTTTAAGAATTAGATACGAACTGTCCTGAAATGAATGATAGCTGAAAAATGTTTGTTATGAGCCAGCCTCGAACCCATGTGGACAACAATATTCAAATACTTTGATTTACAAGTCCAATGCTTTACCACTGAGCCGAAGAAGATCTTCTCTGATGCGGGTGTCAGACATTGTATTTAAACCTACGAAGCTATGCAGGACAGTGGTGAGAGTAGTCTCCCATAACACACTCACCTTAAGAGTCATCATATATTGATGGAAATAAGCCTATCTAGGCAGTAAAGTGCTTTCTGAACTAACCAAGTCAGTACAATGCCGACATATATGGCTCAATGGCCAATCCCGACAAGCCCTCATATTACAATCATACTGTCCTCAAATGAAGCATAGCTGAAAAATTCTTGTTGGGAGCCAGCCCAGAACCCATGCGGACAACAATATTCAAATATTTTGGTTTACAAGTCCAATGCTCTACCACTGAGCCAAAGAAGATATTAACTGACACAGGTGTCAGACATTGTATTTAAACCAACAAAGCTATGCAGGACAGTGATGAGAGTGGTCTCCAAAAACATAAGTAATACACATATTTTATATTGATACAAGACAAATGCAGCCCCATTGGAGGAAATAAAATAATTAAAATTGATGTAATGTCATTTAATTTCTATTTCACTTTAGAAAAATTGGGTCAGCTCTCTAACGAGAACCAGAATGAAAAAAAAAAAATTGCCTTATATACTTAAAAGCATGAAAGAACTAAAAAATGTTGATGACATCATCAGCAAATTTGTTCTTGCCCAGTTCAATCAAATGAATTGGCAAGGGGAAATAATCAAGTTAGTATATTTATTGGTTTGGTATCTTCATTGGTTTAGTGGTAAAGCTTAGTAATAATCAGTTAGTCATTTTTTTCGGATTTTTTTTGGTAAAAGCATCATATGAATTCTTTATATATCATGTACCTCAACAGTCACACACCAAGATCATTTCAATCTAGATATTGACTGTAGAACAAAGTTTCTTTAGTGTTTTCAGTGGTTTATCGAGAAATAATGGTAGATTATCACTTGATATTCTCATTGCAAAAGCAGTAAAATTTTAAAAAACTTATACCCTGCTTTTGTGCATTTCATCCTATCTGACGTCATCTATGCGGGGCGAAATAAGTGACGTCACATTGAAAGTTGCTTAGCAATCACATGCAAAATGATGTGCTTTAGGAAAATATGTCTTAGAATTTTCACATATGTCTCATTTTTGCATAAAAGAAATAGAATAATCATTTGTTTTCCAATTAGATAGATTAATATTTCATTTTGTGAACAACAATAGCTATATTTTCACTTGTGGCTCTGCCACTAATGAAAATATAGCTTTTTTGTTAACGAAATGAAATATAAATCGATCCTACACTGAAACAAACGATTATACACTATTCAATTTGTTTTCAGTGCTTGCCTCAAGTGGAATTGACTATGACATAAAGCTATGGTCTCCACTGCATGATAAGAGTGCCTTTGATGAAGAAAGAGCTAAGGAGGTTAGTGTATCTTAATCTGTATAAAATCTATTACAGACTCAAGGTTATATTTAGAGAATAGGCACAACACTATTGTAATGGCCTCTGTGAATTTGAAATGAATATGTGCAGGTTGTGCAAAGCTCTGAAAATTTTAGCCTTTCTTTAACACCCTATTTAGACAATTTACTCTTCAAGAGACATTTGCTTTTTATAAGGTAAATACCAATTTCATTGCTAGGTTTTTTGGCCCTGAATATTAGACATTTTGTGTAATGATCTCCAGATGAACTTTATCTGATAAGATCAGCCCTGCGTTCAGTATGTTAAAAGGTTTCGCAAGCACTTTGAGATGATTCCCCACTTTGCACATGCACATACGTGCAAAGCGAGGTATCATTTCAAAAGCGCTTCGCTAACATTTTCATCCTGAACGCTGGGCAAGATTACTTCTGAAAATAATGTTGTTTTCATATTTTCTTAAATTTTTTATTTTTATGCCCCTGATAGGGAGGCATCATAAATTTGACTTGTCCGTCCGTCCGTCCGTCTGTCCGTCCGTCCGTCCGTCCGTCTGTCCGTCCGTCCGTCATTCCGTCCAAAAACTTTAACATTGGCCATAACTTCTAAATCAAAGCGGTGTCGGGGGCATTGTCATCTTACAGTGACAGCTCTTGTTTTTTTCGAAAATTAACCTTTGTTAACATGGAATATTCCTGCTTTGGCAGGAGTTACTGGCAAAGATCAGCTTAAACATCCCTGCAGTCTGATCTTAGTCTATTCCACCTGATTTTCCTTTTTAAGGTAGTGGAACAGTAATAGTTCCGCAACATTTCAGACCACATTTTCTTTCACAATGTTAACCAAGGTTTCCTAATGAAAATCATTAGGAAACCTCAGTTAACACTGTTAAAGTTCATTATTCCTGAAACATTGTAGAACTATAAAGGATCCACTACCTTAAACCAGATTTTTTTTCCAAAATAAATACTGAATCACAATAGATATAAACAGTACTTTCAGGATATTAATTTTATGGAAAGGTTATGATTCAGCATGACAAACATTAGTGCACTTTAGGGTAATAAGAAAATAGTTGTTTTATTGCAAAATAAGCTAGAATTTTCCGAGGCGGGCAATGCTGTTAAATGTTGCAGCGTGAGAATCACTTTCACATGTTTACCAATATGACACCCAAACACCAGCACCCCGTCATTTTCACACAATAAACTGGACTATTTGTTAGAAATAGTGTGTTTTATGTCAACTATAATCAACATTTTGGCTTTTGCACTAGACCAGCAAATTATTACCAGCAAATTTAGCAATATGCTTCTTTCAAAGTGACATATTATGTAATTTTTATTTGATGTTTTTTTGTTAAATTATCGAGAAATAAATGTAGAATATCAATTGATAAATTCTCTGCCAAACCAGTGAAATTTCCTAAAAACTTTAATCCTGCTTTCATTCATTTCACCATTTTGACGTTTTCTATGTGAAGCCTCATAAACAAATGATGCCATGATGTTGCATAGCAATCATGTGCAAAATGACATGCTTAAAGAAAAATTGTCCCAAACTTTTCTGATTTTGTCTCATTTTTGCAGTAAAGAAATAGATTTTTTCCCCCAGTAAGCTCTATTAATATTTCATTTTATGGGAAAAAACCTCTACATTTTCACTCGTGGCTCTGCCACTCACCAAATATAGCTTTTGTTGTTCATTCAATGAAATATAAATCTATCTTACACTTAAACAAACAAATATTCCTCTATGTATGTCATTTCCAGGTTATACATAGAAATCAAATAATGTTAGAGGAGACAAGAGATACTATTACAGTTCCTGCTGCTTTTATGCTTAGAGTTCTTGCTTCTATTAACAATATCAGATCAGGTAGGTGGCAATGTCAACTTCTATTTTGGTTGTAGAGATATTCTGTTCTAATGGTGCATAAAGTTGATAATCAGGGATCGACACTCACTCCAGTCCTCAGGCCCAAGGCCTTTGGATTTTAGGGAGGCTGGTAAATGTAACCATGCTGCAGGTCCTCCAGGCCTGTAGTTAATGATGGCATTTAGTATTTAAAATCTAGTTTTGAAAGATTATTGCCTTTCCAATACTAAAATTTGCATTACCAAATGGAAAATGTTGTAGAAAAGAAGAAATTGCTTGTTTTCTCTCCAATTTATCCGTTGAATTGCTAAAATTCAAACATGTTTTTAGCTCACCTGAGCACATCGTGCTCAAGGTGAGCTTTTGTGATCATAAAATGTCTGTCGTTCGTCGTGCGTTGTCTGTCGTCAGATGTCAACAATTTAAGTGTTTACACTCTAGAGGCCACAAATATGGTCCAATCTTTAAGAAACTTGGTCAGAATGTTCTTCAGGTCACTTGGATGAACCCTATCGAAAATGGATAGGATCCATACCATATCACGGGAAAAGGGGCCTTAATGACAATTTTCTTGTTTATGCTCTAGAGGCCACACATATGGTCCAAACTTCATGAAACTTGGTCAGAATGTTTGTCAGGTCACAAAGATTAACCCTAACTAAAATAGGAAGGATACATGCCATGTCACGGGAAAAGCGAACTTAATGACATTTTTCTTGTTTTTGCTCTAGGGGCCACAACTATTGTCCAATCTTTATGAAATTTGGTCAGAAGTTTTGTCAGATCGCAAGGATGAACCCTACTGAACATTGGAAGGATGTGTGCCATATCATTGGAAAGGGGCCTTAATGACAATTTTCTATTTTAAGGCTCTAGAGGCCACAAATATAGTCCAATTTTCATGTAACTTTGTCAGAATGTTTGTCAGGTTACAAGGATTAACCCTATTTAAAATGGGAAGGATATGTGCCATATCACGGGAAAAGGGACCTAAATGACAATTTTCTTTTTTACGCTCTAGAGGTCACAAATTTGGTCCAATCTTCATGGAACTTGGTCAGAATGAACCCAATTGAAAATGGGAATGATCCGTGCTATATCATGGGAAAAGGGCCTTAATGACAATTTTCTTGTTTACACTCTAGGGGACTCAAATATGGCCCTATCATCATGAAACTTTGTCAGAATGATTGTCAGGTCATAAGGATGAAGCCTATTGAAAATGAGAAGGATCCAAGCCATAGCATGGAAAAAGGGATCTAAATGACAATTTTCTCATTAACAGTCTCAGAGGCCTCAAATCCTAAAAGTACAACTTTGCTGGAAAATTATGTTTATTAAATCAGACAAAGATACAAAGATGAGCCATAATAGGACCATCATGGTCCTCTTGTTTTTCATGCAGGACCTGTTGTTATCAGGGAGGACCTGTAATATTTTTGGCTCACAGATCCTTCAGACTGGTTGCAAAAAGTACTTGGTGTCAAACCCTGCATAATTATACCTATATTATGGAATTTTTGTGGATTTGTAACCCTTTCCATGCAGTTCACAGTACACATATATTCCATTTGTACTCAAAACTTTGGCAGACATAATAGACTGAGATCAGCCTGAACATAAGTGTAGTCTGAGCAAACATTTAGCCCCCACCGTCTGCTTTCTGATCAACTGTTGTGGGTGAAATTTTAGACAAACCGGTTGATATGTCACAGAAATTGGTAATTTGTTTGAGACAAAATGTAATCACAGCATAATTAGTTATTAAGGTTGTGGAACCTTAATAGTTCTGTTACATTTCAGAACTTATTATCCTTCACAATATTAACCGAGGTTTCCCCATGAAATGATAAGGAAACCTTAATTAACACTTTTAAAGTTCATTACTTCCAAAACGTTGTGATGCTATTATGGCTCAAGTTGTACAACACAAATGAGAAATTTTGAATGCTGCCAATAGTGAGTTTTTTAAGATGATATCATTATAAAAGTATTTTCATAACATATTCCACTGTTTGATGTTATCCCTGTAGCAGTACTTAAATGAATTTAGTGCCTATACAATGTCTACACACTTACAACATTTAAATAAAGGGAAACTGTTATAATGACATAAAAATTACTATTTACATTCAACAAATACATAGTTTGGTGATATGTGCCTGCTTTTAATGCTTAACCAATAAAGGATTTTGTAAAATAGAAATCTATTTATCCTTTTATGCTGTTTAGGACATATTCCTGCTGTATTCAAATCTAAACTAGACATGTCGCCAAAAATGGCAATTTCATTGAAACCAAATTAAATTAAGTATGATTAGGGTTTAACACATACTTTGACACTTCCTTAGAAATCTGTATTTTAGAATTTTTTTATTTGGTCCTATGAAGTTTCTTTTAATTCTAAATCAGAAAAAGATTTTGCCAAAAAGAAAAGGATTATGTAAATGTTGATTATTCTGTGTATACAGGTAGAAGAACAGACAGATCTGAGGCCAGTAACACTGAACCACAACAGGGGAGAGAAGAAAGTGATAGTGATTGAACTTTGTTGTGTTATGTTGCTCAAACTTTGAGCATTTGCCTATTTCTAACTTAAACATTTGCCAATTTCTTACTTAAACATTTGCCAATTTCTTACTTCAACATTTGCCAATTTCTTACTTCAACATTTGTCAATTTCTTACTAAAATGTTTGCAATTTCTTACTAAAACATTTGCCAATTTCTTACGTAAACATTTGTCAAATTTCTTTATGGTTTGAAAGGTTTGCCCTCTTATCATTGTCTAAAGTGCCTGCTTATCATTTGAGCCTGTGTGTTACTTTTCCAACAATTTGAAATGTGCATGAGGTGCAAACATTGAGCAGCATAGACAGCCATCTGCTGTAAATATAATGTAACCTGATGGTGTATAGGTGCTTTGAGACCATATCTTTCTATCTATGTACTAAATACATAGCGAAGACTCTGGCCAGACTGTGCAGATGCACAGGCTGGTCAGAGTCTTTGCTCTGTACATATATCAAATTGTTGGAAATCTCACGCACAGGCTCATTTTATCAAATCTCAAAACCATCTCAATTTACAAGTAGTTCTGCTTCAAATGAGTTTAAAATTATTTAGAATAAATTAATTTAATTCACATTGATTGGTAAATTAGTTCTTTTTTTTTTTGAGCTTTAAATCTTTGAACGACATCTCCTCCTGAACCATTGGGCGGATTTCAATGGAATTTTACCAGAATGTTGCTTGGGAGACCCTTTCCAAAAGTTGCTCACAAAATTTTGATTCGCCCATAAATATGGGCGGTGGCTGGATGGCACTTATTTTGAGCCCAAAATCTTTTAATGACATCTCCTTCTGAACCACTAGGCCGAATTCAAGGAAACTTTACCAGAATATTCCTTCCGTGACCCTTTTCAAAAACTGTTTGTGAAATTTTGATTAGCCCATAAATATTGGCATGGCAGGGTGTGGCTTATTTTGAGCCCAAAATCTTTGAACTACATCTCCTGATGAACCGATGGGCCATTTTCAATGAAACTTGAGGATTTGGGTGCAATGTGGGCCATACCCAGTTAATTATTATAAGATAGGTCTTAAGAGATTTCAAAGTGATGTTTTCATTCAAAGAAAGCTTCATTTAATGAAAGTCTAAAGATGTTAAAGCCAGTGGAGCGATACAGGCCCTCTTGGGCCTCTTGTTCAATAACCCATGTTGTACAAACTCATAAGAAACAACAAATGAGATTATCCTATTGTGTTTTAACACCATCAGATTAGATTATGTTAATGTTTAGACCAATCATATCTATTTTGTAAGATATTTTTATTTAAGGTAGGGGATATTGAAAATGGTCGCATAATAGACTTGGTCGCTTAGTAGATGTTGTCATTGTCAGTCAGGAGGTCAAATTTATATGAGAAACTTTCTTTAACAGTAGCATTTTGTTTCACAAACACATCTTGTTTAAAATTTTATCAAATACCGTTATCTTCTAATATAAGCACCCTCCCTAATAGTGGCACCCCTTTCATTTTTTCTAAGAAAACCCACTTCAAATGCCTAAATTTTAGGAACTTGTTGAGACTTCTTCTTTAATTTGAGTTAAATATCTCAAATTCAAAGGGAAAGGGTCTAAAGACGACAATTTTAATGTTTTTTGAATCAGAAAATGGGTACTTTATTGAAGCTCCCTGACCATGTTATGTATAGCTTATATAAGGAGAAATACGGCACATGTTTTATTGTAATGCATACTTAGTGTGTCAAATAGTCTTTAATTTTTTCTAAAAGGATGAACTGTGACATGTTACTTTTAGTTTATTTGTTTGATTTGGTGCTTTGTTAAGTTTATTTTTCCAAGGGCTAATGGCAGAACTATTGTATTTGAATAGATTTATGCTTACTCCTCAAAATTCTAGTTGTATTTTTTTTTCCAAAACTCGAAATTTTTTCATTCTCCAAAGGAGAAAAAAAAAAGACAAAAGAATAAGAAAGAAAGTGAAGAAGATTCTGGAAAAGAAGGCATAAAGATTTTTTCATAAAATCTTATTGAACGGGGAAAATCTGCTTTAATTTTTCCTTTTAAACATAACAAATTCCTGAAATATTACTTAAAACAAAGAAACAGTTGATAGTCAGTAGGGCTTTCCATGCCTTGCATGGCTTCTTGTTAACACATTTTTTAAACCTTGTTATATTATAAAAATTTAAGCCTGTGTTTGACTTCTCAAACAATTTCACATTGGGCAAAGCACAGCCTCTGGCCAGCCTGTGCATCTGCACAGTCTGAACAGAGTCTTCATTATATGATTTATAGATAGATAAGGTCTAAAAGTATCTTTAGACATCCATGTAATCATCTGATTAGCTCGTCTGTTTGCCTGTAAACAAACTAGTTTGCCCTGAGCAATTGATATTAGTTAAGATGGTGAAAAAAAATGGTCAAAATAAACTTAATCAATGCAAAATATAAACAGTAGATTGGGGAAAAAGCGCATAAAACCTCTGTAGAATTTTAGTGATCTTGATTTTGTGGGCATGGGCCTTTATTCAATCTTCATTCTCACATATACTTAAACGCTTTTCGGTGGTTTATTGAAGAGTTGGTAAAATCACATCAAAAAATTAAAGTCCATGGATGATGGGGTTTTATTAGAGCATGGGGCTCCTTAAGAACTTTTAAGGTAATAGCTTATTGTCTCTAGAATGTTGTGATTGTTCATTATTTGCTTAGAATAATGCATTGTTCCTTAATTGGTAAAGTGATAAAAATGCTGTTATTTATTTATTTTCTTATGTTGAAAATAGAGAAAATAAATGAAATTGGGATTTGTTAATTAAATTGTGTTGTATTTATTTATTCAATTCTATGAAGAGAATATTTTATAACTGAAATTTACTGGAATGGTAATGGCCACCTAAGAAATTGTGATTGGTCCAAATATTTGAGAATTTCAACTATGTATTTTTTTTTTTGTTTATACTTGATTGAAAATCTCATTGGAGTAATCTTTTTTGTTCTGTTTTGCCAAAATTAAATGAATCTACGCTTTGCACACCTTTTGCAGTACATTTGTGGTGTACAAAAAGCCCTAGCAGACTGAGATCAGCCTGCACAGAATTGCTGTCTGAACTTGAGCCAGACTGATTTAAATACCCGGAGAATTGGCAATTTGTTTGAAACAAAATTGAAAATTCGACAAGATAAGTATTTACCCATTCCTGTTTTACAAAATTTTGGACCTTTCCAAAATCAAAGGTTTTGCAGACGAAAATTTAAAGTGGATTTAATTCGAAAAATAACCATTCGGTAGGGTAGAAAATAGTGTGGAAAAAGAAGAAATTGCTTGTCAGGAGCAATTTCTTCTTTTTTCACAATGTTTTCTCAATCATAAAATCACAGGCACGTAAAAAGCAGGGATTAAACAGCAAAGGGTTAAAAAGGCAAGGTCATAAAGGCTGTATGTTCTGAAATGTGAGCCATCACAGGAAAAGGGACCATCTGGGAACTCCGTAAAATAATTGTTTGAAAAAGAGATTGGCTATAGTATAGGTCAATTACTGGTCACATTTTAAAAACTCTTTCATAGAAAGGTAAATTGATCAGTCTAGATTCAGAAAATTATTAAAGCACATAAAGTTTCAACCCTTGTCAGTCTGCACAGCCCTCGCAGTCTGACTAGGGTCAACTCTTCACGCACTACCCAGATAGTCCCTTTTTGTGTGACGGCTCACAAATATTCTTTATTGAAAAAAAGCACAAATTACAAAAAAAAAACCAATAAATTCATGATGATCATATATTATACTCAACATCTCGAAATAAGTATAACATTATAAAAGATGAAATAGATCTCAAAATAATTTTACAAAAATAAGTAGTTTTTGTGCAAATGAATGCAAAACGAATTAAACACTTTAAAAAAAATACAACAAATATTTCTGTCTAAGCAACAGTGGAAAATCTCAAATAGATAAAAACATGTAGAAAAACATTGATCATTGGACCACAATAAATAATATCTATTAGTAATTTATCAAGTAATTATAGACGGTTATTTCAGTAAAAACTATTCACAACTTAAAGATATCGTAAAAGCCCTAGTAGAACCCTGCTATTCTATTAGAGTCATCACATTTCCATTTCAAAAGGGATAGGCTTTTATTAGTTGTTACTGTATAAACATATAGGTAGTTACAGCTGTATTGCGCTGAGCCATCGATATTTCTTAAGACAGTATATGAAAAGATGGTCAAAATAAACTTAATCCATGCAAAATATTAGCATTTGATTGAGGAAAAGGTGCATAAACCCCATGTTTAGTTTTTAGTGATCTTGATTTTACGGGTATTGGAATTTATTAGAGACTTCAAGAGATTATAAATTCACATCAAAATGGTCCATTTTAACCTCAAAATTATTTTATCAATGCATGGGGCCCTATTACAATTCTTACGGTATATACTCTAAATTTCCCGTTTTATAAGTCGGTTGTATTGACCTGACTTTGACCTCTAGCATATTATGTCATTGATATAAAACATTTGTTTCATAAAAAAGTCTATCTCAGGTCAACTAATACTATACATTCTGAAAGGGACTTTACCACTAAAAAAACAGAAAAACGCACAATTTTCAGTCAAATTTGTCTGAGAGTTTTTTGTTTTAGATATTCATTATTTTGGTCTCTTTTCAATTCTATACATTTATATTTGTAGAATTTGTCTTTGAAAAAATTCCGGACCTTCAGAAATTTTCTTAATATGGGCTTGAAACACAGGGGTAAATCTTAACAGTGAATTACGTGATTAAACTAAGTCATACATTATGGTGACTATTTTTCAATAAAGGAAAGTAGCTATAACCACTTTCTCTTTATTTATTTTCAGTAAATTATTTCCTTTATAGATACAACACTGAACAACTGTCATACTAACTATCTGTACATTCATTATTGCTATTCTAAACAGTATTGTCGATGCGGATTTGTCAGATTTTTTGCAGTCAAAAAACAGTAAACAAAACATTATGTTAAGATCAAATTGTTTACAAGAATTCATAATTCTGGTTCTTATTACACTTTGCAAGACTTTTGGAATATAAGATAGGCTAATTGGTGATTTTGAGAGATGGTATTGATCAAAAATACACTAATTTTTACAAAAAATGTCTGGTAACATAGGTCACGGCTTATGCAATAATACTTGTATTTAATTGAGTTTTTACTTTCTTTTTTCTATTCGAATGAATTACTTTAATGATTATTCCATTCTTATCATGTAATTTAAGCTCCAAATCTCTTTTCAAACCTTTTTTTGTTAACACACTTGAAGTAAATGTATTCCCTTAAACTGAGACTATGAAATAATTTCTTGAAAAATTGTTTAAACTCAGTTTTCATATGAAAATACTTTTTCTCATAATTAGGATTTCAGCCTTAAATCCAATTTTTTTCTTCCAGACGGCTAGATAATCAGTCAAATTTAACCCTTTCCTGTCCAATCCCTGGTTTTTACGTCCTTAAGATTTTGTAATTGAGAAAACATTGTAGAAAAAGAAGAAATTGCTTCTGACAAGCAATTTCTTCTTTTTCCACACTATTTTCTACCCTACTGAATGGTTATTTTTCAAATTAAATCCATTTTAAATTTTCGTCTGCAAAACCTTTGAATTTGGACAGGTCTAAAATTTTGTAAAACAGGAAAGGGTTAACCTTGTTTTTTGTTTTCTTACACTGCAATTTTGCAAAAGCAAAGTGGAAAAGTGGAAGGGAACACAAAGTTGAAAACCAAATAAACATGCTTTATAATGTCTTTGACCCACTAAATTTTGCCAAACACCAAGAAAAAAGTTTCTGTTCACATAAAAAGTATCATTTTAATAGTTTTACAACAACATGAAATTAAAAGAATACATAAATGTAGATATAAATTCTTGATTGAATCCCCATAGTGAAACAAAATATATTTTTTCCACATACCTATTGTATTATCCTGGCTTAGATGAAAATCATTTGTATTTCGGGCTTATGTAAGGTTTAATAGTTTCTGTATGTAGTCTTTCAATATTTAGGCTACTAAATTTCTTACCATTAACAAGATCAAAAACAATTTTCTACCATAATAAATGAATTTCTTGTTTTTGAACTATGTTACCAGCCGTGTGTGATTTAAGTTACCAAATGACACTATGCTTCATGGCTGTTAAATCAAAAGAATCACCATACAGGTCTAACTTATGTTTATTAGAGTTATCCAAGCTAGCATGAAAGGCATACATGTGTTTTCAACAACATATCTAACTACCAATATTCGAGCTTTATTCGACCTGGTATTAAATGTGGCATCTCTTGATAAATTCTAAGTACTAACCTTATAATCTCAATTCTAATTCGTGTTTAGTTGAACACCAAGTATGTTACAATGATCGCTTAAACAGTTTCAAGAGTAATTTTTATGCGAAATACGATGCAAGGTGCATTTTACTGTTAACTATAGTAACGAAGTTCACAATAACATAGTTCACTAATACTGATTAATTGTAGTCAAATAATGTGTGATATAGATACTTTACAAACTTTACAAAATAAAATTGAAGGGTACAAATCAAACCTTAACTGACAAAAGTTAGAATGAATATATTTACTTCTTAAAGCAGTTCTGTATGGCAACGTAGTTCACTTCTATTTCTTGAAAAATGAAAGTCTAATTTAGAGAGTGGAAGACGATTTCTTTAAGAATTTCGGGCAACCATATAAATTGTTAAAATCAATTTGTATCATATGTGAAGCTTTTTAACATATTATCACTTCCTTACGGTTGTTCGAAATCATTTCTATATTAACCTCAAAGCGGTACTTCTTGTGACATTGATTAAAAAGCTGTCAAAAAATAAATAAGATACCTTTGCATCTTGATTGTGTTTCAGCTAAAAATATCACATTTTAAGGCAAATGTGATTAATTTGTCAAAACAAATAACATAAAAGAAACCCCGTCGAGAACCAGGTAAAACGTGTTTCCCTAAAACTGGACACGCGATTTTACACATTTTTAAACACCATTATAAAATCCAATAATTTCATGATTTAGCGGAATAAATACTTATAATTATTTTTTTCAGACAGACATTGACCTCCCCTTGGCATAGGAACAAAATTTGGTGTCAAATCGTTTAAAAACATTCGATTAAAATGGCTTTGGACATCAATTTTCCCTAACTGTGCGTTTTTCTGGTTTTTTAGTGTTACCTAAATGATCAGTGACTTGTTGTTTGACATAAGACTATGATTGAATTTTCTGTGGTAATGATTTACAACCGTTTGGCGTGACAAACTACTTTCTCGCTATTTGGGAGTGTGAAATACTGGACTTCAAAGCATTCTCTCCAGATATTTTCTAGTGTAATATATGGTAAATTGGGGTTTCCACTGTCGAGGAGAGTTACTCGAGCTATATTGGGATGATTGAAGACGTCATCAAGAATCATCCCATTGGAGAGTTCCGTTGTAGTGTCATGGATCACTGGTTTCCAGCAATCGAATGTGATGTCATCAGTTTCGTCATCAGAACTGGCACCAAGCACGAGCAATCCAAGGCCTCCTGTTCCCGCAGCTAAAAACCCTGTAACATGAAGATAATACAACTCAAGACACAACATAATAATCCCCGCCCCCGATTTTATCTGCTGAATACATAGCCAGGGACTTAATTCAAAAGACAATTCGAAAATGGAGGACTTTTGCGTTGCTATTCAAGCTTATACTATAATTTCGACTACAGCAGCGGTCTGTTTATCGTCGGTCCACTATGTACATTGGTTATAGCTTGCATGAGTAAGAAACCCCAGTTTTTATAATGCTTTTATGTGGATTATCGAGAAATAACAGTAGATTATCTCTTGATAAATTCACCGCCTTACCAGTGAAATTATCAGAAACTTATACCCGCTTTCATTCATACTCTATGTGACGTAACCTAATAAATGACGTCATCATGAACGTTGCTGTGCAATAATATGCAAAATGACCCACTTTAAGAAAAATGTCCAAATATTTCCACAATTTGCCCAATTTTTGCATTAGAGAATTTATAGAATATTCGTGTGTTTTTTTGCCGCCACTCGTGAAATTTAGCTTTTGTTGTCCACCCGATGAAATATAAATCGCTCTTACACTGAAACAAACAACTAACCTTTATCCATTACGAGGTCTACTTCCAAGGGTGTAGCTACCATTACCTACATAACGCGAGTGCGTAATAGAAATAAATCATCTTTCGAAAAATATCGCTTATTCAAGCTGTAGTCTCTATGTTTTGATTATTCACCAACGCTCAAATCATAAAAAGGGGAGCGGATAAAGGGCAATAATCTTTTGTCAGAGTCCACATATCTCCTTTTTCCTTATGTATTCTATAGTGGTCGCCGTCTGAATGCTTAAAAAATTCAAAATCCTAGTTACGCCCATGTCTTCCGCTCATATGGTACCAAGATCTGTACATTCATTAGAGGATGTTATGTGACGCTAGGTTTATTTCATATTACATAACAAATCGGACTCGTTACACAATAAGGAGCATCTGTGAACTCCGTTACATTAACATTTGAAAACAAAACTTCGTGCCCAGGGGCCTGTTTTACTAAACATCTTACGATCACTTTTTGCGTAAGTCAAAAATTAAAGTTGCTTCTACAGTAGTAACTAAATATTGGATTCTGCAATGCAATATCTCATTAGAATCGTCTTCTAAAGACGATTCCAATGATATATTGCATTGCAGAATCTAAAAATGAATGAAATCACCAGGTACGATTTGTGATTTTGACTTACGATCATTTTTTTCGTAAGACGTTTAGTAAAACGGCCCCCAGGTGAGCTAAAAAAGCGGGATTGGGACCAGCTGAGCACAACCGCAAGTCACAGTTCGGAAATACTTTTATGGAAATTTAAATGACCATGATTGATTCGGAATAAGGCCAAAGATCGAGAAGTTTCAAATCTGGTCAGCCTGCGCAGGTCGCGCAGACTGACCAGGATCTGTACTTTTCGCATTTCCCAGATGATCCCTTTTCGCGTGACGGGTCACATATGGATGCATTAACCTACTCCAATAATTTGACATACCAATTCCGAGACCGGTGCTTCCAACACCAGTAGCCGAAGCGCCACCAGCAATTGCCCCGCCCACAGCGCCCCAAATCGACCCAGACGCAGCGGCTCCGGTTATTGCTCCACCAGACATCCCAACACCAGTCGCAATTGCCACTGCGTCAGTTGTCGCCTTAGTTGCAGCGACGGCGCCAGAGGCTATACCCACTCCTGCCCCGGCGACCGCCTCTTTTCCACCATTTACGACGGTAACTATTGCTACTCCAGTTCCTAGTACCATCGTCTGTAAAACAAGCAACAGCAAACGGGATGCGCTTGAGCATATGGTTTGCTTACAGTTAACAACATCGTAAACTTGACACGGTGAATGATTTTGGAATGATTTTGGAATGAAATTGAATGAGTGTGTGGGGCGAGATTTGAGTGAATTTAATGGGAGGTAATCCTATATAGCAAATTTTGTTCAGGATGAACAAAATTAGCTATATTGATTATATCCATTTAATTAAATATGCATAAAAGTTCTTTAAATAGCTTCCTATTTCTTCAAGAACCAATCAGACCCTAAAGATTTCAATAATTTTAGTGAAATCACGATATCCTTCTTGTTTTATAAATTTCGAAGGTAGTTGTTGATCTTATATTTTTTAGTCATTTGGGCGTTTTTGAATAATTTGAGTGTTTGGAATGAGTGAATGGAGCACTGAGTGAGCGATTTAGAATGGTTTTGATTGAGATGAAAGTCAATTTCACGATGTAACTAACTGTACTAAGCCTAAATCTCCTGATACATGTGTAACCATATACTGAAAAAAATGATTTTTATAAACGCGAGAAGCACCTTACATTAAAAGTCTTTTCTTGAAATCCACCCCATGGACATAAGGCAAACGAGAAATAAGCCTTTGGCGACGCCAACCGAGGCAATAATTTCAACAGATTGAATTTTTTTGAAGATATCTGAGAGAAGGCCACCCATTTATCATTCCCGTAAAATTTAATTTAAATCAATTCAATTTTTTTAGAGTATTTTTGAAGTAATAGTTAATTGACGAACGCTCGAACAGAGGAGAGATCTCCATAAAAATTAATCAGCTGGCATTTGGGCCAGTGGAGCTAAAAACCGAGAGGACTTTGACAAGTGCGTAACTTCCATTACGCAATTTACGCAAGTGCGTAAAAGAAATAGCCATCTGTTGAAAAAATATCGTTGATGAATGATTATAATAGCGAAACTACAGCTTATAAAGCTGTAGTTACGATGTTTTGGTTATTCACCAACGCTCAAATCATAAAAAAGGAGCAGACGAAGGGAATTCATGTTTTATCACAGTCCACGTATCGGCTTTATCCTTTATATTTTTTGGTTGTCGCTTTCTTAGAGCGTATAAAAGTCCTAGATGCGCCTATGTTTAACACCATCTTGTGCTACTCCCTTGATCTATAAAGACAGGTTTAATATCATTCAAATTATAAATGAGCAATGCTTTACTGGCGCCAATCTAGGAATGGAGACCGGGCGTACAAGGGCATGTTTTACTAAACATCTTACGATTATTTTTTGCGTTAGTCAAAATAAAGCTGCTTCTATAGTAGTAAAAAGAATATGGAATTCCGCCATGCATCATCTCATTGTAATCGTCTTCTACAGACGATTCCAATGAGATATTGCAAGGCGGAATATGATGAATGAAAACACTAGGCACAATATGTAATTTTGACTTACGATTATTTTTTTCGTAAGAAGTTTAGTAAAACGGACCCCTGAACTTTATGGATAAGTTAGAAAATTTAAACAAAACAGATAAAAAAAATCGTTACTACAGGATTGTTCAAAATGTATTTACGATATTTTGATCCACTTGGAAATATTATAAGATTAATTTTAGTTGACACTCCCCCCCCCTTTTTGGTTCCGCCCTTGTTTTGTATCGAAAAAAAAATGAGTAAACAATAGTTACTTACCTCAACCGGTTTTCAGCTCATAATGAAACATTACATCTAACTGTTTTTCTGGGTATCCACAATTGTTAAGATTGTGTAATCCATGAATTCGTAAGACGTGGAAAACCTCAAATTTAAACCCAAACCCGTTTTCCAAAATTTGATTGCCTACACTGTTTCTTTCTCAGTCTTGCGTGAAGGAATCCAAACGTTAGCAAACGTCGAGAAATTATATCCTGCTTGCATATGAGGACACGTACAAAGCCATTTAGATGGAACCATTTCTTCATGCGTATCGAACGCCGGGCTGATAGTGCTTAGAGCAACTCTGTTGTAACAGTGTTGGTCCCCCCAACTAGCCCCGAATTAATACCATTAGTCAAACTATAAGGTATTCTCTAAAGTTAAGAGAATATGATTGAAATATTCAAACGAAAAACGGCTTTGGGCAATTGTCTCTTAAAGATAGGGGTCGCTCTATAGAGATGGTCGTTCGAGCAAGATCGATGATCTATGCGTTTTTTGCGCAGTTCTTTTTTTTTTTTTTAACCAATTACCAATATTTTAAAGTCGATCTAGTAATTGAATTCAAAGAAGTTGCATACGTCAGATTTTAGTCCGCGAACTTTCAAAAATCCCTGTCTTTGTGTTACTTGAGAAAAGATTGTCGACAACGAGGAAATTGTTTCTTCAAGAAGCAATCTCTTCTTTTAAACTAATGATTTTTAAGCTTTTTATGTCCCCTCTTTCGAAGCCGAGAGAAGTTCAGTGAACAAGACCCTTAACTCTACTCATCATGTTATCTAATAATTGCCTTTTGTTGAATTTATAAATTGATTTTTTCCGGAGCATATCTCAAAAACTATGCAAGCTAGAATCACGAAACTTCTCAAGTGGATAGAACTCATTTAGGAAAAGTGCAGTGCTTAAAAGCCGTAACTCTACACGTCATAGTTTTTGAGTTATTGACCTTTGTTAGTTGACAAAGAATATATGCTATCGACCTGTACTTATGGGGCCTACATATGTAACAAAACATTTTTGTTTTTTTCCTGAAAGTTGAAAACCTTGAAAAGGCCTAGATCTAGTTATGTAAAACTGTCCTCCAAATTTTGCAAGATGATACATATAAGTCATAGATATTTTTGAGTAAAAAACAAACAAACAATCTTTCTTCCACGAATCGAAGGGTCAAATTAAAGTCGGGCTATTTACGGACTGATCGCAGGGAAGTGTAGTAGCCTATAAAGGCGGCCGAGTTATTTTAGAACTATCGACACAGACGAACAGACAGCACCAGGATCTTTTTTCAACGAGAAAGACATTTTATGGATGTGTGAGTGAAAAAAAAAAACAACATCGTAAGTAGCCTACCTTACAATAGTTTTGCACTAACCATAGGCGTAACTAGATTTTTTTAATTTATACGCACTCAGAAGGCGACCAACATAGAATATATTAGGACAAAGGCGATATGCGGACTGTGACAAAAGATGAATGTCCTCCGTTCGCCCCCCCCCCTTTCAATGATTTAAACGTTGGTCAATAATCAAAACTTCGCAACTACAGCTTGAATAAGCTGTAGTTACGATGTTATGATCACTCATCAACGATATTTTTCAAAAGGAGATTTATTTCTATTCAGTACGTACTTGCGTAATGTGCGCAATGGGAGCTACGCCCTTGCTTACCTTTCGAAACGACTAAACAAGCCAATTTTATAGACAAGTCCTAGAATATCTAGTTTTATTTTCTTTCTTACGGAAAAAGAGTAAAGGTTTCCCAATATTTACGGAAAACCACATTCGGGTTTCCTAGATATGCTAAATATAGATATTTAACAAGATGGAAAAACCCATACTATGCAATGTGAAAATACTTCATTCTAAGCAGGAAGTTTCGGCTTCAAAGGTAAGGATTTTATTTCTGACTTTTAAAACCCTTGTCACGCTGAATATTGTTGCCTTGACAGAGGGTATAGACAATGATCAATTTGAACATGTATGCAGTCTGATCTTATTCTGTAGGGTAGGGTGGGGCAAAACGCCCCTTGGGGTTAAACGCCCCCCACCGATTTCTCGGAAGTTCCATCATATGTGACGCTATTTGGTCCTTAATATCAAAACTTAACACGATAAGGTTACTCGTATAAAAAGATAAACTTCTGTCATTAAAAAGCAAGAAATAAAGTGAAAAAATTGTTTTGAACCTTATCCTTACAATAAAGTGTAATCTTTTGTTTCGCGTTATACTGTCCCGGGTTAATATTATCTTTTTGCACCCAAATATATCTATTATGCATTATATTGTGATTTTAATCATTAACACAAAATTCATAAACGCATTTGATACGTTCGGAATATTTTGATTTTGAAGGAATGTTCCTTCTGGGGGTAAAACGCCCCACTAGGTCTGAGGCAAAACGCCCCCGGGGCGTTTTGTCCCATTCACCGGGGGCGTTTTGCCCCATTTGAAAGAATTTTAAGTTGTGTTTTATAACAAATGCCAATGTTGCAATGTGTCTAAGTGAGGGTTTGATTGATTTGCTATATAGGCATATAAAAGTATTTTATTAAAAAAGAAATTCAGAGATAGGGCCTACCAGGATCGAAAAGAAAGGAGATATTTTCTTTGTGCAAGCTAGTCTTTAATGCCCCCACCCTTGACACACACCCTTATTAATAGCATATCTATAGAGGATATACGTGATTGATAGAACATTCTTTCTGAACGTTGAAATCTTCTTCTTATAACTGGAAAATGCATCCCTTGATATTTTAATCATAAACAAAGATGAAAGATCGGTAATGCAACAATTAAAACTAACGTCATCATAACGTCGGTCTGACGTAATGTTTCATCAGATGCCATCCACTCGGATTTTATGGAGGATAATTATGAAGGACAATTTGTCTCAAATATGAAAGAATACCAGCATTTGTTTAATTCATTTCCATTTGCAGAATTAGTCAAAATTCCATTGTCAGGGGAATTAAACTATAATATCGAAAATAACAGAACGTTTATCTACTGTTCAGTTTGAAAATACATGTATGTATCATTCAAAATAATGGAAAGGGGCAATACGCCCCCGGGTGCGTTTTGCCCCATACACGGGGGCGTTTTGCCCCGAGATTGGGGCAAAACGCCCCTTTCAAAAAAATAATGTTTTCGTGATTATCATCAAGATGTGACTGCATAAGGAATATAAACGAGTTCCATTATATCCGGTTAACTAAACTGTTTATCACAATCCAGAAAACGCCTCAATATCTTCATTCGTTTCCAAAATATGACCGATAATTCATTTGGGGGGCGTTTTACCCCACCCTACCCTACCACCTTATTCGCGCTATAAACCAGAAGTTGAAAAATTAAATTCTCAAAATACATGTAAATACTAGATTACAAAGCTGATTCATACGTAAGTGTTATTAGATTATTTTATTTCATACCTCCATGATCTCAACGAGTATGTCTTAATGCCAATGAGGTATGAAAATGAAAACCATTTCACACTCCGAAAACACAAACCGGATTAATAAAATTGTGATTAGGTTTTTAGTTTCAAACCTCCATGAATTCAACAAATACTTTCTTCATAACGTATGTTTTGATAACATGAGGCACTAGATCTAGGTAGAAATTTATCTATTAAATAATTTAAAATTAAATTTTTAATGAGACTGCTTTTTGCGGAGGTCAACTAAATACCTGCGTGCACATTTTTCATTGGGAAAATGTAACCATTTTTTCAGCCAATCAGAATACCTGAATCTTAATGGATACAACAAATATGTAATTGTGAATATTTTAGCTCAACTACGTGCCGAGGTTGTCACGGTTTATTTTCACGATGGCGTGAATCGTGCGTCCATCCGCAAATTTATCCTTCCTTCAAAACGAAAAGACAGATCCTTTTCTCAGAAATAATTTGATAACCATCGTGCTTAAGGTAGTGGAACCGTAATAGATCCGCAATGTATCGGAAGTAATGAACTGTAACAGTGTTAACCGAGGTTTCCTAATGATTTTCATTAGGAAACCTCGGTCAACATTGTGCCAGTTCATGAGTGCCGAAATGATACGGAACTATTACGGGTCCACTACCTTAAGATCAGCTTTTGTGATCATCGGGTGGTCGTCCTCTGTCGTCATCAATTACAACGTTAGCACTGAAAAGGCCACACACAAGGGCGTAGCTCCCGTTACGCAATTTACGCAAGTGCGTAAAAGAATTATTTCTCGGTTGAAAAATATTGTTAATGAATGATCATAACATCGAAACTACAGCTTAATCAAGCTGTAATTTCGATGTTTTGATTATTCACCAACGCTCAAATCATACAAAGAGAGCGGTTGGAGGACATCTTTAGTGACAGTCTACATATCGCCTTTGAACTATGATGCTGATTGCGTAAACATTTCAAAATCCTAGATAAGCCTATGACACATTTGGTAAACTTTTCATGAAACTTGGTCAGAACAATTAAGTCTTTATCAGCCCTGCGTCCAGAATGTCATAACTGTTTAAACATTTGCGTGCATGGCGGAGTATAATTGGAAAACTTTTTGGACTTTTTTTTTCATTCTTAACGCAGGGTTGGGCGACCCTATCGAAAATGGGAAAGTTCTATTATAAATCGTGGGAAAGTGGGGCCCTTACGACAATTTCATTGTTTACAACCATTCTATGGGCAAACATTTTGGCAATTTCTTCACAACAGAGTCTTTGTTAAAACTTTCATTGAAGTTTGACTTCGTATTTTCAACGGCTCCTAAGATGATTTCAGGTGTGCGATCTAGGGTCTCTTTGGCCCTGTTGTTTCAACTATATACAGTTACCAACATCGTGAAATTGACAAGGTGAATGATTTTGAAACTTTTTTCGAATGAAATTGAATGAGTGTGTGGAGCGAGTTTTGAGTGAATTTAATGGGAGGTAATCCACATCGCTAATTTTGTTCAGGATGAACAAAATTAGCGATATTTATTACCTCCCTTTAACAAAATATGTAAACAAGTCCTATAAATAGCTTCCTATTTCTTCACGAACCTATCAGACGCTTACAAATTTTATTTTGTCAGTAAAATCGCGATTTTCTTTCTAGCTCTATCTATTACATATGACTTTGTTGATTCTATCTTTTTCAGTGAGTTTGGAGCGATTTTGAATGGTTGGAATGAGTGTTTGGAATGAATAAATTGTGCGTTGAGTGAGCGATTAAGAACGGTTTCGATTGTCAATGTCACAATGTTTCTAACTATATTACAAAACTGCAGATCTGAAAGAGGTCAGCCATTTCATAGTTTTAAATCAATGTCTTACAGAGGAAAAAACAAAATTAAAGTTCTTCTTTGACCTCATCGACACTTCATATTTCTTATATTACTGAAACTTGAAATATAATTGTGTAATTAGTTTCAGAGCCATGACTATATTGACTGCAGGTGCGTGTGGGTTCATCACTACAACTTCAGGAGGAATCATTCCAGCTGCAGTCGGAACAGCCGCCGGAGTTATCGTTACTGGTGTCCGAATTTGGGTACAGTCTGATCCCGCTAACGTGGCTATAGGCGCGGCGTTAGGGACGGGTTTATCGTCTGGGGCAATAAGTGGGGCCATAGCCAGTAAGACATTCGCCGGCTCTGCGTCCGGGGCGCTTATAGGCGGCTGTTCGTCTGCTGGTGTTGGTTCGGTGTTAGCGGGTAGTATGGCTGCCGCGGGAGGAGCTATTGCGTCAAATCCGATTGGTTTGTTGACAGTTGGAACAACGTTTGAAGAAAATGGTGTTTCATTCGATTGCTGGAAGCCTGTCATCCATGAAACATGTGTGGAAGCATCCTCTGGAATGAAACTGAAAGATCTGGTGACACATCCAAACGTTAAGAATGTTACTGTTGACAACAGATATTTGATGCCTAAAATAGAACTGGAGAACGTTTGGAACGAGAAATTTGAAATCGAGTATGTTTTTCTAACGGGCAAAGAGAAGCTGTTCTGCCACGCTGCACCCTGTCTATAAAGGATAACGTCGCTTTATTTCTCAAACCCTGTAGCTACAGCTAATATAATGTTGTAACGGGTTTTAGTATTTGGCAAAAAATGACATAATATTATGTACCGCTGTTTCTGATTCAAGAGTATCAAATATTGATTATAAAGAGGATATTGAATGAGTGATCATTGGATACTGAATTTATTAAACGAGTCAAGTATTAACAGATAAAACGAGGCTGCGCCGAGTTTTTATCTGTTTATAGATGACGAGTTGAATAAATTTTGTATTTTTTAGCACAAATTTTATATTCTATTTATAATATGAACTGAATTTTTGCGAAAAATCGTCAAAATTCTTGAAATTCAACATTTCAATTTTCCGCGAAACTTATAACGCCGCTTGAAACTGACGTCAAAATATATGCATTATGACGTCATTTTCGCGGTTACAAAATAGCATTGCTATTCGTTCTTAGCCCATTTGCATAGTTATTCCACTAGTGTAATATTACCTGTGTAATATCAAAAATATTCAACGAGGTTATTTCACTCCTGCGACGTAGGTCATTTTATAAAAGTACTTACTTTAAATGTTTGATACTATTTTCATATTTGCTACTGGATACTTATATGGTAAATTTTCCATTCGTCCTCATCATTAACTTTAGATGTATGTTTAACATTCACAACTAATAATTCAACTTAAATGTTTCAACTTCACTGTACTTCAGGGATCCGTTTCACTAAGCTTCTTACGAACAAAATAATCGTAAGTCAAAATCACAAATCGTACCTGTCGTTGTTAGATTCTGCCTTGCAATATCTCATTGGAATCGGCTTTAGAAGATTTTTCATGGCAAAATTTCCTATTCAGGTACCCCTTTACAAGCAATTTTGATTTTTGACTTCAGCAAAAATTGATAGTAAGATATTTAGTAAAACGGGCGTAAGTTACCTTGGTTATGTTATTTTTTGTTTAGAAGAATGCTTTTGTTTTGAAAGATAAATATGAATATCATAAATTTTATCGGTTGTCTGTTAATTGTTAGCTCGGCTGATTTCGGAGAAAACCCATAGGTATTCCTTAAGCATTGGTGCATTCGGAACATCGCTCTGACTTTTCCGTAAACTGGAAAGTACCTCGGGCGTAAGTGTAGTAATTTTGGGTCATTTTAAAAGTGATTCGGTTCTAAGGATAGGTTATTCAATAAGCTTGTTAATTCTTTCCGATCGTCTGTGGAGATCTTTTGGGCTTATTATAATTTGATAATAATTTACAAGACTAGACGCAGTAAATCAATTCGTCTTCAAATTTTAAAATGACCAGTTTTAACCATTTGTTGTTTTTGTTTTTCGCTTTTGAAGAAAAAATATTTACTCATATCTCTTTCAAATAAGGCCACGGGCCTTGATTCTTCCAGAGTTTTCCGGTGATATAATACAAAGTTTGTATTTATGCTAAAATATTTCGTCTATTTCTCAATAGATGCTAGTTAACTTACACACTACTGAAGTCTGTTCATCCGCCGAAATTTCTTTCAAATTTGAATCCTTAATTCCAAAAGGTTAATTGACAACGAGTCCTTAAAGACGACATGTATTAAATCAAAGTGCTGTCAGCACTGTAAATCGGGTATCATTGAGAGGGTAGTGCAATAGTTCGTCAATCAAAAGTGCTCAAATTTGGACAACAAATGTTGGTAAAATATTTGCCCAATTTGTGAGTTTTTTTGTCTTAACACTCCATCTTTTCGAGGACATCGCCAGCTCATCCAACTGGAGTTTACAGAATTATATCCACTCAACTTGAGAGATATGTCACAAAACATTTCCATTCAACTTGGGACTGAACCCAGTTCATCTAAGATTGATTTTCCAACATGCTTCCAACTGCGCTATACGATCAGACGACAAGGGGGTAGAACCAGCATCAATTTGATGCCTGAAGGAAGAATTTATATAGAGGCAAATAATGGCAAATCCCGGTCATGTCTCTGCAGTGTATAGGCACAGTAACAGTAGCGATGCCAAAATTGCACATGAAATTTCAACAAAATTATTTAGCCTTGGTCCAGTGGACTGGAAAAGCCCTTTTTCGCACAGAGAGAGCTGAAAGTTAGAACACAATTGGGAACAATTTTATCCAGTTAACAATGCCGCAATATCGGATAAACAATATTTCGTAGGTGTTTTTATAAATCTCGTAACTACGGCTTGAGTAAAGCCGTAGTTACGATATTTTATAACAGCACCGACGGTTTATCAAAACGTAACGGTAATTCTAGGCCTAAGCGCAGTTTGTGACGCACCAGCCTCTCGTTCGAGAGGTCCCGGGTTCGATACTCGGCCGCGGCAAATACCTTTTCAGACAAAAATGTCGTCCATCAATGGTTTGATATTGCAAACCTATGTGATGGAGCAGCTGGAGGCTGGGTAAGGGTGCTGTGGTAGTACTTGTATAAGAAACAATAGGAATCCATGGTTAGGTGCTCCAGCCGCTCAATATAACCACATCAGTCGAAAACAGCGTAAACCGTAATAAACCGATCAAAATCAACGCATTTGCAAAGAAATCTGTGCTAACAAGAGGAAGGAGGAGTAAGGAATTGTTGTTGTTGTTCTTTTATGAAATATAAGAAGTTGTTTCCCCTTTTTCACAATGTATCCCCTCCGCAGGGATAGACATTGATCACATTAAACGGGTTTTAGAACATTAAATTAGAACAGCACGAAGATAATTTCAATTCTTTTACTCAACCGAAAAGCTTGTTAAAAACGCTTAAAATACTAATTGGTATTTACTAAAAACGAAAATTACATCAAATTACGTATAAGCCTCTTCCTTTTTGTAGCAAAAGTAAAAGAGATAAAAAAAAATTTAGATTGTAATTGAAAAGGCCGTTTCTGCGTTGTTTGTCTTGAACAAATACCTCAGTGGATAACATGCAAAATGTAAGTGTCCAGCCTCGGTGTGCGTGGGTTTTGACCACGTGATAATCATAACAGAATTGTATTGGTTGTCAGCCCTACAACTGGTATATGACCGTTCGAGAAAAAAATCAGAGCAGTAATATTGTAACTTCTATAAATTTATTATACAGTTAAGTTATTGTACGTTTCATCTCCTTTACTCAACCGAAAATCTTGTTTTAAACACTGAAAATACTAACTGGTAATTAATAGAAGCCAAAATTACATCAAATTTTGTATTAGCCTCGTCTTTATTTGTCGCGAAAGTAAATAAGATAAAAAAAGGTTTGTAGATTGTGACTGAAAAGGCCGTTTCTTCGGTGTTTGAAAACACATAGTTTGGCTCGAACACATTGCTCAGAGATAAAGGTAAAAATGTAGTGTGTCCAAAAGATCGGATGTCTGGAAAACGGTATATATATATTATGGCTTCACAGCCCGATTTAAAAATGTTGCTTTAGCTCACCTAAGAAAAACGTGCTCATGGGGAGCTTTTCGGATCACCCTGAGTCCGTCGACCGTCGCGCGACGTCCGTTATCTTAAAAACTTCTTCTTCTACTGAACCACTGGGCCGATTTCAATGTAACTTTACCAGAATGTTATTTTGGAGACCTTCCTCAAAAATTGTTCGCGAAATTGATTTCGAAATTTTGATTGGCCTCTAAATATGGGCTTGGCAGGGCGGGGCTTATTTTGAGACTTGAATCTTTGAACGGCATCTCCGCCTGAACCACTTTATCGTTTTTAATGAAACTTTAACAGAATGTTCTTTGGATGGCCTCCTTCAAAACCTGTTCGCGAAATTTTGATTGAACCATAAATATGGGCGTAACAGGTTGGGGCTTATTTCGAGCCTAAATCATCTTCTCCTCAGTAACCAATGGCACTTTGACTTCTTGGAATAACATCTCCTCTTAAACAATTTTGCGTGAATAAAACTTTGCAAGAAAGATTCTTTGGTCAAATCCACTCGACCAATAAAGTTCAGGTGAGCTTTTTAGGGCCATTCTGGTCCTCTTGTTTTTTTCTAAGTTCACAAATTCTCCAGTTAGTCAATCAGCGGCGAATTGTCGCCTTAAAGGAACTCGATATATTCAAAAATTGTGTTCAAAAGAACCACAAAATATCAGAATACCATGGAGATATTCTTGCTTATTTTGTTGAGCGGTATACACAACAGGTAGTTCCGTTGACAACGAATAGCCACATTGAAGGAACTCGAGCTGTTCAAATTGGCGTCGAAGATGGTAGGCATTATATGAAATATCTAGGGACCTAGTTTTACGACCAAATCCTATACTTTTGTAAAAGTAAAGCCTTCCATTTCGACGATTCGGACATTTGATCAACTGTAAAATGTTGACAATTGGGTTGATGGTCGCAGTCCTTATGAAACGTGAGGTATCGAAGACAGTGTCTAGATTGCCACCAGAACACCAAAACATTATTTCAAACACCTTGTTTTTTCTCACAAAGAAATTTATAATTGAGTGTGCGAAGAATAGGGTAAGGAAACCCTCTAGTCAAAGTGTTTAGATATGTAAAGCATTGAATGAATAAGGTCTGGTATAATTTCAAAATGCTTTACTTCAAAGTATTTGAGAAAATAACTTTCGTTCGTGCCTGTGCTTGATAATAATTATGTGCGCAACGTCAATACTCCGATCAGCCTGTGCACATGCACAGTCTGATCTGATCTTTGCGATGAGCTTAGTAGATAACAACGTACCCTAAATCTATAATTGTGACCCGTCACGCGAAAAGGCACCATCTGTGAACTCTGTGAAAAGATTTTTGAAAAAAGAGATTGATTCTTGTACAGGAAAATAGGCGGTCGCATTTCGAAAATTCTTTCATAAGGAGGTAGATTGATTATTCTAGATTAAGAAAATTACTGCAGTGCGTAAAGTTTCGTTCCTAGTCAGCCTGCACAACCCGCGCAGTCTGACTGGGGTCGACACTTTACGCACTATCGAGATGGTCCCTTTTCGCAAGACGGGTCACATATTCATAATCTCCAGCATGGTTACTTCGACGTGTGGTTGTCCGGTCAGCCCAATGTGCATCACGCACAAATGAAATTGATGGAAATGTTTCGCACATGCCTTGTTATATTTGGCAAACCTTAGTAAACATCACAGATGATGATTCTAAAATGTTAATTGATATCTGATGGTTTTGCATAATATTTTGAAGTTTTAGAAATATCGATGGCTCAATATGCAGAGGCGAAACAACAAAGTAAAGCCGTATGCATTTCTACTAAAGTGGATCTTAACCCTTGTCATGCTGAACCCGGAATATTCCTGCTTTGACAGGAGGTATAGACAAAGATCAGCCTGCACATATGTGCAGCCTGATCTTAGTTCATACCACCTGAATTTCATTTTTAAACCAGAAAAGTGTAAAACAATGCATTTCTGAAATCAAAACTCACTTAATTTGGTAACTTGCAGTGCTTTTAGCAGTTTGATTTTACATTAATTTTTGTAGAGATTTTTATTCAGCGTGACAAGGGTTAAAGTAACTAGCCTTAGTAACTTATTTTTTCATACGTAATGATTGGAACAAGATGGTCAAATATGCCCTAAATTGCTCATCTGAGTAAACTGTCTAAGATCTGACCTCTTGACCTCATTTTACCCAACTTTTATTCTATCAATATTGAACAAGATTTCATCAAGACAATCATTCTTACCAATTTGTAGTTTGGTTGAGCAAAGCTTTGTCATCTAGATTGTCTGAAAGGTTTTTCTGGAGTTTGACCTCTTGATCTCATTTTTGACCTCATTTGACCCAATTTCGAACTTGACCCTGATTGTATCAAGAACATTAAGCTGACGAATTTTCGAGATGAATGGGTAAATATTGTTGCCTTTAGAGTATGTAAAAGGTATTACTGATATTTGACCTCAAATTTGACCCAACTTGACTCAGTTTCGAATTTGACCCAGAAGTATTTAAGACAATCAATCTGACCAATTTTCAAGATGATTGGATAAGGAATATGGCCTCTAGAGCGTGTACAAGGTTGACGGCACATGACGCAAGACGGACATCACACAACCACGAAGCTCAGCTTGAGCACTTCGTGCTCAGGTGAGCTAAAACTAGATGTAACTACTTGTTCTTTGTTGATTGGTTGAAATAAAGCCAAAGTACACAGGCCAGTATCCAAGTCTCTTGGAAATTTAAAAAAGAGATATGCTCTTACTAATTTCTGTATTCAATCTTTCTCAGGACATGAACTTTTGATGAAGAGGCCGACGAATTTTCCCTTGAAGCAGTAGGGCATCTGTAGAGAGTAGATACTAGCGTCATTTTATATTCTTGGCATCCAAATATGTTTAAATTTATTGATTTGCTAAATACCGAAAACAAGAAAAACCAAAAAAAAAAAAAAAAAAAAAAGAACTGTCATCTTTTCACCAAAAAGCTTTTCATATGAGACGGATATTCTGTCATAACTAGAATTTGATATAATCAGCTTAAGTAGTGGAACCGTAATAGTTCCGCAACAATTTGGACCATATGTTCTTTCACAATATTAACTGAGGTTTACTTATGAAAATCATTAGGAAACCTCGGTTAACACTGTTAAAGTTCATTTCACCTGAAACTTTGCAAAACTATTACGGGTCTACTACCTTAATATTGTTTAACAATTGCGAGAATTATTTCTTTCAATATTCGTTCAGATTCTTTATGTGTCACGGGAAAAAGGGTCGTACGATTTTTTATAATTAAAATAACTTTGTGTATATAACATTATGAGAGTTCTAATTTTCTTTTGCATCAAGTTCATCGAGTAGCTGACCTTGGTGGCGACCTTTGACATACTTTTAAGAAATCTCAAATTTTCTCACTGTGACTATATATGATGATATTCCATACCTATCTAGCATTAAAGTATGATTACATATTATAAATAAATTATTGATATGATATCTTTTAATTATTATGGCCTAACCCTTGATCTTTTGCCCACTATAAAAGGGCGATTGTTCCTTATTACATCATTTACTATAATCACTTCTTGTATGACACTATAAGGACATTGGATTTTAAAGCGTCATGTAATTTCATGCTAAAACCGGCTTGTTGTTTTCAACAACAACAACAGCAAAAAAGACAATTAGAGGAAAGGTCGGATAAATTCTTATCTCACTGTCCTGATTAAGCACACGACATAGATTCGTTTAAAATATATAGCTATAGTCACATTAAGAGAACAAGCTAACATAGTGGTTAGAAGGGGTTAAAGAGTTGCGAACTGAAAGATAGAGCTGTAACGATATCGATGAAGAGATATACAAATGCATTCGGACGGTTGCCGATTGCTCATGTGGGCAATAGTTTCAATGAATATATTCAGCAAATTTTGAACGCACCGATGATTTCTTTGAAGGGCTAAATCTAATTTGGGCTCAATACCTATTTCCCGTTACGAGCACATTGTGATGTAATCAATATTTATTAGTTACGGAAAACCAGGTTATGGCTTTCCGAAAATTAACTAGGCCAGCTCAATGTAATTTTAACGATTACCATATATGCGTCATTTCAAACAATCTATTTGCAATATATCAAAGTAAATGATATCGGAAATTCCGTATGTCTAAGCGCACCTCTGCACATTGTCCCTTTTATAAGTTTTTATGATACTCTTCCAGAGTTGGGACATCAAGTATTCAGTGATTCAATCCTAGAGATCAGCTTTGTGCATTTTTTCCAATATGTGTATATAATGTCTGTTGTGAAACCAGATAGAGCTTGTAGGAGACGAAATTTTTAGCTCATCTGAGCACGAAGTGCTCAATGTGATCTTTGTGGTCGCATGGTGTTTTTAAACAGTCTTTAATTCTTTTTCTGAATTAGATTTCCATAGGCACATAATGCTTATATAATAGTCAGGTATCGAGCAATGACTCGGGAGACGAATAGTAGTAGGAACGTCACCGTAGCCTTTTTCCGGGTCCTCCAGTACTCGTCTAAGCTATTACACCAGCAGGGGCCCGTTTTACTAAACGTCTTACGAAAAAAAAAAAAAAAAAAAAAAAAATGATCGTAAGTCAAAATCACAAATCGCACCTGGTGTTTTCATTTAATGTCAGATTCTGCCTTTTAAAGACGATTCCCATGAGATAATGCATGTCAGAGTCCCATATTTAGTTACTACTGTAGAAGCAACTTGAATTTTTGCCATACGCAAAAAATGATCGTAAGGTATTTAGTAAAACAGGCCCCTAGGGTATCGATAATGGTGATATTCCAAAAATATCACTTGGAAAGGAATTTTATAACTCAACTTGTGCTTCTCATCATTTTTTAAATGATACCTTTCAAGATTTCGACATCAACCATAAATTTATTCAACCAGTTTTGTGCAGCCTTTCCAATATGTGTGTATAATGTCTGTTGTGACACTAGATAGACCTTGAGTAGTAGACCTTTTTTTATCCGGGTACCCCAGATCTCGTTACCCGTGGGCACTCGAATAGTACGCGATTAGCGTGTCCATCTTTTCATTTTATTGACAAAATTCAAAGGCAGATCAAGAATAGCTGTAATAGGGGTTCGAAGAAACTAATTTCGACATGGTTTTGAGGGACGCAAGAGTCGTGAGTTATTGAATCGTAAATATGTAGCCAGGACTTTCAGAACTATCTGCTGTAAGCCCGTTTGACCATCTGGAAATCAACTTCAGCAAAGAATCGAAGACTGTTTTAAACCGTCATCAATTATTTTCTGAATTAGATCTCCAAAGGTACATAGTGCTTATACCATATTCGGGTAACAGGCAATGATAAGTGACCCAAATAGAAATGTTATTTATTTCCGGGTACTCGTCCCAGCTTTAACACTAGGGGTATCACTGGAAAAGGAATATTATAACTCAAATCAAATTTATTTGGCATTCGGCAAACATATATACCATTGTCAATTTACAAAATTTACAACTTACAAATTTGAAAATATGGCTATGACAGAAAAAATAACAACAAGAGGCCAAAGTGGCCCTTAATCGCTCACCTGAATTAACAATCTTAAAAAATCCAGGTTTTCTAAGATTTGGCCCCATTACCTAGTTTTTGACCTCACATGAGCCAATTTCGAACTTGTCCGAGATTACATCAAGATAATCATTCTAACCAATTTTTGGGGTTGATATGGCTAAAAAATGGTATCTAGAGTGTCATCAAGGTTTTTTCTAAAATTTGACCCCGTGACCAAGTTTTTGACCTCACTTGACCCAATTTCGAACTTTTCCGTGCTTTCATCAAGATGATTATTCTGACTAATTTGCTGGTTGATTGGGCTAAATATATGGCCTCTAGAGTGTCTACAGGGTTTTTAGAACTAAAACTAAAACTAAAACTAACCCCGTCATCTAGTTTTTGACCCCACTTGATCCAATTTCGAACTTTTCCTAGATGCCATCAAGATAAACATTCTGACCAATTTTCGGGGTGATTGGGCTTAAAATATGGCCTCTTTAATGTCAACAAGAAAAATGTTGATGACGCACGACGGACATCAAGTAAACTCAAAAGCTCACCTTGAGCACTTCTTGCTTTGGTGAGCTAAAAACAAATTGCATTTAAACAAGTGACTATAGACCTGCAATTTCAAGTGAGTGATCAAAGATCAATTTCACATTGAAAATGATAGGAGATAACGGTTTCTCGAACCTCACTCCTTCTTGCGCAACTAAAGTTCATTATTTCGACATGTCGCTTTATAAGCTTATTGATATTAGGCAATATACTTTTGTCAACGTTCAGTAAACCTTATTACATATACAGAAAATTCAATACATAAGCGACATCATAATCTATAAATTCTGTTACTTCTTTCTATTTTATTGGTTTGATTAATTTCTATGCGTAGTTTATGAGGTACTAGTCAAAATCGTGTCAGCTTTATTCTGAAGGATCCATTTGTCAATTAATTAAGATTCAAACCAAAATATTCTCTAAATTGCAAAAGTATTCTCATCTATTAGATTTTTTACATAGCTTTTTCATTATTGCATAAAGAATCACGTTATTATTTTAAATTCTTTAATGCTTTTCGGTGGTTTATCGAGATAATCTCACCACAAAAGCAGTAAAATTACCAAAAACTTATACCAAGCTTTTGTGCATTTCATCCTATCTGACGTCATCTGTGCGGGGCGAAATTAGTGACGTCACAATAAACGTTGCATAGCAATCACTCGCAAAGTGACGCGCTTTAAGAAAATATGTCCTAGAAATTTCACATTTTCTCTCATTTTTGCAGTAACGAAATAGAATAATCGTTTGTTTTTCGAGTGAGATCGATTAATATTTCATTTCGTGAACAACAAAAGCTATATTTTCACTCGTGGCTCTGCCACTTGTGAAAATATAACTTCTGTTGTTCACTCAAAGAACATAAATCGATTTGACACTGAAACGAACGATTATCCTTTATATATCTATAATTCTAATCCATTTCTTTATACATAAGACAAACCAATCGGATCCAGTGTACCAAAGTCCAGAGTTCACAATTTCGAACAATCGTTCTTAAACTTGATGAAAATCTTTATTTGGCTGAAAGGTAACACTCCGGACAATGCCATAGTTAAGATAGTAAATTTCGCAATAATTTATTTCTAGTTGTATCCATTAAGATTCGTGTATTCTGATTTGCCGAGAAAATGGTTTCATTACCCCATGAAAACAAGTTTGAGTACGTAGCTATTTTTCAAGCTCGCAAACATAATAGTCCCATTATAAAACTATCTTTTTACGTAGAAATCTTGACATTTTCCCTTCAGACTATTAAATAATAAGGAATGAAAAGATAAGGTAAGAAAAGAGTTTTAACTGAGTTCATTAAGGAATGAAACTAAAAACCTAATCACAACTTAGTATGAATGCGCTTCGCGTATTCATACACTGTGATTAGGTTTTTAGTTTCATTCCTCCGTGAAAATATTCTATCCATCTCTTAAATGCAATGTCATTTATCTCACATATGGAGATAAGAATGTTTGCATAATTCAAGTTTGAGCTCATGATTAAAGGTTGAAAGCACAGTGCATGACCGATTAGGATAAGGGAGCTAAATAAGATTTTATGTTTTAATCGATTTTCAACATCGAAAATGGCAAAATAATTGCTAATATACGCTAGAATTTACTATGCCACTAGAGATGTCAATCATTAGAACGTTCAGTATTTTTAAAATTATATATACATGTACATCTTAGTTTGCTATAATTGAACACAAAATCTTTTTATGTCAAAATAAAATTGTATAAGATAATAGCCTAATGTTAAAATGTACAATGTTATCACATTATTCTCATTAACTTTTAAAAAATATGAAATGATACAAACGATTCTAATTAAACAGTCGTTTGGCATGGCCTACAAAATTTCCAGTTTCCTTGATTATTAAGTATTCAATCAAAAACCTCTCGTTCCAAACATTTTCAACAACAATATTTGGTAGTTCAGGTATGTCACTTCCGCTAACCGAGACGCCATTAACATTTGGATGACGTAACATATCTTTTAAAAGCATTCCGGTGGAAGGTTCTGGTGACGTGTCATGTAGAACTGGTTTCCAGCAGTCGTATGTAATTTCATTTTTGTCCCGCCTTGTACCAATGGCAATCAACCCCAATCCGCCCGTTGACACAACAAACGCCCCTGTAAATAAACGAAAACCTTACAGATCGACTAAATGACACAGTGCATTAATAGCCTGTTTTATTAGCTTCACTGACCGAAGGCCACTGGGGCTATTATCACGACAGTTTGTCCATCATGCGTCTTTCCGTGCGTCCGGTCATATTTTTTCTTTAAACAAATTCTCCTGAGAAAGAGCCAGATGAATTTTAACCAAACTTCACAGGAATAATCCTTGGGTGACCAACTTCAAAGTTGTTCAAGACATTTTGATCCTGATAAATATCGTTTTAATGGGCGTGGCTAATTTCCATGTATGGTTAAAAGGTACTTTTCTACGAACCTTATAGATGGACATTAAACAAATTTCAATGCAATGATCCTTTGTTATCAGATTATGTATGAAAAACTGTGATTAATTAAGAAACATGCATATATCTTTTAGGAACGAAGGTCATTACTCTAAAGATAATACGATATATTATATATCATTTAGTAAAATTTTGGAAAATCCTTTTCTTTTAAAGTGAAATATGGATTTCAACCAATTTGTAGATGAATTTATTAGGTGGTTTGTTCCAATACTACAAAAAGAGAATTCCAAATAGATAGAAAACGTGTCTTTTATAGACAAACTTATTTCCATATATGTTCAATTCATTTCTCATGAAACCTTTGAGGGTTGATTTCAAATAATGAAGAGAAGCATAGGCGTATAAAGGAAATTGTAGAAATTTATACGCACTCAAAAGGCGACAACCAAAGAATATATATTTGGACTGTGACAAAAGACGAATGCACTCCGTCCGCTTTTTTTTATGTAATTTGAGCGTTGGTGAATAATCAAAACATCGTAGCTACAGCTTGAATAAGCTGAAGTTTCGATGCTATGATCATTCATCAACGATATTTTTCAACAGAGGATTATTTCTTTTACGCACTTGCGTAAATTGCGTAATGGGAGTTACGCCCTTGAGAAGTATTGCGTATGTGAGTTCCTTCCTTATTAACAATCAATTTAATTCTCTCATGGTCATTTTTAGGAGATTCAGGTCTTTTGAGCGAATTAGGAACTCAAGCGCTTCTAGAAAGTTTATCCTAATTTATATTTCACCTGAACGGAGCAAAATTTAGCCGCGGTCATAGCGCATTGCATAGTGCCCTAGACTTTCTATGAATGGGTCTCGGGTTCGTTCCCGGTTGCATTGAGTACTAGTACCATTAGCTTTATCTCCGATCGACGGGCAGAAAACTGTAACACTTAGTAGAATAAGACGTCGATGCCTCGGAAATGACATTAATATAGAACTCACAAATGGGAGACAAAAGTAGATCAATGATTAAATTCCAAGCCAATTGTCCAAATAGAAATTAAATACCATTAAATATGCCACCGGGCCCAATTTAAATGTAACTCATGTTTAAATACCTAGTCCGGCTCCTGTCGCACCTACACCAGCTGCGGCTGTTCCTCCGGCTGCAGCGCCTGCAGCTGCACCAGCTGCCACAGACGCTCCACCTGAAGCTGCTACAGAAGCGCCAGCAATAGCGCCGCTCGACAACCCAACACCAGTTGCCACTCCAAGAGCCTGTGTGGTCCCGACAGTCGCAGCTCCGGCACCATAGGTTGCACCTAAACCCGCACCGGCAATCGCGGCTGTGCCCCCGGTAGCGACGACCGCCACAGTCCCTACAGTTGCTACCACCATGGTTCTGAAAAAATGTGCGATCCGTCAGCCGATATATTGGACCATCTTGGGCCTTCTTAAAGTAAATTTATGGAAAAGAAAAAAAAAATTCCAGTGGAATTGAACCGGAGGTCGCATTTCAAAAATTATTTTATTAAAAGAATTAGTTAAAAACCAGCCGAATGCGAGAAGTTTTTCAGCCTGCACATAACCACGATGGTCCCTTTTCCCCTAACTGGTCACATATCGAATTATTAAGACACTAACAATAGTGTTGCTCTGACCCCTAGATATGTATCAACTGTATCAACAATTTCTTACTTTTTTAAACAGATCTAAACTTAAGTAAATTTAAAACTGTGTTGTTCTAACCGTCGCCAATATATCATTACGAATTGCAAAATGGTCCCACAGATCATACTTAGATTTGATACAGACTCATGCATTTGTATTGGCACAGAGAAAAGTTACAACCATCGTAGTTAAGCGACAAAAAATAAGATCTAATTATCGACAATATTTGATGAATCAGTATGTTGATCAATCTTATAACACGCATAGGCGATGAAGGTATTGGACCGGTTATAGGTCTGCAGTTTTTAGGGAGTATTGGAACTCTTTCAGTGTTAAAAGGGGTTGCCTTATGATTTCTCGATCAACATTGTGAAAGATCACGAGTTCCGAAATGTTGCGGAACTATTAAGGAACCACTACCTCACTTATAGATTAATTATCAATATTTTAATATTGAAACATGTGACTCGTCACGCAAAATGGGAGAATCTGGGAACTCCGTAAAATGAATATTTGAAAAAGAGATTGGGTCCAGCATGGATCAAACAGAGGTCGCATTTCAAAAATTCTTTCACAGGAAGGCAGATTGATCATTCTAGATTAAAAAAAAGCAAAGTGCGAAAATTTTCGATCCTAGTCAGTCTGCGCAATCTGCGCAGTCTGACTAGGGTCGACACATAACGCACTACCCAGATGGTCCCTTTTCGCGTGACGGGTCAGATATATATGAGGGATCAGTGTGATTCAGCAATACTGTTACCAATAATATTGGTAATGTACCGGTCCGCTAACGCTCCGCTTAGGTTATATCGCGTAAATTGTCAGAAATGAACTAAACTTTTACTAACCGTTTCTATTTTTTTTCCGTCCGAAGAATAAAGAAGCTTTAATGTTTCCCACCTATTCAATTTTAGTACAAGAATTTTTATTCCAATCGAAGAAAAAATGAATAGGTTTAAACCAATATGACAAATTAGGGTTAATTCCTAGTAAATCTAGTTTTACATTTATCTTTCTTGTGGAAAATGTATTAGGGTTTCCCAATATTTACTGAAAACTGCATTTGGCTTTTCTGGATTAGCTAATAACATATATTTAATAAAGTGGAAAACCCGAAACCGGGTTCGTGACCATGGTTTTGACCCTAAAAAATTTGAAAATATCTTATTTTGATCCATTAGTTTCCTACAAGGAGGGGGCATTTTTACCCTTTAAATTCTCAGAATTGCATCTCAAAACTGCTGCAAATTGTAAATGTATTGCTTTTAATTGTCTCCTTTATTTCTTTTTATGAATCTCTTATAAAGAAATGAAGGAGTTAATCGAAGAAGTTCATCAGCAAAACAAAACAAAATATCAACCAATTATATCCACTTATTTTGTTGCATTGATCCCTTTATCAACATTTTTGAAATTACAGCTAAGGGGTCGATGACTCCTGAATTTCAAAGCAAGCACAAGCCCTGCGAAAGTGAACAATATGAAGCAGGTGTTATGAAATGCAAGAAAAGCCAGATGCAAAATGATCGTGACTATTACGTAGTCCCGAATATATTGCATCCAACATCAAGAAATATGTGAAATAACCATTGCACAACCCTCCCTGTTACTAATCATCATTGTAATTATTTCATTTTCCGATGTTGTACAATTTGTGTCCCTTGGAAAAATATACAATACGTATAGCCTGGTTAATTTGACCCGACTTTGACCTCTGTGGAAAAAATGCTTAAATAACAAATACCGACATGTTTTATTAATTACCCAAATGTATAATATATTAAACAACGTTTGTTATTCATTCTTATGAAAGCACGTGCAAAGCCGAGTAGGAATAATCAGATTTTTATTCATCTAAATAGCAGGGGTCAGATTCAAGTCAATAAAACCGCACTATACCTATTGTTTTGTATGAAAAAATATCTAACGAGGTTAGGCGAATTTATAATTGTCGAGTATTACCAATTCCCACAACCGAGTTAGATATTTTTTCATACAATACACTAAGTACGTATTATATTTATCTTATAACCTCTATTTGTTTTGTTTTCGTCGATGTTTCTAACAGATTTGCAAGTTTCTAAAAATAACCGCATAGTTTCATTGTTCTAAAATATCCACGAGATATCATTAAAATATTTTATGGGATGTTATCACACGGGTATTTGGATAGTAATATGATAAATAAAGGTTATTTCATGTTGTATTTTTTATAATATGTAAGATAGTTTCGGCTAGATATGCTGTCATTTCTGTTTTGACCCTTATCATTCTGAACCCGGAATATACCTGCTGGCAGGGAAGATGCAGACAAAGTTAACCCTACACACATGTTCATTCAAAATTTTTTAACACCACCTTATCTTCCTTTTCGAACCGGACAAGTTTAATGAAAACTAAAGTTTCAAAAAATATTTAAAGTACTGATCACAATCAGGGCATCAGGGGCCCGTTTTACTTAACATCTTACGATCATTTTTTGCGTAAGTCAAAAATTAAAAGTTGCTTCTGGAGTAGCAATTAAATATGGAATTCTGCCATGCAACATCTCATTGGAATCGTCTTCTAAAGACGATTTCAATGAGATATTGCAAGACAGAATCCACAAATAAATGAAAACATCACATACGATTATTAATTTTGACTACGATCAATTTTGTCGTAAGATGTTTAGTAAAACAGGGCCCTGGTGTTTCAGCACTGGTATTTTAAGCCGCAGGGGTCGATACTACTGTAACACCAGTCATTAGACCCGAGGCCTTTGGATCTTAGATAGGACTTGTATCCTAACCTTGGTCAGGTCCTTCAGGCCTGTAAGAAATGACCATCTCATTTCTAGTCTTTCTAGTTCTTTTTAGCTTACCTGATCACAACGTGCACAAGGGGAGCTTTTAGGATCACCATGAGTCCGGCGTGCGTTGTTCGTCGTCCGTCATCAACAATCTAAAGAACTTCGTCTTCTCCTGAACCACTGGGACGATTTCAATAAAATTAGAATGTTACTTTGGTGACTGTTTCATAAATAGTTGGCGAAATTTTGATTGGTCCATAAATATTGGCGTGTCAGGGCGGGGCCAGAAATCTTTGAAACTTTACCAAAATGTTCCTTGGGTGACCCTTTTCAAAATTGCTCGGAATTTGGATTGGCCCATTAATATGGGCGTGGAAGGGCGAGCTTATCTTGAGTCACCTCAGTAATGAATGGTTGGACAGGGTTCACTTTTAATTCTTTAATTTTTAAAATAACATCTCCTCTTAAACAATTAGGTAAATGTGAATGAAACTTTGCCAGAAAGTTACTTAGATGCGATCCACTGGACCAAAAAAGTTCAGGTGAGCGCTTTAGGACTTCTCTGTCTCTCTTGTTGCTATTATGTTGCCTTTCTAAAAATACTATTTTCATTATCTAATGGAAATCATTGTGGGAAACGAAGAAATTGCTTATCCCAATCAATTTCTTCTTTTCCCATAATGTTTTTTTTTTTACAATTTGCTCCTTAATTCCTAAATAGCATCTTGAGTTCTTTTGGAGGACCTGTTTAATTCGGGAAGGACCTGTAAGATTTAGGGATACTGGGTCCTTTTGGCTTGTGGCAAAAAGTAGTTTGTGTCGAACCCTGTTTAAGGTATTTTGTCTAGGTTTTCATGCGACACTACGAGGGTTTAGATAAGTTTCGATTCGAACAATTTCTTTTGTTAAATAGATAAACATATGTTCTGTGATTTATAAATTTTCGCTTGCACATATTAAAATGCGACTTCAAAACATAAGATATAAAAGTACATATACTATTAGCTTAGAGTTAAGTATTTTTTACATTTTTTTTTAATCTTGGGCAATTTTGTAAGACTCAGCCGCAGGAGAGGGTAATCGGAATCCTTATGTGTAGGCCACATCAATATGGCGTTCTCGAGTGATAAATGGGTGATGAGTCGTCATTCAAAAGAGGGGGGGGGCAGTATACAGTATTAATAGGAAGTTGATATAGCCATGGACTGAAAGTTATAATTTCGTAATTGACTCTGAAAGTGTTGACCAAGATGACTTAACCCTTTGCTGTTTCACAAAAAAATTTGACCTGTCCAAATTCAAAGGTTTTGCAGACGAAAATTAAAAGTGGATTTTTATTTGAAAAATAACCATTCATTAGGGTAGAAAATAGTGTGGAAAAAGAAGAAATTGCTTGTCAGAAGCAATTTCTTCTTTTTTCACAATGTTTTCTCAATCATAAAATCACAGGCACGTTAAAAGCAGGGATTAAATAGCAAAGGGTTAATCTTGAAGAGATCATTCATTGCGTTTTGTTACTTTAATAGATTTGACGTGGTTTTGGCCACCAAGATAATGTGCTGCGAATTTTGCAATTAAAGGTCGACTCACAAATACGAGTACATAGTACAAATGTAAGTGAAAGTGTAAAATACTGGTAGTTAACTCATCGAATGGTCACTCATCTGGTCTTGAAATGAATTGAAATTTTACACAAAATTGGTTACATTTGTCCAACACATTCCATTTGTAATTCTAAATACGATTTGCTTAAATGTATGCCAATAGTTTATCTTTAGATATTTCTTTATAATATGACCTACGTCGCGGGAGTGAAATACCCCTGTCAAATATTTATGATATTACACGAGTGTTATTACACTAGTGGAATAACTAAGCGGTGTTATATGTTTCACGGATTAACTTGAATCGATAGATATCGTAATTGTCCCGGTTTAATCGCAAAAAATCGGGTCAAATTATGAATAGAACTTGTGCTCAATAATACTGAATTTATTAAACTCGTTATCTATAACAGATAAAACCTCGGTGCAGTCTCGCCTTTTTTCTGATTATAGATGACTCGTTAGATAAAATTGATATTCAATGACCACTGATTCAATATCCTCTAATTTTATTATCTAGGAGAAACAGGGGCTAGTTGATGCATTTTTATTACATTTCTCAATTTCTTATTCTCCCTTATTGAATTTTTAATTTCCTGTTTTCCTTTTTGAGGAAGAAATGTATCCCCTTCTTATGCAAGAGTAAATTAAGACCATAGAAATAGACGTTACAAAAATACTCATTTTATTTTGCAAGTACCATCAGTGTAATAACTAGCCCCGTGTTTTACCCTAATATTTTTGTTTATTTTCTTTTTCTGACAATATCCTTCTTGTGTTAAATTTCTATTTACATCGCAATTCCTTACCTTATTAGGCCTATTCAGTCCAAAAATCTCAAATGCAGAACTTTATATGCCACTGGGCACAATCAGCCTTAGTGAGAGACGAATTCGAAGGATATTGCAATAACGATATGTTTATTTTGTTCATATTTTTTTTAATTTCAGCTTTTCTCTACTAATTTTTCTGTTCAATATGATTTTCAACATGTAATCATGCTTCAGCATGTTTACAAGTATTTTCTTTGTCTCTCTTCAATAATGTATGGTACTAAACACAACAATTGAATGATTTTCTTAATTACTTAGCTTCAGAGGTTACAAAAATTTGAGAAAAATCACAAAATTGCACGCGTGACGTACGTCGACGTACAAAGCACTGATTTTGACATTTCTCGTATAACACCAAAATGACCTATTACTTGAATAAAAAATGGATGTGTAGATGATTAAACAAAGCACTGCAAACTCGTTGTTACCTTTATCGATAATTTTACCATAGAACTGTAAAAGATATTAGGTATATGAAAAGTGGATTCTTTCTTTTTTGCTGAGTATATTTATGAATAAGATTTCAAGGTGGGGAATCACGTGACTTGAGAAGGTAACTCGTACTTAAAAAGATGGCGGCTGATCCTCACTTCAGAATGTTTTTTTTTTTCAGGTATATTTTCTTTCATATAAAGTTTTGGTATTAATCACATAGCCCATCATATGCACAAGATGAATAAGTTTCTTCCATCAACAAGGGTTTTGCTCATATTTCAGCCATTTCATCAAACACTCTTGAAATGTAAAGAGCACCTGCTCGTTGTCATGTTTTCAAATGGGTAACATGTACTAAACTTATTGTATTTTCCCCTTAAGACACCATAAAATACCCTGCTCAACCACGAAAAGCACATGGAAAATGAGTTTTGATATTTTCTTTCATGAAAAAGGGAAACATATATGTGTACAATTTTGACAGAAAAAGATGATTTTGTGTTTCGGGTTTCATGTACCAACTAAATTATTGAGGTTACATGTACAAACAAGTATAACTTGTGGATTAATTGACAGTTAAAGTAACACTTTGCCATATTATTCAAGGGCAACAGTATGTGTCTTTCATTTATATACCTAAATGAAGTCAGGTACTTTGAATGCGTCTTCCTTCTAGTATAAATGTACACAAATTTTATATCTCTCAAATGTCTTTATCATAGAATTAATAAAAAGGCATTATCTCTATAATTAAAACCCTACGATCCAATTTTGATAGACAAAACTTCTTTGTTAACAAAAAATAATTTGTACAATCTTTCATTTGGTAGCCTGTGGTCATATAATATAATGATTCTTAATTTGTAACATAATTATTCGCACCCTTACTTCAGCGATCCATTTACTTTAAAAATGTCTTAGTTTTCTTTAATTCTACTACCAAAGTTCGATTAGTTGGGCTTACTTCTTCACTCTTAATGATTTTATTTTCACTCTTCATGCTAAACTTAACCTAGCATGGAAGTATCAAATCTTAAGCTGAACTTGTCTAACCATAATTGTGCAAAATTGTTTGTTTATGACTATATTTTCTCTGAGAGTGCTGAAAGCAATTGGTAATTTAGGGCCATGAAGAGACCGGAAGACCAATATCACAAATTTATTCGTTTGAAACCCAAACTACCATTTATACTCTGAATACTATGTTACACTCGAAATTTGACGTAAGATCCTTGATCCTTACAAATATACAAATCAGTTTTTTTCGTTCATTCAGATCAATGATCGAAATAGAAAATAATCCTGTTCTAACATACAGTTCCCTTCTCTGAAATGACTTCTACATTATTTTTTTTAGTTTTGAGGAAGATATTGTGACAATTATGTTTTCAGGCAATTTATTATCCATTTATATATTAGACAAAAATGGGAAGAATCGCTTTGACAACCTTTTTGTGAAATATTTTTAAATGACTCGGCAAAGGCAAACAACCGAGATTCATGTGCTTACTATAGTTCCATCGTGGATCTGTTAATACAATGCAAATGAGTTTCATCTGTTGTACTGCTCTGTGATTGACCTATCACTTCATGCCAAGTCTAATGAGATCTTTAACGTAAGGAGTCGAAGTAATCAATAAAGATTGTTTAAATCAGCAATAACCCAAAATGATAAGTTTGTTTCATTCAGAAAAGATAAAATTGCAATTATGGTAGGGATAACCATTTACGAACAGAGCTTCCTGGTTGTGGAAAACCCTGATTTCTGCAACATAGAAAATTACATTATAATTCACAAGGTCACTGAACTAGAGATTGCTTCTCATATTTTAGACGTTATGGGATCAAAATATAAAAAAAGTCAAAAGTATGCTTATTTACCAAAACCATATTTGGATTTGACTGGATTTGAGAATGAATGGGAATATGACAGATCTAAATAAGAACAGAACTAGTTAAACAATGTATAAATATTCTGTATGTTATATGATTGAACAAAAGATAAAGAAACAAACAACAACAACAACAACAACAACAAAAATAAGACTGCCGTTTACTTTAAATCATTTACCTATCACATATTCCCATCATTTGCCACATGGTTAGTACTATGTTATGGATTTTCCTTAAACCTCCTACATATTCAGGGTAACTTACATATACATGTATATAACATTTCATAATTTCTTCATAATCATGTATTTTTTTGCAACTGACAGTGTTATTGATGCAAAACGTTTGCTGTGGAAGATACCTTTACCATTTCTTCTATTTGACCGGGTCCAGGTAACAACCCGAAAAGCATAATTACAAAGCTGTCCATAAAACTGAGTGATAATAAACTGATTTTGTTTCTGATTGATGTTAGGAATGTAGCGTTTTAAGGTACTTAAAGGTTGTCACGGTATTTAAAAAGAAAATCCAAATAATGGAGGTTTGATCTTCCGTTATTGAATAAGGGTCAGGAACAAGATATACATGGAATTATTTAGAAATGTTACGAGTATCCAGAGTTTAATCATACAAACGAAAAAAATAAACGTAAGGTGCTTATATGAACTGGGAGCCGCCGTCATAGCGCAGTTGGTAGCACGTCGGACTGTGAATCTAGAGATCCTGGGTTCGATCCCCGACGGCGGCACTCATTCTTTGCGACTATTTGTCTCTCACCAATAGGTTGATAATCGTAGACCTATGTGAGATAGTAGCTGGAGGCTAGGAGAGAATGTGATGGTTGTACTGCTGAGAGAAATACATGGAATCCATTGTTAGGTGCCGCCGCGATATAACTGAAATAATGTTGAAAGCGGCGTTAAACTCCATTCAATCAATCAATCTTTCATGAACTGAAATGTAAACTGTTAGTACTTCATAAATTAACCGTACTTTTTTTTCAATGTATCATTTCGATTTTTTGCTGGATACAAATTTTTGAAAACAGAAAAATCTTTTTCCGACAAAATTGAACGATTCTATTTATATCAATATATATTTATACTATAACAGGACGCATTCATTCTTTCCGACAATTTATCTCTCACCAATGGGTTGATAATCGTAGACCTATGTGAGATAGCAGCTGGAGGATAGGAAAGGATGTAATGGTAGTACTGGTGATGGAAAATGTTACATGCTCAAGCCGCAACGATATAACTGAAAAAATGTTATAAGCGGCGTAAAACTCGATTCAATCAATCATAGTACATTAATTCATCGTCATTTAGGTATATAAAAGAGTGACCAACAGCTTTGAACATAATGGAAAAGTATAACTTCATCTGTGAATTAATCCACAAGTTTTATTTGTTTGTACATATTACCTAAATATTTTCATTAATACATATAATCAAAAACACAAAATTTTCTTTATCTGACAAAATTGTAGCATCTATATTTCTCTTTTTCATGAATAAAATTTCAATAATTAACTCATTTTTCATGTGCTTTTCTGGGTTGACCAGGGTATTTTATTATATTAAAAACAATAACTTTAGTACATGTTACCGATTAAAAAAAACATGACAACGAGCAGGTGCTCTTTACATTTCAAGAGTGTTTGATGAAATGGCTGAAATATGAGCAAAACCTTTGTTGGTAGAATAAACTTATTAACTTTATGTATATGATGGGCTGTGAAATTAATGCGAGACTTTATATGAAAGAAAATATACCCGAAAAAGTATTCTGAAGTGAGGATCAGCCGCAAATTTTTTTAGTACGAGTTACCTTCTCATGTCACGTGATTTCCAACCTTAGATTTAGTTAGTCTGATGAATCATTGAATGGGTTATATGCATTCCGTCGATGTATCACCTAAATCTCAGAACTGCAGCTTAATATTCAGAATTCTGTAGGTTCTAAGTCCTTTGTGACCAATTCAAAAATATATGACTGTAACTTATCTAATTAAAGTAAAAAAAGATATTTTGGTGTGATGAAGCCTACCTTACAAAGTGTATCAACTCGCTACGTAGCGTTGTGTATCAACTAGCTCTAGTCCAACATGAAATGTTCTAAGTCTACTGTATATTTAAAGTACATTACAAGGACTGGTCCAAATAACACCCCTGTAACGCTTTCCGACTCCTCGTCCGCTCTTGTGAACCGTAAAGAAATCTGAAGTTTCCTTTGATATTAATTGAATTACCATTTTAGGGAACGCCCATATTTATGGACCAATCAAAATTTCTTGCACGATTTAAGTAAAGAGTCACTCAAGAAACATTCTATTAAAGTTTCATTGAAATCGACCCAGTGGTTCAGGAGGAGATGGCGTTCAAAGATATCGGGCTCAATTTAGGCCCCGCCCTCCCACGCCCATATTTATGGGCCAATCAAATTTTCTTGAACAATTTAAGTAAAGGGTCACTTAAGGAACATCCATGACAAGTTTCATTTAAATCGGCCCAATGGTTTGGGAGGAGAAGATCTTAAAGAGATAAAATGCCTTCGGCCAGTGGAGCTAAAAATGATGCAGAGTAGCTATACCTACGTCCGCGGCATTCGGAACATCGCTTGCACTTAAAAAGTGAATCTTTTTGAATCGCCGTGGGTTCCCGATTGACATCCGAGCTACTTTTCAGATTACGGATAAAGCCGAGTGATGTTTGGAATGGACACTCTAGTCAGTGTCCACCCTGAAGTTTTTTCGTAAAGATCTGTCTGGGGATTCAACGGAAGATTTCATCAACATTTCAGTGAATACTTTTATTTCATCCTTCGGTGTCAGATTCCTTCAATTGAATTTTGAGTCGAATAAAAGTATGGCTTTAATGGACGGAGCATATTTTTGTACACAGTGCATGTATACATTTTAAGTTCAATTTATATTTAACAATAATTGTCAACCGACTTAGCCACAGTCTTTACCAATAGGCCAAGTAATTCACCTTTGACTATATAAATATATATATATATGTGTGTGTGTGTGTGTGTGTGTGAGTATGTGTGTGCCTGTGAGTGCGTGTGTGGAGGGTGAGTGTGTGTGTGTATTAGAATATAATCATATGAGGCGACGAATAGTCTCTAGTGAGTTTAAACTGAAATTCTTATGTAGTTTTTTAAAGTGAAATTCATCTCAAGTGAGTTTAAAGTAAAATTCATCTCTATGGCTATTTTTGAGTCCTTAAGGTATCAACGAAAACGTCAAGTGTCGTTTATCCATAGATTAGATTTAAGGACTATGACGCTTATTGTTCATAAATTACACTTGAAACTTGCACTCGTTGTTCGTTATTCTCCCATTTATTTTAAAACAAAACAAAACAAACAAAACAAAACAAAAAACTTTCAACGCATTTACTTTTAATTTACAAGCTCAACTGAGCACATCCTTTTCAATTTGAGATTTTGTAAATATTGAATGTCCGTCTTCTCTTGTCAAAAAATACTTCGTTTGCACTGTAGAGGCCACAAGTTTGGTCAAATCTTCACGAAACGTGATTAAAATGTCCAACCGGTCACAAGGATTAACCCTATCGAAAAAGATGATGTTTCATTGGACATCACGGGAAAAGGGTCTTAAATGACAAAATCCTTCTAAACACCCTTGAGGCTACAATTTTGGCCCAATCTTCGTGACATATTTTTATTCTCTGTAAAATCTTTGTCATAAACAAACATAGACTTTTTGTCTTCTTTAAGGTGAGACTTTAGTAGAAAGACATTGATCGACAATTATTCATGTATACTACTGAAGGTAGATTTTGCTCGGTGAGCCGTGAAATAAACGGTTTTACTGTTAGATTCTCGTGCCATTGGTTCGAAATAGTTAAAACATGTTAAGATAATGCTCAAGCCATTTGTTCGAAATAGATAAAACATGTTAAAATAACGCTTAAGAGAGTCTTAAATTTACAATTCAAACCAACGTTATTGCTTGTCTTCCCTCAGACATGTATTTTTATTATTACAGAGATCAGGTTAAATTCCGATCATTTTCCTCTTAATTAAACCCGATTAAACTATGGTAATGGACTCAGTACCTACGTCATAGCTCAGCTTTGAAAGTACACCTATTGTGTGAAAATGGATGTTTGTTTTCATGTTCCAACCGGCATTTTATCTATGAACTCGGTAGAGCGATCTAGGGTCATATTTGACCTCTTATTATTACTATGATTTAAAAATCGGCAGAAATAGTATAAGTTGGCCATTTTAATGTGCGAAATTGAAGTTTTAAATAAAATCTTGCGACCTTTCAAACACATGAAATTTATATACATATCACAAAAACTCGAAAAATGTGTGAGGTCAGGTGACCAGGAACATTCTGCGAACATTTCATACAAATCTACTATATATAATATAGGAGGAGCTGCGTTCACAAAGTAGTTGCAAACATGCGGTTGACTGACTGGCAGACGGAATGATACCTTTATGCGACCACCTTGGCGGCAAATAAAATGGGGACTGTATGCTTTGCTTACCGTGTTATATCTTTGGTGATATATATTTATTTCATGAGTGTAATACTATTTCTCTTCTCACATATTTACTTACTATCGCCCAAAATGTTTGATTGCTAATTATCTACTTATCCTTATCGAACTGATTTCAATTTGAATTTCAGATTTTTTACTTATTTTGACACTCTTCAAGCAGTCTGGCTTAAGTTTTCCCACAATAATTAAGTACAAAACAGGCAGTGTGTGTTGACTTAGATCAGACTGCTCATCTGTGTAGATTGATCTTAGTCTATACAATCTACTAGTCTCAATTACGGTTATATATTTCAATGTGTTCAAAAAATTCTTATATAAATGTTTTGACTAATCGGATTCGCATTACGGGATCAAATGTGAGTCGCGATTTAATAAGTGATCCCAGATTAATTAGACATCCTAATTGTGAATTGATTTTGTACTAGGGCATTGCTTGGAGTTGTGTAAGCATCGTGTCAAAGTCATTTACAGATAAAAACCTTCCTGGAGTTGTCATCAATAATATCGGAGAGATGCTAAAGATTGAGTGTGCTGATGGTAATCAATTACCTTATAAAGGATACACGGAAGTTATTATACCATCAAGACTTCCAGGATCAGAAACAAAGAGTAGTTTATAACCCGAAATACCAGACACTCCCTATTCTGAAAAGACTCCAATAATACTTGGAACTCACGTACTGAGGGAGTTCCCGGATTATTGTAAAGGGATACATGGAGATTTTTTTACAACAAGCCCGTCTTCACAATCTATGGTACTTGTGCTTCCGTATAATTGTAGTACGCGATAAAGAACTGAAGAAAATCAGAAATGTGATAGTTGTTGTTAGAAGTGCTGAGCCAAAAAAGATAATTCTACGGCCAAATCAAGTTATCACGATCAAAGGACAGACAGATAAAGAGATGAATTACCCATCTAGTACATCCATACTTCAGGAGACGAAAGATAGTGGTATCCCGAATTTTATAGATGTGACACCAGCTGTTATACAGTTTGAAAATGGGAAGAAGAAAAGTGTAGAAGTTACATTGAGTAACCTTACCACAAATACTGTAACCATTTCACAAAGAGCCGTCATACGCGAAGTCCAGCCGGTGCCGTCACAGAGGATGTCTTTGATACGATTGCTGAATCAGAAGAAGGGCACGAGAGATTATAGACACTCTGGTGAAAGACCATCATAATATCCTGAATGAAGAAGAGAAGACACAAATTAAGGATGTTCTCACTAAACATATAGACATCTCAAAACATGATGAAGACATAGGTCATTTTGACTTCATTAAACATTGAATACACCTACTCCCGGACAAGACTGCTCCTTTTAAACAGAAGCACAGGAGAAAACCTCCAATATTGATTACAATTTTTTTACATGAAACAATACAATTAATAATCCAGATTTACAAACAATAAAACGAGAAGAAAGTAATAAAATTCACAAACATGTCTGATCTTAGTTGCAATCATCATCAATTTAATCAGTCAAAAAATCAGTTGTAACCCTTATCTCACTGAATATAGTTTTGGTTTAATGCAGTTATCAAAATTTAGGACTTTCTAACCAATTTAGATTTACTTGCCCTCAATATTAAGGAAAATAGCAGACAGTGGAGCCATAGATCAGACAGCTTATTTTTGCTGGCTGATCTCAGTCTAAATTGTTTTTCCAAAAGTTTGGCTTTGGTAAGAACAAGCTATGAACAGCATGAGAAGGGTTTAAGATTGAAACAATTTATGTTAGAGTATTAATATTTAAGGTATATTTCCCACCAGAGTTCCACCAACTCAGAAAGGATGTTTTGAATTTGTGCACACTGTCCGAATTCTTGATGTTTAGAGGAATCTTTTTCCAAATCTTAGGACCCGAGTAAGCCATTGACTTTCTGAAGAATTCAATCTTTGGCTTTGGAATATTAAGAGCAAAATTTGTATTTGATCTTAGATTTTATTGGTGGATACTGAAAAAAGATTAGATATGTAGGGTGGAAGTTTAGAATTCATAAATTTGAACATATAAAAGAGCCTTTTTTGAAAATTATGCGGCCATGAATCCTGAACCATTTAAGCTCATTGAAGAGTTCCTCACTTGGAGTGTCGAAACTTTTGTCAAGAATTGCAGCCATTCTTTGAAATTTAAGCAGGCGGTCGAGCCCCCAATTACCCCCAAATTATGTTACAGTAGTCAACATGGGGTAAAATATAGGCATTGCAGAATTTTTTTCTAATGTCAATACTTGGAGAAACAATTTGATATTTTCAAAGTTACATAGCTAGATGGCTGGGGAGATGATCATAGCTTAAGTTGTTTGAGGATAAGGCAACATTGCATTATTTTTACACTAATTTTCAATGATATTTAAACTGGTTTGAGATTTACAGACTTCAGTTACTGGTTTACCAGTAATACTAACTGTTGTATCATCAGCAAACAGATCAGTTGATGAAATATTCAAGTGCAAGGGCAAATCATTAATGTAAAGAATAAAGAGAAATGGATCTAGCACACAGCCCTGTGATACCATAGACTGTATATCTCAAGAAGATGACAATTTACCTCCAATGGACACTTGTTGGGGACTATTTGACAGATAAGATCATTCTAGAGTATCATTCTTAATTTCACATTGGGCCATCATTTTTAGGAGAAGGGTGAGATTGATTAGATCAAAGGTGTTAGTGAGATCAAGAAAGACAGTGCCTACATTTTCTTTATTGTCAATGATATAGGTTAGGGCAGTCTCACAAGAATGATTGGTTCCAAAACCTGGTTGATTTTGACGAATCATTGAGTTTCCTTCTAAAAACACTTTAAAATGTTCACTGACATGACGTTCAAAATTTTTGATAAAACAGGTAAAATTGAAATGGGGTGATAATTGCTGACGTCGGATTTATCTCCCTTTTTGAAAATAGGAATGACTTTAGCTTTTAAATAGGCTGATGGAAATTTACTTTTTTAAATACTTTGAATATATGTATAACTGATTGGTTTTGCAATTGCAACTTATTTTCAAAAAAAATTGATCTCATACCATCCAGTACTATGCAGTATACCCGAACCCTATGTTTTGGGATCTTCAAGAGTTGACTGGGCAAGAATATTTCACCTAGTGCGGTACCTACAACATTGTGGTTGTGATGAACAAAATCATCCAGATTTAAGATCTGACAGACATATCTATGCGCCTTCTTCAAGAAAGCGTTATTACCCGAGAATGCATTTTAGTCGATAATAGCGGAAATTATGATATGGTCATGCGATACGAATGAAAACGTTCTCAAAACATTTTGAAAAGAACACCTATAACCCAACCACCGAACATTGCAAGTGACGTCATACTTTGTTTATTATTTGACTGTTTTTTATTTAAGAAAAAACACACAAATTCCTCAGTTGCATGGAAAAAAGATTGTAGACAGGGACGTGATCTCTTAATTTGTTCTAATTAAACGTCAGTTGACAGAATCTCATAAATTTTTATTCATACTCAGCGCTTAATATAATATGCACCTCTTTCTAATTTTTTTAGTAATTATATTTTAGCATCTTTCCGACTCTATAACTTTTGGGGGACGTTTCTACGTCCACTGAGTGTAAGTACGTGGGAACATTCCTGTCAGCTGTTAATAGCTTTTAAAAAAAGTAGTGCCAACTTGGGTTCAATTTTCTTTTTTACAAGACTTACCTCCGCACGACAACTGTGCATTTTGAAAATGGCATTCTACAAGAATTCTATACAGTTTGTAGATTATTTAAAGACTCCTCTTGAGAATCATGTAAAGAGCTTTCGAACCAAATTATATGCAGTATCTTTTTTTTTTAAAAAGATAGTTTGCCCAGCTAAACAATACATCAAATTGAAGCTGTAGATGAACACAAGCAGTTGCACAACATCAGATGCCCCAACTCATAAAAGAATAGCCAAACTATTATGGAAAATTGATATTTTATCTAAACCAACAACTTTATTACGGCTGGATAAAATTTGCCTAATTTTGATTAGAATGTAGACAAACGTTCCTTCTAGGTACTAATACAACCTTAGATATAAAAGTCAGTCTCAAATGGCTCTTTTGAAACTATCAATTTCCATTCATTTTTTGAGATATATGTCAAACCGGTTTGGTAAGTTTTTAAAATAGATTTTAGGTATGTTGCAAGATTACACCATAATATTGTGAATTTATTTCTGCGATTTATTTCATATTATACTTTTTTAATTCAATGATCTATATAACAAATTACTATATATCTATCATTTTGTGAAATAGAAATTATATATTGCTAAACAACCTTACAGGTATATAAACTATTAATGTCCATTTATGTTGTGATAACACACCATGCCTTACCTAGATATAACTAGAATGACATATATGGCATATGTGTTCATTGCATAACTACATTTTGGGCCCGAGTTTTTTCCAATTGTCAAAGCAGTATCAGGTTAGTACTTTAGACTTTTCTTCGTTACAACATAAGCCAATTTTATGCAACAGTCATGCACTTGCTTGTTCTGTACAAAAAGACCATTTTCCACAATGTTCTGGCTATACCCCTATAGCTATGACAGTCATATGATGCTTAGCTGCTTGTTCTCAAAAATAGCTTGATTTTTATATATAATATACCTGGACAACTGCATTTTTATTGGCAAATGAAGTGCCCTTAAAATTTGGTCTTAAACACTTTAAATGAACCTTAAAAAAGAAATCATTGACAATCCTTTACCACGCGTTTGGTTCTTTCGCGCAAGAAAATTACTTATAGACAAAACAGTGATTTGCCTAATGGGTTTTTTCCCGCGGTGTAGGCGGCTGAACTGGGAACCCGCTGGCTGAGAGACGACAGGTAGTGTATAAACATTCCTGCAATCTAATGTAATCTGCGGATAAAGTGAAACAAATAGAAGCAGATGGCACATTTGCATTACCTCGCTATATCCCCTTAGTTATTTCACCGTCTTTAAATTTATAAACAGAGGTGTGTTCGTTAGAAAAGATGAAAACTCCCGCATAATAATCTCTTTAACGCAATAAGGAAAATTCGATTTTTGAGTGAAACATTCGTTTTCCCGTTAATGATTTGTATTTTTAGGTAACTTGATGTCCGTCGTCCGTCTTGCGTCGTCAACATTTACCTTGTGGGCACTCTAGAGGCCATTTTCAGTCCAAAACACCCGAAAATTGGTCAGAGTGATTATCCTAATGAAATATTGGACAAGTTCGGAATTTGGGTTAAGTGGGGTAAAAAACTAGGTCAGGGGACCAAATTTTAGAAATACCTTCTGGACACTCTAGAGGTCATATTTCTAGCCCGAATATCATGAGAGTGGGTAAGAATAATTATCTTAATGAAATCTCGAACAAGTTTGACATTGGGTCAAGTGGGGTCAAAAACTAAGTCATGGGGTTAATTCTAAGAAATAGCTTATGAACACTCTAAATGCCATATTTTCAGTCCAATCATCCTGAAAAATGGTCAGAATGATTATCTTGATGAAATCTCGGAAAAGTTCGGAGTTTTGATCAAGTTGGGTCAAAAACTAGGTCACGGGTTCAAATCTAAGAAATACCTTGTGGACACTCTAGAGGTCATATTTTTAGCTCGATCAACCTGAAAATTTGTCAGAATAATTATCTTGATGAAATCTCGGACAAGTTTGAAATGGGGTCAAGTGGGGTCAAAAACTAGATCATGGGGTCAAATCTTAGAAAAATCTTGTGGACACTCTAGAGGCCATTTTATTAGCCCAATCATCCTGAAAATTGGTCAGGTTGATTTTCTTGATGAAATCTCAGACATGTTCCAAATAGAGTCAAGTGGGGTCAAAAACTAGGTCATGGGATCAAATTTTAGAAATACATTTAACTTTTTTAAGATTGGTTATTCAGGTGAGCGATTATTCTTTGTTTATTCTTAGGCAAGGCCTTTTGGGGCGAGGGAAACCAAGGGTTCCATTTACTTAGGGATCGTAAGCCACATTTCGAACACACTTCAAAGGAAAAAAATGTAGAACGGTTTGCGCACAATATAGCGCTCAGTCCGCAACCCCCCCCCCCCAACTTATTCCCAAGGTATAGATTACTACGACCGATACCGCGTTGAAGACATGCACAACTCGCGTTTTTAAAAAATTTAGTTGAGTTGACTAGTTTGCTACCAGTCAGTCAATTTATCCATTGCACCATTCCGTCTAACATTCGTAGTAATGATGTTTTTCTAAGGACACAAGCTCGCCTGCTCTTTCTTTTACAATGAATTAAATTCCATAAAGAAGTATTTTATTTGTAAACCTATTTTTTGCGCGCGTGTGAGCACAAAAAAGGTATATAGTTAACATGTTGTTCGGTTTTTACTCGATTATCTTTTTCCTAGGCAATTTCCAGGATACAGGGTTGTTTCCTATGGTCTGCTTAACCAGGCCAACCAGTTGTTGTTACGACATTTTACTGACCAAACGCTGACATCTCACTGTCTGTCACTCACCCAAGACAAGCTCCCACGAATGCGAACTTATAGGTTAATGTTTTGAGATATACAGTTTAAATGATATCATTAACCTTGAAACTGCAGCTGTGAGATTTCATTTGTTTCTTATCAATACATGAATATAGGTGTTTGGTGCTATTTGTGGATGTATACATTAAAATTAATAATCTATAATTTACTCTCATAATTTTTAAGTCACTTTCAGGCAAAGAGTTATTTTAGATTACATAAACAGCTTATGTGAAAAAGGGTTTGGATACCCTTGCTAATCATGTGACCCGCCATTCAAAAAGGAACGATCTAGGTATTGCAATTTTTTTTCTTTTTGAAAATGCGATCTTTGGTTGGTCGATAGTGGAACTATTTCTTTCGGATTATTTCGGGTCCTCCCCTTTTGCGAGTCGCCTCATACATATATCTTACAAATAAACAACAACAACAAAAACAACAACAACAAAAGGAGATAATGCCATATTCCGTTCGTATTTTGAACCGTAAACTTAGGCATAAAAAAGACAGTGTAATTCCTTTAAAGTCTGCATTAATATTGAAACTTGCCGTACTTGGGTCGTAATATTTTACATTTTTCATATATTAACAGGGATAGTTTCCTTTTTCGTGTCGTTTTATTTTCACCGCAGTGCCGCCAGAAACCCCAACCTCCAGTACTTTCAGCGCTTTGATTAAGGTTGTTTTAACAAACTTGAATTATTTGAATAATAAAAACATTTTGAAAGAATATCTTGAAACTATTTCGAAAGTATCTTTTAGTGCTCAAGGCTTTTCTTAAGGGCATTTTTGAATTTAGAAAGAAACTTGTTGAATCATGAAAGGAAAAGAAGATCCAACAATTTATTCTTTCCCATTCAAATCTGCTTTCCACGAAATTTAAAAAGTAATCGCGTAAAATTTGTTGGCCAAGGACAATTACAGCCGCATTCAAAACGGTTCATAGGGTCGTGAAGTATTTTTGAAAAGTACAGATCGCGCGACCGCCAGGTAAATTGCGTATCAGGAAGAGGCGAAACACACACAAGATAAAAATTCGAACGTGATTTATTACCCTATCTTTCGAGCAATTAAAGCAATTTATAGAATGTTTGAAGTTCTTTAATGAATATTTACGTCAGTTAAATTGCATGTATAAAAATAAAATTTCGAATTACAACTTGTCCACAACAAGTTGAGGTGAGCAATAATCCGGCGTAAAGATCATGTGATATGGGTTATCGAAAACCCGGAATGAAATTCTCTTGGGTTCATTTTGCGGTTTAGTTTTGCTTTCTGTCACACTTTACTTGTCATATCTACACCGTTCAACAAAAGACTTATTTCATCTAGTGCTACAACTCGACTATTTTTCTTGGTTAACGTAGGCAATGCTGCATGTTAAACAGCATTAATAATTTCAATACTTTTGGAAAATAACATAATATCATCGAACGTGTCCACTAATATCATGGTTTCAAAGCTTATGGTTAAGAAAGATCTTTTTTCCTCTGTCTATGTAAAATTCAATGTAAAATTCAGAAACCCACAACACAGGGCTTAGTGTAAAGGTGTAGAAAAAAAGAAAAAAAAAAAGTTTTTTACGAAAAGCGAATAACCAATATAATTCTATATATAAAGATTGTGTTTTGTTTTTTTTTGGTTTATGTGGAGAATCTTATTTTCTGCATTCGTCATGGAGTTACCATAGTTTTTTCCCCGATTTAAATTTGATTAGATTTCTTTGAAGGGGCCACCAAAGAACCGATCCTACAAAATTTAGTTTAAATTGCAGCAATAGATTAGGATGATAAGTCGTTCGAAAAAATAATATTGTTGAGGGGATTTACCTTTGTTTGTCATTACAAAAAGACTTTCCACCTACTTGATTTTAACTGTTTTGGATGGGGACATTTCTGTAAAAGTATTTAAAATGTCGTCTACAGAAGATGCTAACGGTCGTCGGACGAAATCCATTCGAGGAGCGATAACAATAGCTCACTTGAGTATTTGCCAATTTCTACTGACCTTTTCAACATACAGAGCTCGTACTTAGTATATTGAAAGATTCATCAGCATACACCACGGTCAAGGTCATGTGACCAATATCAATTGCATTTCAAGGTCAAAATAGTTAAAACTCGCATTATTTTGTTCGCTTTCCTGATCAAGAAAGCGTCGGCCTCTTGACCTAAATTCTGTGTTCGATTCCCGGGAGCGGCTATCGATCTTGGCTCTTTCATTGGCCCACACATTCGGTACGAGTAATGGTAAAATTTCAAAGCAGTAGAGCCGAGAGAAATAGAGAGGGATTAATCTAAGTTGTAAGAACTTTTTTCCCAACCGATGTAAAATAAATAGTCCTAAACCAGCAACACGTGGCATAATTTTCAATGTCTACCCTAAACGAAACAAATCAATCTTTACTTTATTGTGGATACAAAATGTTTTATGTTTCAATATTAAAAAAAGAGAGGTAACTCATCATTTCCGAGAGAGAGAAAGGAAACAGTATGAAAATGCATAAGACATAATTGTGTTGATCCTGATGTTGAGGTATGCACCAGTCATGATTCAGACCTCATTTTGGAAAAAAAAAGAGAATAAATATCACCTTTCAACATGAAATTGTTTACGTGGATATTTGAAACCTACTTGAATCGTTTGTGGTTTTAAGGGACAAACAATTGTTCTGGGACCAAACTTCGTCTCTGACCTCTCTTTTTTTCTTCCTGTTTCGATTTTGTTGGGAATTGAATTACGATTTCCAACATTCTTTTTATTTGCATTTGTTCTCAAAAAGGCAAATATTCATTTACGAAATATTTTTTTGCACAGTCAAACTATGGACTCTTATCCCTTATCATTCATATAACATTTATTTCGTATTTCATGAAAACATAATTAAGTAATATTTTCAATCCAAGGGACCAAAATATGATCTGGCAGAAGTCAATAGACAATATTATTTTTTCGAACTATATAGTCAATATAGTATAACCAAAATTGAATGTGAAAACATATTGATACTGAGCTATTTTTTGAATCACACCCTTCAGAAGTTGCTGAGGAAACAGACTTTTTCATCCCAGGATCATTTTCATCATTAAAGCGAATGACCTTTTCACTAAATCTGTCCATCACTTACTGTGAAATCGAGCGGTAACATATCGGTGTCGAACCGGTGCCGAACCAACGCGCACAACAATATTCAAATTGTTGGTTTACAAGTTCAATGCGCTAACCACTTAGCAAAGTAGATACCCCTGACGCAGGTGTCAGATATTGTATTTAAACCAACGAAGCTATGCAGGACAGTGGTGAGAGTGGTCTCCCATAGCACACTCCCCCTTAAGAGTCATCTTATATTGATGACGATAAGCCTTTCTAGGCAGTAATGTGCTTTCTGTACTAACCCAGTCGGTAAAATGCCGACATAAATGGCTCAATGACCAATCCCGGACGCATTCCCATGTTACGTTCAAACTGTCTTCAACAGAAGCATAGCTTAAAAATTTCGACGTGAGCCGGTGTCGAACCCACGCGGACAACAATAATCAAATTGTTGATTTACAAGTCCAACGCGCTTACCACTGAGCCAAAGCAGATATTTTCTGATGCAGGTGTCAGATAATGTCATTAAACCAACGAAGCTATGCAGGACAGTGGTGAGAGTGGTTTCCCATAACACGGCCACAGACTGAATGAATTTTTCTTCGACAAAGAAAATTTATTTCTGACAAAGTCGACGGACCGTAGTCAGAATAAATTTGCACACATCTAACTTATATTAAGTCCAATTGTGACGTTTGAATAAAATTCCTAAATCGTTTATCGAATGACCATAGCCAAACCATAAAATGCATCTGCTAGATACTAAATATATTTGAGAAATTTGTATCAAATCTATCAATTAGTTGCTGAGAAATTGAGCGGGTACAAACATGCTACAGACAGACCGACCGACCGACTAACGCACGAACGGACAAACAAGCTGACTCCTATGTGCCCACTAACATGTAATATCAGACTAATTTCTGAAGTAGGCAAACTAGTGTGGACTTGTATTGTATCATATGCACGTTTTTTTTTACATCAATCGGATTTCTGATTTAAAAATATACTTGATTTTTTTTCGGGAAAATACTTCAATTTCACTTTCTACTTATCTCCATTTTTGGGATTTCAAAAATATTGACGTAATACGCATTAATGAAATAATCAAAACAGCCCTAAAATAAACCTATTGATTTTGAAGTTCTAATATAGACTCTCTTTCAACCCCCCAACATGACGTGTCATGTGAAAACACCCCCAACTGAGCCAGTGAAAACTGAAGGTAGTGCGGTCAACCTGACCACGAGCCAGTTTTCTTATTAAGTGTAGATTTTGTATTCTAGATCCCGTTTACGTTTCTGTCCATTTGCTTATCTTTTTCAATTTATTTTATGGAAAGGATGACCATTCGCCTATCATAATGGTTCCTTTTGGCGTGGAATTATTTCGTTATTGAGAAAAAGGGTAAAGATCTATTGTCCTATAATCATTCAACGAGCAAGACTCTGGTCTTATTAAACGAGTTTCGGGAGTTTTTCTTTGTATATATTTATTTTTTGAACAATATTAACACTGTTTGAATATACCGAGGAAAAATCTTAAAAAATGGGTAGGTAATTTAGATGTTGATGGAAAATTGTATGATAGTGAATATGGAATTTATTTGATAAATACACAACGCATAATTGACGGTTAAAACTAAAATAATTAAGAGATCTTTCTAGAAATAGGTTTCGACCTGTACAGCTTTCCTAAAGATGCTGTAGCGATAGAAAAATTGTGCTCGTGGATTGTTTCCATTAAATATCATGAATGCCATAAAGGATATATAATGGCGTTACGTGTCTTTCAAAAATGAAATTGAGGTTCATGTTTTGTTTTCGTTTTAAGCGACATTGTCCCGCAGGGTTTATGTGGTTGGTCCGGTAGCCCGTGCATAAGAATTATTCGTTTAGACATATTTCTGAAACTTCAAGGCAAAATTTAGCGAAATATGATCCCCTGGACATGTAATCTCAGTTTTCCTCGTTAAATTCTAATTGTACTGATCACATTGGAGCTTCGGAGTGAACAAACCCAGTAAGGTGTTCAAAATATAAACAAATATCTTCCTCTCTGAAACTACAATCACAATTTATCGAAACTTAACAAGAATGACCATTAGGCATGCTCTATTAGATTTCTTCGTTTTATTCGGATTGATCTTTTAACACATGCGTGATAGACATACGAGTCTACGTAAATAGGCCCACATAGTGATTAAAGTTATCGAGTCACCAAAAATGGCCCTGCTCGCCTAAATTTAAAAAAAGTTTCTTCTCTGATACTTCCGGACAGAATTTATCCAAACTTTTGATATTTTCTAATTAAGACTAATCCATTACAAACAACAAATCTTTAGACAGGTCCAAATTGTAAAGGGTTGCAGATTAGATACAATATGTGGGCAAATTAGTAACATTTGTAGCAGAAAGGGTAGATAATATTAGGGAGACACGAGAAAGTTTTAGTAAGCAGCATTTTCTTTGAATACCTATTAGCAAGGTCATCCTTAAAATTAAATATAATAGCTATTTATCCTCAACACAGCAGTGATTCTTGCAGTGATGATTAAGAAAATATCTGGTATACATGATAGGGACAAGATGAATAATCAAGGTTATATTCCAGAAAATTGGCCTCGTTAGTTGTTTCGTCTATTCAGTTCCCTCGCCTTTAGTACTTTTTTTTACTCGAGGATAACACGATAAAGGGTCGAATGAATTTTAATCCATCGCTGTCCTAACGCTTTCCAGATATTATACTTCACATTGAGAGAGAGGCAATGGGTTCGATCCACAGCGACCCTCTTTTACCGCTGGGTGGATTGCGGCCCCGTCTGTAAAGTGTCTTGCCCAAATACACTACCCGCCTCCGGTGGGGCTCAAAACCACAACCACCAGGTAACGGGTCGAGTGCGTTTACCACCCGGCCAACGAGCCAGTTCTATCAGCACTTTGATTTTAGCACAGCGTAGTAACATGCAAGCGCTGGCCACACAAAGCACTTCGTGTCGCACAAAAGTTGATGACGTATACTTAACCTATTTTTTTCGCGCGTGAGCACAAAAAAAAACAAAGTAGTACACACGTTGTACGGTTTTTGACTCGACTGTCTTTTTCGTAGGTAATTTCCATTATACAGGGTTGTATCCTATGGCCTGCTAAACCAGAACAAAACCGCCTTGAATCTTGCGGGGGGTGCGGTGTTCGAAAGATTCAAAGGGATTATTCTATTAATCGTTTGGTCTTTAGGAAAAGGGTCAACTTGGGTCCCAAACCTTTTTCTCCAATACATTTTCCTGTTATGAGACAACTTAAGAAAGCCGTATACACAGAGAGCGCAAAAGATGGAGTTTTTTGTGATTTGACGTTACACCACTGCATCACAAAAGACATTAAAACTGCGGCAATAATTCCGAAAATTTAGAAGGAATTTATTTCTAAAGATGTTATCTAGATCTAGTTTCCTTTGTGCAGATTCCATATTTTTGGCAGAGGTTAAGAATATTATTCAGAGAACAAAGTATAACCATTGTCAGTATTTTGACTGCTTTTGATATGATTATTGGTATTATTGCTGTTCTTTCATCTGGTAGTGCAGCAGCAACCCCTCCACATCCAAAATAGATAGTCGAAAGTGTTAAGGATTGGGTAAAAAAGAAAAACATTGTTCAACCTTGGAATGAAATCCATAGAAAACTCTAGTTGCTGTGGCATCGGCAAATTTCACAAAAGCTCATCAATTTTTTAAACGACATCTCCTACTAAACTACAGGGTCAAAACGAATCAAACTTAGCAGAAATAATTAATGGGTGGTCCCTTACAAAAATTGCTAAAAGAATTGAAATCCATAAAAAACTCTAGTTGCCCTGGCATCAGTAAATGGGTAATTTCTTTAAATCTCATCAACCTTATTCAAACATTAAAGTTTCCGTTTCAGATCTCTAAAATTTACAAAGCTGCTGAAAACAGCAAATGTGATGTTGATATGGATAAAGTTGTGTACAATGTTCGAAATATAGAAGTAAAAGGAGAAAATGCTAGTTATCAGGATATTGGTCTTTAGCCTGAATATTTCCCCAAACTTGTTCCATTTAGCAACGTCAAAATCATGGCTTGTTTGACATATGGTTTTCCAATTTATTTTGAAAATTGATTTGTTTATTTTGTTGATTCTATAGTTAAATGTTGCATTACATTCACATAATCTCACCAGATTTCTTTTAAATTTTAACCATTCTAAAATTTTGACGTTTCGGAATCTTTTGAATTGTATGATCTGGATTCAGCATGTGTTATCTTATCTGACTCTTAGATTGTTTTTAATCATATCATAATTATATTAATCTACTTTAGACCATGTCATCCTTACTTTTTTTTAAAAGTACAAATGAATGATTAGATTGTACCACATCTGCTTTGTACTTATGAATATATTTTTATCAACTGAAGTGTATGACAAACGGATTGTCACCACTTAATTTGTAGACTAGTATTTTAAAAATAAACAAATAGTTTAATAAATTGAAAAAACAGTACTGAACATAAGAATTGTAGTATTGCAATAAAGCATTAGATATTTCTGTAATGATCTAATTACTTAGTATTTGACCAAAATTCAGATTTTTCAATTCTATAACCTTTCATTGTTTTCTCACTTAGTACTTCTAAATAATTGATTGCATTTGATCTTCTTCTACGGGACATTTCACATTAAAACATTACTCAGTTGAGCGATTAATGGGCCCTCAGGACCCTCTTGTTTGTTTCAATAGTTTGGTTAGGCGAAATCAGCTTTATCTGATACGCCTTCGAGCAATATCGGATTACCGCGACCTACACCTCTCGACCGTGCTCCTTTTAACAAACGACTGTCAACATTTTGACAATAATGTTAAGTTGTCTAATGTCGGTTATAGACAAAGTTGTCCGATATTGCAGAACTTCTTCGCCAATAAATTTATAAGTAGATATACATGTATGCATTTCTTTAAGAGGTCGAATCATGTCAAATCTTATAGACTTTTGTATGCTATTAAACTGGGCAAAAACGAAAACTTGACACTTCAAAAAACTACAACGAAATTGTCCATTCCGCTTCTACAGAATTACATTTTTTTAACTGATCTAAGACCACAGACCGACTTGGCCCAGATTAAAACCTGAAACTGTCTCACTGGTAGTCTGTTTTGACAAATAACTTCAATAGAGTCAAGATACCATCAAAATCCGGTTTCACAAAATTGACAAAAGGATGCCCTTTATATTACTCAGTGGCGAAATGGCAGCACCAATAAGCAATTTTCCCAAATGAAACGGTCTAAATCTAACAAGAAATCTCTCGCTTCTTTAAATGTTGATGTTAAATTCTTCCATGAAAGTCGTCGTGTCTTATAACCGGACCGTTTCAACGTGACGTCATTGTTGTCGCACCAAAGCTCGTTTTACAAATAAAAACATAACGTCAACGAACAACCGTTTATAGACCTACAAACCAAAATCTTCTCCAAAACGTGATCTCATTTTCTTTGAAAGTGACGACAAGTTCACAATAATGTCCAGTATAAATTTTAAGATTTTTGTCATGTTCTCCAACTTCATGCTATGAGTTTGTAAAATAAAAACACCTTTTATGGCGTACATTGGAATTCAGTGTTTTTCGTTTTCGGGGACTACACGTTGACGTAAAGCACTTGGCCTTCAAATTTTAACAGAATTCATATCAGAAGTCACATCGATTCAACTAAAATTGACACGTTTTGCATAACATATTACATATATAATCGGCGGGAGGGAAAACTACGATATTCAAACGTGTCAAGTTTTCCTTTTTGTTCAGTAAATATAGTCTGAATTATATTTGTCTGAATTAAAGAGCTGAAGAGAAACTTACTTTACCGATTTCATTCGTTTACTTATATTATTCCACCTTTTTGTTTAATTTCAGATCTAAATTGCTGCAAACCAAGGAATGGTGGGTTCACGCTTTTTTGTATCTTGTTGACGCGTTCGTACCAGCTAGCGTTACACTCAACGTCGTTTAAATTATAGCGTAGTTACATCAAACTGTACATAATCGTTATATATCACATTGCTGACCGTAAAAAATAATTCCATTTGTATTTTGTTCAACGCTGTCACACTGCATGTGACTAGAATTATTCTTTGTCACAACTGAATTTTCAAGAGACATATTTGAGTCACTATTTTTTTGATTTGAAAGCGTATTTGTAGATGTAGGGTCCGAAAGATTAATCCGTGACGATTATGAATAGACGTGAGAAGTCGAACACTTTTATCAGTAACCGATGTTTGATCCGAATCTCTACCATGAATTCTTTCATAGTTAATCTGTCGAAGACGAGATTATAAATCTCTCAGATAAATATTATCTTCGGAATAAGTTACAGAACTAGAAAAGCGGACATCGCGTTCGCTTTTAGTATACATCTTTTTGACACGCGTATTTGATTTTGTTAAAGAACTCGAATCGGAATATGTTCCGGATTGATCAGAGTAAAATCTTTTTATGCACCTACAGTTTCTGATTGGTCTAGTATGAATTTGATCATCTTTTGGGATGTCCCACGAAGTTATTTTGCATTTTCTAAACTGATCAATATGGCACTGAATTATTGAATTATCTAACTGTTTCTTTATAATAACATTTTGAGGTCATACAACCCTAATGACTCTGTAGTATAGAAGCCAACTCGGACAAAGTCTAGTTTTATTTTGCCTAAAACTTGAGTAAAAGACTGCGTTTCAGACGTGTTTTTATTCGCATGTAAGTTCCTATTTCTTGTCGCTTTGATAATACTTTAATATGCCTGTCAGAAAACTTCATGACCACGTTCAAAGAGATGTTTGTAATTATCGTCCCCATAGTAATTTTAGCCGCCGTCATAGCGCAGTTAGAAGCGCGTCGGACACTCAATCTAGAGGTCCCGAGTTCGATCCCCGTCGGCGGCACTCATTCTTCCCGACTATTTGTCTTTCACCAATGGGTTGATAATCGTAAACATATGTGAGATAGTAGCTGGAGGCCAAGAAAGGATGGGATGGTTGTACCAGGAATCCATTGTTAGGTGATCCAGCCGCCGCAATAGCACTGAAAAAATGTTGAAAACGGCGTTAAACTCCATTCAATCAATCAGTCAATCCATAGTAATTTGTTCTTTTACGCATAAGACTGTTAACAGGGAGAATCGAGACGTTTGCAAAAGTACATTATAAGGACTTAATTTATTGTCTAAGATTCTGCAAAACGAATTCCCCCAAGCTATTCTCTTGTCCCACTGCAAAGGGTCTTTTGCCGATTTTTTTTATAATCTTGTATATTACTGCATGCGTTCTCTCAATTTACCAGATGGATTGAGGTCTGTAGGTAGTCGTCGTAACATGAACAATATTCATTGAATTTAAGAACTACGAAATACAAAGACAGATCCGTAATCAGTCAGGAATTTTGAAGGGGAACCATAGCGAAAAAATATTGTATCCATAAAAGCGGTTATAACTTCATCTGAACTTGTTTTGTCATGCCATTACGATAAACTATCCTGAAACATGATAATGTATCTATTCTGTGATTCCGTAATAGGCAAATGACCAATAATATCGCAAAATAGCTCTACAAATGTTCCTGTGGGGGCTGTTTTTTAACATAGGATTGCGCTTACTTGTCATGTTGACAGCATTGCAGGGAATACACTGAGAATTGTGTGCAGGAAATACACTGAGAATTGTGTGCAATAATGTCTTAATAAAGATATGGCCAATAAAATGTTTGTTTGTTATACGAATGTATCCTATTATGTCCATAATGGCATAGTTCATAAAAGGCATTCAAAATGAAATCTCTTTGGAGCATTGGTACATAAATTCTGAAGTTTGATTTGACACCCTCGGGCTCACCGATGAAGTATGAATTATTATTAAACGAAACCACATCAATTAGTTGTTCGTCGGCTATATTTTATTCCTTAACGCTTGGTATTTCAACAGGAAGGAGCTTTTCAGGTTGCTTTGCGAAGAATATTGTGTGGGTGAAAAGAGTTTCATTGCGAATTTATTATGCCTATTTAATAAGATTAACTCTCTTATACGGGATATTTATGAGCTCTTGATAAATTATCCGAAACCACGTTTTTACTCCTTTTAATATACCGAATCTCGCAATCAAATTGCGATATTTCCAAGACAAAACGATCTAGAAGTCTTCTTTTTTTGTTAAATGATTGTTTTAAAAAAAGTGAAAGGCGATGATCGCTATAGACCACGAATGAATTTCCATGAAGATAGTATTCCATTTCCTTTATTGATTCTCCAAAACATAGGGCCTCATTCCAAAAAGTGCTGTATTTATTTGCGTTCTGGAAAGCGCTTGGATGAAGAAATGTATGGGCCTATCTTTCTGACATAGAACAGACCCCATCGCGTAGTAACTAGAATCTGTAAACGGGACAAATTGGTCATCTAGAGACGGGTGTGAGAGCATTGGCACTTTTTTGAGTTCTGAAGTCAGTACTTCATAGGAATTTTAACATTCTGCATTCTATTCGAATTTGATGCCCTTACGAGTCAATTTGGTTAACGGGATAATTTTCTCTGCATAATTAAGAATGAATTTCCTAGAATACCCAGTCATGCCAGGAACTTTCAGACTCCTTTAACACTAGACGGAATTTAAAGCTATTTTTATGTCGCTACTTTTTACTCATCAGCTGAATACCTCGGGCAGAAACAGTTTGCCCAAGATTTGAAATTTTCTCTATTGGAAGAAATGACATTTGCGAAGCTTAAGTTTAAGATTATGTGCTTGAAGTGTTCTTCTAGACTATCACAAAATACCAGAATACCTTCGAGAACTTAGAATGTCATTTATAATTGGTAAAGGGAAAGCAATATGCTTAATGTGTTTATTTAATTCCCTGAAATCTAGGACTAGCTGCTTATCATTTGGTTTTTTCTTCGAAACCAACATAGCGGGAGACAGATAACGTGATTGACTATGTCTGATAATGTTTGCATCTAAAAGTTCTTGTAATTTCTCACGCATTTGAACTCGCTCGGAAAATGGTACCCGAAAAGGCGTCATCATTATAGGTTTTACATTATCCGTTTTTATTAGTACTTTAAAATGCGGGTAACACCCTACATCAAATTCAAATATACCCTAGTACTCATGAACCAAGGTTTGTAATTTTCCTATATGTTCTTCAAGGATTTTAAAATTGTCCAAAGAAAAACAATCTATCAAAATTGATTGTACACGAATTCGCTACTCGCTCTGGATGTGTAATGATCTTTAATCCGAAGAGCAATAAGGTCAAAGAAAATTCTGGAAGATTTTTTACATAAGAAATCATTTCTACTCAGATTTTCCGCTACAATAAACGTATGACTAATTTTTAATTTGTTGGCTTTAATTAAAATATTTGCAGAGCCTAGCACTTTAATTTGATCGCCGGACGCGGAACTAAGAGTAATATTTGTAGGCTGTAATTCGGGTCTCGGACATAAAGAGTTAAAGATGCGTTTATTTATTAAACAAAAACATGCACCGGTATCAACTAAAGCTCTTACTGAAACTGAATTTAGTTTTAGAATAAAACTGCACGGAACTTGTTGTTCATGAATGTGAAAATTGTAAGATACATGTTTTAAGCCCTCTGAATGTTCGGTCCTGTAACAATCAGAGTAAGCAGGTTTTATGAATAATCTTTTTCATTCTTAAAACTCTGTTTCAAATTCAAATACTTTTTGCACTCAGACTTACAGTGACCAATTCATCTGAAAAATAGCAAAGCGAATTTTGCTTGAAAGTACCTAAATTCTTCTTTTGAAATTTGGCCTGATCTGAATTGCTAATAGATTTCTATTTACATGTATTTTCCCGTTTTTATACCCAGTTTGGTAGCTACGATGTAAATACCTAGGTTTTAATTTGCCATTGACTAACCTCATTAAATGACTCGTGTCACCGTAAGATAAAGACGATTGCGCTGAGTCATATTTCTTTTGATTGCTTAGAATATCAATTCTATTTTTCAACTGTACGGACAGATTGTCATCGGACAAATATGTATTGCAAGTTTCGTCAGAGCCGTCATGCACATTTGATTTGAATTTTTGTTCCGATCTATCTTGATTGAGGGCACTGTTGTTGAAGGCTAATAAATATTTATTATATACGGAAAGATTACCAACGAGGGAAGTTTTTTCTATGCTCTTTATCCAAGACTTAAATTTTGAATTTTCCCCAGAAAAGCTTTCTATAAATTTTGCCAGATACAAATGTGAAATATTGTTCATCAAATGTTGTGAAGGCATTCTATACAGAATAAAGATATTTAAGTAACTTTGCTAACCTATTTGCAGAACATCTTCTTAGCCCAAGTTGAGGTTATCTGTTCACTAAGCAACAAATTTGACGCTCTGTCGTAATACAGGAGCATAATGCACGTCATCGTATAGTCTACTTTTATTTTACAGCAGCAAATATTAAAAGTTTATAATTACAAATAGTACAACGAATCAAGGGTCAAGGGTCCTAGTGAACCCTTGATTCAAAACAACGTAGTCACAGCATTAAGTTAAAAACCCATTTCCTTTTGAGTATTCAACTTTTCCTATTTATATCAGTGTACATTCAATGACTGCCTTGATAGGTAGAGAACAACTGGAGCTTAAAAAACCTACATTCATCCCAGAACAATCTTGTCAAAATAGAAAGGGACAAAGTCGAATCGCGACACCACCAATGAGTTGATAATCGAAAAACATATGTGGAATAGCAGCATGAAGCTAGGAAAGGATATAACAGTTGTACTGCTGTGAGAAATACAAGAAATCAATTTCTGGTGCTCCAATCGCCTTGATATGACCGTAAGATTGTTAAAGGCCGTTTAAAACTAAAACCGACAATTAAGATTTATTCCAAGTATATGTATTGCATTTGCGATTGGTTATATGACCCGAAATGCAGTGGTCATTGACACAAGTCAACTCTTAAATGAACTTCTAAACGGTTACTCAGTATTTACTGAAAAAGTAATATTTCTGTTGGTTTCAGAAATTGAAAATAATGGAGTTGTGTTGGAAATATCGGTCAGAGTAAAAAGTTTTTTAATATTGAGCCAATAAAAGCAACGAATTTGAACAGTTCTCAAGGGTACCCCTGATTCCAAAATTAATATTGGTGGATGGGATTATTCAAACAGATTTAGCTTTTGTGAGAAAGAAAGAAAACAAACGAATATGTTCTTCAATAATCTGATATCGTAAACGAACAAGTCATCGTGATTTATCACTTATTCGAATTTGATTAAAATGAGGAAAATGCAAGGTGGTCGTTAAGAATTTCGTTTCAGTTTTCAGATAAAGATTGTGCTCCCTGTCCATGCTGGCTTAAACTGACGGAAGCAATATATAATATTTCGAACTTGACTGAGATTTGATTGACACAAACATTCTGACAAAGTTTCAAGACATTTGGTTAGAAAATGTGGCCTCTAGAGTGTCCAACAGGTTTTCTAAAATGTGACCAATTGAAACCATTTTGACCCACGTGACACAATTTTATGGAAGAATAGCTAAAGTAGATTGAATAGTGACGTGATCTCTTGACTTGTTCTATTTCTCAGTGGATCGAATCACTTTAAATCTGAATATTTCATTAACCATTTCTGATTTTTTGCCAAAATATTTGCATTTATACTCATCGTTTGATTAAATATAAACATCTTCCTACTTTTCTTAGTAGCTATATTTTAGCAACTTTCCTAGTATGTCATTTTTATGTTTGTTTTTAACAAACTTGAATTGTTTCAAATAAAAAAAGAAATTTCGTTGTCATTTTTGGTGCTCACGGCCTTTCTTTAAATCATTTTTGGATTTACTTAAGGTTCATGTAAGAGAGTTTGAACCAAATTTAATGCTGATTCTATTTACAAAAAAGACAGTTTGTCCAGCTAAACAATTTATCAAATTAAAGCTGTAGATGAGAAAAATCAATATGGAAAAGGAATATTTTGTTCAAAACCAACGATTTCACTACGGTTAGGCAAAAATGGCCTTTATTTAATGAGAATGTAGACAAATGTTCCTACAAGGTACTACTAGAACCTTCGATATAAATTAAGTGTCAAAAAAGTCTTTTGAAACAATCAATCTTCATTTATTTTGTCAACATTCATGTCAAACCGGTTTGGTCTGTTTTTAAAATAGATATAAGGCATGGTGCAGCATCACGCGATAACAATGTGAAATACTTTCTTCGATTTATTTCTAATTATAGGTTTTTTTTTTAATTAAATGATCTATAATAAATTACTATATATTAATCAAGTATGTAATAGAAAATGATATATTACTTAACCAACTAACGGGTATAAAAACTATTAATGTCTATTTATTTTATGATGTCACGCCATACCTTGCAGAGATCTACACGTTTAAAAAATTAGAAAGACATATATGACATATTTGTTTATAAACTGAGTCAAAACAAATTGCTAGCATTACTACTTTTTTGGTCCGTGTTTTATACCAACGGTCGTAGAAGTACCCTTGTAGTACCTTAGGCGGTATCTGAAAAATATGAGCCAATTTTACCCAACAATCATGTTGTTGCTTGTTTTGTACAAAATGACCCTTTTTCCACAATGTTTTGGCTATACCACTATAGCTATGACAGTCTTATCTTGCTAACATGCTTGTGCTCACAAAAAGCTTCATTTTGATAATGGTCCTGGACATACTGCATTTCTTGGAAAATGCATCATTAAAAGAACATAAGATCCAACAGCTTACTAAATCCCACTCTAATCTGCTTCCCAGAAAGTTTAAAAGTAATTGCGCAAAATTTGTTCGTCATGCAAATTGACAGCCTCAATCCGGAATTTTCATGTACACATTTACTGTCTTTGTTGTCTGTTTAAAAAGAAAGAATAGAAAAAGAAAATAACAACCTTTATAAAGGTTCGAACCCGTATCCTTTTCTATAGATAGTGTCTTTCAACTAGTGATCAGTTCGTAGTTGAATTTATAATGTTATATCAACACACATCAATGTAAACAAAAATTGACATCACTTGCATTTTTAATTGGTTCATTTGTAGCTTGGGGACCAGGAACTTAAATTAGTCGGAACTAAAAAAATGAATTTGAATCTTCCATTCAAACTTATTTGAGAAAATTAATTGTACATTTAATTTTAATACATTAAGATTGTAATTTCCCTTTTATTTTTAAGATATGATATTCTTAATTGATTTTGAATTGTTTGTTTGTATGGAATTTTACGCCGCTTTCAACGTTATATCGCGTCGGCTGGAGCACCTTACAATTGATTGCTGGTATTTCTTACACCGGTACTATCTTCACATCCTTTTCTAGCCTCAAGCTGCTATCTCACATAGGTTAACGATTATCAACCCATTGATGAGAGACAACTAGACGGACAGAATGAGTGCCGCCGTCGGATATCGAACCCGGGACCTCTAGATTTACAGCCCGACGAACTACCAACTGCGCTATGACGGCGGCCTATTCTTAATTGAACCCTGCAACAAACCAGCTTGTCCTTTGTCTTCGAAAAAAACAAATACAAAAGAACCATCCATAGAGTTTTTGAACTTAACTATACTCACGTCGGCTCACTATTGTTAAACCTTTCGATATAAGTGAAGCCAAATCATTATTTTTGTGTATTTGTCAATACGAGTAGATATAAATATATATATACTAGCCAAAACTTCCAATTACATTTTTTACCTTCAATTCCATTATGTAAAGCGCAACAGAACTTGCAAAATCACCCTCAGTTGAGTTTATTGACACTCTTTGTGCGCGAGAGCATCGCTTTATTCTATCTGTACCACTGTTGCAGATTTTCATAAAATTCGTCTAAAATAGTGTGTGTCATGGCATCTTCATGAATTAAACCTTGTGCTACCACTTCTCATAAATTCAACAAACTTTTCCCATTATTGTTTGATAAAATCAGTTTCGAAATGGGTTACCTTAAATATCTTTACGGTTCATTGATCGCTCTACACTGAGCGAAATTGAGCATGAAGTCGTGCATGAATTGAGTATTAGAAACACAAAGAGGCAATTTAAATGCCATTTCTTTTTTTTGAACTGTGTTTCGATTCTTTGTATTCTCTATCAGTGAGATGAGGTACTGACTGATTACCTATTTCAATAAATGATTGTTTAATAGACAGGCAGACCTTTTGAGTAGACATATTAGAAGATAAATACAGCCACTCTGCTGGAAGCATAAAATTTGCCTCCATTGTATCGATGGTTAGCAATAATCAAAAGATTGAGATTTGTGTAACTATATCCTGATAAGATATTGATTTTTTTAAGATGTGAGTTAGAATTTTTGCCTTAATTGTAAATTAGAAAACACAATAATGCCTTATAGGGAAAACAACACAAGTCAATTGAAAACTCAAAACATTCACGACCTAGAGAGTTTTAGAAACTTTTTTTCGAAAAAAAAAAAAAAAAAAAAAAAAAAAAAAAACACCTGAGGATAACAATTTAACATCAAATGAAATTCAAGATTTTTCTACTCTTTCAGATGATATCAGGTTAGTTTCTAAATTAGATTCTGAAAGATTTTGGGAAGAAAATTACTTTAATTCATCTGATTGTAATGTTGATGAATTGGACCAAGCGATCACCATACAGGAAGTTGTATTCATCATTCACAAATTCAAAAAAATCGAGTCTTACTTGTTCGCTGAACATCATAAACATCTTGGTCTAATATTCAGCAATGGTGGGAAGTGGCATGAACACGTAAATAATCTTACCAAGTCTGCTTCAAAATTCTCAGAATAATGACATGTTCCAAATTTCGACTGAAGCGGGAGTCCTTTTATCAAATTTAAAGATCATTTATATGCCCTGTTCTTAGGTATGCCGCCTTTGTGTGGGACAAAGAAACGTTAGAACAAATTTAATTTAAAGCCGCTAATATAGTTTCTGGTCTTACACCCATGGCAGAGCATATTGTGGGAAATTTAGAAATTGCTTTTTTATAGCATTTTCTGTCGGAGTTGACTGAGGCTAGCTGAAAGAAGAAAATAGGAAAAAAACTTTTTTTTATTGATAAATAGTTGTATCTCAGATTATTTTTAAAATATCTTTCCAGTGCCTGTAAATGTAAGAAAAAATCATTTCTTTAGGAATGCAAACAACACTGACATAGTTACTTGCCGCGCATTCTTACTTAAAACATATTTTATTCCTTCCACTGATACGCTGTGGAATTATCTTCCCAATAATTTAAAATCTCTTAACTTTGTATCGTTATTTAAATCCCGTGTATCAAAAACATTCTCTGTATCAAAGGTACCAGAGCACTACTTTGTTGGCGAAAGTAGATATTCAGTATTACATGCACGAGTTCGTTAAAAATGCAGCGACCTTCAATTTGATCTTATAAATAATCATCTTTCAATAGATTCCTCCTGCAGCTTTGGGCATCCCATTGAAAATGCTGAACTCTACTGTTTTCATTGTCCCATGTAAAGCATACAAAGAATAAACGTTTTCGATTACTACGACGATTTCACCTGCTTGGGAATATCATTGTACCATTTGGTTCGGTTAATTTAAGTACTGATGAGAACTCCTTCATATTCAAAGCTATACAACTAAACATAAAAGAGTTTAATACGTTTTCGTAATGTAAGATGCTATCATTTGTAACCCTGACTTTTGCCGCCGAGTTGCCGGTCCGATACTACCACTAATACCTAAGCTCTAATAATAGCTCTGACAACCTAGTTGAATTCCTTATGATATTCATTTCTCAGATAATCTATCCTGATTAAATTTCTTCTGAACATGCCATTATATATACCCAGTTCCAAAAGAAAATGTGCATTTTTAATTTCTAATATCCCGGAAGTTATCGACATGAAATTTCAATTAACTTACCCCAAGAGTATTTGCAAACAATACTTGAAGACAATAATCACGCATTACGCAAAAACATTCGGCTAGGTTGAGACCTTTGATTTCGTGTATTTTTCATGTACATACCAATGTGCATGATGCACTAGCGTGAAATGTCCTATGATTACCTGGCTGAACGACATCGAGCCTATCGAGATTGATGACTTCATTTAAAATAAATCAAGCATTTATGTTCCAATAGAAATTGAGAACACCATCTTGTATAGCCTTTTATGAGCATAGTGAGATATTTTAGAACGTCATGGCACTGTTCGACGATAAGTTACTAGCCTACCAACGCAGCAAATACAAACGTAGATGCAAAGGTAACGTCTGCATGAAATTTGAAACTTTTGATTGAAAATGGCGGGATATCTCCTCAACTTCTGCAAAGCAAACAAATCTCAAAGCTCTTTTAAAAAGAAAAATTTGTGAGAAGGGAAAATCTTAACATTCTACGTTCCGAATACCTTTATGCGGTAGATAATGTTAAATCAAATTTGATCTGATGTTTAATTTTAATGTGGTCTTATGAAGTAAGACATCAATATTACTCCTTAGGTTCCCTGCAACTGTGTAAAAATCAAGCAAAAGTGAAAATGCGCACTTACTTTTGGATCTAAGTATAGATATTATAACCGGGATAGCAATGCCTCGGAATAAACAATTCTTTTATTTCTGAAATTTCAAAATCAGGACATCAGGCATTACTTAATGTAGGTCTGAAAAAAAGGAATGGTAGAAATTGTAAGAACTTGTGGCCAGGGTCTGGCCAAATAACTGCGTTTATCCGTTCCATGGATTATACAGCTACATAAGAGGGGAACCCGTTGGACCCTTGAATTATAGAAGGCGATACCACTCGTGAGCTGTTTATCCAAGATTTTCACCAGTGTTTTAAAAAGAATATGAAGATGTTTTTTGTGAAATAATTATGTTTAATCAGATGCACAGTTTGGCTTTGACAAAAACGATCTATTACTGATGCTTGTTTCATATTATCATTATTTTCACAACAAACTATTTTCAGAAAAATGCTTTTATGCCGTATTTATACATCTTAAAAAGGCTTTCGAAAGCGGTTGCAGAAAAGGGCTCTGGTTCAAACTCTTTCATTTAGGTATAAAGGCAAAACACGCTCCGTATTATACGTGACATGTTGTCAAAGGTGGAGGCTTTGTTAAAGTCGACAACCTAATGTCGTCTCATTTGAAAGTATATTACTTTTTACTGATGACATGGTTATTCTGAGCGATAACCCAGCGAGTTTACAATCTAGTTAAAAAATTTTAAGTGAATTTTGCACAAACTGGGGCCTATAGGTCAATTCAGACATCATTATGGTAGTTTTCCGTAAAAGGGGAGCCTTAAGGCAAAATGAAAGTTCGGCTTATAATTACTAGATATTGAAAATCGTGAACGGCAAAGAAAAAAAAGCAAATATCACAATGCACTCTCATGTTTTTTTGACTAAAACACGTGCTTAATTTTTTTGTACTTCTACCTCATTGCATACGCCTTTGAAGATTCCATTCTTTGGTTCTCAAATGAGATAACGGAATTTAATAGTTATAGGGACGTTGAAAAAATCCACTTGAATTTTTTGAAAAAAAGATTCTTTGTGTTTAATCAACAACAAGTATTTGGTATATTTGTATATCAACAACAAGTATTTGGTAAATAAGAAATTACAATAGCATTATTAAATATTTGGGGAAAAATATCATCAGATAATTAAATCATAAAAAACTTTTTATATGAGTTTGATTTCAAGTATTGCTAAAGGAACGATAAATTTCTGTATTTTGTAAAGCATTTTTGATACGTACGGATTTAGCTATGTTTAGATATGAGTAATCCTAATTGTGTTAACCATAAATATTTTATTTTAAAGATTTTTAGATCTTTAGTTCTTTATGAGTACTAACAAAATATGCACTCTTCAATTGTTACAGTTCATTTTTAACAATGGCTGTTCTTTTTTTAAATTACATTTCAAAAGTACGACTTTCATCTCATTATCTCAGAATAGAGACATGAACCGAAACAACAGAACTGAGAAAAAACAGCGCTTATGTAAACTATTAAATATCCATTAGATCGAAGATAAATTCCACTTTCTTTTAATGAGAGTTTATATTAAGAAAAAAACAACAAAAAAATTACTGTTGCCCAAACATGTTTGAGATGACACGTTTACTTCGCGACCAAAATAGTAAATACTGTTAAACCTTGCAAAAATCATTAAAGAAGGTTTAGAACTGAGATCTCGTTTGATTTACAAAATTCAAATTGTGAATTAGTATTTATTGTTTTATTAATAAGCATTTAAAAAATTATTTAATTGAATTCGGCTTGTCTTCAATCCTTCTTAATTATCATATTACCTTTAAAATATTTAACTCAATCTTTTCCGAGGTTTTTACGCCCACCGCTGTTATACATATATTTCAGCTACAGATACGCGATTTTGTCAGAACTGTGTTATTTTATTCATTATAATCATACTCACTTACCATAAAGCATCGTGACTATATCATATATTTTTTTCATCTTATTATTTATGACTTTATACTGAAGTTTAACTATTGTATATCGTCTTCTACAACAATATCATGGCTGATGTATTCAATACTGAATTAATGGAGATGTAGTTTGTAAGAAAATTGCTTGACCGGAAAATCCGTCCCTACAACCATAATAACATGTTGAGTAGCTATGTAAATGCAACATAATCTACCTTCTACTTACTATGACTATTTGCTTCATGTTTCATATCAAAGTTTTAATGAACAATTCTTCCTTCATGGTTTTTCATGTACATGAAAATTGTTGTATATAATGTTCATGCCTTGCTAAAAACCTTAACTTTAGGAATCTAGAGCTTGCCATAGGATGTGACTCAATAACCCCGCAACGGCTTTAAGCGTAATGAGATAATTGTTTTGAAAGAAAATTTTAAGATATTTTGTTTCCTCAAATAGAGTAAACCGAATACTAGGAACTGGGCATTTCAAATGCATGATTAATGACGGATAACTGATAGAGGAGTATAAAAACAAAAAAAAATCAATACTTAATTTGTACAAATAAGGAAAATTATGTCGTAAGTTCAAGGAGAGATCATTTTAACACCGGGGAAATTGGTTACTTCAAAATGATGTTTTGCAAAACTTGAATTTGTGGTCAATGTGTGTATAAGTTTCATTTCTATTGAATGAAAACGAAAGGAGGATTTTACGATGAGTCCAAAACTGTGTCTGGCAAAACTTTAACATGTTATAAATGTTTGAATGTAGTTTCACTACTATTGGATACAAACTGAACTTGCGTCTTGCACAACTTAAACATATGAACAATATGAAGTTTCATTACTTATAAATGAAAACTAAAGGAGACACAAAATTGGTAGTATTATGTCCACAGACGCGCAGACAGATGGTTTGAAAGACAGACAATTCCAGTATTTCCCCTGCTAACATTAGTTTTACGGGGAAATAAACCATTTGTTTTGTGGATGTATAAAAATGAAGTGATGACTATTATACTTTTTTCTTACAGGGAATGGTGATGATGATGATGACTATTCTCTAAGTTTTCGTGAGTATGATATGTCTTTATTTTGTTTTCGACTCATGCCGATGATGATTCCATCACAATGTGTTTCATCTGATTTTCGTCATACGGTTAATGTGGTTATCTTCTGTCATGTCAAAGTTATTATTTAATACATTTTTGTTGTTTGAGATTTTGTTCGTTTCCTTGGTCTACTTATAATATTTTTAAATTTCATACAAGAAATATCCTTTTAAATGTAAATAACTTTTTTACAAAATGCAATATTAGTGACAGGTCATTGCCAGTCACGTCTATTAGCCAATGCTAAATGAAATTCCAACATAATGGAAACATTACGAACATATCATTTTCCAAGCATTGAATCCTAGTTTACTTAGAAATGTTACAAATTCAGTTGAATAATACCTTTTATGAAATTTATTTTTAGACAACCTGATCTTACCCGAGACTTGAATAGAAAAGGTATTAATCGAGCATTTTCATGCGAGCATTTTCATGCTTAAAAACGTTTCTGCTCTAGTCGAGCTATAGATCAGCGCGCCTTAAATACAAACAAGTAACAGGTTCCTTTTTTGACATCAACGATAGTTTTGTAAGTTGAAAACTTTTTTTGAACACGTAGATGATAGAACTCCTCGCAAAAGCGTGTTTTAGGTGAAGCCGCGAATACGCCATTTAGAATGTGACCCTACACAAGAGTAAGACAAGAATGTCTTATTTGTAAAATTATTATTTGTTATTTGTAAAATAAAATGAGTGAAGCTACGTTAAAAAAACTTTTTGGGTGCTTAAAATAACACTGTGTGATAATATCAAGGTGGGGAATCACGTTAGTTGTGAATGTAAAATGCACTACAAACATGGCGGCTGCAACTCACTTGGTTTCTTCGACCAACAAGGATTTTCATTTCATTTCATCAATCACTCTTGAAAGATTAAAAACTCCTGCTCGTTGTCATATTTTGCAAATCGGCAACATGTAATTAACCTTTAAACAGCCTAAAATACCCTACTCAACAAAGATAAGCTCATGGAAAATGAGTATATAATTTATATTTTCTTTTATGAAAAAAGGAAACATAGATGTGAAAGTTTGTGACAGAAAAAGACGATTTTGTGTTTTTTGTAACTTGTATTTACGAAATTATTGAGATAACATGTATTAACAAGTATAACTTTTGAAAAATTGACAGATGAATAAATACTTCGCCACAATATTTAAGGCTAACATAATTTGTTGTTCAATAATTTACCTTAATTACTATGAAGTAATATACTTTGAATGTATTTTTGTAGTTTATTATTTATCTATATAAATTAAAGAAATGTTCACTTTGGCGGGAAAAGAAGATCCTGTGTTTCAATTACTTGTATCAACCAAATTTTTGAAATAACAAATGCAAATAAAAACAACCCGAAAAAATCACACAAAACAATTAAATTTTTGGAAGGACTAATATTCTATATTGCACTTCTAATAAAGTTTATCTTTTTATTGCATTTGTATCATAAAACACTGTGAACGCACATCAAATTTCTCAATAATGGCATGTATACATTGTCCCTGACCTTTATACAATAATGGAATACCAAACCTCCGTAATTTCTTTTTTTGACTTTTGAACTACCTTTTAGTACATAGTTTGCTACATTCTTAACACCATCGGAAACAAAATCGGTTTATCACTCACTTATATGCACAGCTTTGTATTCATGTTTTTTGTAACATATACATGGTAAAAATTGAATAGGTGTCCACCACAGAAAACGTTTTCTATCAAAACGGATGAAGGAAACTACAGATCTGTTTCTATTTTGAGTGTGATATGAAACGTTTTTGAGATATTTTAGGTTGTTTTCAATCAGGTTTTAGAAGAAATTTATCAACATTTACACGTCTAATTCACTTAACCGAGTTTCATTCGATTACGACTGGATATGGATAACCTTGTTTGAATGGCTTTATTAGTTAATCAAAAAAGCAATCGACACTGCTCACTATGAAACTCGATTGTATAGACCAATAGAAAACAAATTTTCATTCCATCTGGGAAAGACAGAAACACTGCTTTTAAGTTCAAAATATAAACTGAAGTCTAATTCATCATAAGATGGTTCTTGTAATGGCGTTGAAACACAATCTTCATTCTAAGTTTAATGCTAAGAAATTGCAATCGATTAGTCTTTGTCTGATGATGATATTGCTGTTTCAGCTTTTGAGAAACGCTCGCACGCCTGAAGTTTACTTTACATAAAACAAAATTTTCTTTCTGAGCAGACACAAAAACTTTTCGCCACATCTCTTTAACCATGTCATTAAGATTATACATATTCATTTTGGTACAATGATCTCACTAAATCTTTAAAAATTAAACTGCTAATTACTCAAAACAAAATTAGTTCGCTTCGTTTTAAACTTAGAGCACAATGCACATATTAGCCTTGTTCATTTAAAAGCATTGAATTGAACAGATAATATTGTGCATTTTTCAAATAAAGCAATGATTAAGTGTACAAGAATGTGAATATTATCTTTTTTTAATGGAGTTTGTAAGTACAATACACGCTCTCAGTCCACTGGCAATTTTATTTTTCCTAAGGTTGGCTCTAATAGAAGAAGGCATTTGCTTTTAATGGCTCTAAGTTATGGAATATTTTACCAAGTTCTCTGAAGGACGTTTCGCAATTAAATACCTTCAAGTCTGATTTAAACTTATCATACTCAAACGAGACGCGTGTTTTGTCTAGGTTTTTTTTATTTACCTGCTGTGTCTTTCTTTCCATTTATATATAACTGTTTGGTGTAAGATGATGCCTTCCATGCTTATACTCCTATTAAAGGACAATAATAAAAATAAGATTTTCACAATTTTATGCAATCTTGCAATGTATGTATAAACATAATTGTAAAACAGAAATTCTTACTCATTTATACTAACTGAATTAGCTTTTCTTATATTATTAAATAGACATTTTAAGATCTATTTAGTTGTTAAATCGATTTTAAATATCCGATCTTTTTATTGTGAAATATATTTGAACTTTATTAACACTTTATTATGAGTAAATTGTATATATTTATAACACCGCTTGTCCCTCCCCCCCCCCCCAAAAAAAAATCATGTTGGAAAATATGAAATGTTTATTGTATGTTTCCCTGAATATGTAGGAGGCTGTACAATTTCATTTAAATTGTTCTATCCGGGTAGCAAATGATAGGCAATTTTTTTGGTAAGTCATTTAAAGTACACGGCTACCATTATTTTCTGTTATTATTGTTCAGCTGTTGTTGTTGATTGTTACCATATCTTTTGTTCTATCATATAGCATACAAAATATTTTTATATTATTTTACACACCAAGGAAGCACTGTCCAAAATGGTTGTCTCTGCCGTAATTGCAAATCTATCATTTTTAGATTAAACAAACTTATTTTTTATCAATTTAGGGTATTGCTAATTTAAGTAATCTAATTAGATCTAATTAGACATGAATTGAATAGGCCGAACGTTGAGCAAAATATCAGATAAACTGCAAAGCATTGTATTTACAGATTTATAAGAGTATAGCTACATGCAGCACGTGAATCTTGGTTCTTTTGTTTGGCGAGTCATTGCATAATATTTCACAATAATATGTTATCTGAGTTATTTTTCTTTGTGTAATATATACATAGATAATAAATGGCATGCCATCCTAATTGTCGCAATTTCTTCCTCGGAGCTAACAAGTACAAGTCATTTAATAGAAGGGAGTATTTAACATAGTATTTAGAGTATTAATCTAGGGTTTGGATTTGATTTGAATTTGAATTTGGGTTTAACGTCGCTTTCAACAATCTCTCAGTTATATCGCGACGACTGGAGTACCTAACGATGGATTCCTGGTATTTCTCACACCAGTACTACCACCACATCCCTTTCCTAGCCTCCAGTTGCTATTTCACATAGGTTTACGATTATCTACCAATTGGTGGAAGACAAATGTCGGAAAGGAAAAGTGCCGCGGCCGGGGATCGAACCCGTGCGAATATAGACCCCTGGATTAGAAGCCAGGCGCGCTACCAACTGCGCTATTGCCGCGGCATAAATCTAGGGTTTGGGTTTTCAAACAAATACATTTGTGATATTGGTCATCCGTTCTCTCTTTGGTCTTAATTTGCAAAATTCGGAGAATACATAGTCATAAAAAAATGCATAATTACGCGTTGAAAAGGCCTGCTTTAAGAAAGTGACGGCAAAGCAAAGTTTACTGAGAAGAGTGATATTTAAGCCATTAAGAGTAAAGAAGTAAAGCCAGACAAATTATATTTTTTCATAGTAAGAAATTGAAAAAATCTTAGACCTCATTCAAGTTTATGGAATGCTGAAGTTAAGATGCGAATGGTTATGCGGCAAATTAAGAATCAATTTAAAATATTATTATTTTTGAGCGAAGGCTAGTAAAAGAAAGATATATACAAATTATAGTTTGTTAACACTTAACAGTGATGTTTTACAAGGTCAACTAGGCAATATTCCTCTTAAGTTTTGTCTATCAAAATTGGATTATTGGGTTTTTTTCATAGAGATGATTTCCTTACATGATTTCAAGGATTAAGACATTTTGAGTGATATAAATCATTGTACATTTATACTAAACAAAGACGCATGTAATGTAAATTCATTAAGGTATACAAACGAATGACAAATACCTAAAGCCTTGAGCATCATGGCAAAGAATTACCTTAGCTATCAAATTAATCCACAAGTGGTTGTTATCCCAATAATTTCGTTAACACAAGCACCAAAAAAAAAGAATGGTCTTTTCTGTCAAAGTTATAAACATCTGTGTTTCCGGTTTTCATGAATGACAATATCAATTATACACTCATTTTCCATGTGCTTTTCTGGGTTGAGCAGGGTACTTTTTGGTTTCTAAAGGGTAAGAAAAAATTAATTAAGCTACCGATTTGCGAAATATGACAACGAGCAGGAGCTCTTAAAATTCTAAAGAGTGTTTGATGAAATGGCTGAAATTTGAGCAACGTCCTTTTCGTCGGAAGATACTTTTTCATCTTGTACAAATATGATGGGCTATGTATTTAAGGACAATTGCTAGATTTTATTTCCTGAGATATATTTTTTTTTATATTTTCATATTTCGTAGATTAAAGAATGGCGATTGCAAAAATGGAAAGAAAAAAGGGGGTCACATAATGATTTTAACGTATTTTTCCCCAATGCATAACACAATCAAATCCAATCAAACAACTCATATCAATTTTATTTTAATTTCATAGATAAGAAGTTATTTGCACTTAATATGATACACAATTATCGATTGAAGGAAACATATTGATTTTAACGTATTTTCCCCAAATGCGTAAAAACCGGTATATCGAAAATGAACGAAAATACTTTCAAAATTTATTACTTTTGATCAAAATTCTCAAAAACCCTGAGAAAGAAAAAAATATTTTATCTGTATTTTGTAGATAATTATATATTCGTGTGATATTGATATAAAAAAAGATATGGTCACCGTGTTAATTTTTTTTAGAAAAAAATGCAAAATCCTGATGTCAAATCATAGGAAAAGGTCAAGGTCATATATCAAAGCCAACATTACATAATTAACGCAAAAAATCTAGTATTTTCAAAAATCCTCAAGCCTGTTGAAAATAGAATACTCACATATGGAATAATAATTGATCTTGTCAATAAGCATCGTCAAATTTCCTAATCGAAGTCATATGATGAGATCAAGGTCATCTACATCGATCACACCCCCATCCCAAAATAAAATTTCAAATACAACCAAATCCACTGTTAAAATATTAATCCAAACATTTGAAATTAAAAATCTTACAAGATCATTTGACAACTACAGGATCGTTTACAAGGTCAACCTTTCAAAAATTAACCCCGTCAAAATGAAACGTGACGGTTACATGTAGCTATCGGATTCACGACTGATAACGTTGTTTTATTTCTGGTTATGCGCGGGAACGTTAACGTCACAAATACCTACAAAAACGACGCTGCTGTCATATCCTTTGTTCTATGAAATAAGATAGCTGCGATAATTTATAAAATTATGTTTTAGTGATAGGATTAGATAAACGTCTTCATGAAAGCATATTCCGCGAAATATAGATATTTAGAGGGGTTTTGTAGTTTTTTTATCGATCGATAAAAGTTCAAGTTTGGAGCGCTTACTCCTTTTTGAAGAGTTCGATGCGCAAAGACGTTGCGCAAGAACGAACTCCCGAAATCGTCCTTAATACCAAAACCTTACATTAGAGCAAGTATACCTGAAAAAACATCACGAGGTGAGGTTTAGCCGCCACTTTTATAGCACATGCTTTCTTCTCAAGACACGTTATTCCCCACCTTGAATATTGAAATAAGAAAATCATATTACCTGTAGATATAGTCTCCAACTTTGTAGAATGCTTATTTTCTATTCATGTTCTCCTCTCAGAGGTATTAGATGGATCAAAAATTGGTGAAATTAATGTGCAAAGCAGTATTTTAAAAGAGCGTTTGAACATAATGCAACTTATCGTAAAAAAACCCCATGGAATTCTATTCAAGTTTCTATTACTCGGCAAATTAATTTTTTTCAACCAACAGGGTCGATAGGAAAATACGTTTTAAATTACTGGCCAAACCGAAAGAGTGGTCGTTAAAGATATTTGAGGTACATTTTCACATATCTTTCAGACAGCTTAGGAAAGATTGTGCTTTACCATCACATAGACAGACAATCAGCCAAAAAAATAGCCAAGTCTCGTAAGATTTTAAAATCGGTTCAAAGCCAGAACGGCAATCCTGCTGCTTTTGGGACAGGAACATATCTTACATCAAAATGACCGGAAAGTTCAAAGTATGCTGTCGCAGAAAACAATTACGATGGACAATCAATGCAGCACTGGGAATCCAAAGTTGATGACGGGAAGACGGACGTAGCTATTGAGCTGGTGTTACCTCGCAAGGATGTGAAGAAATGCCAAGATGAGAGAGATATTTATCTGTATAAAGGAGACGTTCTACTGGACAAGAATACAAAGTTCCACATTAGGGATGGCAGCCCAAACGGTTATTCGACTTATGAAATGCAACAGTTTTAACCGATGTCACTGTACGGAAAAACAAATTGAAAAACATAATTCCATCAGTAAAGGTTTTAAGAAGACAGATAAATTAACACTAGAATTACAAGAAAAATCTTAATTTTATGAGCCCTTTAATAAAAATGGACAATAGTAAAAGGGTATGGTAGATATGACTGATTGATGAATCCTTTGTCAAACAATCTATTAAAAAGCCATTTTTTCGCTTCCTTTCTCACCATGTTCGATTCATTCATAATACCCCCGCAAAAACGAATGTTTTCGGGGGTATACTGGAATCAGCGTGTCTGTCTGTCCGTCTGTCTGTCAATTCGCCTGTCCATCTGTCTGTCCCTCTGTGGACATAAAACTACAACTTTTGTGTCGCGAAGTCTTCCTACAGTTTTCTTTCAATAGTAATGAAACCTTGTACCAACATTGATCACAAGTTGAAGTTTTGCAAGACTTAAACTTCAAGTCTCGATTCCCCCTGGTTCATGGATTATGAACTTCGATATTTTTTCCTATTTGTTACCATGTACTTATAATTTTGTGTCGCAAACTTCTCCTTCAATTTCCATTCAATAGTTATGAAACTTTATACAAACCTTTATCACAAGTTAAAGTTTGGCATAACACAAATTTCAAGTCTCAATTCCCATTGGTTCAAGTATTATCTCTCTTTGAACTTAGACAATTTTTCCTATTTGTTTTCATGTACTGATCATTTTGTGTCCTAAACTCCTCCTTCAATTGTCATTCTTTTGTAATGAAACATTATTCAAATATTGATCACAAGTTGAAGTTTTGCAAGACGCAAGTATAAAGTCTCATCTCCGACAGGTTCATTAAAATCCCCCTTAAATTAAGACATTTTTCCCTTTTTATACCATGTAGTTATAACTTTGTGTCGCACACTCATCTTCAATTTTCATTCAATAGTAATGAAACTTTATATAAATATTGTTGAAGTTTTGCAAGACACAAATTTGAAGTGTCAACCCCAACTGGTTTATGAATTATCTCCCCTTGAACTTAAGACAATTTTGTTTTCCAAATCCTCCTTCAGTTTTCCTTTAATTAGTTTTCCTGTAATAGCTTTGATAATTTATACAAACATTTATCACATACGATATTTTGCAAGACACAGATTTGAGGTCCCAACTCATCATGGTTTAAGAATTATCTGCCCTTACACTTACTACATTTTTTTTTTCGTTCATATACACTAGTAATTTTGTATTACAAATTCCTCCTTAAGTTTTCCTTCAACAGCTTGAAAACATTTATCACAGTTTTTAAGTTTTGCAAGACGCAATTTAGAGATCTCATATCCCTCCCTCAGGTTCAAGAGTTATCTTTATATTTGAAGCAATATTGCCTCTTCTGTCAAAGTATCTCATTTTCTTAAAGCACTTCGGGGTATTAAGTCACATTCAGTGACAAGCTCAATTTTATTATTTTGTTCGCATTGTTTAGTTGTTTTTTTAAACCTCAATTTTCTATAACTATACATTTGTCTATGATAAATGAAAAGTAGGCATATACTAATGTTTGTTCGATTTTTCAAGCTTATTGGCATGCAAAACTCTAAGCTATATATTTTCTGCTGCCTTATTTAATCCCAAACAATAAAATAAAGTTCGTTTTAAACATTTCACATACTTAAAATCACATTTGTCAAAATGACAAAAGTCTTTCGAAGTTAAAAACAGTCATATTTGGAAAAAAGCCTTAGTATGAAAGACAAAAAACGCAAGATCAGATCAAGTCATACAAAACAAAAAAAAACAATAAAACATCAACACTCATGACTCTCAGCTTGATAAACAATATATGTTTGCACACAGGAATTAATCTCATGATTAGTGTTAAGATTATTTATAATGATATTATACTATGAATGATTATGTGTATCATCAGGTCATCATAAATGAATAAAAAAAAAGATTGTATAATCTTTCGTTAACTTTAAAAGCAATTTTTCAGTCGCCATATAGTGATGACGTCATATTTACACCTAGACACAGATCCTAGATGGGCGGTCTCATCTAAATTTAAGCTTAGACACCACGAAACATTTTGATATAGGGCGCCAAAAATCTTAGTCTTAGAACGCAGAAACGTCGTTTATTTTTCAATAAATAACGGTTAGAGTTTTATATTACAATTCAATCATAAATAGATATTCACTATTTCATGAAAAATAAACGCAAAGATAACACGTCTATAAAACAACTGCGGACTAGTTTCTTCAATGATATATACGCTGTTCCTTTTCCACCAACGGAAGCAACTATACTTTACTTTATATTTGCCTCTTGATGTAAAAATTCCAAATAAAAGAAATTGCACACTAAATTATTCCTAATTCTTTTATGCCAATCCCAACAGAAAAAATAAAGATCTAGCACGATTTATTCAATCTTAAAATTCCACGTCTTTATTTCTGTCACCATGACTTGTGTAGTTAAGTGAGTGAGTAGGTAAGGCGTTGAACAATGCTTAAACGCGAGCAGTTCGGAAACTCAAATGCCGTAATTAGACAGAGTTTAACAACTTAATAAACTATCGAACAATTTTAACCTACTTTAAGGACGATTTCTAGATTTTATTTCCTGAGATAGAATTTTCTTATATTTTCATAGTTTGTAGATTAAAGTATGGCGATAGCAAAATTGGAAAGAAAAAAGGGGGTCACCGAATCAGATTTTTCGTAAAACGTCATAGGATGTCATAGGTATCGAGTAAATCTTTGTCCGATTTTCCCCCGATTTTCATTTCTTGGTAAGGACATAAAACCATGACACAAGCAAATCTTATCAAACAACTCATATCAATTTTATTTTGATTTCATAGATAAGAAGTTATTTGCACTGAATATAATACACAATTATCGATTGAAAGGAAACATAGTGAATTTTAGGCATTTTTCCCATATTCGTAAAAACCGGGAATATCTAAAATGAACGAGAATATTTTCAAAATTCATTACTTTCGATCAAATTTCTCAAAAACCCTGAGATAGAAAATTTTATTTTTTCTATATTTTGTAGATAATAATATGTTCGAATGATATTGATATTAAAAAGGTATGGTCACCGTGCTAATTTTTTAGAAAAAAATGCAAAATTCTAAGTCACCCAGTTTTGGCGATAAGGAAAAAAATCACTCCTGATTCTTTTTCTCGTGCCGATTTTATTAACAAAATCTATGATATTCAATCCTTCTTAAATTGATCGATTATGAAATTGAATTCCTCAACAAATAGGGTATCTCTTTGTTTTGCGTCAACAAATCCCAAGGTCAAATCATACGAAAAGGTCAAGGTCATATATCAAGGCCAACGTTACATAAATCGCGCAAAAATCTAGAAATTTCAAAAATATTCAAGCCTATTGGAAATAGAATACTCACATATGGAATAATAATTAATCTTGTCAATAAGTATCATCAAATTCCTTGATCGAAGTCATATAATGAGATCAAGGTCTTATACCTCGCTCACATACCCATCCCCAAATAAATTTCAAATACATCCAGGTCTGTTAAAAAATTAATCCAAACATTGGAAATTAAAAATCTGACAAGATCATTTGACAACGACAGGAACGTTTATCAAGATCAACCTTACAAAAATTAACCCCGTCAAAATGAAATGTGACGGTTTCATGTAGCTATCGGATTCACGGCTGATAACGTTGTTTGATGTCTGATTATGCGCGGGAACGTTAACGTCACAAATACCTACAAAAACGACGCTGACGTCATATCCTTTATTCCATTACAAATAATGGCTGCGATAATTTGTATTATTATTTTTAGTGATAGGGTTTGTAAATCGTCTTCGTGAAAGCATTTTACGCGAAATATGAACAATTAGAGGGGTTTTGTTGTGTTTTTGTTACGTCCGAGATAAGTGCAAGTCATTGGAGCGCTTACTCCTTTTTGAAGAGTTCGATGCGCAAAAACGTTGCGCAAGAATGAACTCCCGAAATCGTCCTTAATAATCAAGATATATGCGAGGAGTGTTCTTGTCGAGCGCCCATCTCCGCTTTATGCTCATGGTGTCGTGTCTTGCAGCCAAAACTAAACAAACCTCAATTCAATCTCATTCTAGTTACTTATCACAAGATGGACATAGATTAAGATAAGATACAAATATGTCATTAAATCCCCCCCCCCCCCAAGTCGTGTACATATTCCTTTTTTAATCAATCAATGCATCCTGTCCAGGTTGATGCAGTTCGCTCGGCTTTCCTCAATTTTACACTTTTTCCTTTAAATCAATTTTTACAGTAGATGCATAATTTTTCGCGATGCCATAAAATCTATGTAATTGGTGGCTAAGCAACGAAATAACAACAATTTGATTGGTTTGAGAATTTATCCTTCATTCTTCAAAAAATGATTGCTTGGGAATTTCACGGTTTTGTAGATACAGTCTAACAATCAAGTTGTTAAACATTTAAAAAGAAAAGTATGTATGTGTTCATTTGATCAGGATATTGGTTAAGCTGTGCCGTGTTATGTATATTCCTTTAAATTAGTCTTTCGAAACGGGATTTGGCAAAAATGAAGCCTGACTTTTTTTCTATTAAGTAAGGAGAGTGCTTCGGTTTGAGGCCAGAATTGGGTAGCTGGGTATTTTTCAAATTACAAAAATTCTAAATAATGGCGACCTGACGACAGATCGTGCCTACCGACTACAAGACGATGCATGAACAGGGTTTTGCGAACATGAATTTCAACTCCCCCACCCCCTTGTAGTCCCATCGTCAAAAGCTAGCAAACATCAACTTCCGGTTTATGAGATCCGGCTTACGAGGATGACAATGCTTCCGTTGGACCGGATGATTACGTGGTCGAAAACTTTGAGGCTGAAAGATCTCGATTAGCAGCCAAACTGCGTCATCTTAGGCAACGAGAGCTGCAGCACTTGCTTATGAGATTGAAGCTACTGAGCGAGATTTATCTAGAGGTCAAACAGTCAACAGACAAAAGGTATGTCTTTCGAACTTAATTTGAATGATTGCGTGCTGATAAACAATTACAATTTTCCGCCCGTAAGGAGCTTTAGAGATTGGGTTAAGTGATGGAGAGATGGATGACAACGTGACCAACACAGCAGTTATAAATGCAGTAATTTTCGGACTGTGGGAGACAAAAAAGCCCCTCAAAAATCGGACATAAACAGCAAATCTTCTGATTGCGTAATCGCACCACAAAGCTATCCACATTCTTTTCTTAGGTTTGAATATGTAAGTAACTCTGTGGATTTCGACCATTTAACATTCAATTTGTTCGTAGCAGGCGAGCTTGAAATTGTTTCTCAGAACGGTTTATCATCCTCGGAAACGAAGGCAGATTAGACTTGCTTAAAAGAGTTATGTATTTGAACAATATGCTTTTTTATGCATATGCTTTTTTTCAGTTTTAAATATATTGTCTGCAACACATAAGCTTTAACCGAAGACTAATTTCTCTATGGGTAGCTCAGCTCTATTTAAATCAGATGATAGATCAAGGTTTTGTTCAAAATTCCAGGGGAATAACTGCAGTTCAAAGGATCCACATTCTATCGTAGTCAAAGGTTAAATGAAATTCGCTAAGCACATCTTTGATTCATGGTGGTTGAGGGACAGGAACGAATAAAACCATTCTTAATGCTCTTCAGCTTGCATAAATGCTAATGCCTGATACATAAACAGTATGATTTTTTTCTACCATCATTTGTTAATTTTGAATTATCAAAAGACAAAACAAACTTTTTGGAGAAATTCTGTACAATACGTCGTGATCTAAAACCCATTAAAAATAATCATACCAAAACAACTTTTAGTAATTCATGAAAGGATAGTGAAAACAATTTCAATTTTGAAAAAGCTCGTATTCAGGTAAATCCCAAATTTAATATCAATTTCATGAAAAAAAAGGTTGCATAGCTATTCAAATTTACAAATTTTAGATTTATTAATTTACGGTTTTCCAATTGGTTATTCTCCTCAAAATGGAAATACTCATTTATATATTTACACAATTAAAAATCATTAAGGCGCAGAGGCATTTCCTCATGAAATACACAAGTATATATGCAAAGAGGCAAGTCATGGAGTAATTATAGTCCCTTTCCAAACTTAATTATTAAACACTTTTTCGAAATTACCCAATGGAATGAAGAGTAATTTTTAATTAAATTTACCCTAAATTTGGTGACAGTGTAAATACAGACGTTTCCAGAGATGAATATTTATTTGAAAAGGGATCTACTTTTTCCAAAGGTAGATGATTTCATTGGCCTTATTTTGGATAAAGGTCCAGGCAGTCTGTTGTTTAAAATTGATTTTTGGAGGGTCTATACAAAATTAAGAATCTGTGCTTCTGATTATAATAAAGTAGCCTTTAAGTTGAAGGAACACATTTTCGCTGATACCGTGTTGCCCAAAGGGTTGGGGTATTCGGTCCATATATACAGAAAGCACTGAAAGCTAGCAAAGCATAAATATTTTAGTAATCTTCTTTTAAAGAAATTATAATGATACAAAATCAGAGTTAAAATAAAGCGAGGAGTTAAAAAGCTTACTATCGAATGAGTTCTTATTTGAATATTTGAATATAGTTCATCCAAGTGACCGTAAAATGTAGTGTGCATAGTGAAAATTCTGGTCAAGCTAAGTCATTACTTTGCACACATGTGACATTCCAATACATTGTACGACCGTGCGTGTGAAAAATTATCCCAAATCCCGATTTTTCTTTCCTTTTTTTCTGTTCAAATGTTTTCATTTTCTAATTGCTTTCCCTTTCTGACATAAAAAGTATTCTGGTCATTGTTCATAACAGCTGAGCCAAATTTTCATGTCCCTACGTTTGTATTTTCAGATGAACTTTGCTCTTTCAGTAGGTTTTATCATTTTGACTAACATACTGAACAAGTTTCATCATAAATGTGCTTAATATATGGCCCTTAGAAGGTAAACAAAGAAATTGTCAACGGGTATCCTTTTTACGTGTTTTTCAGATGGAATATGCCTAATTTTAATTCATACGGTTAATCTTAATGACCTGACAAACATCACTATCCAATATCCATGAATTGTCCCCCTTATGATATAAACATTAAAGGGAGTTGATGACGAACGACGTACGAGGGATATTTATTGAACACACAACTCACCATAAGCACGATTTAACCTTACGAGGTTAAAGTATGAGGGGTTGAAATTGCAGACAAAGGTATGCAACATTACGGGAGAACTACGTTTTATGGCGATAGCATTTATTGATTGAGTGGTTAAGCTGCCAGAGACAATTTGCACTCTTTTGAACATCGAGACTTCCTCAAAATTTTGCTGGCACTAGTTAAAAATGCAGAACGTATGACTTTGGCTATATTAGGGATAATTTATGACATTCTTGATTTATCGGATTCCAATAATTACGTTTTTGGGTGCCCTTTTTTCTCTTTGCGTTTTTTCTTATGGCTTGGAAATCTAATTTAGTTCCCACTTCTCAAAAGGATATTGAATTGGGTAAATTTCTCAAATTCAGTGAAATAAAAAATTAATGATGAATTTTTATAAGTAAAGTTCAGGTATTCAAAAACGATTCAGTTTGGTGAAAAAGAAGTTACATGCCCTTTACTACCTTTAAAGGATAAACGTTTATGTCCAGTCAAAGCATTTAATAAGATTAGGTCTCTTTATTACAATCATCCTTCAGATGCACTATTTGTTCTTAAAGGATCAAAACTTATTATCTCTTTCAATGTTAGCTTAGGAAATGTATTGAGCTTATAGGCTGAAGTCCTTCTTTTTTTGAAACTCATTCTTTTAGGAGAGGCTTTGTCATTTAAGCCATTCAATCATAAGGACCACCAGTTTTGATTCATCTTTTAGAAGGTTGGAAGTCTGATTGTTATAAAAGTTATGTTGAACTGTCCTAGAAATATAAATATGCATTTTTAATTAAGATGTTAGGTGGGGTTTAGATCAGCGATCGAACATTTCTTCTGTTGTTCATCATCAATTTCCGCCGTATAAAAAAAGTTCGTAAACAGTATGGACAAGTTTCAGCTTTCAACATATGTGCCGTCTGATCTAGGTCCACACATGGCATTATCCACTTAAATATTACGTTTATTACTAGACTGTTAGAATTCTTAAAATTGACATTTTTTTAAAAGAAAATTATCATACAGCAGAATAAGGGTAAATATATTATTAAGATATCATTGGTTCTATTATTTGATTCTGGACATTCTTCCTTGCAGCCATTAAAGTATACGTCTTACCGGACTCTATTGCCAAGTACGTAGATGATATCGATTACACAAAAGTTATCGCATTTCCGGGAATTTTTGCTGCACGTTTGACAAGCAGAATTTTAAAAAAATCCCTGAATTAGTGAAATCTGAGTTCTTTTCCCTGATGTTAAACGAAATACCACCACTGTAACGACCTTTTTTGGCATTTCTTGACTTTATACCATATAAATGTTGGCAACAAAAATTTTGAATATCGTAATTATATTTGTCCTTTCCAGATAACCATGTTTCATTTAGAAATAATGAATCAAAAGGGTCTTAACAGTTTAAAAAGTCACAATCGTTTATTTTACGTTTTAACCCGTTTACATTCCAGGTAATAATTTTCAAGTTACGATCTTTTTGACCTCTCCATGGTCCGGGCGGGGGAGTGGAAATATTCGACACCGTCAATATAAAGGTTTTTTTCCCGACAAACTATACTTGTTTGCCCTGATCCTTGGCTCGTTTCATCGGTTGGTATAGGGGTTTGCGTCCATCTCTGCCTTCTTTCGGGATTTGTGTACCGATGACGTAGTTTAACCGGTTGAGTTCGTATATGTATATGTAAACGATCATATACGCACCATTCCCTTTCGCTGTAGTCATGAAACTTTGCAACGATCGGCCTTGGTCACGAAAAATAGACTTACAGGGTCTTTTAATATTTTTTCCTTGAAAAATACTTATCTGACTTCTATCAAATGATTCGGCCAGTATCCTTTAGAATTATTTTCTCGGATTTTGTTGGGCAAACAATGGATTTGGATGCTATAGGCATTCAAGTCAACAAAATAGGGACAAGAGAGAAAGTTTGATTGTTTAAACTAGGCATTGGAAATGAATGACTTTGTGTTAGATTGTATATAGTCAATAGTAAAGGTTGATTGTCGTTGATTCTGGCACCATGGTGATCCCTTGACCCAAACTGAACTTTTGGTCTACTTTCTAAAAAAAATATTTTGGGCTAGTATTGTATAATGTCAATAATAAAGGTTCGAAGATAATTATCTTTGATACTGGCATCGTGTTTTTCGCTGACCTTGACCTTTCATCTATTTTCTTAAAGATTGAGAAATATTTAATCTAGGACTCTATTAAATCAATAAGAAATGTTAGAAGATGATTATCTTTGATTCTGACTTCATGGTGATCCCTTGACCCCTACCTCGACCTTTGACCCACTTTCTTAAATATTGCATTATCAGGTCTAGGACTGCATTTAACTATTTGATTGATTGATTGATTGATTGATTGATTGATTGATTGATTGATTGATTGATTGATTGAATGGAATTTAACGCCGCTTTCAACATTATTTCAGTTATATCGCGGCGGCTGGATCACCTAACAATGGTTTCTTGGTATTTCTCTCACCAGTACAACCACCACATCCTTTCCTAGCCTCAAGCTACAATCTCACATAGGCTACGATTATCAACCAATTGGTGAGAGACAAATAGTCGGAAAGAATGAGAGCCGCCGTCGGGGATCGAACCCGGGAGCATTTAACTAATAATAAAGCTTCGCAGATGTTTGTCTTTGACTATGGCACCGTACACAATCCTTGAATTTAACTTAAACTTTTAATCTAGGACTTTATAAAGTCAATAATCAATGTTTGTAGATGAAAGACTTTGATTCTCGCATCACGATTGACCCTGACCCAAACTTTGACCTTTCTTAAATGTAGAATTATTAAGACTGGAATTATAAAGTCAATACTAGGTGTTGTTAGATCAGTGACAATCATCTGCCAACCTGTATTACTGATTTTATCCCATCCTACCCCTAATAACTCAATATTTTAGAAAGTAGATCAAATGTCAAGAATGGGGTCAAGGCTTCGACAGGATGCCAGACGCCCTTACAATTTTCTATGAACCAATTTATACAGTCCTAATATTTCAATATTTTTGAAAGTAAGTCACAGGTTGAGGTCGGATACAAGGGTTCAGCCTGATTATTGAGTTTATACATGCCATAAAAGATGTTGCCTGATAGAAAGTTATCTTATAGTTTAAATAATATTAATAAGTATTTGTTATATTAATATTTTGATTTTATGTCCATACATATTTAATAGTAAAACAGCAGAATTATACTTGTATTCTCATGTCGCAGTTTGAGTAATATCCGAGGTCAGCATGTAAACTGTTTTATAATTTCGGGTCCTGGGACACGTTTAACTAAACTTATTACGAAAAAAAATCGTAAGTCAAAATCACAAAAATCGTACCCTGTGTTTTCATTCCTTGTTCGATTCTTCCTTGCAATATCTCACTGGAATCTTCTATAGAAGACGGCCGCCACCATAGCGCAGTTGGTTAGGCATAAGACTTCCAATCTGGAAGTCGTGGGTTCGATCCCCGGTGGCGGCAAATATCCTTTCCGACATTTGTCCCTCACCAATGGGGAGATAATCGTAAACCTATGTGAGATAGCAGTCGGAGGCTAGGAAAGGGTGTAATGGTAGTACAGGTGAAAGAAATACCAGGAATCTATTGTTAGGTGCTCCGGCCGCCGGGATATAACTGCGAAATTCTTCAAAGCGGCGTAAAACCTATTCAAATCTTTAGAAGACGATTCCAATGAAATGATGCATGACAGAATTTCTAAAATTGTTACTACTATTAAAGATTTTTTTTTAATTTCAAACTTAGGCAAAAAAATATGACCTACGTTGACGAGGTGAAATAACCCTGTTGAATATTTTTGATATTATACGGGTGTTATTACACTAGTGGAATAACTATGCAAATGGGCTCAGAGCGAATAGCAACGCTATTTTGCAATCGCGAAAATGACGTCATCATCTATGTTTTTGACGTCATTTTTAAACGGCGTTATAAGTTTCGCGGAAATTTGAAACGCTAAATTTCAAGAATTTTGACGATTTTTCGATAAAATGCGGGTGATATTATAAAAAAAATATAAAATTTGGGCTAATAAAATACAGAATTTATTAAACTCGTCATCTAAAACAGATAAAAACTCGGCGCAGCCTCGTTTTTTTCTGTTTATAGATTATTCGTTTAATAAATTCAGTATTCAATGACCACTTATTCAATATCCTCTATTTATTGTAGATCCAGTTGAGTTTCAACAAAGGTCAATGATTAATTAACCATTGGTGGGAGACAAACGTCAAAATGTTTGGTTTCAACCTTATTTTTTTTTTAATCGGGAAACACGTTCTTTCAAGTTATATTAATCCCTCCCGATTCCGTTCGAAATAGAAGATATGCCGTCGCCGAAAATTTAACCGTTGACAGTAATACTTTGAAAATTGTGGCTTTACTAACCATCTTACAATCATGTTAATTGCGTAAGTCAAAAATAAAAGTTGCTTCTACAGTAGTAAGTAAGTATGGAATTCTGTCTTGCTTCATCTCATTTGATTCCATGAGATATTGCAAGGCAGATTCTAACAATGAATGAAAACACCAGGTATTATCCGTGATGTTGACGTACGATGATATTTTTCATAAGAAGTTTAGTAAATAAGCCCTGGTGCGCTACCGTCTGCGCTATGACGACATATATCTTCGAAAAAGAAACATAAACAATTTGTTTGAGCATTATTTATTTTATTTGCTCTAAAAAAGTAGGTTCTGATTAAATGCCTTGTAATCAAAGTGCTATGAAAAGTGAGAAAAATTTATGCTGATATTCATTATTGGCATCTTTTCTCTCAATGTGTTACATGATATTATTTGGAAATTTTACTGTTCGATTCTTTAAAATTTTGTTAACTGTATTTTTTCTATACTTCGGGAACCCATTTTACGAAACATCTTACGATCATTTTTTGCCAAAGTCAAAAATTAAATTTGCTCCTACAGAAGTAACTAAATATGGAATTCTGCAGTGCATCATCTCATTGGAATCTTCTTCCCAAGACGATTCCTATGAGATATTGCAAGGCAAAATCTAACAATGAATGAAAAAAAAACAGTTATGATTCGTGATTTTAACTAACGATTAATTTTTTCGTACCAAGTTTATCAAAATGGGCCCCTGCTGTCTAACATATTGTTTAAGACAGACTTACACTAATTAAACGTTTAAATGCATGCCCTTTTCAGGTACCGTTCGTCAGCCATTCAGATTTCAATTTTTAACTCAGTATAATTTTTCCAGTACGCAATACCCGGTGTGTTCATACCAACGAACCGCCAGAGATTATAAAGAATTCGTCGGTTGTCAAGTGGGCTGCCTTGGTTATCCCTCAATTCGTTAAATCAGTGAGATGATGGCAAGGCCTTAGAAATAAACTAATCGAAATTAAATTAAAAGGGACATTTTTCGAAGTAAGAGAACTCATTTTTCTGTTTAGAAAGAGGAGAATTCGCCAATTCATCGAAGTTAAAAATATCCATCCTTCTAGAATAGCCGAAAATGTCAAAATCGTTGTCGAAAGCCTTGAGGAATTTGTGAAAAGTATTTCTACCTAAGGACTGGTAAGCCTCAATAAGTACTTCGTTTCTATTATTTGATATTTCATTCGGATCGCTTCTCTCGCGCGCTTCAATAACTTTTGCAAGAAATTCGTCGATTGTAACTTTTTCTGCATCATTACGATTAGGAAAAGAGAACGGTATATTTTTACTGATGAATCCCCGACATTTATAAAGCCTCCAAAGACGAAAGAGCCCACACGGGAAGGATATACATATCATCCACTTTTCCTTGGCTTGAAACGCGCCTTTTACCTGTTCCTTTATCATACTAATCACCGACCTCTCTTCAAAGTTGGAATCGATATCGATTTTGTCAGGAATAGGTAATTTGTCTAATATAAATTTAGTATCTTCTTTGATAGTTTCGTATTTACCGATATACTTGAAATCGAGTTCACACACATCGCAGTGATTTATACTTGGAGTAAATGTGTATTTACTTGCTCTCCAGATAGAATTCCCTTTGCATAGAAGCTGACGAATTCTTTAAATGAAACATCATGGCCGCAATTCAACACTTTTCCAGAAATGTTGTTTCTTTCCTCTTTGATAATTAATTGTCCAGTATTCCAATATATATAGTTTAGCCTAAAGAATTTGTTTTGGTAGCCCGATAAAAGTCTTGTAAACGGGTCACGCACGAACATGAAACTGATTGAATCCTTAAAGATGTCTGATACGTTTCCATTTGTAAACAACAACTGTTCTGTATTTTCATATGCATAATCTTGATTAACATCGAATGCGTCAACATACTCATCTGGGTGACCAATAGTATATATAACCTTTTGCCAAAACGTTGATGCTACTTTCTCGATAGGGCAGTAAATTATATTGTAGTTCTTCAGATAAACGATGGGATGTTCCATTTTGTGTGAATTAACAAACTTTCCATTTATTTGCTTACATGGTTCTCTGATGTATATTTTCCTCTTTTCAAAGCGTTCTACAATAGCATCCTGAAATAAAATGTATACATGTACAACCGAGTCCCAAATAATGGTGGATAACATCTTTTAAGAGCTGAAGAGAGTATTTGGTGATATCATGAAACTTAAAACCTTAACGAACTGTATAAATACGCGTGAGCATAGTAGATACAACAGAGAGGTTCGAAAATATGACTTCAAAAGCAAAATACACACCGAGATAAAATTACTTTCGAACGCTCAACCAAGACAATTTTACGAAGCTTTTAAATTGTCCTTCTATATGCAATTTCGAATAGAAGAACTTAAATTTGAGCACGCGCGTCATATTTAAACAATTTCATGTGTGCGTGAAAGACAGACGTTGAGCAGCCTGGACAACTACAAACTGTTGTTAGGACATATGTAGATGTCCTGCAGAGGAAATAAGACCTTATCTATCTATGTAGCGATTAGTGAAGACTCTGGTCAGACTGTGCGGCTGCACAGGCTGACCCGAGTCTTAACGTTGCGCACATGTGAAATTGTTGCAAATGTCACACACATGCTCATTTTCTAAGGTCTATTCCTCATTGTAGTCACCAAAACGGCAATATTTATATACATGTATGTCTTCCGTTTTCCTTTTGATTGCCTATATTTGAACCAAATGACAGAATAGCTATTTCGATGGCGTGTTTTCTGTCCGTCAGTGCGTCCGTAGACATTTTCTTGTCGTTGCGATAAAGTTCATAGTTTTCTTCCGCTTAAAACTTGCACAGAGTGATGTCACCGACATATGGAATGTATTCTACTTTTGTGAAGATTGACAAAATCATTCAAGTGTCACGGGAAAATGGGACTTCATCTTTTTTTAAATATCCTCACTGTTGTGAGTCCATGGTTCTCATAACGACGGCTCAGCGCGGAACAGTTGTAATTGTCTATATGTTGATAGCCAGCTACAACTTTTTTGGCGCTGAGCCATCGATATGGCTTGTTTCAAACTAGTAGGGATTGATTATGCATTTACTATCATTATGATTGTACTTTATCTTTTAACTATACAAATATCTGTGTGATAAAATCCCATATGATATTTATTATACCATGTGGATATTTTTAGAACAATGCCACAATTCGGTTATTTTTCGAAACTTGCATTTCTGTAAAAAAAAACATCGACGGAAACAAGGCAAATAGAAGTTATAAGATGAATATAATACGCAATTAGTATATTGTATGAATAAATATCTAACTCGGTTGTAGGAAATGATAATTACCTCAGCAGAGCCTCGACAATAATCAATTCCCCCAACCTCGTTAGATATTTTTTTAATACAAAACACTAAGTACGTATTATACATGCACCTATCGAAAAGAGCCCTGATCATCCTAGGACCATGAGAATAGGAATCTTACTACGGACATTTGAATTAATTGAATTGCGATATTGCTATATTGCTCACAGTTTTCATTCAATATGCGGTTTTGATAGAATGGTTGTACCTATACTTTGAATTATTTGATCCGAATTTCACCTCTATTGAAATCGGCATGATTCGTGATTTTTCGGATGATATTTTTTTTTCTTTAACTTTAAAGCTGCTAAAGAATAAACCGACGTTAAAACATTAAGTCACTTGCGACATTCCTTTACTCCAACGACGATGACTTAAAAACAGAAATATTTAATTAATTGATTAAATGAGACTTGCCTTGGTAAGGTGAAATTTGGTCATAAGTTCATCCGTCAAAAAATTCCCTTCGGGCTCACACAGATTAGACCAGCATCATCCAGGGGCTAGTTTATCATATTTTAGCGTATATACATGAAACGCAATAGTTTGAAGAAATTTGAGTCTAGTGTGGTTGTGGGTGGGCGTGTGAGCCCGGAGGGAATTTTGTGACGGATGAAATTATGACCAAATTTCACCTTACCAAGGTAAGTCTCATTTAATCATTTAATTTCATCCATCACATAAATTCCCTCTCGGGCCTCACAGATTAGTTCAGAGTAATTTCTTTAAATATTGTGTAGCCAACCGAGAACAAACATAGTTATGTAAGATAACTGCCTGTAAACATTATTTTTATCATTCGATTGAAGAACGCCCACATACCATACTATAATGAATAGTTACCAAGAATTCAACAATTCGTTATGTTGTTACCTTATAAAGTAATACCTTTCTTTCGTTTAAGTGCAATGAGATCCTAATTGCATCTTTATGCTTGAACATTGTCTTGATTTTTTAAGAAATTCTAGTGTACTTGGCTTACATATAGGTAGCGTGTTTGTGTTTTTATACCATTTAGTACACGGTGTATGGTTTACTATTTCCAGTGATAAATCAAACTTGATGTTGGAGTGTCTCTTAAGGCTCATGTAAAGAGTTTGAGACCCAATATTTAGGGCACCTCATTAGCCAAGAAAAAGCACTATGTCCAGGTATATTATATATCAAAATGAAGCTATTCGTGAGCACAAGCAGTTAGGCAACATAAGACCGCCATAGCTATAGCGGTATAGCCAAAACATTGTGGAAAAGTGTCATTTTGTACAGAACAAGCAACTGCATGACGGTTGCATAAAATTGCCCCGAATTTTAACAAAGTACAGTCTGAAGTACCATCCTGGTAGTGCTACAACCGTTGATATAAAACTCAGTCTCAAAAGGCTCTTTTGAAACAACAAATTTCCATTTATGATGTCAGCATACTTGTCAAACCGGTTTGGTCTGTTTTCAAAATAGATGTAAGGTATAGGTGTATTTTCAAAACTGAGCTCTGACCTAGATGTTGAGTCCATTACTATAGGTTTATGAGTAAACCTTAAGATCTAAGACAAGCACTAAGTTTCATTTGAAAGGTAATTTGTATCTTTATTATGTCTGTTTTATCTATTTTGAAAGAATAGCACGGAAATTTAACCGTTAAAAGTAGATTTCACAGCTCACCGCTCAAAATCTACCTATATGGTGCAACATCACACCATAATATTGTGAAATATTTTCTGCGATTTATTTCAAATTATAGTTTTCTTTTAATTCAATAATCTACAATATTACTCTATATTTATCATTCTGTGAAATAGAAATTGATATATTGCGAAACAACCTTACAGTTATATAAACAATAAATGTCTATTTATGTTGTGATAACACACCATACCCTAAAAAGATCTACACGTTTACAAAATTAGAATGACATATATGACATATGTGTTTATGAAAAATAAAAGTCAAAATAAATTGCTTGCATAACTACGTTTTGGGGCTGAGTTTTATACCCATGGCTGTAGCACTACCTGGATGGTACTTTAGGCTAGACTTTGCTAAAATATGAGCCAATTTTATCCAACAGTCATGCAGTTGCTTGTTCTGTACAAAATGACCCTTTTTCACAATGTTTTGGCTATACCGCTATAGTTATAACAGTCTTATGTTTTTCAACTGCTTGTGCTCATAAATAGCTTCATTTTGATATATAATATTCCTAGACACACTGCTTTTTCTTGGCAAATGAATGCCCTTAAAATTGGGTCTTAAACGCTTTACATGAACCTTAAAAAATAATGTTTAGGCAGGTCCGTGTTTACAAACAACTGACCTAATCGTAAGGAGAGAAAAGTTAAACACCATTACCACGTTCTCTCTTGCACGCCGAAAAGTGTATATTCAGCCAGGGTTTCGGCGCTGCCCCCTCTCATGGAGTCATTCAACATCACTCGGCCATTTCCGTAAGCTGCAACAGACCTCGGATGTATGTAAGGCGGATGGGTATGTAACAAAATCGTGCATTTTGTTAGGCGGAAACAGTGTAAGAAAAACTAGTACTGTGGATTCATATCTTTTACAGTAAATAACGGCTGAAAAATCTTAATTTTTGAGAATGACGAATCATTCTCAAAAATTAAGATTTTTCAGCCGTTATTTAAGATTCTGAAGATAATCATATTAGGATATGATAGTTTCACGTCAGTGACTTAAACGAGTAGCGTTGGCGACGTCGAATGTTTTCATTCACATTTTCAAGGGCTAAACCATTTTAATTGACGTCATCGAGTTTTTCCGAGGTTTTCCCGTATTTTTTAAAAATAGTCCGTCTATGTACATCCGAGGTTGATCGTAAGATTGGCCGAGTGGTGTTCCGAAAGTCCTGGAGTGACAAAGTTGTTTACGGTTACGTCGAACTTTGGATAAAGACAAACGCAGTACGTTGAAAAATTCGCTACATTCTTTTGACATACTTCACTATAAGTATTTTAAAGATTTCTGTTCATTCATTTTTATAAACATTATAAATCCGTGTTCATTTATAGCGATGTCGACGTAATTCTTACTGAGGTCATAGATCAGCTACACTTGAGTTAGGTAAATTCATGTGTACCGCGAAGTTCTCGGGGTATTGGAGTGAAATTTCGAGGGCCTTTTCCTTAAAGGCTATTGAACACGTCTGGGAATTTTGATTCTTTTATCCTATAAGATCGCATTTTAATCAAAATAAAGATAGAAAATCAATAGGTGTAATTTGAATGTCAATGGCAAAGATTTAACGTCAACATGTCAACCTTTTAATCTAGATTTTAGAAAATCTATGCGATGAAAGTTTTTAAAACTTTCCCTGTTAACTAAACTAGAATTTGAAAAAATAATATCAAACTTTGAAAACAATTCATCGGGCTAATTTAGTTAAATTTTGTTAAAAGCGAGATTTTTGGAACAGTAAAAAAATGTGAATAATGATTTCAATTAACGCACATGTCTATATATTTAGATTCAAAGAATTTTATAAAGCATTTGGGTTATGACAATTCATTAAGCTTTATTTTAGTGAAATTGGCGGAACGCAAACGTGTTGTATTAAATCGCACTGTGCATTTCAATTGGAATATGGTCGTTGGTAGAAAGCGCTCAAAATCGCGAATTTTACGACGTCATGGTAACGTTATTTCTAAATTAAAATTCAAATAATGTACGCCGTTAAGATCGCATTAACTTAGAGATTACATATGTACCAAAAACTATTCACCTTTCTCAAAAAAACGCTATTGTCCTCTTCCAGATTAAAAAAATCAACATATTTTCCCTGATTGTATACTTTTTCGGGCTAATCAGACGATTTGAAAAATCACATCCGACAATAAAATAGTGCAATCATTTGATCGATAGGAGGGAAGTTGATCGTTATTAAACGATTTCGAAACGGGCAAGCGATAATGATTCGCTTTGATCTAGGCGAATATCAATATCACGATGTTACTATATAACTGTATAGGTGTATTTTCAAAACTGAGCTCTGACGTAGGCGCTGAGTCCATTACCACAGGTAAATCGGGTATGATTAAAGTGAAAAAGATAGGAATTTAATCTGATACCATCACTGCAATTATGAAAGTACATGTTTGAGTGAACCTTACGTTGTAAGACAAGCATTAATGTTGGTTTAATAGTTTTAAAATTTTAAATTTTCTTAATGCATTATTTTAACCTGGATTATCTATTTCGAACAAATGGCACGAGCATCTAATGGAAAAGAGTTGATTTCACGGCTCACCGCGCAAAATCTACCTATAAATACCTGTTGAATATCTGTTGAGTGGCGGATGTTATTCTGACTCGCTTGAAGGACGGACTTGTTCTGATACTCCCAATTTCTATTGAAATAATTTTCTCCCACACAGAAAGAGAGAGAAAAAAAAAGAAAATGTAAAACATCCCTCAAAAGCGATTACATCTTAAAACTAACCTGATACAGTAAATAACAGCCTGAAATCGACAATCTTCCTGATTTTGGATTGATTTTGGAAATGAAATTTGGTGGATGATGTGAGCGAGGATAATTTCAAAAGGTTGAAATGAGCAAAAAGATCATCTTCACCAAAATTAGTGATATTTGATTACCTCCCTTTTAATTTCCCCCAAAACTCACTCATTCAATTTCATTACAAAATCATTCGAAAATCACTAACCTTGTCAGTTACTCGATGTTGTTAATTGTAAGATATATATTACCTCCCTTTAATGAAAATGCAAGCAAGTTCTATAAAAACTTTCGATTTATCAAGAACTGAATGGCTTGAGTTAGTGTATTGAATAAATAAATGGAGCGCTGAGTAAGCGATTTAGAATGGTTTTGATTGAGATGAATGTTAATTTCACGATATTGTTAACTGTACGATTCGAGCACGCTTTCCACTCGGCCAGCGGGCCAGGCTGATTTGCAATCGGGAACCCTCGGCGATTCTACGGAATATACCTCGGGAATAATACGGGCGCTACCATGAAAGCGCGTCATATCGCACGTGGGTTTATATGACGTCACAAACATAACTTAGGATGACGTTGCGAAAAATAAAATCAACGTAAGGTTAGAATTGGGCATATTATAATTTGAAACCAAAACGCAGTGTTTTACTGCGTTTGCTTTGCTATTGCATGCCAAAATGATATCCACAGACGACCGGAAAACATTAAAGTAATATACTATTCTTCAAGCGTATTAACCAAAGTACCACCAGGAGTCGAATTACCGAAAAAATGGCCAGAAGTACTACACTTATGTCCGAGGTACTTTCCAGTTTACGGAAAAGTCCGAGCGATGTTCCGAATGGCTGATTGGATTGGTCCGCGTGATCCGTTAAATCATTAAAGTGGTAAAAACCAGCTCTGCGTTCAGGATGACAAAGGGGCGCAACTGTTTGCAAATTTTACCCCACTTTACACGCACGTGCACGTGAAAAGTCGGGTATAAATTACAATGGGTTTGTACAGTTTTGTTAACCAGCCCGATTAGCTCAGTTGGTAGAGTGCCATTGAAGTTCGACCGCGTGGGTTCGATTCCCGAGCTGGTACACTAACAAAACTAATTGTCTTTCGGGTGAGACGTTAAACCGAGGTCCCGTGAGACGGTGCTTTACACCGAGCACGTTAAAGAACCATGGTGGATCTCCGCAGTAGTTTCGTCATTCATTCTTGCACCATCCCCCGTAACAACTAAACGTCTTCTGGGGACGTCGCTCATATGGACATGTGCTACGGTAGCGACGATAAATAAACGGAAATACACACACACAGTTTTGTCATCCTGAAGGACGGGCAGTGGTTGATCTGGGAAAGGTATAAGAATGGGATTGATCAGACATCTTTTTATATTTGAGCATCTTGGAAAAGCGTGAAATCAATAATTGGAAAGAAAATGTCTCATATAGTCAATAACAGGGTGAAATTAACAAGGTAAATACTTTTGGAAATATTTTGCAATGAATTGAATGAGTGCGATGAGTAAGTTTTGAGTGAAATTAGGTAATCAAATATTGCTTATTTTGTTCATGTATAAGTATTAGGCCCCTACCTCCCTTTCATGAATATGCATACAAGTTCTATAAATAGCTTCCTAATACTTAAAGAACCAATCAGACGTTTTTAATTCCAACCATGTCAGTAAAATCGTGGATTTTACATTCAAGAGTTCAATACGTCTTGGTTACTAGTATAATTATGTCTTCATTGTGTATGTGTGTGTGTGTTTGGGTGGGAGGGGGGGGGGGTGTTACATGCAAGCTTCGTAAGATCTTTACTACATTCGTAGCAGATCTTGAATGTCGTAATAGACACTTGAAATTTTAAAGTACTATTACGCCGTAGACGTAAAAATTGTTTGGTTAATACAGGCATCGTTGTACTAGTATTATCTGCTATTGGACGGCGCTTGACATTTTTCGGCAAAATGCTTATATTAGCTTAAGGAATTGCATTAGCTCAGTGATAGCTGGTAGCTATAGAACATATAAATTTTGATAATCCTTTATATGTGACCCGTCACGCGAAAAGGGACCATCTGGGTAGTGCGTAAAGTGTCGACCACAGTCAACTTCGCTGATCGCGCAGACTGACAAGAGTCGAAACTTTTCACAATTTGCTGATTTTCTGAATCTAGAAGGATCCCTCTACCTTCCTGTTAAAGAATTTTAAAAATTGCGACCTCGGGTCACATATATAAACATAGTGGCTTTTGCCAAGAATATTTATCTTTGATCAATTACATTGCTCAATGTGCTATCAAAAGTATAAACATTACAGTAATTTTGGTAATTTTAAAGAGGGAAATGTCAAAAAGCCTTGTTTTTGAAGAAACAACGCGCAAAAAGCCTTAAATAAACAAATATCCACTACCAGTTGACAGAGTGGGGAGGCCTATGTCCACTGCATCTTTAACGTCTTTCGGAACATCGCTCGGACTTTCTCTTAAAATGGAAAGTTCCTCGGACGTAATTGTAGTAATTTTTGGTCATATTTAAGGTAATTCGGCTTCTGGCCGTATTTCGGTTATTTTCTAAAAAACGCTTAAAGAAAATCCCATTTTGTTATTCTTTTCGGTCGTCCTTGAAGATCTATTTGGTATGTTATAAATATATGACAAAACGCACTAAAATACTAGGTTTGTTATCAAATAATAATATGCCTACTCTATTCTTTCCCAGGTTTTGTTCTATGCAAGGTCATCCTAAGCGGGCTCGTTGGTTTTTGTGACGTCATATAAACCCACATGCGAAATGACGCGATTTCATGGCTGCGCCCGTTATATTTACGAGGTCGATTCCGTAGAATCGCCGAGGGTTCCCGATTGCCTTAACGTAAGTTTTGCTTACCTTTAGAGCTGTGTTGAAATCGATATGATTTCAAACCATACCAAGGCATTGTTATCGAAAACAGCAACGTCAACAGAAGTGCCAATTGACGGTTGATACTTGTCCCAGGAAACATGGCTGATTTTCCTCGCACAGAATTAAAACCTTTTATACTATCTTGTTCTGAAAGGGATTTATTTAGATACTACATTTTCCCTTCGAAGATAAAATATGAAAACATGTGCTATCCTTCAATGAGTTAGCGACGAAATACACGGAAATTCCAACTTATTTCGTAAAACCCTTCCTGTAATGCTTTTCGGTAGATTATCGAGAAATTACAGTAGATTATCATTTGCTGAACACGCCAACTCACCATCAAAAACTTGTTTCCCGCTTTCCTTCATTTCACCCTATATGGCGTTATCAATGCAGAGCCTAATATGTGACGTCATCGTGAACGATGCATAGCAATCACGTGCAAAATGACGCGCTTTAACAGATTTCACATTTGTGTTATTTTTGCATTAAAGAAATGGAATTTATAATTATTTTGTTTTTCATGTAAGATCGCTTGATAACTAAAGCTTTATTTTCACTCATGGTTCAGTAACTCGTGAAAAAGCTTACGTTGTTCACTCATTGAAAAATAAATCTATCTTACACTGAAATAAACATTTTTCTGTCAAGTAAAAAATATACGAATAAATAGGCCGGAGCGGCGTGTAATCCGCTGCATTTAATATGGGATATTTAATTTATCATTCCTTTGTGATATATGAAAAACAAAGCACTGAAAATGCTGGAGGTGGACGTTCCTGGTGTCATTGTGGTGATCAGAACGAGGCGAAAAGGGAAACTATTTAAGTAAATATATATGAATGAAAATTGTTTCGACCCAATTTCGACAGGTTTCATTGTTAATGCAAGGCTTCAAAGGAATTAGGTTACACCATTTTTTTTATTTTATTCTATTTTATTTTATTATTATTTTTTTTGTTATGCGTGTGTTTATGCTTCATGATACGCATAACACTTTTAAAGGGGGGGGGGGGTTGCTATATAACTATAACACAATGTTACCCAACGCCGTGTAAGACATCACTTTACTGAAGTATTGCAGTTTTGATTAGCAAAGAAATTGATTGATACTTTATGGAAATTGATTCTACATAATCAAACATTGTCAATGCACATATTACAGGTATCATAAACAAGGGGGATATTTGATTTATTGGAAAAAATTACTTTCTTTATTAAATTGAAGTTGTAATATTAAGTTTTTACGTGTAAACAACATCAAAAAGTGGAACAGTTTAAATCGTTACAAGAAAGATTGCTAAAATAAAAGTTGAAGACGATATTTATACTGTTTAGGTAAGAAACAGCAATTTCTTCTTTCCCCAATGTTTCATCACCACCATTTTTATGCTTTTATGCTCAAATATATCAGCCCTTGTCTTGCAATATAAAAACCTTGTCAAAAATAGCATCAAAATGAAAATACTTAAGGTAATCTATGCACTAAATGGTAAGAGTTCTAATTTTGTGAATACTTATTTTTCTTAAATCTTATTTAGAAGGATTTTAAATCTTCTCTTGTGCACGCACCTCTGGTTATTAGTTACTCAAGACGGTGAAAGAGCTATGGGTATAGCGCAATGTAAATATTTTGCCTGCTACTATTTGTTCCACTCTACTAGAAGATTCCATCATCATATTAGGTCGCAGGAAAAGCGGGCTATCAGTTCAGCCAGTTATAATTGTCTCCCTTACACCTCGAGAAAACCCAGTAGGCAAATTACTGCCTTGTCATTATATAATACTCTTGCGCGAAAGTTATATTTGCCTGGTTCAGAATTGGGGACAGATTTTGCATTTAGCAGGAGTCTTTGAAAAACCTACTATATGTATAGAATTCTTGTATAATGCCAATTTCAAAATGCACAGTTTTTTTTGCGTGGACAAGTCTTGAAAAAAGAAAATTTAACCCGAGTTGGCACTACTTTTTTAAAAAGTTATGACGGACTGTCTAGATTGTTCAAACGTACTGGCACTGTTGTAGGTAAAAACGATCACCAAAAAATGGGTTCTTTATAAAATCGACGTATTAACTATACCGGCCTATCAGCCACACCCTTGAAAAAAATAACCCTATAAGCAGGTTACCTGCGGCTTATTGTCCTTAAAAAATATAATCATAAAGTTAAGCATACCATTTAGACATTCTTGACGATATGCGTTGAACTAAAATGCTTAAATTAATCACATGAAACCACACTTTTAAATGCGGTTTTGATTTAGACCATAAAGGTAGCTATTCACGAGAACAATAATTGACACTTTCACGCAAATAAGTATGGACTTTTATACATTTAAAAGACGACCTCTTCTTCAATTAGTCACAGCAAAATGATTTAAAAGGTCAAAACTCATCAAAATTTCCTAAAGTAACACCAAACTATTTATGAAGTCTCAGTTCGTTTTTTACATTTTGGCTTAAACTACAACAGAAAATGCACTTTCAGTAAATACATATATATTTTTAGTCGACTTTTAATTTCACACTTTTAATAAAAATATCTTGACTTTACACTTTATGATGTTTCGTGTAATGATGATTTAAAGGGGAAAACTAACTGGATCACTAAGTTAAAAAGTATCTTATGTGCCTACGGTTTTAGAGACGTCTGGGAAAACCCCTCAAATTACAACTTCAAAAGTTTTGCGCTATTATTTAAAAGGCGAGTACAAGATACATATTTACAGAAGTGGTATAGCGATATCGAGAAAAGTAGCGTGCTTTCTATTTTATATAAGTCTACCTTTGAAACCAGCGAGTATTTACAAATGAACTTTCCTAAAACACAGCGTATCCAACTCTCTAGAATAAGAACATCATCGCATAATCTAAGAATTGAAACGGGGAGATATGGAAATAATAGAATTCCTAGATCAGAACGAACTTGTCCCTGTTGTCGAACAAACCAATTAGAGGACGAGTACCATTTTGTTCTAGTATGTCCAGCATTTATAGATATTCGAATTAAATTCATTAAATCGTTCTTTTATAAATAACCCGAGTTTTTTCAAGTTAATCAATCTATTAAACAGTACTCAAAGATCAACGCTTAGACGACTATGCAATTTCTTAAAAATCGCGTTCGACCGACGCAATACTATACTTAATAAATAATATTAACCGATTAAGAAGAAGATATTCGATACATTTTTATGCTCATTGCTTCTGTCTTTTTGTTTTTAATTGATGTATGATTTCGATTTTGATCTTGAACGTTTGAAAGCAATAGACAAGTACTGAGTAAACAATACAACTCTTATCAGTTACTCTCCGCGTTATATACTTCTTTTTTCTCTTACTATGTTTGAAAAAGTGAATGTTTCATTTTGGAACAATGGAATTTTCAAATGACAATCCATAGAATACACTTTTAAAATTATAACGTTTAGAAAAGTTATTGCGAAACAAACGTACAAATTCAATATTAATATCACCTATTATTTCTACCGAAAGTAAATTGTATATTGTAAATATATTTGTATGACGAGATACATGTTATTGTATAAGTCAATAAAATCTATCTATCTATCTACTTAAAGGGTATGACACATACTCGCCACAATTTTCGGTGTAAAATTACATATTCAATTCAGGGGAGCCCCAACCACCAAAAAAGTACAAATGTATTAATCAGCCGAAGAAAGAAGTGTAAACTTCACAATAATAAACAAGGTGGCAAATGATCACGAGCTACACCTATTACATTACTGGATCCCCAAGGATGAAAAACAACAAATGAACAAAAAATACAAAAAGATAGGTAGTGTTACTGTTCTATTGCAATGCACTCCGTAATTATAAGAGGAACAACACTGCCAAGTTTCAAATTAATCGCACATAACGTGAGATAGTGAAGCTTTCTTTTTGAATCGTTTATTTCTTGTTCGATGAATGTTGACTTGATTTTGTAATATTAAAAGTTTTTAAAAAGTAAAGATGATATTTGAACCCACCCACGCGGAAGGGCTTTCAACTTTACAGACTATACTAATATCCGTGTGATAACATACCATGTGATATTTTTTATGATATCACATGGTTATTTTTAGAAAATTGATATAATGCGTTTATTTTTAGCAACTTGCATTTCAGTTAAAAACATTGACGAAAACAAGACAAATAGACTTTATAAGATTAATATAATACGTACTTAGTGTATTGTATGAAAAAAATATCTAACTCGTTTGTGAGAATTGATAATTTTTCGGTAGAGCCTCGCCAATTATCAGTTCTCCCAAACTCGTTAGAAATTTTTTTCATACAAGACACTAAGTTTGTATTAGATTTACATATATACATCAAATAAAAAGATAAAAAAAAACTGCCACCAAGGAACGCTTACTTACCCTCACGTCCACGGCTTGTGCCGTGTTTCAAACTTATCTATATCTTTGTCTAAATATGAACTCTAAAAGTTAAGGACGTCCGCACATCCGGTTTTGGATTTTCCGCCATTAAGAAAAAAAAAATAAAAAAAAAATTGCGTTTCTGTGATCGTTATAAAACCACGAATCGAAATTCAAAGTTTGTTTTTGGATAGAGTTTGGTGAAAGGTTGACAAAACACACAAAAATTTGTATAAATTCAAAAAATAAAATAAAATAAAAAAATCACCAAATTGGGGGGAGGAGGGCATTTTTCCCGATTTTAGAGAATTTAGAGAAAACGACAAGCAAGTATACAATATTACTATTTGCGTATATTTCGGAGCGAAAACAAATAAACCTTTTAAATATGGTAAAAAGAACCCCTTTCTCATATTCCTGCTGCAAAATACAAACAAATTTGTTATTTCAAATATTGAAGGATATGTTTTGAAATTTGATTATTTTTTGTGAATAACCTCCCTTTATTTCAAAAAATGAATTAAAATATCTAAAAAAGAAAGACTGTGACCCCATTTTTTCATATCAAAATATTCTTCTCTATGTCACAAATATACATTGAGAGTATTAGAAAAAGTAGAACTATATTTATTTAACTGTGAAACATGTATTAGAAGCCCTTAATATTAAAGGAAAAATACTACTATTAAGGACAGAATAATTATGTCATATTTTTCTTTTGCTTAAGTGGAATGGCTTGTCCTTTTTGAATAAATCATAAAACAATCGCTTTCAGAATATTTATTTTCCAAAAATTAATAAATTCAAATCAAAGGTGTAATTTTAAAAGAAATTCAAAGGCAAAAACTAAAGGGCACTAATTGATTTTGGTACCTATTTTCTTACGGCTCTGAAAAATCAGGTTTAAAGAAAAGTTTAATAGTAGGAAATGGCCGAACGAACTACCTTTAATTCCTCTATTTTCAGCGTATGGTACACTTATGGTGTAAACTATGAACTAGTATAGTTTATACAGAATGTTATTTTGATATTAACAAATTATTGAGTCTCTTTACGGTTTCAACGTACATGTATGGTAACAGGGCGGTATAAACTACGTGACTTTTTTAATACGGAAGGCAGAAAAATCGCCCTCTTCTTGTAACATTTTTTCACGATTATTTCCCGAATACTGAACAGATTGTAACCAGGCGAAGACGACGGCCAGCGTTTTGCGAGCGCTTTGAGATGATTCGCCGCCTTGCACGTGTACATATGTGCAAAGCGAGGTATCATTTCGAAAGCGCTTCGCTAACGATTTCATCCTGAACGCAGGGGTGGTGCTTTTTTTAAAATTTTACATCCCTTTATGTTTATGTTTCACCGAAAAAATCCCAGGTTTTTGCAGAAGTGGTTCCACAAAATTCGAAACACGGTGCATTTGAAATAGTCCGACGGTGAGCAAAATAGCTGAAATCCGCAAATTGACGATTGATGATGTGTCGCATACAGTATAGGGTCTGAATATCTTTTATTGGGATAAAAAACGGATGGCCACGGCCTAAGTGTATCTGGAAATCTTCTCAAACTCCCAAATGCGCGTGCGCGTGACATTTCCAACAATTTGAAATGTTCGTGTGATGCAAATATTGAGTGGCGTTGACAGCCATATACTGTAAATATAAAGTTACCTGATGGCCTATATTTACTTTAAGACCTTATCTATCTACTAAATGCATAATGAAGACTCTGGTCAGACTGTGCGGGTGCACAGGCTGGTCAGAGTCTTTGCTTTGCGCATACACACGTATTTGAAACTGTTGGAAGTCTTATGCACTGGCTCGAATCATGTTTGCAAAGATTCCGCAGAGAGGGGGGAATTCTTAGGGTACATTTATCGTTAAATTGGACTGAAGATTAAACAAAAACGCCTCTAAAGATTTAGTTTAGAAATACCACTAAAACGTCACCTTGTGGATTTCAGCTAGTTTGCTCACTGTTGTACGATTTCACCGTGTTTCAAAATTTGGGAACTAAAACGGCAAAACATACGATTTTTCAAGAAGCCATTTAGAGTCGAAATTGCTCGGGCGACCACCTATATTAAGCGACCACCTTTATTAAGCGACCATCAAAAAGTCCATTCAGCGTAAGTAAAATCCTCGAAAAAGTAGACATTCTCAAGCGAAAAAATTGTTTATCATAGAATCTTATGACGCTAGAACCCATTAGAATCGTCTCAATGAGACTATTCTTACGGCTTCGAACATCATAGTATTCAGAAAGAATCATGTGGCTTTCTTTATATGCTTTCAAATAACGCTTAATTTTATCATCTAAATTCTGTATTAACCCTTTCCTGTTTTACAAAATTTTGGACCTGTCCAAATTCAAAGGTTTTGCAGACGAAAATTTAAAGTGGGTTTAATTTGAAAAATAACCATTCAGTAGTGTAGAAAATCGTGTGGAAAAAGAAGAAATTGCTTGTCAGAAGCAATTCCTTCTTTTTTCACAATGTTTTCTCAATCATAAAATCACAGGCACGTAAAAAGCAGAGATTAAACAGCAAAGGGTTTTAGCGATCATTTCCATAGGCGACCGATTTTTGTTGGTCCCCTAAGTGGTCGCTTAACGCAACTTTTACTGTGTTTCCCAGGACGTTAAATAATCAAAGTACTGAAAGTACTGATAAGTTGGAATGCGTTCAAAAGACGATGACATCAAGCCACTAACGAAGCTGACGCCTCCCGCCCACCGCCGAGGTGATTTCATAATACGTCTCGTCTTTTGACGGGCGTATATTAATCAATGTATTTCAACAACGAGAGACACTTAATTCCCCGAATCTCTATACAGGCCTGCATCTGATAAAAGAAAAATATTAAAAAAGAAGAAATGAGACAAAATAATTCTGTATTAGAAAAACCAAGAAAATATATTCGTGCTTTGATACTTTAAATCAATATACACGCAGATGATATGATTACCATGTGCGACTCGAGGAGAAAGGAGCATAATTGTTCATGGGTATTGTAGGTATTCCAGTGGGACATGGGGTCTCTTTCATGAAGAAAAAATCGTACGATAGCTATTTTACTTTAGGAGATATGCTCCGGATAAGTTTAATGACGGAACTTCGGAACGACGGAATGACGGACGGAGACCATTACTATATCCCCTCGCCGAAAACGGCGGGGGATAAAAGAGCTGTTCACTTTCATCTTGTACAAAAGTACAATTTGTATTATAAGAAAATTAACAATACGGACATTTTTTCCATGAAGGAGGAGTTATATTCAAAAGAAATTTGACATGAAGGCTCCTTTTTTTATGACGCGACTGAAATTCACTTAACTGCAACAACATGCAAAAATTCAGGTAACAATGTACATTTCGTAAAAAAATCTTTAAAATAAGTCCATAAATGAAGGAGGAGTTGCGTTCACAAGCATTTTACAAGAAGGTCCATTTTCCATGACGAAATTGTAATTCACCAAACCGAGACTATATAGGCAAGGTCAGGTGACTAGGGACATTTTGTGAAAGTTTCATACAAATCATTCCATAAATGGAGGAGGAGTTGCGTTCATATTTTTTTTTTCAAGAAGAACCCCTTTTTCCATGACACGGCTAAAATTCACCAAACTGCGTTAAAATATGCGCTAGGTCAGGTGACTAGGAATGTTTTGTGAAAGTTTCATAAAAATCTGTCCATAAATGGAGGAGGAGTTGTGTTCACAAGATTTTTCAAATGAAGGCCCCTTTTCCATGACGCGGCTTATATTCACCAAACCGTGACAATGTGCACTAGGTCAGGTGACTATGAACATTCTGTGAAACTTTCATCCAAATCGGTCCATAAATGAGGGAGGAGTTGCGTTCACATTTTTTTTTTACATGAAGGCCCCTTTTTTCCAAGACGCGGCTGAAATTTACCAAACCGTGAGTTTATGCGCAAGGTCAGGTGACCAGGAACAGTTTGTTAAAGTTTCATCCAAATACAACCAGAAACTTTGGAGGAGTTGTGCTTCACAAGAAAACTTGGCGTACATGCGTACGTATGCTTGCACAGTCAAAATCGCAAAATTCACGACTAGCCTTTAGGTGTCGCAAATTAATGAGTAAATTAAACAATACGACATGTTTCTTGAAAGCCAAAAATGTTTCTTGAAAGCCAATTTTAATCGTACGATTGTGATACGATTAAATTTCGGTCGTATGACCATTCTTAAAAGAGGCCCTTGAAGACAAAAAACGTGGGGTTGGTAAACTCGTTCAGATATTTGATAAAAACCAAGGCTGTAGTTAACCTGTCATAATCTTCAATGATATTTGAAGGATTGCGCACATGCGTATTTTTGCACAAGTGAATTTATGTCTAAGCTTTTTTTTTTAAGAAAATGGACAAAAGCAGAAAGAGAAGATAAATATTTGCCTATACACCTGCAATTTAGGGTGAGTGATCAAAGGCAAAATTTGTCTATACAGGTGGAGACAAAATTGACCTTTGATCACTCACTTAAACTTGTGGATCTACACCTTCATCGATCCTTGCTGCGTCCACCATCAGAGAAATTATCGCACGATTTGGAAATGGGGTTCCGTTTGTTGTTGTTGTTGTTGTTTAAGAGAAGTATTAGAAAGAGAATATTTGCCGGATCGGATTTTAATACAGATAAATAATCTGCAGATGTTGCGCGTTTCTAATGATGCTTTACGGAACAATTAGATACCAAACATTTGAACTATTTTGTAGAAGTGTGTAAAAAGTTCGTTTAGAAAGAGAAACTAGACCTCTAAAAGAAGCTACAACATAATTCTACGAAAAACCGCTCGCGACATTACCATTTAAGGAGATAACGTGATTGGCTTGTGCTATTTCCACAATTCTACGAAAAACAGGTCGCGACATTACCAAATAAGCAGATCACGTGATTGCCCAGTGCTATTGTCAATAGCTGACTTTATTGGACTTGACTTATCACATGATTTCCAAATATAGTAATGCAAACATGTGATACTAATAAATTCGTACGCAAGTTTCAATAAATATCGTTTAAAACATAAATTAGCGTGTTAATAATTTACATGAAGTTATAGTTGTGTAATTGTTAAACATTATTACTTCTTGATGAAATAAACTGCATATCTATGTCACGTTGAGATATACAAAATAGGCCGAGGTGTATTCACATCCTGTTCACGTGATATGTGTTATCAGAAAACCCGAAATGGAATTATCTTGTGTTCATTTTGCGGTTTTGTTAAATCTAAGTTGGAATTGCTCCGCATTCCAACTTAAAAAGTACCGGGACTTCGTCTTTGTCTGGTGACAATCTTACCGTCGTTTTAGTCTGGTAACAATCTGCACGTATTGAGGAAATAATCGTGAAAAAGTGTAACCTGAAGCGGGCGATTTTCCTCTCATCCGTATTCAAAAGAGTCACGTGGTTTATACATCCTGTAACACAAACTATTGCGATCTAGTGCAAAACTGAAAGATCAATGGTTTTGATGTTTTACCACAGCAAAGATCACTGCCTTTCTGAATGGTTGCGCGTCAGACTGTCAATCTAGAAGTCCAGGGTTCGATCCCCGACAACGGTGGCACTCAGCCTTTCCGACTATTTGTCTCTCACCAATGGGTTGATAATCATAGATTAATGTGAGAGAGCAGCTGTGGGCTAAGAATGGATGTAATGGTTGTACTGGTGAGAGAAATACCAGGAAGCCATAATTAGGTGCTCTAGCCACCACGATATGACTGAAAGATTGTGGAAAACAGCGAAACCCAATTCAAACAAATAAAGCCTTTTTGACTTTGGGTGATAGGAATACTTATGGAGTAAGCCAGGAAAAGTTACATCCAAAAAGTTAAGGACTTACCAAAGAACGGTAAAAGTCTCGCCGAATCAAGCGTTTTACACCAAAAATAGTGTTATTTTTCACAATTGAAAGAGAATTGTAACAACAGTTTTTTGGGGTTTTTTTTTCGTCCTGATTTGTTTTAGAAAAATATAACACGGATGATAATGCTTTTATTCCCTTTTTTGGTAATTTAAGCTTGTAAATTCGAAATAGCTCAGCATCATTTCCGCACTCATTATCATCTTTGACAATCTTAACCGAAGTTTCCTGATAAAAATCATTAGAAAACTCGGTTAATATTGTTAAAGCTCATTACTTCCGCAACGTTGCGGAACTATTACGGGTCTTCTACCTAAACACACATTTTAACAGTCCAACAGAAGAACGATTGTAATAAATGCTTTTTGTGAATTGATGTTTAAAAATCATTTTAAATTTAATAAAGCAAATAACAGTGGTAATGAAAAACAGTGTAAATATTTTTCAGATCAAGAAAAGTCTTCGAGTTTGGCGGTAGCGAAAAATTGAATTTTGGAACGCCATCGCGCATAGTCGTATTGAACTGATTCATTAAATCAAGGACACTTTCACCTGCCATGAGGGACAATAACTGGCCTATTGTAAAGTTAAAACATCGATTTTAACAGCTCTCGATGCCATACTTTGGATACTGACACGATGATGAGGAGGCTGCATTTTAAGGTGATATGGCCGGAAAGTCTTACTCTCTATGTCACAGTTTTTCAGGTTTTAGTGAACTTTTGACGATAGTGAAACACAATATCTCATCCTTCAGTAGCTATAACCATATGTAACACCCATGAGCAAGTCAATGTTATGGCCCATTCAGCTCATGCAACTATAGACTTTCTTCGCGAACACCCCTTTTAAGTGATAACAATGTGTAATCTTTCACCGACTGGACTTATCCTAAGATCTAGCCCCTCAAATACGAGCTTGCAATGAGGGTCAAAAGGAGCACGAAAACCCATTGTTTTGAGTCAGATTGAGGTAGTACGTACAGCCATTCTAGGAGTAAGTCTTGATAAAATTCAGAAATCCACGTGTCAGACATTTGAGTGCAATTTTTCACATGGATTGACGCGCTAGTGAGTTTTACTGAGCAATGGAAACCATCTCTAATTTCAAAATTTTTCATTTTTGGGATTGTCGCTTTTATGAGTGTGTAATTCTGCAATGCGTATGTATACGTTGTCGACCTTTTTGACACAAATCAATAAATGGTCAACGTTTATTTTGATATAACCATTCTTTCAAACTTTATATTTTGAAAAAAGTAATATCTCAAAAAAGAAGCGATGCGTTATTTTTGTTGTTCAGTATATAAAAATTCCATTAAAATGCAACCTGTTGACAAATTATTGCCTTAATGTAACTTGAACCTAGAGCTACTTAAACGTCAAGAAAGATGAGAAGAAAATGTAAGAAAAGACGTCAAACAAATAAGAAACTAAATACCTCCGAATAACTTTTGTGAAATAAAAGTATGACATCTAGTACAACGTTTACAAATAAATTGCCCTATACGTACGCTCATATGTATAGACAGTGGCCAGTTTTATCAAAGCATTTAAGACGTTCTTTTTTTTTATTTTATATTACTGAGGCCTTTAAAACAGGTAGGTCAAGAATTACTTTACAAAGGTAATGATAGATTTGTGATAGATGATTTTTGTGGTAATTCATGGGTTAACCAAAAATGCGTTTTAAATGTTTTGGTGAAACCGGCCCTAGGTCCTGAATTAAATTACAATTCGAATCCCTTCATTAAAATTGTGTTGTTGTTTTTCACGATATATCATTATTTGCCAGATTTGTCATACTTACTTGTTTATAAGCAGTATTTTTGTTTGATTTTTATATCACCTAAGCATAACATTCCCGAATCATCAGAAATACAACAAACGGCATCACTCATTCCAAGTGAGATAGTTCGATATTCCACTACAACGGCCAGCTTTATATCTTACTTTATTTGCATATAATATAAAAATGTTACTAGCACATGTCACAAATACAAAGCGCTGTAAGCACTGTAATCTGTCATCACTGAATGTATGGAAAGATTGCGACAATTCCAACTTTATAATTTGTCCAAACATCTACTTCATTTTTGTTATTGATGTTCTTGTTTAAGGACTACATGTATTTAAAAAGGATAATCCATTACCGTTATCTTAAAAGCATTAAATGTTTCTTTTGTGATTATGGAACGTTTCTTTCTTTCCTTTTTTAATAAAATCGCTAAATTTGTCTAATTTGGGCGAAAATAGCGATATTTTACCCCCCCCCCCCTGAATTTCACTAAAAGCTAACACTTCCCACTCATTCAATTATATTCCACTTTCATTCAAAATCCCTTCTGCTTTTCAAATTCTAATTATTCCGAATAATATCTAAAGATCGTATGTGAAGAATCTGTTCAGACTGTGCGTAGGCACAGGCTGGCCAGAGTCTTAAGTTGGCGCACATTTGTAGTTGTTGGAAATGTCACACTCAGGCTGATTTAATTAAGGAGCGGCACTTCTCTGGATCTCGTCATCCTTGAGCCATGCTAGAGCCTTTCCTTTGTTAGTAAGTTTCAGAATCAATTCGTAGTACCATGCCTCTTTTTCAAGAGGCAGAATTAATCTAAAACAATCTTAGCATTTATAGATATTCAATGTGTTGGAAACGTAAAATTAGCCGTTTACAAGATTTGTAGATGATTTTTGAGGAAGAAGAAAAAGGGCTGAAGTCACTTCTTTCATACTTTTACATTTCGATGTAAATAATAGGTATTAAAATGACTTAAGGACGCCCGCACATCCGGTTTAGGATTTTCCGCCATTACAAAAACATTTGCGTTTCTGTAAACGTTATGAATCGAAATTCAAACTATGTTTTTGGATAGAGCTGAATGTAAGGTTGTCATTTGAAACATATAAAAATTTGTATGAATTCAAATCTAGTTTCCTTTTTTTGCTAAGTATATCATAGGAAGAGAGTTTGGTTATATTTTTTATTTGAGAAACATGTTTCAAATTCTTAATGTTGAAAATAATATTCGGTATTGATTTATTCTAATTTTGTGTTGACACTTTTTAAGTAAACATTCATTATCTTGTTTGAATAAATTATAGGTAAAGCGATTGCTTGAATTATTTATGTTTGAGTACCATATTTTTTATGTATCTAGAATCCTTTGCTTGATTGTTTGTGTATTTATGATTGTTCGATTTTTGTGAATATGACAAAACCCATTCAGCCATTTAGTGCACTTTTTTTTCCGTTTGTTTATCGTCTCTACCGTAGCATATGCCCATATGAGCGATGTCCCCGAAAGACTGTTACTTGTCACGGAGGATTGTGCTAGGATAGGCCACATGACAAAACTACTACTGAGATCTGCCAAGGTTCTTTGACGTGCTCGGTGTAAAGCACCGTCTCACGAGACCTCGGTTTAACATCTCATCCAAAAGTTATCTTTTTTGTATTCCAACCCGAGAATCGAACCTACGTGATCGACCTTCAATTGCTGTCCGTAGCTCTTCCTACTCAGCTTCTTTTACTGCCCGCCTTTTACTATTGTATTTTTTATTTAAGTTTGCATATTCATTCTTTCCATTATATATATCTGTCCGGTATAGATCTAGAATTGGCGCACAAAGCAGTAATTTCTACTTTACGCAGGACAATTCAAGAATCGTGCCGATTCTTACTTTTGCGCCGAACATATATATGAGCTTGTGCGTGACATTTCCAACTATTTGACATGTGTGTGAGTTGCAAATATTGAGCAGCCTAGACAGTCACACGTTATGATTAAAAGACTGCCTGCCTGTCTAATGTTACATTGAGATCTACCTATAAAGCACAAAGTGAAGATTCTGGACAGACTGTGCGGATGCACAGGCTGGACAGAGTCTTTGCTTTGTGCACATTTGAAATTGTTGGAAATGTCACGCACAGGCTCATTTTAGTATTATATACAAGTATATTATCTATACAAGAGGACCAAGATGGTCCTAGATCGCTCACCTGAGTCTCTTTGACCCCTGGGACATCACATTAATAAGATAGGCAGATGTCAAAAAGAAGATAATTGCCTAAGATCACTACCATGGAACGTTTTCAGCAAAGAGCAAGACAGATATGCCTTTTTGCTCTTTGATTCTATGTAAAAAGGGATGCACCCGGGTGGACCCCAAATGTGAACCCAGGGTCTTGATATGAACAAACTTGGAAAAGGTCCATAAGATGATGCTACATACTAAATATGAAAGCTGTCTGACTACTGGTTTCAAAAAAGAAGATTTTTGAAGGTTTTCCTATTTTCACCCTTCGTGCTCAGATGAGCTGAAAGGGATGCGCCCGTGTGGAGCCCAAATATGACCCAAGGGTCTTGATATGAACAAACTTGGTAGGGGCCCACTAGATGATACTACATACCAAAAATGAAAGCAGTGTGCCCTCTGGTTTTGATTAAAGAAGATTTTAAAAGATTTTCGCTCTTTGATTCTATGTAAAAAGGGTTGCGCCCGGGTGGAGCCCAAATATGATCCTAGGGTCTTGATATGAACAAACTTGGTAGAGGTCTACTAGATGATGCTACATACCAAATATGAAAGCTGTCTGCCTTCTGGTTTCATAGAAGAAGATTTTTGAAGAATTTCATTTTTTTACCCTTTGTGCTCATAAGAGATAAAGGGGTGCACCCGTGCAAAGCCCAAATATGACCCAAGGGTCTTGATATGAACAAACTTAGTAGAGGCCCACTAGGTGATGCTACATACCAAATATGAAAGCTGTCTGCCATCTGGTTTCAGAGAAGAAGATTTTTAAAGATTTTCGCTCTTTGATTCTATGTAAAAAGGGTTGGGCCCGGGCAAAGCCCAAATATGACCCAAGGGTCTTGATATGAACAAACTTGGTAGAGGCCCACTAGGTGATGCTACATACCAAATATGAAAGCTGTCTGCCATCTGATTTCAGAGAAGAAGATTTTTGAAGATTTTCGCTTTTTGATTCTATGTAAAAAGGGTTGGGCCCGGGCAAAGCCCAAATATGACCCCAGGGTCTTGATATGAACAAACTTGGTAGAGGTCCACTATATGATGCTACATACCAAATATGAAAGCTGTCTGCCTTCTGGTTTCAGAGAAGAAGATTTTTAAAGATTTTCATATTTTCACCCTTTTTGTTAAGGGTAAAGGAAAGTTAAGGGTGGATTTCATTTATTTGAACAACTTTGGTAGAGCTTGACCCAAGGAACATCCCTGCCAAGTTTCATCAAGATTGGCCCACTGGTTTAGGAGGAGAAGATGTTTAAAGAAATTGTGGACGACGCACGACGCACGACGCACGTCGCACGACGCACGACTGACGACGGACGACGGACATTCTACGATCACAAAAGCTCACCTTGAGCACTTCGTGCTCAGGTGAGCTAAAAAGCGTAACTTATTCTAAAAGTACAAACCAAAATTATTATTCTTAAAACCTATATTTGTTTCAAAAGTCAAAATGAAATCTTCAAAAGGTTATGGATGATAGCTAACTTCGTATGTTGTGTCGATCGGAAAGGGAGTAATATTTTGTGTCGAATTTTTAAGTAGTAAGAAAAGTTGCCGTTCCCCTGTTGTTTTACATAAAATATCAATTTTTATTATATTCCTGACAGTGAAATCATGGAATTTCCCAGTGTAATCAATTTTGATATCATCACTAGTGACGATAACACTTTTCAGTTTCACTGGCGGAACTACTTTTTTCAAGCAGATTGGCTCCTGCTCAGGTTGCTGAGGTAACACAATCAGGCCAAATAACATGTTCAGGATATATGCGTATGGGGTTCAAACTTACAAATATTGGGTTGGTTTTCGAGTAATTATGCAAATTTCATTAAATATCCATACCAAAAAGTAAATATTAGGCTACAGATGGGGTGTTGATTGACACACCTTCCCTGCTGGATCCACTAATGAAGTTTCTCATTATTAAATTATCAATAGAATTTGTGTAAACAAACATGAACTAGGGGAACAGAAACTAAATGTAACAATCATGAACAGTTGTATGAACGAAGGAATCATTCTGAAATGTTACAGAAATAATAACTATTCTTATCCACCCTAATCAAACTGTTTCTGTTTTCTGTGACCGTAAGATCGAAATCCGATGACATTGCAGTTATAGCGACAAACACCCAATCCAGCCCGAGTCTAAGTTGACTTCAATGCTCATCTCAGGGGATTTAGTGATCACAGACTGCACAATTCTTCAAGTATGTCCATCTCGGTACCCTGTCGTTTTCCAAAAATCCAAGTGTCCCAATGTTTACATCGTTGACAAAGTTGTCGTTCCTGTGTCTATAGAATTTGAACCTTCGCCCAAATTATTTTCGTCTTGAAATTGTGCGACGTCCAGAGAATGGATTTGTTGCTTCAAATCATCTTTATATTTCCTCGAAATTTTTAGACGTAATCCAAGTTGGCGTAAGAAGTTATTGAAAAGACAATTTTCTTGGTATCAATACCAACTCGAAAGGGCCGACGACAGAAAATGATAAAGTCTCTTACTTCAGGAATAAAAATACAGTTGTATGGAATACAATAAATAGAATAATCAACTGTTTATGGCTGATATGAAAATTTTTTCACTCGAATACTTTACTAGACTGTTTAAACAAGATGGCCATAGTTGCCCTAAATCGCTCACTTGAATAAACTGTCAAAAATTGTTTAAAGTAGATTTTGAAAGGTGAAGAATTCTGACCAAATTTCAGGTTGATTGGACAAAAAATGATGCCTCTATACTGCTTACAATGTTTTTCTAAGATTCGACCCCGTGACCTAGTTTTTGACCCCACTTGACCAAATTTCGAACTTGTCAGAGATTTCATCAAGAAAATCATTCTGACCAAATTTCAGGTTGATCGGGCGAAAGATATGGCTTCTAGAGTGTCTACAAGGTTTTTCTAATATTTTACCCGGTGACCCCATTTTTGACCCCACTTGACCCAATTTCGAGCTTGTCAGAGATTTCATCAAGACAATCATTCTGACCAAATTTCAGGTTGATCGGTTTCACCGGATTCATTCTATAAGGATGTTGTTTTATTGGTTGAGAATCTTCAACAATGACATCATGATATATTTTATCAGTTTTTGTGGGGTTGTCAGGAAACAAGCGTTTATATTCATTAATCAACTGTTTCAGCTCTTCTCGTTAAGATGCTCCAAATGTGAAAGTTTGTCGTCAAGATTCTTTAGTATTTCAGAGTTCTCAAGTTAAGGTGGACCAGGAACAGATTTTTCACTTAAGTCTGAACTAACTTCCGATTCATTCACATTTGATTCATGTGGGACAGTGTTTACAACTGTAACTGGTTTTGAAATAGAGCTCTTTCTGTCGAAATACCTTTTTAACATATTCACATGACACATTTGTTTTTTTACGCCTTCCAGGAGTATTGATAATATAATTCAAATCACTTGTTTTCTTATCAATAGTATACTGGCCATAATATCTTACCTGTAGGGGTCGGCCAGGTATTGCAAAAGAGCAAGGACTTTATCACCTGTTTCAAATTTACTATCAACACTATGCTTGTCATATCTTGCCTCCATTTTGCTCTGAGATGATTTAAAATTTTACCTAGAAACCTCACATGCCCTACACAGTTTATTTCTATAGTCAGAAACATACTGTAACAAGTTCAAGGGTGTTTCATCATCTGCAAAAAAATTCTCTTTAAAGGGTGTTAATGGCCCATGAACAGGATGGCCAAAAACTAACTCAAAGGGGCTAAAGCCAAGAGATTCTTGAACAGATTCCCGGACTGCAAATAATAGCAAATGAATATCTTCATCCCAATGTTTCTCAGTATCAAAACAATATGACCTCATCATATCCTTTAGGGTCTGATGAAATCTTTCTAAAGCACTTTCACTTTCAGGGTGATAAGCAGATGACCAATATTGCTTGATACCCAATTCATGCATTACCTGTTGGAGAATACCTGACATGAAGTTTGATACTTGATCAGACTGAACTGATTTTGGAAGGCCAACAAAAGTAAAGAACTTGACAAGAGCCTTAATAATGGACTTTGCCTTAATGTTTCTTAAAGAAATAACTTCGGGGAAGCGAGTAGAAGCACACATAATTGTCAACAATTATTCAGAACCTGACTTAGTTTTCGGTAAAGGACCAACGCAGTCTATTATTATTCGACTGAAATGTTCATCAAAATCTGGAATGGGATGTAACCTTGCTTTTGGAATAACTTGGTTAGGTTTTCCTACCATTTGACAAGCGTGGCATATATTTGGAAACGTCCGATTTAAGCCCAGGCCAAAAAATGAGTCAAATCAACAATTTGGTGATGAACAGCCAAATCATCATCAGCTGGAACATCAAATGGTCGCCATTTTCTCATCAGAATATCATTCTTTTTATAGTAGCAAACAGCATTCTGAGACATTTCTTTTTCAGGTAATGCCCTATCAATTAACTTGCTGTTCCTGGATAAGCCGTGACTTTGAATGCGTTTCATGACCTTTGTCATTTAACCTTGGAGATGACTGACAAAATTTTGACGAGTCTGTCTGTGTATCAGGCAGACTAGGATTAAAAGACTTTTGAATCTCGTCATTGACATATTGACCAACAAAAGTATCTGCTAAGTCAATTTCACTTGAATTTTTCAAAGAAGCTTTTTAGCCATACCCCGAGTTACTGCACATGAAGGGTACAAATCAGGTATTTCCTGCAAAATAGGATCATCTGTTTGACCTACATTAGGTGTGTCAGTTACAAGAGGATTAACAACAACCTTATCTCCAGCTAAGGCATAGCCTAACAATAAATGTACACCTTTAACCATTCTGAGGACAAATTAACCTTATGTAGAGGAACATTAATAACACCACACTCTACACCCTGAATAAGGACACTAGTACCAGACGAAGTCTTCTCAAAAAAAGGCAGAACATCTGCCAAAATAAGAGATTGAGAAGCTCCTGTGTCTCTTATATTTTAATAGAGGCAGGTGGGCACATATCACCTGAAAGTGATAAAAAAACCACCCAACATGAACGATTCAAAAATCTCCATACATGAATCAGACTTTGGTTCTGCCTTAACAATTGAATTCAACTCAAAAGAAGGCTGTGATTTAAGCTAAAGGCTGGTGAGCCCTGTAGGTTTAGCTGTACTCAGTTCATTCTTCCTTTTTAATCTAAAACATTCTGAAATAAGGTGACCTGTTTTTTTTACAAAAAGTACAATGTACTCGAGATAAGGAATTTTTGAACATTGGTTTGACCAGTACACTTTGGTTAAGACCAATTCCATTGACTAGACACACTAGATGAATCATTAGACATATTTTTATTTTTGGGATGTGAGGAAGCAGGTTTTGCTTTATTTACGAAAGAATTTTTGTGTGTTAGGTAGTAATCATCAGCTAAACGAGCTGCTTCATGTATAGTTTCAACATTTTTTTTCATCTAAATGTGACTTAATATCAGATTGAATGCAATTTTTGAATTATTTACTTAATATAAGTGGTCTAAAATTATCATTATTTTGGTCTATTTTCTTTGAATAGCAAACCTGTCAAATATTTTTTCTTCATTTCTTGATAATTCAACGTGAGTCTGGCCAGATTCTTTTCTACAACTTCTAAATTGTTGCCTGTATGCTTCTGGAACCAGCTCAAAACCTTTGAGAATGAGTTCTTTTACAGTATCATAATCATTGCCTTGTTCTTTTCTAAGTTGCGAATAGATATTGCGAGCTTTTCCTCCCAAGACACTTTGAAGACAGACAGACAGATAAGTTTAGTGAAAGATTTGTACAAAGTACATCATCGTTATAGAGCATAATTACATTTATATATTATATATACAATAAAACATACCTAACATGTCTAATAAACAACTTGATCTACATAACCACTCATTGTCCTAAGGGTAATTGCCGCCACCATAGCGCAGTTGGTTAGGCATAAGACTTCCAATGTGGAAGTCTTGGGTTCGATCCCCGGTGGCGGCAAATATCCTTTCCGACATTTGTCTCTCACCAATGGGTAAATAATCGTAAACCTATGTGAGATAGCAGTTGCAGGCTAGGAAAGGGTGTAACGGTAGTACAGGTGAAAGAAATACCAGGAATCCATTGTTAGGTGCTCCGGCCGCCAGGATATAACTGCGAAATTGTTGAAAGCGGCGTAAAACCCCATTCAAACAAACAAACAAACAAATCCTTAGGGTAATCAAATCTAGCCGCAAAGTTTTATCAGTATTTCAAATTTCTGGACTTGTACAGCGGTAAAATAAACTGGATAAAATTATACGACCCGTTGAACATGTGATTGCTCATGCATACATTGTGCTAAATGGGTGTATGTAATCGAGTTGTTTTTACTAACCAATTGAGTAACCGAGTTAACTAGATATATTCATGTAGCTGTGAAGTTTACGGCTCATTTTATGGAATAAATTGTGCTTAGTGTTCTACCAGCTGAACTTCTTAATGATATACTCTTGAATCCTCAACAAAACTTCTTCCTTGAAGAAGTAAGGTCCAGTGATTCTTGGTTTTCAAGTTATCTGCAACTTTTTAAAAATGTTCGAAATATGTATCAACTTCATTTTCTGGAAATGGAGGAACAAGCCTAAAATGTTTAGATACATCAAAATGGTCATTATACATATATCTTGGCTGATTTGCTCTATCTTGAATTTCTAATTCTTTCAACCGTAATTGAAATGCTCTTTCTTCTCTTTCCATCTCTCTTTCTATTTCTCGTTCTCTCTCTTTTCTTTCCCTTTCTTCCTTTTGCCTTTGAAATGGCCTTTCTCTTTCTCTTTCTTCACTTTCTAATTGCCTTTCTTGAAATTTTTTCTCTTCTCTCTCTCTTTCTATTTCCAATTCCTTCTCCCTTCGTTGAAGTTTTAACAGTTCAAGCTCTCTTGAGCTTGCAACTGATGGAACATAAACAATTAGAGACAGAACCTTTTCATATAAAATGTCCTCATCAACAAAATATTGAACCAAAATATTCTTAATTTCATGCTTTCGCAATGAGGACTTGACTTCTTTTAATTCATAATGCTTGGCAAGATGGAGCAAATCAGGCTTTTTATCCAAATTCAATAGCTCCACGGAAGGTTCTTTCGTAATTTTTTCTAGGTCAAAAGACATGGTAGCTTATTGCTGGGTTCAAATAAGAATGTAGGATTTTTACAAATAATAGTGAAAGTACACTCTTATTTATTGAAATTGAAATATAGAATTTATTTCTAAAATAATTTTGAACATCAGATTAAAATTAAATAAAAAAATGTTTAATATGTTTAGTTTTGTTTATTTGCTTGTTTGTCTGATGTTCGTATCTCGAAACGAGCCCCCAATTCTGTTACGTAACAAGGACAAAGAAGCCAGCAACAAACTTTACTATTAACAATATTCATTGAAAATAATAACAGAATTATTGACAAAATGAAATTAATACAAAAACAAATTACAATACCTTGAATATTTAATCCAAAAGTTTTAATTTTAGATCCAATCGAATTAAGTTCCTGGTCTACCAATAAGAAGTCCAATAATATCCCTATTTAAAATTAAACACACTTTTAAACACACTTTTAAGATAACGAGAAATCCCCTTTTAGTTTCACACAGTACTTATACATGAAACCATTAGTCTAAACCAAGTAAACCAAAAATGCTGTAGCAATCCCTTTATATAGTACCATAGAACAATCTAGAATAGCATAGAACATTACAAGATTCTGAGAGTTTGAATCACTTTCTAAAAATCCTTTCTAGAAAGATCTAAAATATTCTACATACATGTTCACCTAATAATCAAGGGATCTGAAATTTCCCAGACTAGTGCTAAAAATGGACACGGGAAAACCCATGATTATATAAAACACATTCATAAGAAAGGAAATTTAGATGAACCCTGTAACTACAGGGGAATTACTCTTTTAAGGACACTTGGAAAATTATTCACAGGAGTTTGAAATAACCGGTTGACTAGCTAGGCAGAAAAATACAATGTCTATATAGAGGCACAAGCTGGATTCAGGGAAAACATGGGTACAGTCAATCATATTTTTGTAACGAACCGAGCAGATAGACAGACGTGATCCATTCAGAGAAAAGGATCCTCAACCCTAAATGGGTCGACTCTGTCTGTATAATCTTCAAATAGCCATTTAACTTAGGGCAGGTCTCTCTCATTTGCATATCCAATACAAGTTACCTCCCTTTAAACCGTTACATAACTCTCCCCTCCGAGAAGACTCGTCCCGAGTCTTGGCCTGGGAGACCCGTGGGTAAGGCAACTCCGGTCTGGCAGTTGTCATTATCCCACCACTGCCACCAATTGTAACGAACCGAGCGACTAGACAGACGTGATCCATTCAGAGAAAAGGATCCTCAACCCTAAATGGGTCGACTCTGTCTGTATAATCTTCAAATGGCCTTTTAACTTAGGGCAGGTCTCTCTCATTTGCATATCCAATGCAAGTTACCTCCCTTTAAACCGTTACATTTTCATTTTGCATGGAATGATTAACCACCTTTTAAATGAAAATAAGAAACTATTTGCTGCATTTATAGACTTTACTAAAGATTTCGATTACATTGTGAGAGATATTATTTGGTACAAATTGTTAAAGTTAGGTGTCTGTGGTCACATGCTGGATATAATAAAATCAATGTATGAAAAACAAAAGATCTTGTCAAGTGAAACTTGATGGTGAATTAATCGAGCCATTTAATTGCACACTCGGAGTAAGACAAGGAGAGAGCTTATCTCCATTCTTATTCTCTATGCACTTAAATGGCATAGAAGAGTTTTTCTCCACAAATGGTTTTCAAGGTGTAAACTTAGGTATGTTTAAAATGATTTTACTCCTATATGCAGATTACATTGTTTTGATAACTAAAACAGCAGAAGGGTTACAAAATGGATTAGATCTTTTAGAGAAATATTGTAACAGATAGAAAATTCAAGTTAACATAAATAAAACTAAAATAGTGTGTTTCAAAAACGGTGGTGCTTATAGCAACATTATCTTAATTATAAAGATGAAATTTTAGAAATTGTAAACGAGTTCAAGTATCTTGGTGTAAATTTTACCGCTGGAGGATCTTTCAAAAGTACCTATGGTCTACTTTATGGGCAGGCACTGAAAGCTACAAATAGATTGAAGCCATACTTTATTAAATTCCCTGACTTATCAGTATCCCATAAGTTAGAATTATATGATACGCTTTTTGTACCCATCTTAAGTTATGGATGTGAAACATGTGCTGTAAAAAAGATACATAAACTTGAAAGCCTAAGTTTGAAATTTTATAAATATACTCTGGGGGTTAGACAACAAACATCAAAAAATTTTATTTATGGTGAACAATGTAGGTTTCCACTGAAAGTAATGCTTTTAAATAGGGTTTTTAAATTCTGGTTGAAAGTTGTAAAGTGCCAAGATACTAAATTCATCAAACAAATATATAATATGATGTTAAATGACCTTGAATGTTATCCAAATAAAAAATCATGGGCTAAAATTGTTAAACAAATTCTTGAAGAGAATGGTTTCAATGATGTGTGCCTCAATCAAGGGGTAGAAAACTGTAAGTATTTTTTAGCAATTTTTTAACAGAGAGTCCGAGATATCTATCTTCAAGAATGGAATACTTATTTAGTAGAATCTAGCAGAGCAAGAACATGCATATCTTTTTATTCATTTTCTTTTCAATCTAACCTTAATGATGTTAATAAAGAGAAATTCAGATGTGCATTGTGTAGATTTAGAGTATCAGCACACAGACTTGAAATAGAGGCAGGGAGATGGCATAAACTTCAAAAAATCCCTTTTGAAAATAGAAAATGCAACTTATGTAACAAACTTGAGGATGAAATGCACTTTCTTCTTGAATGTACTTTTTATAGGGATCTTAGAAAAGTTTACATTAACCAGTACTTTTGGACAAAACCAAGTATGTTCAAGTTTGTTGAATTATTGACATGTAACAATTCAAAAAATACCAAAAATCTAGCTATTTTTATCTATAAAGGTTTTGAACTTCGAAATGAATATATACGCAATATTAACTTAACACTTATTGATAACTAAAATTTATCGAACAATTTGCATGACTTCCAGAAGAATTAATTTTACCTAAATATTAGCATTTTTTTTAACAAGGAGTTCTGAGTGTGGTTTCAAAAGTATGAAATAAAAGGGGGAATAACCTACATGTACTCCTGTCTTGTGGAATAATTTGACTAATTTACTAATTCAGCTAAATTTCATTTAAAAAATCAATGTTTTTCCCCATTTATATTGGCTTACCAGGACATGCCCGTTGAATGTCAAGTGACTTTAAATGGGATCATTATTGTAAATAATGTGAGTGTCAATTTGAATAGTTTATGTATTTACCATTCGTATTACCATTTTCTTGTTATAAGCGCTAGACAGCTAGTGGTTTGTATGAAATACTATGATGTAACTATTTATACCCTATTTGCAAAATCCTATTTGTAAAACTATTTCTTGTTGTAAGTCATATGCAGCTGGTGGCCCGGATGAAATGTGTTGGTAATTATGAGAGAAGCACCAGAAAAACCCCCACCAGCAGACGCGATAAATCTGCAATAAATCTGTGATACTGTTGAAATTGACTTAAATCCCAATCTTAAGTAAAACATGTTATTCTACAAGTATTACTAAACAATATTTAACACCATTTTACAAATTCGTGAAAATCAACTCCCCACTGGTTTTTACCTTGTTGTTTCGTTTTGAACAAGGTGAAATTAAAGAGGAAACCATTAACTTCAAGGACGGAGTAAATAAGTGCCTTTTGCAAAAATTACTAACATATACAACGGAAGAAAGATAATAACGACGGTGAAATTTACATTGAAATTGAGTTATCTCCCCTATATATCAGGCCCCTTGCTGATTCAGAATGGGAGGGGAAGAACGACTTGAATTGCAAAAGTACTCATGTCGGACTTACACTCACATTTTTATTAGCCATCCGATCAACTCTCGATTGTTAGTTTTATAATTACAGTCAAATATCTTTACGTCGAATGTCCATAAGACGAAGTTATCTCTACGTCGAAGTATTTTTCAAGTCCCGATCTATTTACTCTTTATTTCTATGTATTTCAACCTCCACACGTCGTTATCCATTGCTCGAATTTTTAATTTTTTCCGTACGTCGAACCTATTTCAAGGTCCCGTAACTATTGTTTGTGTGCATTAACACCTCTTTACGACGATCTCCAACCTTGATTGATGAAAACTGCAATCGAGGTAGTTTATCACACATTCGACCTGTCAACCACAGTAATTGACACGCGCGATCTCAGTATTGGATATCGATTGTTTACCTGATTGGGTTTGATTGTTTGTAACAGATAGAGAATGTGAAAGGTTAAGTGATTAATTGATTTGAAATGAAATGGTCGGCAAAATGCATGTGACCTACGACGTTAAATTTGTAATTCTCATCGACAACGGAAGCATGTAAAGCCAATGCTACGCGGGACTTGATTGGTGAAGTACCCGGTAGACACGGGGGGGGGGGGGGGGGGGGGCGGATAGCCATCAACATCGAACAACATGACATAGATCTACCTAAGGAAGGTCTCGGTAACCAATCCAAGAATGATTTGCCCAAAAATCAACATCGAACAACATGACGTAGATCTACCGAAGGAAGGTCTCGGTAACCAATCCGAGAATGATTTGCCCAAAAAATTGTAACGTTATATGCAGAAATCATTATCAGATATGTTTTTCCTTGAGACACGCGAAACACAAAAGTCATTGTCTCATAGATCTAATAGTACACGTAAGCACATGTAAAGTAAATTAATGGCTTGTTTGAAAATGTTTTTGCTTTGTATTTAAAAGTATGTTTTATATGATGGTTGGGAACAAATAAAAATGTAAATAAAAGTAAGTATCATCTTTTATATTCGATTAATTCATCACGATAATAAAATACGTCCGTTATTTCGCCACCAGTTTCGGTCGTACCTAAGTGTGATGATGGCCGCATATGTCTTCGTCCCGAAGATCGCCTTTTATCTCTTCGTCGAATTTTCTATACGTCGAAGTTATTTGGTGAGTCCCCCGAAGTTCGACATATAGATATTCCACTGTATATGCAATCCATTTTATATGAAATATACCTTCTCTCGTATATTTGCGTATATAAATGTTAGCAAACTTATCATCTAGTATTAATAATCCACCATTGACTATTTGTTGTAGAAAAATTATATGTATACATATGGTTTGATAGGCAATATTGCCTCTATTTCCTGAAATAAACATATACATTAAGGCTCCCTTTCTATTGCGCTGTACAAAATCTCCAGACCATATCAATATGCACATGGTCACATGATGCAAAGTGCTAAGTGAAATTCCATGTATAAATGAAGGAGTTTTGTGAACAAAGAATTAACATAAAGTCCACCCTTTTCAAGACGGGGCATACATATTAAAAGCCACAAATGGACATAGTTATTGGAAAGGGAATATCCTATGAAAGTTTAACATGAATGTATCCATTAATACAAAGGAGTTTTGTTAATAAAGAAAGTTTACATTTAGGCCCCCTTTTCTAAGACGCAGCATAGAATCGACAGAAATTCAGCTTCAAGTAGAACTGTCGCAAAGCGGACTGATACACCCCTTCCCACCACCGGGCGTAGTCCTACCAGGGCTATTTTCCATTATAAAAGCTTGATATCTTTTGACATGCACTTTTGATCAGAGATCCTACGTATTCTGGGGGATAAAGATGTCTTTGAAGTTGCGATAAGAGTGAAATAACCGAATTAACGTTACAATATTCACCTGGCTGGGTGCACGTTGTTATATCGGGTAGACTGCCTTCCACAAAGAAAAAAAACAAAAAAAACAGATCCTGGCCTTCGACCGCTCACTTGAAATTTATTGGTAAACTGGATCTCGTCCAAGTAACTTACGGACAAGGTTTAATTCAGATTTCCCTCGTTGTTGAAGTGATTTAATTCAAGAATAGACCCTGCCAAACCCACTTGTTAAAAGGAAAATATGTTTCAAGATGTAATGCTTAAACAAGAGGACCATGATGGTCCTATATCACTCACCTTCGTCTCTTTGAGTCCTCCCTTAGCAAAATTAAATGCTTTAAAGATCATTAAATGACCATTTGATTATTCAAAGAAAGACATTATTCTATTCCTATGATCCCTGCATAAGTTTCTTTTCTAAACCAGTTTCATGTGACCTGGCCAACATTCTGCCCAAGTTTCATGACTATTGAACCAAATTTGTGGCCATTAGAGACTAGAGTGTAAACATAAATTGTCAGGCCCCTTTTACCTTAATACTGCATGTATCCTTCCCTTTTTCAAAAGGATTCATCCTCGAGACATGGCCAACATTCTGGATCAAGTTCCTTGGAGATTGGACCATATTTGTGGCCTCTAGAGTGTGAACATGAAAATTGTTATTAAGATCCTTTTTACCGTGATATGGCATGGATCCTTCCCATATTCTTGCATCCTGACCAACATTCTGACCAAGTTTCATGAAGATATGGCCATATTAGTGGCCTAAAGGGTGTAAACAAGAAAATTTGCATTAAGGCCCCTTTTCCTGTGATATGGGATGGATCCTGCCCATTTTCAATAGGTTATCTTCCTTGTGACCTGGCAAATATTCTGATCAAGTTTCATTAAGATTGGGCCATATTTGTGGCCTCTAGAGTGTAAACAAGAAAATTGGCAATAAGGCCCCTTTTCCCTTGATATGGCATGGATCTTTCCCCTTTTCAATAGGCTTCATCCTTGTGACCTGACCAACATTCTGATCAAGTTTCATGAAGATTGAGCCATATTTGTGGCCTCTAGACACGCAGTCTCAGTAAATAGATGCCATTTGTACATTTTGTTGTCACCGAAGATTTTCAGGATAACAATCAACCTTTGTAGGTTTGGATTAGTATGGGTATTGATAGAGGGACGATTGGTGACTTTAACAGTTTACTTGTGCTTCATCAGCACTGCATATTTTGTTTTCGCTGACAGCCAAAATGTGCAGTTTTGTAAGGTTCGTAGCTGTCGCCAAATGGTATCATATATTGAAAACTGAATTATTTCAAAGAAAATTGGAGTAGGTTACTATTTCAAGCGCAGCAATTCTGCTCGGTCATGAGAACTACCCAAAAGGTATAATTTTTGATGTTCCATTTACGTTTTTCATATGTCTATAAGGATTGTAAAATTGTCGCCGAAATCATTAAATTTAACGTATATCAAGGCAAATGCAGAACAAAAATGAAACAGAGTGCCTTAAAATCTGCCAGGTTTTTTTTTTATTTTGCGCCTAGAAATGTGAAGTTAACCGATAAATATTCTGAAAGCTTATCGGAATAATGATATTTATATCAGAATAGATTAATGTTTATTTGTCAGGCCGAAGGTTTAAGGATGTAAGGTTTGTTACCAATCATTCTGGAATTCTGTACCACTTTGACCATAACGTTTTATTAGCCTTACACACTCTTACATATGCTTTAAATAAAACTTAAAAAGAACTTTTGTATCATTGCAGAAGTCATGGAATAGATGGTTAAAATCATTTTGTAAGGTTCGTTTTGTAAGGTGAGTTATCGGATAGCAAAGTTTTCTAATAATCAGCACTTTTCTATCACCAACGATGCTAAATGGGGTCATTTGATAATTCCTTTAACGTATTCAAATAATTCTGACGTTTATTCGGTGCGTATTTCCTATCATTTTGGAGAAAATCGCAGTTATCGAGAGAGAAAAGGGCCAGAGCACTTATGGTAAGATTTTATTAAAAGTCTCACAATTTACTTATTTAATGATTTAATATTTGTAAATCAATAAACAATCGTTTGATAAAGGGTGTTTTTTGATATATCAAACAAATTTCATTCTTCTGATCAGTCGAAATTATAGCTGTAAGGTTCGTTCTATTTAGTTCCGAACTTACTTCAATTTCTGGCAGTACAGTCGATATATCATTGCATTCTTATCTGAATTGAAGATTTTAGATGGTATGTTATCTTATGTGATCAATTTTCAAAACAGAACAAGACACGTATATACTGTCATTATTTTTGAAAACAGACGCTGGTACCTCCTAACATTATCTTATTTCATTTTTATACGGAGTCAGGTTTCGCTGAGAACCCTCTATGTATACCAAAATAAATGTATATTAATTTTACCAAAAAGTCGACCCTTCTTATTGAAATATATATGTTAGACTATTCGGCAACCTCTATTCATAAAAGAAACATAAAAGTAAGGTTCGTTACTTTCGGTGACGAACCTTGCAGTTAAAGTCAAAAGTTTTTCTCGCGCCTTATTTGCCTTAACCTTCAATAAATTGACTCTTGCAGAGTCTCGTATAGATGCGTCTGTCGTATGCACACCTGTCAGGCTATGTGTACGTCATTCTTCATGAATAGACACGATCATTGCTTCTATATACTTGCTTTTAGATATTTCGAAGTAAAACATCATTCTTATAAAAGTTACGACTTGATTGTTTTAAATTGTGCAAATGTATATATTGTACAAGTATGAATAAAATTCAATTACACCTTCAACAATGGCTAAACCATCTTAAGTGAAAATTATTAAAGGGTGTTGAGTAAAACTAAAGAAAGACACAGAGATATGAATAGTAGATGATAAAGCATGAGAGAGAATACGAACCTTCCCACACGTGTTTATATTTGTTGTTCGACGTCATGGTCTGTAATAATTTTATTTGATAAAAAACGCCTAGGGAGTAAAATTCACAATACGTAAAGGTGATATACAGGTTATAAAGTAGAAAATTTGTCAAACTGCATATATTTTTTTAATAAAACGAACCTTACGTAAAGATATTGTAACGAACCTTACATATAGATAATATGATTCAAGGCTTTTCTTCGGCGATGTTAAGTATCATTTTTGAAAAAAACACGACTTCAAAGATCAACTATTAGTTTTATAAATGCATTTGCTAAACGTTCATGTTTCATATTACTGGTTTGTTTCAATTTGAATGACTTTTTTGTTTTCTTTTCTTTTAATTAAGCTTTGTAAGGTAATTGTAAAAATCATTTATTTTCTCATAAAGTTAAATGAAATTTCTATCAATTGATTTGAATCCTTTGTTCTATTGTCAAGTGAAGGCATTATTCACACTTTGATAGTACCGGTAAGGTTAGTTACTTTTGGTACATCATTTTTGAATACATTTCTTTAGATTTCATAGCATTATGACTGGATTTAGATAAATGAATTTTGGTGTATTGACTTTCTTTTGTGTTTTAAAAAGAAGTGAAGACAGATACAACTTTTCGAGTCATGTTTTATTTGAATGTAAAGTCCTGAAAAAAATCCTTTACAATTGTAAACCATTATCAGAAATGAATATAATTTTCCAAGCCAAATGACGGAGACTTACATGCGACGATCTATCTTATATTTATATAGTTTTAACTTAAGATACATTGTCATCATAAAAATCAAAACTCGTCCGCATAACAGAAATTGCACAAACGTTGCTTCGACATTGAACTTGGTACACCATCGGTAACAAACCTTTCAATAGAATAAAATACTCTTTTGTTGGCCAGCTTAAGATAACATTTTCTCGAGTGTCTTTCCAATCATGTTAAAAATATTTTGCAGAAATCAAATATAGCCATATTGCAAGCTATTGAACACAAATTCTCCTTATTTTAAGAATTTTTTTTATTTTTTTCGATTTTCAAAATTCAAATGGCACCCCTTTAATGAGAATGCGTGTAGAGTGTAAACAAGAAAATTGGCATTAAGGCCCCTTTTCCCTTGATATGGCATAGATCCTTTCCATTTTCAATAGGGTTCATCCTTGTGACGTGGCCAACAATCTGACCAATTGTCATGAAGATAGGGTCATATTTGTGGCTTCTAGGGTGTAAACAAGAAAGTTGTCTTTAAGGCCCCTTTTCCCTTGATATGGCATGGATCCTGCCCATTTTCAATATAGGGTTCATCCTTGTGACCTGGCCAACAATCTGACCAAGTTTCATAAAGATTGTGTAATATTTGTGGCCTCTAGAGTGTTCACACTAAGAATGTTGACGCCGGACGACAGACGACGCACGACGCACGACGGACGATGGACATTCAATGATCAAAAAAGCTCACCTTGAGCACGATGTGCTCAGGTGAGCTAAAAAGCCCTGCCCTGCTACGCCCATATTTATGGGCCGATCAAAATTTTTTGACCAATTTTTAAAGAGGGTCATACAAGGAACATTCTGGTAAGGTTTCATTGAAATCTGCCCAAATGTTCAGCAGGAAACGTCGTTCAATGATTTCGGGCCCAAAATCGGCTTCGTGGTTCAGAAGATGTCGATCAAAGATTTTGGGCTCAAATTAAACCCCGCTTTGACATTCCCATAATTATGGGCCAATCAAAATTTTGCGAACAATTTCGAAGAGGATCACCCAAGGATCATTCAGGTAAGTTTCATTTAAAGTTGCCTTGTGCTTCGTGAGGAGAAGTCAATCAAAGATTTTGGTCTCAAAATAAGCCCCGTCCTGGCATGCTCAAAATCATGAACAAACAAAATTTGCAAACAATTTCGAAGAGGGTCATCCAAGGAACATTCTGGTAAAGTTTCTTTGAAATTGACCCAATGGTTCAGGAGGAGAAGTCGATCAAATATTTCGGGCTCAAAATATGCCCCTCTCTACCACGCCCATTCTTTGGGTCAATCAAAGTTTTGCGAAGATTTTTTGAAGAGGGTCACCCAAGGAACAATCTGGTAAAGTTTCATTGAAATCTCCTAGGTGGTTCAGGAGGAAACACCGTTCTAAGATTTTTGGCTAAAATAAGCCCCGTCCTGCTGCACCCATTTTTATGGGCCAATCGAAATTTTGGGAACGATTGTTTTAGAGGGTTAACACGGAACTATGTGGGAAAGTTTCATTGAAATTCAGGAGGAGATATCTTTCAAAGACCTCGGGCTATAAATAAGCCTCGCCCTGTCGTGGCCATATTTAATTGCCAATCGAAGATTTCATTGAAATCGGCCAACCCGTTTAGGAGATGTCTTTCAAAGATTTCGGGCTCAAAATAAGCCCTGTCCTGCCACACACATACTATCTGGCCAATCATTTATTTCGAACTATTTTTGAAGAGGGTCACTCAAGGAACATTCTGGTTAGGTTTCATTGAAATCGGTCCAGTGGTTCAGGAGATGTCGTTCAAAGATTTCAAAGGGAAAAAATGCCACGCTAATCAGAGGGTCATCAAAGGAGCATTTTGACAAAGATTCATTGCAATCGGTCCAGTGATTCAAGAGAAGAAGCTTTTAAGATTGTTGACGACGCACCACGGACTCAAGAAGCTCCCCTTTAACATGTTGTGCTAAGGTGAGCTAAAACCATCCCATGACCAATCAAATTACTGCTGACATATTTTGGACAACATGGAAATAACAAGCTTTGGCTACTGTTACATAAACGCTCCGAAGAATCGTCGACTTCCGTGGAATCGGTGATAAAATCGACGACAGGTCGCCGACTGATCGATGCATCGGCCAATTCAGTAGGGGATTTTTCTGACATCGGCGACGCGTTGCATAGGTGGCAGTATCAACGAAATTATAAATAGATAATACGTACTTAGTGAATTGTATGAGAAAAAATATCTTACGAGGTTGGGAGAATTGATCATTGTCGAGGCTCTGCCGAGACAATTATCAATTCCCACGACCGAGTTAGATATTTTTCCATACAATACACTAAGTATGTATTATATTTATCTTATAACCTCTATTTGTCTTGTTTTCGTTGATGTTTCTAACTGAAATGTAGGGTTCTAAAAATAAACCACATTATATCATTGTTGTAAAAATAACTATGTGATATCATAAAAAATATCATATGGGATGTTATCACTCGGATAATTGTATAGTTATAAGATGAAAATAATTATCATTAAATAATGACAAGGTGTCTTTCAAAAATATCTAGCAAATATATCAATTTCACTATTAGTTTATTAGTTTTGATACCGCCACCTATGACGCGTTTGTGAGTTTTATCTTCAAGAAAAAAGCTCATCATTAGATAGTGAACACACCGCAGACATACTTTTTTGTCTTTTTCTGACCTTTCCCACCGTCGTTTGATATCGGCGACGCATCGCCAATTAGTCGACGACACATCTCACCGGCTTATCAATGGCTGGATACAAGATGCAATGTCTGTCTCATATGTGGTTAAAAAATAAAACATCGTCATATCGGCGTTAATGTGACAGCAATATGAATTTTTTGTCCTGATATCGCGGGTGTAACGTTGTAAAGTGACCCCCGTGGAATAATGACCCCAGTCATTATTTTATATAGAATAACGACCCTTCCTTATAAAATGCTGACCACCCTTTTAAACTACTGACTCCCTTTTGATTTCATCAATAAAATTTTTGAGCCCCACCAAATGTAATGCTTATAAAACAAACTGTATATATACTGATATACTATGAATGTCGATTCAAATCACTGTCGCTTTTGGTGAAAGGTCACCTGGCCAAGTACTTCCGGGGTCGTAGGGTGCTGAAATAGTCCCTAAAAAAGTAACCCCATTTTCAAGTGTGTAAGTAGGCATATAAAGAAGAACTTTCTGCTCTTTTATGATTAGATCTTTGACGATGTATTCTTTTGCAGAAAGTAAGCCAATATTTTCTTAATTTTCAGGACTACTTTTTGTGTTCAGCTGGTTGTGTTCTCAAGGGGGTTGTAAATTGAGAAGACTGTTTTGTGTTGGAATTTAGACGGTACGTATGTTTGAGCTGATTTTGTGGAAAATCCATTGCATCATGATCTGGTTTAATTGGGATTTTTCAAGAGCCCTAGGGACAATCTTTTCACATTAGACACCCATATAGCCCAACTAATGTTGTGGAATTTGTGTCAATGTGTTGACAATGTGGAATTTACATGTATTATATATGAGAAAAAATGGGTGAGCTGCATCCTCTTATTTGCTTTGTTGTTGTTATTGTTGTTGTTGTTTCTACTCGACCTGATGCAGACATGAATCACATTTGCAAAAATAGTCAAAAGCGTCATATGTTTGCGCTATATGAATATTCTTTTCAAATAAGGGACCATGACAGCCCCCACCTTTATATTTTGCAGAGTCTTCCCATTTGGGTCCTAAAATTTCAGGCTTGCTGGGTTATCCGTCCTGTCAGTCCCTTCACAATGAGGTATTCATTGTTGTTGAACGATTCCCTTTAACATAAAAGAAATGGAACTGTATGAGGCGATTTATCGACCGAACCTAATCGAACAATTTTGACACGTATAGCGCGTTATAAAAAGGCGCAGAAATATTTCTGTTGAAAAACAAATAGTCGGGTTCCTATTCATTTGATATAAAATCTGGGTGTCATTATAGAAACAAATATAAATTTCTTGCTAAAGAAACAAGATGTCAACAAGGAACATTGTTTTAAGTACAGGTATTTCAACACAATCCTGGAATATATTTAAATTTGTGTAAACCCTTTCTGCGATCATAATAAGGAATTACTTGCGAGCGCCCTAGAATTTGTATTCATTTTCATTAAGATGTACTTAATACCTGTAGTAAGAAATCACGAGCGCTTTTTAGGTCTGAGTGCAAGGCTGCCATTGCTTTGATTTTGTTCCAAATTATAGTGCGTCGGGCATATACAGAATAGCATCACAGAAGAATTATTGAAGCTCATCAAAAAAGTATGTATAAGAAAAAAAAAATGTGTTAGTTTTTATCTCGAGGGGTCAGTGCAACACTATTGTAAGTGCCTATATATTTTTATCTTATAACTATACAAATATCTGTGTGATAACAACCCGTATGATATTTTTTATGATATCACATAGTTATTTTTAGAACAATAATATCATACAGTTATTTTTAGAAACTTGCATTTCGGTAAGAAACATCGACGAAAACAAGACAAAAAGAGGTTATAAGATAAATATAATACATTCTTAGTGTGTTGTATGAAAAAAATATCAAACTCGGTTGTGAGAATTGACAATTGTCTCGGCAGAGCCTCGACAATGATCAATTCTCCCAACCTCGTTAGATATTTTTTTTCATATAATACACTAAGTATGTATTATATATATAGGCATTTAAAATAGTGTTGCACTAACCCCTCGATCTGTCTTTCTCATATTATTATCCCCCGCCGATGAAATCATAGGGGTGGGGCGTATTGTGTTGCGTCGTCCGTCCGTCCGACCGTCCGAGTTTTGATTCTGCGCAATTTCTTAGAACCCATTGACTGGATTTCAATGAAACTTTGTTGAAGACTTCGCATGTCGTCGGAATTACCCATTTCGAATTTTAAATTTTATTTACTGCCCCTGGTTGTTGAAGGTATATCGTCATTCCGTCCGTCCGAGTTTCGTATCCGCGATATTTCTTGGAGACCATTGAATGAATTTCTATGTCACTTTGTGAAAAGCTTCACTATAAAGAGGGAATAAGCATGTCGTCGGAGTTATCCGGCTCGACAATTAAATTCAGAGCTACTGCCCCTGGTTGCTATAGCTATAAACCTACAGAGTAATATTTGCTTCCAAGCTATTTCTTGGAAAACATTGACAGGCTTTCAATGAAACTTTGTGGAAAGCTTCACTACAAAGAGAAGATGTGCGTATCGACGGTGTTAGCCAGTTCGACAATTAAATTTAGAGTTACTTCCCCTGATTAGTGAGACCATATCAAAGTAAGTTTTCTCCTTTTGCCATAATATTTCTTTGGCTAAAATGATAATGATCACAAATAATATTTCCACTGACAAATTTTCTGTCCTCTGCAACACCTTTCAATTTGAACCACCATAAAGGTTAAAAGGATGTTCAATAGTGAAAGTCCCTTGTGTCTTTTCCCAATCTAAAAATAACAGACTGATTGATATTAGGCTTCTAAAATTTAATGACTGATAAAAGCTATAGTTATCAGACAACTGATATCATGTCACATTTTGATGTAAATAGAAGATAACCTGTCCCTTAGTTTGATATATCCAATTGAAAAACAAAATATAATTCGGCGGGGAATATCAATTCAACGAATTTCCTTTTTTTTTTTTGGTTTAGTCGAGACTTTTACAATACTGTAAACGGCTTTATATTGGCGGTGTCCACATTTGGCGGTTTTTCGGTTAAGATTTATTGGCGGTGATTTATATTTGCGCATTTTACTTGAACGCCCAAATCGCTAACAATTTATGAATGTTTCATTTTTTGTTGTTCAAAAAACGTAAGTAAAAGAAGGACAATTTCTAGAGTAATGTCAACTTTCTACAAACTTAACAATAGTTTGTTTTCACACCTTTTATTGTAGTTATAACGCATGTATAAGTTTTTCACACTTTTCGCAGTGATTTTCATTACACTGTATCAACCAACTTGGAATCTTGAAATTGATGGATCAGTGCAATACTATTGTAAGTGCCTATAATTTATAGGCACTTACAATCGTATTGCGATGACCACTCGAAATATCAACATTTGCACCAGATTTTCTTATTCAAGTTCAAATAAGTATGGTCTGCATATCTTTGATATAAATTTAATTAACATTGACTGAAATGTATAGCTTTCATATACATCATAATAAAGAAATTTCTCATTTAAAAATGACATAATTGGCGGTAGATTAATATTGGCGCATTTTAGCTTGATCGCCAATATAGCCAAAATAAAGCCAACGCCAAAATTACCCCGTTTACAGAACGTTTGCCATATTGCCATATCGCCGCAGCTGGAACATCTTACGACATCGATTCACAATATTCCTTACTCCAGTATCACAGTGCCAAGCCTCTAGTTGCTAAATTTACTGAGTTTTGCAAATAGCAACCCATTATTGGGAGAAAAGATATTTCCATCGACAGGAGATCGAACGTGTCCGAAGTCTATCATATTGAAAATAAAAGTAGCTTTAGTCTCGATATTTTTAGTCATAAATGGTCAGACAATCAATTTTGAATAATAACGAAAATGTTATTTCGCACGTACGCATGTGCGTGTTTGTAATGGGGTTAGCGCACATGTTAGAGGGGTGTTCCAGAAGCTCATGGACTGACGTTATATCTCAAGTACTGCTTCTCATATGAAATTATAAACCATGTCATCTCATAGCATTTTCCTTGCTCTGCTTATACCTCAATTTTGATGAAAGCACGCCAGATAGTAATCATAATATAAATGGCCAAAGAAATGCACTTTTCACCGGCGGCGCACACTGCCAGCTTCTAAGGTATTTCTTTGAGATCGGGATATTCAAAACACAAACCTAAATTTGAATTGCTAAATGTTTCGTTACATCGTCAATACCCAGTACTGCCATCTCGAGTACCGCCATCTCGAATGCTATCTATCATTTAAGGCAATTTATGAAACAACTTTAAAATTGAAACCATTAAAGTAGGCGCAAAAATTTCTAAAATCTCGATTTAAAGACACTAAAATAAGAATCTTCTCTTTCCTGGCTGCCATCAAATCATCAAACCATTAAATCAAGAATTAATGTAGCAATAGCTGAAAGTTGCCACTAGCCTAATATTTAGGTGTAAAACCGCTTACAAATGTTTACTGAATAAGCCCTAAAATCCTTTCCTAAGATTCTTTTATTATACTACAAAGAAAATTCTAGCATTTTCATTGGTTAATGCTTATCTGACAAACATTGATATTTACGGCCGCTCCGGTATAACTTCTAATGTTTCCTTAAGGCGCCGCGCCGTGAATATAGACAAAAAAAAAAAATCGAAACGGTAAAGGCAGCCATGATTCTCTCGCTTCGCTGGAAACACGACCCGAAAATACACACTAGGCTACAGTTGAATAGCATTTCACTTCATAATGTGCAATTAATCAAAGCACTGAAAGTACTGATGGTAAACGAATCTGTTGGCATTCTAAAGTGATATATTCAATTCGTTGAGAAAAGAGAAATTATAAATGTACAAAATAATCAAGGGAAAGTGTCTCGTCAAAATTCTAAATTCAAAGAAAGAGAAAAAGAGGAAAAGAAAGGTAGAGAGAGTGACAGACAGAGACAGACCGATAGACAAAGAGCGACGAGCCTAGAGAAAAGAAAACAGGCAACTATAGCGTCTAGACTAATGATTCTTTTCTAAACTCAAAAAATAGCAGTCAGAAAGGTAATTCAGTTTCCACATGCGGAACCCATATTTTAGCAGATTCAACAGCAGTCTTTCTGCATTTTGACTTTTAAACGTTATCCGCCATGGCTCTGGTACGACCTGAATGGGGTCCCCCCCCCCATCCTCCGAATTAAAAGACCGCTGTTTCGTAATTGTAATTACAGGGTTTTGGTCTCTTTCGGTAATATTCAGTCTTGTGAAAGAATAATTATCTGATGCCATTGCGTAAAAAATAATTAAAACAAAAAAAAAAAAAAAAAACAACAACAACAAAAAAAAACAATTCGATAAAATCTATGTAGGAAGGTATTTTGTACAGCTAATAAATTGTCCAAATATAGTCGTTGTTAAAATTCAATTGCTCCTACCTAACGGCGGATAATCGTAAACCTCAGAGAGTAGAAGATGGCAGCTACGTACGGATGTTTGCTAATTATAGTTCTGGTGCGAGAAATACCAATTTCCGTGTTATGGTAAAGGTGCTCCAGTCCACAGGCGATTGATTCACAATCCAAATTTCGTTTTTTGTAATATTTTACATACTAACGGTAAAACAAATAGATGAATGATTGTATTGAAGAAATTCTAGGGCCATCCGAGGGATAGAAGCGCTACTATACAGTTGTAGTTACGATGTCAAGTACTTTGAAAAAAATCCATTCGATGTTAAAATTTGAAATTAGGTCTATCGTGTTGGGATATTTGTTCATTTGATTCTTTTATTTATTTGTCTATTTACGACATTCATATATTAACAGTAAATGGTACTGAGATTGCTATATCCCCTGTTTTCCGGCCTTGTTTGAAACGAAAAAAAAAGGAAATGGGATTTGGGTAATATGATACAAAAATATCCGTAACCGAAGATATTTACATTACACAAGTATGCAATGGGTTAAATTTTACTTCATATCAAGGTTGGTCACGGTCAAGTGGTGCGTGTTTATGTTTCAATGAGAATTTGGACTAAATATACCGTATTCACCTTTTAGACGCACCCTCCCTAATAAACGCCCCCCCCCCCCTAAATACGATTCCCAGGCCCTTGACTATACGATCAACAACATCCAACCGTCCACGGTCCGTGGTGAAAAATCCGGTCTCGAGTTTAATTTCAATAGCTGCTACTCCACGACGTAATGTTCAATAGATTGTGGGTTAACTATCTTAAATTCCTATCAGGATAAGGCTGGTTGAGTCATTAAAAGATCGTTCAACATCTGAAAAACTAGCGCGTCCTAAATCGCGCAGTCTTCCGGAAGCGCGAAAGGTTAAAATTTAACACAAAATTAAAACTATTTCTCGTTATTCTTCATAAGTCACATGCGAACAAAATCCCCTTTCGTTGTTACGAAAATATTTCTGAAATCATTTCACCTTCTGCAAATATACAAAATATCCGAGTCAAATGATTAAACCTAGTCACAATTCATACTGATAAAATAGGAAAAACCCCGTAAAATCTCGTGTGTGACTTATTTCAAAAGCGACGTCGCCGCTTGCAAGAATCTGGGGACTTCAAAGGGTGCCGACACGCGGTGACCTAGCTAGCTCCAGACGTGTTGTGTTTCACTACGAAACACTTGCATTTACACATCACGAAATTTTAGAATTTAATACAGGATTATTTATTTCATACGTGAATAGATAATGATTTATTAGACCGCTTTGTCCATCGGTAGCGGGACATTGAATCGTCTGGAACTTCCTATTTTGTACAAATAATAACAATAATAACAAGAGCCATGTTGGACATGGGCATAAGTCCCCTACCGGCTTTGTTTGTCTCAATGTTTTCCCACGCCAATTCTATCAGGGACGTCAAAACCAGGTCTTGTTAAAGGGTTAAACAAGACTTACATGAGTTGTTGTCTCTGCTGTGCCCACTATACAATTCATGGAAGCAATAGACAGATGCAAGAAATAGTATCAATAACAGTTACCTTGTCTGATCCAAGATGTTTTTCTTCAGTCTTGTTGGTAAGAAATGAGAACTTTCACTGGAGGTGATTAATACTGCTGCATCACCACCCTGACTAACATGGCTTATAATTTTTTTTACATTTTAAAACAGGTTTCATCAAGTTAGCTTGCTTAGTTATTAAATTATTGCAGGATCCATTTTTTGCCATATTTTCACTATTTCTGTTACCATAGCAACCGCACTTTTTTGTCAAAGAACAAATATAAAATGATGTGCATAATCTACACATTGCCATCTAGTCATATACCAAGTCTCATCAAATTAGCTTGCTTACTTATTAACTTATCGCAGGATCCAATATTTTTTGCCATATTTTCACTATTTCCATAACCATAGCAACAACAATTTTAGTCTAAAAACAAAAATAAAATGATGTGCATAATCTACACATTGCCATATAGTCATATACCAAGTCTCATCAAACTAGCTTGCTTAGTTATTA